>OU823249.1:22277500-23477500 GCA_917490735.1 Dryobotodes eremita | reverse complement strand
AGACCTCCATTCTAATACGGATGAGACTGGGACATGTCTGCTCTCCAGCCCATCTTGCCAAACTTCATATTATCGACGACCCCATTTGCCTATGTGGCGCAGACGTTGGCGACTTAAATCACATATTTTTCTCCTGTCGTTTATATGACCGTTCATCCTTTCTCAGTGACCTCTTGTCTCTCCGTACTCCTTTTCCTACCTCAATACTTTCTTTACTTTGTACAAATAGCTTTCCTGTATATAAATGCATAGTCTCATTCATTATTTTAAATAGTATTAAGTTGTAATTTTTCGTCATTGTATTTAGTTCATTATTCAATATGATATCACTGTAATTAATACTGATCCTATAGATTTAACCGACCTATCCTAAATCCCGTTATAATTTTTACTAGTAATATTTTCGTTTCCCTAACTTTGTTTTCATCATTTAGAAGAAGTTTTTTCAAACGTGACATTGGCTGAATGCACAAACCGTGCGAAGCCAAAAGAAAAAAAAAAAAAAAAAAAGTATTTTAGGCGCGTATCGGGTGATGGCCCGATTTACCGTCATTATGGAAATCATGAAGCACCAGGTAGACCTTACCTGGATTCCGGATATTGATGAAAAAATAATAGGTAAGTTTTATTTTATGTAAAACTCTATTATTTGTTTTGTATCAATATCCGGAATCCACCTTGAGTGATTTGTTTGTTATCACCTGGTGCGCTAAACCCAAAGACGCTATAATGTGTATAAGGATGTAAATAAAAATTGGGTTTTATAAAAAGTATAATGTAGGTACTTATAATTATGTAAATGTAAGTACAATAATTAATCACATATGACACACTGCTTGCAAGCACCTGAAATAACAAAATAAATAAGGAACGAAAAATAATGGTAGGTAATCTTTCAAAGAACAGGATCAACATAATTAGATAAAAGATACAGAATGATTGGGAATATTTGAATCATTTTGCAATTCCCATTGATAATAATTTTGGGAGGTATGAATCATTTTCCAGTTACCAGTTTCAAGAACTTGATCATTCGGAAAATTTTCTACAAAAAAGTGAAGCTACTGCAGATCTTACTGATCCTGGAGTTGCATAAATACCACTAGCTTTTAAGAGAAACCTCACCCATCCGCCAATAACAGTTCTAGAAGCAGGTTTTATATCCCCTTTAGCTATAATAAACAAATGTTTTATATTTCCTCGACGGTTTAGAGAAATATGTAATAATTGTCTTAACCAAAAAATCAAATTTATATTTTTATTAGGATGTTCCCTAAGCCTCCATCCAGACTGCCTATGGTTCTGGTTGTCTCTTTTAGAACCAAATGCTGGCCACAATACAATAGAGGTATCTTCATCAACTTAACTAGTGCTATCAATTCGCAACAATCTAAGATCGTGAACCCTGCGGCCGCGGCCTGATGTTAAAAGTAAAAGAGTGGTCACATGTCTCGATATATGAAAGATATTATTTTGGTCAAAATTGTAAGTACTCATGTGTTGCAATAAAACTTTAGGGTTCCAAATAGGTGGTTTAGCAGATTTCTCTTGTGCGACAGAAATAGCTTTTAATATATGTTTTATAAAGAAATTTGACGACAAATCAATATTTGATGTTAAGTGTGTGAAAGTTGAAATAACAGATTTATGTGCCAGAATAGTATAAGCAAGACCTGTATCACAGTGTAAATGTGCTAAATATCGAGCTACTTGATTCGCATTAGGGTATATGTAATTAATTGAATGCGACTCACACCATCGCTTCCATCTGCGCCACGCTGGTCTGTAGGTATTGATTGTGGAGCGTCTCCAGCTTGACATAAGGAGTTTTTGTTATTGATCTGTCCAGTCCGCCAAAATATCTGGCCACCCGAAATCAGCCATGTCTCCATGTGTATGTGGATGCGTCCCTGTTCTGGTGTCTATCAGAGTGCGAGCTAGATCTGGAATCAGTAAAGGGGGATGTCGCGCTCACCGCTGAACATCTGCCTGCCAAAATACCTTGTTCCATTTTGGGGCAATCAAAATGTAGTCTCCGCTGGCCTGATTCAGGTGTCTGAGAACCCTGGGAATCAGATTTGGTGGCGGAAACAACCAAGCTAGGTCGTAGTGCCACTGATGACAAAATACGTTGTGATGTGCTTCCTGATCGTCCACGTCTAATGATACGTATCTTGATGCGAAGAGGTTTATCTCCGGCGTGTTCCAAATTCGAAAGATTTGGGTCGTTCCTGTCCTCGTGAAGTGCCACTCTGGGCAAGCCTAATGTCGAGAAAGAGCATTCACCTCCGCATTGAATTTGCCCGGAAAATAATGTGCCGTCAGATGAATGTTCTGCTTGTCTAGAACAGCAAGAAGTTGTCGGGTTTGTTAGAGCAGTTTCTTGGATCTTGATCCTTGATGATAGAATAGACTAGATCATTTATTTGTCCAAAACATAAGTATACATACACATGGCATGCAAGATGTTACATAAAAATTATAGAACAGTCATGTTTTGCCTTAACGGCGTACAAATATAAACAGGTTGGTTAGTTATTTTTATTACATTAGAATATAAACATCAAACAAATTTGTCCATTATTCAAAGAAAATCAATATATGAAATCAAAAACTTAATCAATCAAATTATAATAATTAATATACTACAGTGAATGTTGATGATGTTGTTGTTGTGAGTTACTACAGTGTCATCAACTCGTCATAGAAATATATAACAAAATAAAAAAAATAAAATTAGCCAGTCAAAAGTCAAAGTAATTAGAAATAAAAAAACATATTACATCTTATTTCACACGAGTCAGATTAATTTACTTGAATATTGTCCATAACATCAACAATTAATAAAAAATTATAATAATTAAAATGTTAAAATAAAATGCAAATAAAAAATAAAACTATATCAGTACTTTGTCAGTTAAAAACTCGGAAATACTATAATAGGCTTTTTGAATTAGAAAGTTCTTCATTTTTTTCTTAAATAAGTTGACATTTAATTCTTTAATGTGTGGCGGAATATGATTGAATATATTTGGCGCCATGCAGAACACACTTTTATGCATCAGTGCTGTATTGGACTTTCTTACACATAATCTACTATAATCCCGTCGACTTCGTGTATTAGTATCTGATAGCTTCTTGAATAGTTTTGGGTTAGTTTTAACGAAGATCGCAACCTCGAAAATATATAGTGACAGGAGTGTTAATATTTTATTTTTAATGAAATATGGTTTACACGTATCAGTACATATTCGTCCAAACATCGCTCTGAGACACCTTTTCTGTAACTTGAAGATTAGTTCTCTATTACACGAGTTGCCCCAAAAAATAATGCCGTATCTTAAGATTGAGCCAACGGTGCCATGATATGCAGTGAGCAAAGCGTCGGTACCTAAGATCGAAGACAGTTTATAAAGAGCATAAGCAGATTTCCTTATTATTTTGCTTAATTCCTCTGTGTGTACTTTCCAATCCAGCCTTTGATCTATATTTAAACCTAAAAATGTGGTAGTACCTACGTTTTCAATAATTTTGCTACCGTGTTCTATTAACATATTAGATGCCTTTGGTCGCTGACTGAACAACATTAATTTTGTTTTGTCAATATTTATCCTAAGATTATTATTATCTAGCCATGTGATTATTGATTGGATAGTTTTGTTGATTTCATTTTCTAATTGTAACTCATTTGTATTATTAATAGTAACGGTGCTGTCGTCAGCAAATAGTGACATGATGAATGGTTACCTTTGGTAAATCATGATATAAATTAAAAATAACGGGGGACCTAGCACGCTCCCCTGTGGTACGCTATACGATATACGAAACTACTGTCCGATTGTCGGTTTGCAGCAGTATCTGTGCATTTTGGAGTTGCGGTTGGTTCTGACGTATGGCTGCGTAAACAGCGAAATCTCTTTTTTGTTGGCATGCCATGTCCTTTGTGAATTCTTCCAGGTACCTACAATATTTGTATCGCTGAGTTTTGCCTCCCATCCGATGTCTGATGCGTCTGTAATCAATAGGTGTGTCACCGAGCTCAAGCGGATCGGCATCGACTTTCCTATAGCTTGATACCACCACTCCATCTCTGACCGAGCTGGTTGAGGGATAGGTATCAGCCAGTACGGGTGTTTCACCGACAGCTGTCGACTGTAGTATTGCAGAGTGGGACAGTGCAGGCGACCTCTCGGAGTCACGAACGTTGCAAAGTTGAGTCTCCCCATTAGAGTTTAGTACTGTTTGAGGGACCACTTACTTCTCTGGAGCTGTTGGTGAAGTGCTTTGCGTAGCGATAAGCACTTCGGCTCCGACAGGGACTGCGTTGCGTTTGGTGTCCCATGTTATGCCGAGAAACTCTAGGCATTGTGTCGGAGCCAGTACAGACTTTTCGAAGTTGTCCAGCCCAGTAAATGCAGAATCTTTATCGTGAATGCAATGTCGTCTTCCAACTGCGATTTTGACTGGTTTGGTAGAAGGAAATTGTCCAAATATACGACGCACCTGATGTTGTGACTCCTGAGGTACTCCGCCACCCAATTGGTTATCGAGGCAAACGTTCTGGGTGCCGATGAAAGGCGAAACGGCAAACAAGTCATTTGAAGTAGCTGATGCTGATGTGAATCTTGATGATAATTAAATCTCAAGAACCTGCGATGCTGCTGTGCGACGGCCACGTGAAAGTATGCTTGGCTCAGATCTAGTTTGACCATCCAATCTTGTTGCAAAAAATTTGGAACACGGAAGTGACTGAATAGTTGAAATGGTTTGGCTACTACGAACAGATTTAGTTGCTTCAGATTAAAGATAGGACGGAAGGTCTGATCTGATTTCGGTATCAGAAAGAACGTGGAAAGGTAGCTGGGCGTCCATTCTGCAGATTCTAGTACACCTGACTCTAACAAGGTTTGAATCTGTATAGTCATATTGGGAGATGTTTTGGTTCTGTAACTTTTCAGAACCGTGGGACTCGGAAATATTAGCGGTGGTTTCAGTATGAAGGGTACCTATGCGTGCACCGTTTAACAGCCGGCATATTTTGTCTGACGCACCTAGATTGCTCCAAGCATACTGAAATTGCTTTGGACAACCGCCTTGAAATGTCCGACAGTCATTCGCGACGCTTGTTTTTAGTGAAAGCCTGCGATTTCTTTCCCCCAGGTTTGGCTCGCTGGTTGCTTGCTCGGTTTTTGTTTTGTTGTGAAGCGTGTGAGTCATGTTTTTGTTTTTTATTGAAGTTGTCTCGACGAAAAAAATCTATCGTCAGCTTGCTTACTAGTGGACGGTTTTTGATAAAAAAAAATCTTTAGAATAAGTTTGATGTAAGTACTCATTTTGATGATACAGTTAATTCCCCCCCCCCCCCCCCCCCAATTTTTTGAAGGTATGTTTGAACTGCCTCGTCATTAAAAAGTGATTCTGTACTAGAAGGAATTTATGTTATACATCGCCATGAAAGCCTTCGGATATCTAGCCTCTCGACGTATATTTATTAAATCGGCTCTACGACCGCACACTATTTGTAACAAGTCATCAGTAACCTTACTATAAGCGGATTCTTTCGAAAATAATGTTTCTATTTTTTCGAATAACGTGTTGGGTGTCAACGTTTCTCTAGACTCATTTGACCAATCCATCAGTGATTGTAATGTTCTATGCAATTCGTCCTTTTGAGAAAGTAAAGCATTCGTTAATCCAGCAAAAGATCATTCTAATAAATATGAGCGTGAATCTTCTTTTAACATATCCGATTCAAAACGCTTTAATTCGTCGTT
The DNA here is from genome assembly GCA_917490735.1 of Dryobotodes eremita. NCBI lineage: Eukaryota > Metazoa > Arthropoda > Insecta > Lepidoptera > Noctuidae > Dryobotodes > Dryobotodes eremita. The sequence continues at coordinate 23,471,726 of OU823249.1, read as the reverse complement.
AACATTTAACTCGACAAAACCGGGGGTAGCTGCATATTTCTTTTGTGCATCCGAAAACCGAACGGCATACCAATCATCACGCTTAAAACGCTGCAGTTCCGGTATTTTTTTAAGAAATGCTTCATTCCTCCGTAAATCGGATCTTTTACTTGTTGTACTGACTTCCGACAAAATCTGAAGTTTGTTATTTTCAGGTCGTCGTAGGTTTAACTCGTATGTGGACTAGCACTAGAATTCGTATTTTCAACGTCGAAATTTTTTGATATAAGGTTCGTTAAATAGGCCACTTGTTGTGAATAAGAACTCAAATTGTGCACAACTCACGGTTTGGGAGTCCCTTCTCGCTCTGTATTTCTCAGGGCTGGGTCCACTACTCGTAGAAGAACCGCTGGCACTATCTTTTGTACTTGGTGTCTGAGAACGAACCCGTTTACGCGATAATGAGCCGTCATTAACACTTTCTGACTGTAAATTATTATTAGAGTTTTCCATAATAACAACGGAGAGGTAAAAAATTTCACGAATCTAAAACTGAAACAGTTTTACCAAACTTTTAAATGAAGTAAATAAGTAGATTTTTTTGCGAAGTTTAAATAACGCTAACAACTAATGGCGCGAAAACCGACGCTTTATAGACGATACATCGGGCCATCACCCGATGCGCGCTTAAAATACTTAGTACCAAGCATAAGTATAGAGGGCGCCACCAGCGAAGAGGCAAAGGAAATGCTGACAACAGGCTGAAAAACAGGTGCTTGACTCAAGATGGATTCCGGATATTGATTCAAAACAAATAATATTATATTATTATTGTTTATATTACGAACAACAAAACGTGATATTAATTTATTTGCCATATGTCAGTTAGCACATCGGCACACGTTAATACCTATACGAACTAAATCATTGAAAACTACTCAAGCAGAAATAAAAATGTAAACAGAGAGAACGTAATCCTAACTTCCTAACTTCCTAACTAATATTATAAATGCGAAAGTAAGTTTGTTTGTTTGTTTGTTACCTTTTCACGCCTAAACCAGTGAACCGATCATCCTGAAATTTTGCATATATGTTGTCAGGTGTACTGAAACGGACATAGGGTACCTTTCATCCCGCAAAAAGGTACTGTTCCCGAGGAAAACAACAATAACGTTCTTATGATAATAGATGGCGCCACGAGTCTTTCGAATCATGATTGAATTATAACCCGAATTTATAGTCAAAGTTTAAATTAACGCGAGCGAAGACGCGGGCAAAAGCTAGTACCTAAATAAAAGCCTCCAAGAGGGGCGTGCCCGCTTACATGTACAATGCTACTTTATGTTCTTCAAGCTGAAACTCGAAGTCACAAACTATAATAAGTTTTCTAAAAATTTTGTCCCATTTAACCCCGGTTTACGGTAATTTTATTTAATTATGCGAATAATGAATTTATAGGTATCTTTTGATATCTAACGACTGACTGATTGCTTAAAAAAATTCTAACAAGCTAGTCAGGATTGGGAGCGCGTTGAAGGACTTTAAAAAAATAAAAATAATGAATTAATTATTTAACTCTATATTGAGACTATATGAGACGTCTCACAGATCGGGATGTAAATAACGTACTGCCTTATGAACTAACTTAGACTAAACAAACTTATTTTTATCAAATGTGCAACCTCAGCGACCACACAGATCGTGCTGGGCAAAAGTGCTTACACCCGCAATATCTGTAAGGGCTGTGGTTCCATAACTCCTCCCTCACCAAGTGCGAAATTATCGGTAATATTTGGATTCCGATGATTCCGCATACAAGACAATTTTCTCCAAAATACTATACTAAGACATACTATAGCTAAGATTACATAGAGTAATATAGTTGCTAAACTAACACTATTTGTTTTCACTGCACTATCACTTTCCACTATTTCACTTTTTAATGTGTAAGATAGATGTTTTAAATCGTCAAAGTTTAAGTTGTTTAGATTCACTGTCTTGTTCCAGTTAATAGATGTTTCCTCTAATTTGGGTAGAACCGCGACAGGAGTTACCCGATATTGTATTTTCCCTGAATAATGTTGCCTTTTGTGTAATTTAATGTCTTTCAGATAGACCCTGCAGTTTTCATCAATTTCCAATAAATGTGTGCCCTTGATCGGTTTCCTGATAACATCATTGGCACATGTTTCAGTAAGCATTATTTCATTTCTTGTGTAAATTATCCAGTTGAAGAAGTCAATAGGCTGTACTTTTAGACTTTCCAGGTTAACTGCGAGGGGTTTACACAAACTGAGGTTTGAAGCAAAATTCATTAATTGTTCTATACACGTACTTTCAGGATACAATACATCGTTTTCCTTGCACAGGAACTGGTTGGCTGCCATCTTTTCACATGGGTTGGCTAGCGGTAAGTATGTACGACCTTTCACCATAAGGTACGGGTATTTAGGGATAATAGTGGTCGTTTTGTTTTCATTGAAAATTGGAAGTGAATAAATTTTGAAATAATAATACGTATTTTTATCTATTAATGGAATTTCCATAATAAATGTTATTTGGTTTTCTTTTACGTAAGCTTTAACAGACATCGTTCTTTCTAGCATTAATAACGTTTTTTCCGTTACAGGATAAATTAGGCTTTCAGTTTCAGAAATATTGCTTAATAATGCTAAGAGTTCAGATGGGTCAACAATGGTTTGATGTACAAAGACACCTTTGTAAATGATAATGCAGTTTCGATCTCATTTAAAACAGTATAAATTGACCTAAAATTACTTATAAACATATCAAACATGCTTAAAACATATGTAGAGTAAATAGAGTTATTTTCTTTAGTACCTATGTTTTTTACTATTCTTTCTATGCATTTCATGCGTTCATCTAAGATTTGAATATTTTCCTGTATAGATGTAGATTTGTTAGTAATAGAGTCAAGCATTTTTGAAATTATGGTTATTTTCTTATCCACGTGTGTTTGACCAATTTTTAGCTGTGCTAGTTGAGCATCGTACTTAATCGCATCCTCATGAGCTAGATTACCGGTAAGTATTTTAATCATTGAGCCAAGAGGATCAATGAGGCCACGTTTGAAACGTTTTGATGGAATAAGCTGTCTGAATTTTCTGACTGTCGAATTGCGTAAGTATTCTACCTGTAATTTCATATTTTGGAACTCATTTGCGTAGGGCTTATGAATGTCAACTATATCACTAAATTCTTTGTATCTATTAATATTTAACATTAAATCATAATCTATCGCCTTAAAATCTAATATCTTAACTATGGTCCACTTATCACTTATGGCACTTATCTTTCTCTATTACCGCCTGTCCTTGTTTGACAGGTAGTATACCTGGGTTATTTTTAATCTCTTGAAGTTGGAGGCCTTGGATTTTGATCATCAGTTTCAAGATCACCACGATCAGCCACAACCTGTGAAGGACGTTTTTTTTTTAGAGGCACTTTACATTGTCTTTTACCTATCTGTACTGGTACTACGTTCCTATTAGCTTTTCCTGTTACTTTTGCTCTATGATATCTAGGTTTATCTTTACTTTTTCTTATGTTAATGTCCTTTACAAATATATTATCTTCCTCCTGTAAGCTTAACTCAATTTCACCACCCTTCTTTTCTCTGGCCTTTTGTTTGGTGTTAAGAGTCTTTTCGGCTATATATTTATACAGATATTTCGTTCGTTTTGCATGATCTTTAACTAACTGTTGTGTGTACGCTTTTTCTAAGTCTACATCGAATATTTTACTAAGAGTCAGTGTGTCCAAATGTTGCTTCAAAAGGTGTTAATCCAGTGGTGGAGCGTATTGTATGATTGTATGCCATTATGGAATCGGTCATGACAGATGCGGCATCCGTACATTTACGTTCATACTTCGCAAGCCTATATATCTCTATTATGGTGGAATGAAAGCGCTCTACGATGCCAGTAGAGTTAGGATTATTTGGCGTTGTTATGTGAATTTCTATTTTGTACATAGACAAAAGTTCTCGCATAAGTTCATTATTGAATTCAGTGCCAAGGTCACAGGATATTTTCCTTGGAATACCGTATATTGAAAAATACTTTAATAGAGCTCGCGCTACTTCTGTCGTTTGCCTACTTGAAATTTCAATAGCCTGTCCTAATTTGCTGAATGCGTCTACCAGCGTTAGGTAATATTTACTTTCTATATTAAATAAGTCAATGAATATTTCTTTAAACGGGGCATCTTGTATCTGTGTTAATTGTAACATTGGTTTTATGGACTTTCTGCGGTATTTCATTAGTTTGCAAGGCTCACACATATTTATAATTGCCGCTACCGTATCTTGCATGTTTTCCCAATAATAGTTTCTGCGAATTCTAACCATAGTTTCTTTAATTCCCCTATGGCATGTTTTTCCTTCGTGATGTTTTAGTATAACAGACTTTTGTTCTTTTTCATCTTCTATATATATTACTCTGTCTGTACACTCGAAGAACTGCACTGAGTCTTTCTTAAAGATTTCTATAATAACTTTAGTAAATAGCCGTCTATGTTCCGTTCTCAAAGTAAATAAAGTATTTACGCTTGGGTGTAACATTCTTTTAAGAATTGCTTTATTAATTCTTAATTATCTAATGGAAGAAATATTTCTAAGACTTTTTTGATTTTTCCTAGATAAATTTTGAACTTGTATTTTATTTTGAAACCAGGTAAACACCAATATTTGGTTTGGTTTGGTGTCAATTGCCTCTGTTAAGATTGGATACCCTAGTGAGTCTGGTTCTATGTTGGAAGCTACTGTACTTGTTCTGCTGCTACTAGTTATTGAACGAATAGGGAAGTTATCTTGAAATAGGTCCGCAGGTGCAGTCACGTCAGAGTCAGAATCTGAAATGGTTACTATTTCCGTGTCATTTTCTATTTTAGCTTTAGTAGTAAATGTTTCAAGTTCTTTTAATTGTTTTATTACTTTTTGTATTTCAGATTCGTTTACGTTAACATCCATTGACATGTCTTCTTCGGAATCTATAGCATTAAGTTTTATGCGTGACAATGCATCTGCATTACTATGCTGTTTGCCATTTTTATAAATAATTGTGAAGTCATATTCTTGGAGGCGGAGGCGCCAGCGAGTCAATTTATTATTGGGTTCTTTCAGGGAATAAAGCCAGGCAAGAGGTCTATGGTCTGTAAAAATTTGGAATTTATGTCCGTACAAATAGGGTCTGAAATGTTTCACGGCCCAAATAATAGCTAAGAGCTCTCGTTCAATTGTGCTATAACGTGTTTCAGTGTCGCTAAGGGTTCGACTAGCATATGCGACTGGTTTGTCTGCTCCGATAAGTCCTTGGGACAGCACCGAGTGCCACGTTAGAGGCGTCAGTTGTCAAAATATAGGGTTTAGTCGAGCCAGGGTATTGTAATAAAGGGGTATTAGTCAGTACTTCTTTGCATTTTTCGAAGGCATCTATGTAGTTTTGGTCTATGATAATTTTGTTTCGTTTCTTGAGACAAGACGTTAGGGGCTGGGTGATTCTAGCGAAATCTTTAATGAATTTTCTATAGTATCCGACCAGCCCAAGAAAACTTTTTATTTCTGTTGTCGTTCTAGGGAGAGGATAATCTATAATAGCTTTCATTTTATCATTATTTGGTTTTAGTCCGTCTCTTGTTATCGTATGGCCTAGGTATAAAACTTCTTTTCGTAAAAATTCGGATTTATCCAGTTGTATTTTTAAGTTAGTCTGTCGTAGTCTGTCAAAATCAGCTCTAAGTTTCTGTAGGTGATCCTGAAGGCTAGAAGAATAGACAATAACGTCATCTAAATAAATGAGGCAATGTATACCTTGGAGACCTCATAATGTTGTCTATGGCTCGTTGAAAGATTGCCGGCGCTGTTTTAAGTCCGAACGGCATTCTCAAGAACTCAGAATGTCCGTTCTGGGTGCTAAATGCAGTTTTTGGTATATCATCGTTATTTAATTCAATTTGGTGGTAGCCACTAGCTAAATCAAGCGTTGTAAAGTAAACGCTTTTGCCCAATTTGTCAAAAAGGTCAGTAATGTTAGGAAGGGGATATTTGTCGTCAACTGTAATGTCGTTAAGTCTTCTGTAGTCGATTACCATTCTGTATTTGATTTCACCAGAAGCATCTAGTTTTTTGAGAACGAGATGGACTGGTGAGCTCCAGGGGGAAAAGGATTCTTGGATCACGTTATCTTTCAAAAGTTTTTCAACTTGTTTATTAATTTCTGCTGCTTGAGCAGAGGCTTGTCTATATGGCTTAGTATAAATCGGGTCTTCATTCTTTGTCCTAATACAGTGTTTTACCGGATTAGTGAAGCTGAAAGGTATGTGTTCACAATAGAATATGTCTTTATATTCTTCACATAATTGTCGTATAGATGCTCGTTCTCCGTCATTCATGTGGTCTAGTCGTAATTTAGTTAGATTGTCGCGTAATAATTTGTCAGTCTCTATATTTTGGTCATGTGTGGAATTTATATGACATCCATTTTCCTCGTTTTTAGATACTATAAACGGCTTGATGACACATAATTATATCTGTTTATCAAGAGTGTTTTGTATGATGGTGGTTGCAAAACCGTTTACACATTTCACAAGAGCAGTAGGCATTCGTACTCCTTCACCGAATTCTGTATAATTATTTATTTATTTATTAAAACTTTATGCACAAGTAAAAAAAAATACTGTACAAAGGCGGACTTAATGCCTGAGGCATTTTCTACCAGTCAACCTTAGGGTGATGCAGAGACAAAACATGGCAGGTGCAACATAAGGGATAGATAACTTGAAAAATAATAAATACTAATACATAGATACATACATACATATAACGAAAATAAACTTAGTCAAGAGAAATAACGATAGGAAGAGGAGAAAACGAATCCAGCAAATCAGCGCTGGGATGATTCTGCCAACTTCTTACGAATATGTTCACGTTCCTTCACTTTAAAAGTAAACCGACTGGTTGCCGTCCTGATGTTCAGAGGGAGCGCATTCCAAAGAAAGACCGCCTGGACAAAGAAAGAAGAGTGAATGAAACCAGAGCGGTGGGAAGGACATCGTAGAAGACGATTGTTAGTGGAACGAAGATTTTTACTATGCGCGGAGCATAAGTAATGAACATGTGGAGTGAGGTAAGAAGGAGAAGTAGGTTTGTCAAGAATAGAAAACAACATAGACAGAGCCCTCAACTCTCTGCGCTGACGAATGGGTAACCATTTTAAAAGCAACCGGTGCGCGGACACATGATCGTACTTACGAAGATTGAAAACGAATCGAATGCAGTTATTTAGAAGGCGGTCAAGTTTATTGAGGAGATCAGCATTCAGGTCATAGTAACACACATTACCATAGTCAATTATGGGAAAGATTAGGGACTGTACAAGCATTGCCTTTATGTATGATGGGGGAGAAGGTTTTTCAACCGATAGAGCGACCGCAACGTACCAGTGACTTTTTTTACTAACAGTCGTGACCTGTTTTCGCCAGTCAAGACAAGTGTCGACATGTAGACCAAGATCCTTAACATCGGAGCTAAACGGGATAACTGCGTTGTCAAACATTACAGGTGGCACTGTTAAGCCATTTAGCTTCCTCATACTGTGGGGGCTCCCTACAATTATAGCTTGACATTTGTTAGGGTTAACCGCCACCCCAAATCGATCAGACCAGTTTTTAACCACTCCTAAATCCCGATTTAGCTCCTCAACCGCGTCGGATATGTTGTCAACACTTGCCTGGCAATAATAACCTAATACTCCTACACCATTTAATAAATTGGTTGGTAATTTTGCTCTAATTTCGGATCTCGGTGGAAGTAATACAACATGTATAACATTAATATCCGTATCTATGCATATAGGTATTTCAGCCGCCTTTGTTAGCAGAACATGTTTCTTTAAATCTATAACAGCTTCTAACTGCTATATAAGATCATTTACTATCAGCCCGTCGTATAACGAGTCTACGTTGTATACATAGAACTTATGATCATCTTTACTTTGAAATACAGGAAACAGGGGAATTTGCAATACCTGATTATGTTTACTTGAAGCGTGCGTACTTACTACTTCAAATGGTTCGTATGATATGTAGTTAGGAAAATAGGTAGTTGCTATTCGAGGATGTATAAATGAACGAGTACTACCAGTGCTGATCATGAATTTTCCGTCTATTTCCGGTATGTAAATATGTGGCAATTTTAATTTTACCATATTATTATTTAATATTATTTTTTCAGGTCCGGCCAGTCTATAGAGGCTCGCATGTAAACATTTTTTACTTGTTCTGGTTCAGTAATATTATCTTTATCTTTAATTTGTTAATTTTACCTAAGTCTTATAGTGTGGGCAGTTGTTTTAACCTAAAATCTATGCTGCGTGGGGGTTCACTAATCTTAGTTAGAAATTCTATTAAATCTAAGACTCGTAAAGATATAGTTGATTTGTCGGTAGAACATAACATTGAACTGTCCTGTGTTGAGCTAGATAAGCATGTTTTAGTGTGCGTTTACAGACCCCCAAATTATCAAAACTACTCCATAATGTCAGTAATGGAAGATCTAGCAAAACTCGCAACTAGTAAAAAATCGCTAATTATCTGTGGTGACTTCAATATTAATATCTTAGAGAATAGTTCAAATAGCAGTCGATTATTAAGTCTCTTTAAATCATTTAATTTGTCAAATGTATTTTCAGAACCAACCCGCATAACTAAAAATTCTGCTACATGTATTGATAATGTTTTTTGTTGCGGTGACTACATAGATAAAGCCATTGTAAATTATCTCCCTTCGGATCACAGCGGTCAAACCGTTTCTTTCAAGTGCTACACACCATTACAAAAAATTCAGATACAATCTAGACAAATAACAACCAACAATCTAAATAGATTTAATAATAACTTAATTAGTAAGTTAAGTATACCGGGCCATATTATAAATAATGTAAATTAATTTTATGAGGAATTCTTTTCGGTAGTGCGCAACGAGTTCAATATTACTCTAAAAAAGAAAACAAAAAGTATTTGCCCAAATTTTTTGTTCAGTGACTGGGCAACTAAGGGTATAAGGAAAAGTAGGGAAAAAATATTTGAGCTGTATGGCCTTAAGCCTTATGTTAACTCTGAAACTTTTAATAAATACGTTGCTACTTACTCTAAAACTTTCAAAAATACCTGCAAGGTAGCTAAAGCCTTGTACATTAGCAACAAGATCAAATCAGCCGATAATAAAATAAAGACGGTTTGGAAAATTATCAATAATGAAACTAACAGGAATAAAAGACATAATAATGATTTCAATCTCGAGACTTCACGTGGTCCCATAAGCACTAACAAAGAAGTTGCTCAAGAATTTGTAAATTTCTTTACCAGTATCCCACTTAAAACTACTGAAACCTTAAACTCGTCCCCCTCGCGTTCTATTGACTTATTAAGAGCAAACGTTTCATCCTGCCCGATTGAATTTAAATTTAAGCATATAAACCCAATAATAATAATAAAAACTTTCAAGCAAATCAAGATCAAACTAACCGAAGATATGTGGGGAATGTCTATAAAAGTTTGTACCTCCATTGTTGAGACTATAGCGCCGTACTTGGCCTTAATATTTAATTTGTGTGTGGATCAAGGAGTCTTCCCGGATCTAATGAAATATAGTAAGGTAATACCACTTTTCAAATCAGGGGACAGTAAAGACACCAATAATTATAGACCCGTATCCGTGTTGCCGGTTTTCAGCAAGGTGTTTGAAAAGGTAATGCTGAATCAAATGCTCAACCATTTTAACACCAATAAAATCTTACATGATCAACAGTATGGTTTCACCAAGGGACGTTGTACGACTGACGCCGGTGTCACCTTATTAAAACACATATTTACGGCATGGGAAGAGGCCCAAGACGCCGTAGGAATCTTTTGTGACCTCTCCAAGGCATTTGATTGCGTCGACCATGAAACCTTAATATTGAAACTTGAGCATTACGGACTTGGAAAACTTGCGCTCAGTTTAGTAAAATCTTATTTAAATGATAGACAACAGCAAGTTTAAATAAATGGTGTCAATTCACTCGGTTTAAAAGTAAAAATGGGTGTACCACAAGGCTCGATATTGGGGCCTTTCCTCTTTTTAGTATATATTAATGATCTACCCCATTTGTTGAAAACCCAACCACAAATGGTGTTATTTGCTGACGATACTTCTTTAATTTTTTAAATTAATAGACGTGCATCAAATCTTGACGACGTAAATAACGCCCTACTGCAGATCCAAAATTGGTTCACAGCTAATAATTTAGTATTATATGGGAAAAAAACTAAATGTATAAGATTTTCTTTACCAAATGTCAAAAGTACCAATTGTGAGATAGGAATAAATCAAGAGAAACTAGAATTCGTCGATAAAACTGTTTTCCTGGGGATCACGCTCGACTCAAGGCTTCAATGGGGTCCTCATTTAACATCCCTTGCAGGACGGCTCAGTTCAGCGGCATACGCTGTGAAAAAAATCAGTCAATTTACTGATGTAGGTACCGCGAGGCTAGTCTATTTCAGTTACTTTCATAGTATTATGTCGTACGGTATTTTACTTTGGGGACGGGCTGCAGACGTTGAGTCTATTTTTATTCTGCAGAAAAGAGCCATCAGGGCCATATATGGCCTCCGCAGGCGCGACTCTCTAAGGTAACGGTTTAAAGATATTAACATCATGACGGTACCTTGTCAATATATTTATGAAAACATCATGTACGTAAGGAAAAATCTATATAGTTTTAGTAAAAGAGGTGAAAGACACAATTATATCACTAGAAATAGGGACCAATTAGTTCAACCAGGTTTCAGGCTGGCTAAAGTAGACTCTTCTTTTATGGGGTACTGTTTAAAATGTTACAACAAAATACCTCCCCATATACATCAATTGAATGAAACGAAATTTAAATCCTGTATAAAACGCACACTATGCAGTCAAGCATATTATAAGTTGGGGGATTACATCGCTGATAAAAATGCTTGGCTCAACGCTGGTCCTGCTCCACAAGGGCGTATTAACTAATTGATTAGCATTTGGAACTACTGAAGATTGTAAAAACTGTCTTTAAATTGTATAAATTCAATCTTGTAGTATTGTATAATTGCATAGCACATGTGTGAGTACTATGTACCTACTATAAAGCTACCATTTTCTAGGTTTGTCTTTCATTGACTTGAATGTGCCCTGGCGGCTGAGAGTATGTCATGCTCACTCAAATTTCTCGCTGGTGGTGGCGTGTGTGTTGGATCATTAAGTTCCCTTCAAAATGGTTGAGCTAAATGGTGCTGATCCATACGTCATGTTCGTGAACGGGCGCCGTCAGTGGGGACTGGTCATCTCTTGGCTGCCACGGCTTATTTTAATTTAATATTGGAATTGTTGTCGTCTCTTTATTACGGACGCTTTTAACGTTCTGCATCGTTCTCACATGCATAATTTCAACATGAATGATGTAACCAATAATTTGTAACCTTATTTTGATTTAAAAGAGTGTCCATGGAGTTTCTTGCCCGTTCTTCTCCATAGGTACCTACTACGCTTTGGAATGGGCAACTAGCTTCATCTTTCTGACTGACCGACCCCTTGACAATTCAAAAGTGCCTGTAATTGGTTTATTTGAAATAAATGCTTTGAGTTTGAGTTTGAGTTTCTTCTGTAGGGGTTGCGGGTACGTCTATTGGAAAATCATTTTCTTCACTAGGGAAATATTCAGATAAATCCTAACAATATTCGTATTCCGCAGGGTAAGGAAAATAGTTATTATAAGAAGGGTAGAGTTCTAATTCATTTATAGGGAATCCCTGCTGAGCTGCTCTTTGTGGAGCAGTTCTCATAGTAGCATCGGTGATATCTGGTTGAGGTTTGTTTTGTTGTGGAATAGGAGCATGATTATTACTTCCAAACTGACGCGGAAGCATTGGCATCATTTGTTGATAACCAAGGGGTCTATGACCAAAATTAGGTCGGTAACCAAATTGCGGCGGCACGAAATTTTGTTTACTCGTACCAAGTTGGCCTTGATTGTGCCCTGGCATGATACTTGGCCTATTAGGTGGAATCCCGAAATTAAATTTAGGTGTTGCACCAACATTATTTTTAAATGATGGATTTTGTTGCATCATTGGCATCGGCCTGAAACCTGGTGGCTGCGGGAATAAACCAAATTTAAATGTTGGTTGTGGTGCAACTGTGCTGCTAGCCTGCGGTTTAGTATTGTGGTTTGGATTTAACATTTTGGCGCGCATCTGATACTGATCATAGAAATTAACTTCTTCCAAAACTACAGATAAGGCCTCTTCCAATGTGCGTGGATTTTTCAGACGCACAATGCGTACCATGTTTTCTGGTAAATTATATAAAAATACCTGTAGGGCTGAGTTATTATAAATAGTAGTCTTACTTACTCGCAAATTTTCATCACTAATTTGGTTAACCTTTGACAACAACACTGATTTTACCGTTTGAATTCGTGCACAAAAATCACTGTGACTCTCATTGTTTTTAATCTTTAAAGTTTCTAATTCGATAGCCAAACACTCTTCGCTTCGCGGATCGCCAAAATGTAACTCTAGCAATTCCTTGAATTCCGCCCACGATCGAATGTCTCCGCGCTTGCTGATAAGCGCGGCTGCGTCACCCGTTAACCGGCTAGTCACAACATGCATTAAGTATTCCTGTTGTAATTCTGATGATTTAAACTTATCGATAATATAGTCACATTTGCGCAAGAATAAATTCAAATGACGTTTATTACCATTAAAACTGGGTAGAATTTTGTACAATTCATTTGGGATGTTTTATTTCTGACATTTTTGTACTTATTTAAATTATTTCTTAAGTAATAGTTAATTCTATGAACTCTATTAACTCTACCAATATTACTTATTACAATAATTACTACTAGTATAGTTATTAAGTGTTACGAACTCAATATGTATACTTATACCTATTTAGTGTTTAAAAACAGTTGTATGTTAACTAAAGTATTCTTATATTACACTTATAATACTTAATTATTTAAGAAAACCATAAAACAGTCAAAATGGAAAACTTCCAATTCCAAGTTTACCGAAAGGATATGGGCACGGATAAGGAGGTGAAAAGTCGTACTCACCAGCCTGCCACGCCCATCATCAGCTCTCAGCACTCCTCATCACCGACGATATTTATTTGGATCGTGGGATCACCTTGCCGTACACCACGCGTACCATTGTGAAAAATCAGGAAAAGTCTAATCGCGAAAAATCACTTAACGCGTGACAGCTTCCTCAGTGATCCTACCGGCTGCGCCAGTCAGGATTGGGAGCGCCTAGAAGGAGATTTAAAAAAAAAAAAAAAACAATATATTGAGACTATATGAGACGTCTTACAGATCGGGATGTAAATAACCTACTGCCTTATGAACTAACTTAGACTAAACAAACTTATTTTTATCAAATGTGCAACCTCAGCGACCACACAGATCGTACTGGGCAAAAGTGCTTACACCCGCAATATCTGTAAGGGCTGTGGTTCCATAACTAGCTTGTTTGGAATCACTTACATATTTATAAATTATTTTTTCAATATTATGACAAGTTTCAGAACTATGACACTTTGTAAGTACATAAAGAACAATGGCGAGGAAATTGTTGATATAATTAGTAAGCGTCTACTTATGTGACCGTGATAGATACCGACGAAATAATTTACTAAGTTTTATCAAATCAAGCTTTTGGCCTATCGAAGTCTGGCAAAAAAATCGTCATTAATGAATACTTAGTTGACTAGTTTTTTAATGATAAAAATAATCATGGCTTAGTTTTCTTTTTCTGGCTTGACTTCATGACTTTTGGCTAAGCTGAACTTTTAATGTTGCCATGTAATAAAAATCTTGGCAAATTACATAAAATGCTTTGCTTTACGTATTGCATTAATATACTTAGGAAATACATTTCTGCATCAGAATATAAATATGAAGATAAATATAATTGTTTGTGCTTAGAATAAAGCGGTCATCATTTGACTTGACATCATTTGACATCACGGAAATGAGTGTAATTCGAGTATGGCAACATCGCCAACAAAAAACAGATGATATTTCTTCTGTCAATCAACCGGCCGAACTACTGACAACCACAGAGTACAATTTTCTGACAACTTGTCGTTTGTTGCTTGCGCGTGTTTCTTGTTATTTTGTGTTTCCCATCGATTTTCCGCGATTTTCTACTTTATCGACTGCTTCTGCTTATGGACTCTGAGATTTACTGTTAACTAGTGCTTGCCTAAGGATTCTGATTATTTGCCTATACGACGACATTTTTCTGTGGCTCTGGATTACGATTCTGCCTGATATCTTGGATTTTGTTGTGTGTGCATCTATTTGTTTACCACGATGGGAAGCCGTGTAAGGCCTACAAGCTTACACGCATCATGTATGTCTACTGCAACATCATGTGTAAATAAATTGCGCCGATACCCGACATTGGCACTTACACGATAGTCGGTGCTTTAATCTGCAGCTGGGTATACCCTCAAATTGTAAGTATTTCTGGCGACTAGTCGTTACAAGATAGTGATTATCTCCATTGCATAAAACTGTGTAACAAGTATAGTACAAGATTATTTACCCTAGCTGAAAACATTGTTTGATTTCTGTTAGTGGCCAACTATTAAAAATCATGATTTTAAATGAAATATATAGCCGTTTAAAGCTTTGTAATAAATAAAGGTCAAAGGAGTGTTTTTTTTTTTTTTAATACGAGTAACGTATTTTGCTTTTACCATAAATATCTTGAACTACAATTGACAAGTTTTTAATTACTAAGTACGTCTATGACATTGGTCTAGAAATATTAATAAATCATTCTAACTTATTAAGAGTATTATCGTTTATGTTTTTTAGATTTTGGAAGATGACTATGTCTACGAGGCATGCAGAGATCTTGCAATGGCTGCAGTTAATAATAACTTACAAAGAGAAGTTTCTGGCAGAGAAGAAGCTGAACCAAGTACAAGGGGGTCGAGCAGGAATAATAGAGTACTGTGGTAGTTGTTTAGTTGCAAGACGAACTGTTGGATGTTGCACTTATACAATCACTGTAATTATGGTATCTAGGATGGGCCAGACATTACCCAAATAAATTAGCACCTGCAGGTTTTCTTGATGATGTTGTGAATGATGAGCAATATTTATTAAAAAATATACATAGTTTGTTTTTTTAATCTATCCCCTATACCCGTACCATATAATGAATCATATATATATGACGGAGAAGGTACGTCTCTCTCGTTGTCATTAGCCATATTTTAACTACTGTGGGCGTACTATGGGAAGTGTTGGTTATTGCGCAATAGAAAGACCGTTTGCAGTTAAAACCAAATTATAATTTACGAACAAATTAATCACACTACTGAATCACCCACTGTAGGTACACGACACAACTATAGGTACAGAACGCCAAGGAGTAATAGTGTTCTGTGCAGAACGCGCGACGGTTTCTAAACGTGTTCACTGCTTGACCGCCACCGACCAACTCTGCTTTTACCCTTTTTTTTTTGAGATTGGCTTCTCGCAGGTCAACCTAGGGGGTTGTTGACTGCTTAACTGGACACGTCTGTGGTTGCCCTGCTAAATTAAGGCCCCCAGCCAGGGCTTAAAAGACTTACAAACTAGGCGACAACACGCTAAGGGCACCCCCTGCGGGGTACGAGCCTCGGTTTAGGGCTACGCTGGGAGAGGGCAGCAAGGGACAGGCTGGATCGGAATTATTATTAGGGGACGAATTTAAAGCTACAGGCTCAGCGGCGCGGGTTGGCTCGAGCAAGGGTCGGGTCGGACGTGGATTGGAGCGTCGCGGCGGGCCTCGGCGGCGAGGACGGAATGACGACGGTCTGTGTTTGTGTATCTTTAAAGTACTGGTGGCCTTACTACGCTCCTGGAGGAGGGTAGTGGCGTCGTCGGGGTCGACTAAGGTATGCCTCGGGCGGCGAATCTTACTAATGCGGGAGGGAGTGTAGCAGGCGGCTGCTTTAATCAGGGAGTTGGGGTGTTTTATGCCGCAGTCGAAGAAACGCTTTGTAAGGCGTTTCATGAACTGTTGGATGGTGGGCATTCGAAGGTCTAAGTGAAGATTCACACTTCGGACATAGACGGGGGCTCCCGTAACCTTTCTGAGGAAACGGTTCTGTAGGGTCTGCAACCTATGAAGATGGTGGGGCTTTGCGTGTGCAAATACATCGCAGGCATAGATCATGATGGGACGGATGACTGCGGTGTAGATGCGCAATTTAGATTTGAGAGACAATTTACTGCGGGCGGTTAATAGGGACTGAAGTCTACCGAAAGCGAAGGCGGCGCGCGAACGAGCCATCCTTATGTGCTCACTGAAGGTAAGGTGGTGGTCGAGGACCACACCTAGGTATTTAGCTCGCTTCTCCCAAGGGATCGGCTAGCCATACATAGAGATCGGACTGGTCTGCTTTTACCCTCTTTACTCGAACATTATATTGTAGACTCTGTCGAGCACTGCCTGGTGGCGTTGGCGTCCCGATTAGTCAAAGTAAATTACCTACGTCGCATGTGGGCTATGTGGCAGACCTTCGCACGTCGCGATCGGCTAGACTTATAATTCTCAAGCCATAGTCCGTAGTTTATTTTGCAAAAAAAATGCATTTATATGAATTATATTTTAAGTGGTCAGTAGTATTTCTATATTTCTTTTTCGATTAGGGTCTGTTGTTGACTAGACATAACCTCTAGAACTTCAAACTGGAATATCTTGAATTCCTGACTTCCTATAAAAGTATGACTGAAGACAAAACTGTTTAGGGATTCGAACTCTGTATTTTTACATATTTTTCATAGGCAGACGCAAAAAAAAATGTCAACAAAATTTTGTTTGGGCGGTTGCCATTGTCCTTTGTGCACCTCAGAAGAAAAACAGACAGTGAAACCATCACGTTATTATTCATTAATCACTTACTGATGACAATTGAAATACGTGTATTAATACTATAAAATTGTAATACAAAACGTTTTCCATTTTTAATGTTAAAAATGTTTATGTTTAATGTTAAAAAAATGTTTATAACCTAGCAAGTCGTACACGTGCATGTAGGTACATTTGATGAATAATTAAAAAAAGAGTAAGAACCGTAGAAAAAATTGTG
Organism: Dryobotodes eremita; assembly: GCA_917490735.1. NCBI lineage: Eukaryota > Metazoa > Arthropoda > Insecta > Lepidoptera > Noctuidae > Dryobotodes > Dryobotodes eremita. The sequence continues at coordinate 23,454,556 of OU823249.1, read as the reverse complement.
GAGAAAAAATGTAACGATGAAATAAATAAACCTTCAGTGTAATACATTTTATGTCTGTGTTCAAATGAAGTAGAAAATTAATATTATAATATTCATGTTAATGGTATACGATTTCTGAAGAAAAAGAATATCTATTTGAAAGCAGACTAACAGTAAAATTTAGGTATTTACCTTGTTATTTCCATTAAACAAGTTGTCGCAAATCAGAAAACTATGAACTTTCCAATTCTCCAACAGGCAACTCCGCTCAATACTCAATACTTTATTGCATTCCAACTAGCTTCAACTTTCTGACTAACTGACCGACTCTTTGACAATTCAAAAGTGCCTGTAAATGGTTTAATTGAAATAAATGCTTTGAGTTTGAGTTTGAATGTGCTAAAGTTGCTGCTGCTGTTGCTGCTGTGTGTGCTGTGTAAAGGACGCTGCTTGCTCCGATGCTATTCAAATACTAACAGTCGTTTCGGCGTCAGCTACTGCTCCGCTATTCAATTATAAGATTTCAATTCAGGGAAGTAGCTACTAGTAGCCGCCCCCTCTCCGAGTACTTCAACGAGGTTCGAGAAAAATACATATTTCACTGCAAAAGAATAACGTCTAATTTAGAACATAAAATATATTTCCACTTAATTTTGCGACAATCACAATTTTTACACATGAAAAAGATTTAAACTAAATTAAAACGGTTTTTCCGATTTTCTCGGAAAAGGAGATGTTTGATTTTGGGCTACCACTATGTACACTACATAGATAAATAGGAAAAATATAGGGAACTTTCATAAAAATACAACAAATTAATTTGAAGAGTACAGGCGTACAAAAATGGTAATTTGGGAAGTATTTTAATATGATAACCCTATTTTTAGGTTAGCCATGACAGTTGTTTTTGATATGACGTTTGACGACAATGACAGTTTTAAGTTTGAAAGAAAGAAAGAAAATAGGTACGTTTATTTGCGGTAAACATGACGCAAAGAAAAACACCTAAATACAAAACAGAACGAGTAGGGGGAAAATATGCGTCACATCCACGCAAAACGGCAATCGCTCAGCATAATGCTACGACCCTATGCGCGAGACAGAGCCTCAGCGCTGGTTTTCAGCGATAGCCGGCGTTGACGTGACGACGTCAACCAGTGCAGCATACGAAAATTCAAAATAAACAAAGAAATAAAATAAATACACTATACCTAGTTAGATTTCGGGAGCGGAGCGATGACTTCAAATAAAACCGAAGGACTCGTTTAACTAAGAGTTTATTAGAATAAACGACCCGAGCTTACAGAGTTTGATGTAAGACTACTTATTCTATATTTTAATCTAACACATACATAGTAGTTACAACTAAGCTGGTGGTCACTGGCGCCTTCACATCACGCCATGTCTGGCTGATAAGGGCAAAGACACAACGTAAGAGCTTATGGCCCTACCACAACGATACGGTAGGTTCGGAGAATGTAACTACCTAGTTCTAAATGTAAATAAACATAATATTTATAAAGTGGTAACATTCCGGGCAACGAACGAACGAACGAGTTTCATGAAGTGACTTCTTTGCTTTTGTTTCGGAGTTTTTTTATGATTGTTTTTGTTTACTACTAAGGACATTGATTGATTGCTTCTCTGTTGACCCCAGCTTTGTTATATGGTTTTTGATTCACCTGTGATTTGGGTTTCGTCGTGATGTGGATTCTACAATAACAAGTTGCACTAGGGTTGCACTTATTTTATTATTGCTGCCGCAATCGAATAGAATATCTCGTAGTCTTATTTTATTATTATCGAAATCCAAGTATTTTCGGAATTCGTGTGGTGTTTTTTGGGCACATCAATCAAAATCAGGGACCGTGCAACCCCGGTTAAGGGTTAAGCCTTTCGAAAGGGTAAGCCATTTATGAGGTTACCTTTATCATGGTGTAACTCCTTGAATGGGTTCTATGCCTAAAACCCAGTAAAAGGGTTATCCCTTCTATATGGATAACCCATTGAATGGGTTCTATGCTTGAAACCCAGTAAAAGGGTTACATGATAACCCATTGAATGGGTTCTATGCTTGAAACCCAGTAAAAGGGTTACATGATAACCCATTGAATGGGTTCTATACTTGAAACCCAGTGAAAGGGTTACACTTTCATTGTGATAACCTATACAATATAAGGGTTTTGTTCGGGTTACCATATGGTTATTGAGTAAAGTATGCTAAGTAGGTGGTTGGCAACTAAGTATCAAGCGTTTAATATATGTATACCTACGGGGTAGACAGTTGTCATTATTCATTTCAATTGCAACAACGTGGAAGTAGGTAAATAATATTATTTTGCTGTAAATTTTTCTGTTATCGAATAACGTATCGTATTAAAATCAACTTTGTTCCAATCAGTTAATATACGAGTATTATATAGTAAGTATATTATATATTAGTATATTTTATACCTAATTAAATAACTTTTTCATTTATGTGAAAAATAAAGAACGCTCTCTTTCTTCATACATTTTCTACTCGCGGTTAGTCATTCCGATTTCCGCGCGAAGGCTCAGACACGCCCTAGGAAGGACGGGTGTATCGCTATCTTGCAAAAAAAAAAAATACGATCAAAATAATAATAAAGTGAGTGCCGTGCTGTATACCTACTGTGGTTGGAAAAAGTGATACTTTTCGGACTAAAAGTACGAGTACCAAACTTATTACCAAAATTGGTTTTGAAAAAAATCAACCGACTTCCGAAAAAAAACGCTAAAAAAAATTGAAAAATAACTTTAATTTCGGAAGTCGGTGTCTTTGGTTTTGTATTTTTGTTTTTGCCACCGACTTCCGAAATTAAAGTTATTTTTCACTTTTTTGGCGTTTTCTTGGAAGTCGGTTGATTTTTTTGTAAAAACGTTTTTATTTTTCACTTTTTGGTTGTGGTACCTACCCCACACAAATTCCTATACCATTACTCGATATGTAAATAACCGTAGGAAATTATTAAAACATCACCAATATAAAATAAGTGGAAAAAATACGCAGTATTAAGGATAACTCAAATTTATATGGGACCACATGAAAAGCACCAGCTTTCAAATAAAAAAATAATCATCTAAATCGGTTCACCCAGAAAGAACTTCTGAGCTAATAACATTTAAAAAAATAAAAACCGGCCAAGTGCGAGTTGGACTCGCGCACGAAGGGTTTCGTACCATTGACTAGGTAAACGGTAGGTACACAAATTAGGTGCCTACCTGTTACCATTTATTGATATCGACCAAAAATAGGCAAAAATTGGCGTTTTTTGTATGGGAGCCCCCTTAAACATTTATTTTATTTTAATTTTATTATTTATTATTAAAGTAAAAATACAACTGAGTATTTTGTGAATATTTCAAGTGCCTACCTGTTGCCATTATTCATATCGAGCAAAAAAGGGCAAAAAATCGCGTTTGTTGTATGGGAGCCCCCCTTAAATATTTATTTTATTTTGTTTTTAGTATTTGTTGTTATAGCAGCAACAGAAATACATAATTTGTGAAAATTTCAACTGTCTAGTTATCGCGGTTATTGAGATACAGCCTGGTGACAGACAGACGGACGGACAGACAGCGAAGTCTTAGTAATAGGGTCCAGTTTTTACCCTTTGGGTACGGAACCCTAACTAGCTCCGCGCGCACGACGACGTCTGCCCTCACGTGTCTGCCCGCTCCGATAAGCGCAGTCGGGAACCTACCCCCGCGCGCTCCGCATCCACTACCGATCAAGCCACGCCCAGCACGAATTATAATTATTATTTACTTAGGCACCTATTACAGATTTATTATTAGAAAATAATGGTTCACGATTTATGCATAAGGTTTATGTTTATGAAATTAAATGTTTTATTTTATTTTTATATTTGAGTTGATTGAATGAAAGGTAAATTGCGGTTTACGATTTATGATGTATTAAAAAAGAAACTACTTACTAGATCTCGTTCAAACCAATTTTCGGTGGAAGTTAACATGGTAATGTAAATCTTATATTTTTTTTAGTTTTATCATTCTCTTATTTTAGAAGTTACAGGGGGACACACACATTTTACCAATTTGGAAGTGTCTCTCGCGCAAACTATTCAGTTTAGAAAAAAATTATATTAGAAACCTCAATATCATTTTAGAAGACCTATCCATCCATAGATCATATATCCATAGATCCATCCACCATACCATAGATCCATCCACACGTATGGGTCTGATGATTTTTTTTTTTTTTAGTTTCAGTTCTAAGTATGGGGAACGGTGTATTCCCGTTCGTCCCACTGGTAGATAGAAGAGAATTTAAATAAAAACTTTTTAACAAAAAAGCAACCGACTTCCAGACAGAACACTAAAAATCTGAAAAATAACTTTAATTTCGGAAGTCGGTGGCCAAAAACGAAAATACACAACCAACCCCCAAAATTTATTGTTTTTTTTCTATTTTTGTATGAAAATCTTAATGCGGTTCACAGAATACATCTACTTACCAAGTTTCAACAGCATAGTTCTTATAGTTTCGGAAAAAAGTGGCTGTGACATACGGACGGACAGACAGACAGACATGACGAATCCATAAGGGTTCCGTTTTTTGCCATTTGGCTACGGAACCCTAAAAAACAATACAGTCGAATTGAGAACCTCCTCCTTTTTTGAAGTCTGTTAAAAAAGCTGTTTTAGATCTAGGCAAGAAAAAAATCGCCAAAGTACAGGTGTATGTTGTTCTGAGTCGTGCAAAAACCGTGGAAGGAATATCGTTGTCTGACTTAGATTTAAACATATTATTGAGTAGACCACACGACGAAAGAGCATTGCTAGAGATGACGCGATTACCCAACTTAAATTCAGTCTCAAATTGACGCCTCAGCACGACTAGTAGGTAGTGGTTGTCCTATGTAAAACTTCAATCTTAATTAGGTATTATTTTTGTACGAACTGAACATTTTGGCATATTGAACCGTATGAAGTAAGCCCAACAAAAGGTAACTGCTGTTCATTGTTGAGGAATTCCCTCGACAGTCTATGGTCTCCATCATCAGACCTGTAATGTTACTTATAACCCATATGGGTGCAAAGTTCTCATCAATAAAAATTAATCAAGCTCAAACACAAGGTAGCTACTGTAAACCGTTGAGGAGTTCCCTTAACTGTCCTTCGTCTTCATTATCAGACCCCTAATCACAGTCACAATCCATTTAGATGTAAAGTTCTCATCAATACAAATTAATCAAGCCCAAACACAAGGTAACTGCTGTAAATCGTTGAGGAGTTCCCTCGACTGTCTTTCGGCTCCATCATCAGATCGACTCCAGACCTTTATTAAATGGTAGTGCTTTAAAATACTTAATGAAAAAATTAACAAACGCACTAGTTGCCCCTACGATTTTCGAAGGTTCCCCTCGATTTCTCTGGGATGACATCATCAGATCCTGGTTTCTTTATCATGGGACTACCTTTGGGATATCTCCATTCTAACAAAAAAAGAATCATCTAAATCAGTTCATAAACGGCGAAGTTATCCGCGAATACACATAAAAAAAAAAAATTGTACGGTCGAATTGAGAAACCTCCTCCACTTTTGAAGTCGTTTAAAAACCTCCTCCTCTTTTGAAGTCGTTAATAAATAAATCAAATTCAAAATGGCGGAAAAAACTTCAGTATTTTTAAAATTTGTTTTGGTAGTCATTATTGGAGATTTTGGAAGTAGTGATGTTTATGAATACGTATTCAGTTTTAGAATACAAGATGGCGGATCAATTTTTTTATGATAAATTGATATGATTATCCATTTTTGGTGTGGCAATTGCGCATGTCATCCATTATTTAATTCAGATATACAGTATTTTGTTTTATAAAAAAAATTGGACATTGCTTTAATTTTTAAGGATTTTTAGGATAGTGATTACGAATGTGTCATCCATATTTTATTCAAACACGGCAGGTGTTTTTTTTATTTAATAAATAGTTATCAAAGTAATCAATTTTGGAATTTTGGGTGTGGTGATTATAAATGTATCCTACTTTTTTTATTTAAGATGGCAGATGAACTCTTTTGATGAAAAGTCGACAAGGGTATCAATTTTGGAAGTTTTGGCATAATGATCATTAATATTTAACGTCAATTTGAATTTTTATGTAAATCTAAAAGGTTGTACTTTAATTGTTTTGATGTGAAGTTGGTAAACAACTCTCAAAAACTTTGAAAATTTAAAGATGTCGTTCATTTGGAATTATTGACAGATAGTAGAATTAATATCCTGTGTATTTTAAAACGATCACACCGTTAGTATACGGTTATCGGTCGGTTATATTTGTGTAATGTCATGCTGCAAAAATGGTAGGTAAAAATAATATTTATAGTATTTTATTGTCAGCCCTCGGGTTTTCTTTTTCTTTATGGCTTGAATTTTTTTTGTACCTACGAATTTCAAATAATTCCAAAAATAATGATGATCATGCTTATAATACTTAGTTACTGTCACCAAATACAATAAAGTTACTACTAACTTTACTCAACAAATATAGTAAATATTAAAAAAATAAAACCTTCAAGTACCAAGAATAGTTACTAATGTATAAATTTGAACGGACGGCGGTTTCAATGTGTGCGTGCGCGTAATGTTGTTGTGTTGCGACTCAGATGCCTAAACTTGAGTGTTTCAAAAATGTGATAGCGTTCTCTAAGACTTCAGATTTCGTAATTGAAGTGAAATATCTGAGTAGCACCATCTCTCTCACACCTCTATTTGTTAGCTAATTTGCTTGTTCGCACCCGTGGGTCGTCGCGTTCGGTTGGTCGTCATCTCACCGCGCATTTGCAGTTACCGAGTTGACAATAATAATAACATCAATAATGTCAACGGGATGAGTTGGGAGTTTAATAATTCATTATAAATTGCGTAAGAATAATGCATTATATTATCTGTTGTTACAATAATTACCACCACTACTTACATCTCATACATCCGGCGACGACGCCGTTATATTTGTTCCACACGAGAAGGAATCAATCTATTTTCGATCGTTTGGCAACTTATATTTTTTGCAATTTTTACGTTTAGTGACCAATAATCAATCCACGACATAGATCACGAATGATCAATCAACAATCAAGTGGTAGGTATAATAAGACATAGCATCGTTGCGCATTGTCCTACGTATACGTAAGTACGTACGTACGTGTATGTTCCTTTTTTTTTTTCTAGTCCGTGATTGATAAGTTAACGTATCTACCTACTTATTGTAAGGAAGGCAGTGAAGGCAAATTACTCGTATAACAAATAATTAAGTAGGTATCACCTTACCTTTAATAAATTTCCACATAAATTACATTTACTTGTATTATTTGATGCATCATATAAATAATAGCGATGTACGGCATCTCGTCTCGGTTTTGGCATTTTAAATTGTAAAAAATTTGCACTGAGTAATATTCGGAAAAGACCATAATCCGGTCCGGGTTGAAAAATCAAACGGCAAATATGAAAATTGTACGATTTGTAAGGTCCCTGCTGCAATAAAGTAATAAACAAGTACAGACATGAAAAAATCATAATATTATGTCATTCCGATATATGGCCAGCAAAGCTAAAATGAACTTTATAATACATGCCATAATGACCATAGATCCCTGTTTACAAGCCGCTCGGTAAGAAGCCACAAAGGCGCCGCCGCGGCCGCTTAACGCGTGCTATTCCATTTTGAAACATATACCCATCATAGAGAGATCATATTACATTGTTCCGAATTGGAATGTTACGCTGTTATCTTTTTTAAGAGAGTTGAAAGTGTGACCCTTTTGAATGGCTTAAATTAAGCCTTTCAAAAGGGTTACCCACATCGTATGGGTTTTTAATTAACTGCTTAGAAAAACCCTACCGAAAACCCTTTTAATGGGTAACCATAATTTTACTGGCTTAGTTAAGCCGTTCAAAAGGGTTACCCACATCGTATGGGTTTTTAATTAACTGCTTAGAAAAACCCTACCGAAAACCCTTTCAATGGGTAACCAAAATTTTATTGGCTTAAATTAAGCCGTTTAAAAGGGTTACCCACATCGTATGGGTTTTTGTTTAACTGCTTAAAAAAACCCTATCGAAAACCTTTTCAATGGGTAACCACAATTTTAGTGGCTTAATTAAGCCGTTCAAAAGGGTTACCCACATCGTATGGGTTTTTAACTAACTGCTTAGAAAAACCCTACCGAAAACCCTTTCAATGGGTAACCAAAATGGTCCCTGATCAAAATAATGTCATTGTCAATATGACATTTCGCATATTACTGATTCTGCATATGTAAATTGTGTTGCTCTCCTTGACCAAGTTCATTTGCATGTACATTGAAACGAAGTCAAATAATAGAAAATTAACATAAAAAAACGGTTACTACTATATTGTATACCGATATTTATGTAAATATCGGTATACAATATAAACCGTTCCAGGCTCCATACATTTCTAGAACTCTGAGGTTATGTGGAAAAATGTTAAATACAAAAGTTGTAGGTAAAACGAAAAATTTTACGAAGAGTTTGATGAGCTGTTGGAAAAAGTTGTTGGCGATAGTTAAGTTCCGGCGAACGAGATTATTATTAAAAAATATTGATTTGAATTAAAACAATGTTTATTGATTGAAATGTTCTACAAGACTGATTTACAATTACCTATAATATTTCTATTAACTAAAACGTATTACTAAAATCTGCAATTCTACTATTGTGCACTTTATTAATGACGCACGGGCGCATCCGCTGCATTAGTCAGCGAATACTTTAAGGCGATATCCTAACTCCTCCCTCCTTAAGATGGAAGCGCGTCCCGCAGCGTCCTCGGTGCGAGGTTGATCCTGTATTGGTCGTCGCTGTTTCAACTGCCAAAGCTTCCATAGAAGGATTGTCATCAGGATGAGGTACAGTCCTCGTGTTGACCAACTGGGCGTAGCCATCATAGTCTGCCAATCAATTGTGGGTTCTTGTAAATTGTCGGCTCGTTCTATCAGTTTGTGAATGCTGTCCAGTGATATATCTTCCAATTGTAGGTTGAACTGGATGTTCTCTTCTGAAATCACGGCTTTACTGGGAAGTGGTATGATTTCGTCTACTGCGACATTATTGCTGTTTGTTGTTAGTGTTCGGTTAAGTACTTGCATTTGGCAATCACTTGTAATACTGGCGATGTGTATTCCTGATATCCTTTTGTATTCGGATTTAGTACCGCATTTAGTTCTTAGGACTTCTTCTTCCTTCAGGATAAGTCACTTCTTGTCTTGGAGTCATTGGATTCTTCCTTGTTTGAAATCTAACTTGGCTCGTGTGCAGTTTGTGTTTTGGTGTTTCACGAGTGATATTATGCAGTCTTCTGATTTATCAACAGGCTGGGTGTTCAACGACGTGCAGAGTTGTGTAACCTGTGTGATCCGTTTGCAGTCTTCTTCTAGGTACGAGTACTCGTTGGTGCCCAGTACGAGGTATTTGGATTTAGGAATGATTGCCAGGTTTTGTTTATCGAGGATGGAGTATAGATGTATTAGGTCGTATTGGTTTGTATCGATGGAAGGAATATCCAATATAAACGTTAACGTGTGATCTGTACTATAAGCTTTTACACTAATAGACTTCTCAAAGCTATGTATATTGCTAATAGTATTGCTATTCACTGGTCTAAAATTGTATGATTTCTGAATAGCTAACATTTCGTTTATAAGAATGTGTGGGGATACAATGCTTGGATGCATTACTTCTAACTGAACAAAGGTAATGGCGTCTTCTAAAATTACTAACTTGTCTAACAGCAATTGCAGACTGAAATATATTTGTATATATAAATCTAGTAAGTGCAACCTATTCAGAATAATATTATTATTAAAATTGGTATTTCTTAACATTAGGCTTAGTTTTTTCTGGTTCTCGTCTAAAAACTTAATCTGCTTACTATATACTCTTCAACTGCATGTTTTGCTATGAATAATGATAAATGATTTTATTTCTGTAAGTAGGTTTGTACAAACACTTACACGTCAATCATGTTTTTTTAAACTAGATGAGGTCGGCGTTTCCTATCTGACTACCCTGAGAAGAAAGGCCGAAACAAACTCAGAGGTCACAGTCTCTTTTAAAGTCCAGACATAATCTTGGTCAGGTCATGCGAAGACCATGCAAATTGGTATCTGAAATGGTCTTTTGAGGAAAGAAGCACACAGATTGAGTGGACCTGTCCAGTCAGTGCACGCATTTGTCAGTAATCGTGCAGCTCGACTCAGGAAGTCAGGACATTTGGGTAGGCCGCATAAATTACTCAAACTGCCAGATAATAATTAAATTTAAATTAGAAAAACAAAAAGAAAGCAATTACCCACATAGTCCTCACATTCACAAACATTAAAATAATATAATACTTTACAAGTAAATACTCATGTCATTGTATATATAAAATTTATCAATGTCAATGTGTATACATAAATTCGGTAATAATGTTTGAAGACCATGTAGATCGGTGTCTGAAATGGTCTTTTGAGGAAAGAACCACACAGATTAAGTGGACCTGTCCAGTCAGTGCACGCATTTATCAGTACCTTCTGTACCATTACTGGTGCAGTTACCTTAGTCGTCATTGCGTTTTCGCTTCAATTCTGTAGACAAAGCTTAAAAACAGTGCTGTGCTAGGTACACTGCTACGAGTGTGTTATAACTTAAATCCATATGTATGTATTTGTGTGTGTGTGTGCGTATTTGAAGTAAGTACTTTCCATTAAAAAAAACACTATATATACACTGAAAAGTTCTGTCGCTTAGTTAGGGCAAAAAACGTTAACTGAAGTAGTTAAAAAAACACATGGGAGTAGACAAAAATAGAAGAAAGACCACAGACCACATCCCTAATCAGAATTGAATTTAACGCCAAGGGCTTGAAATGAAGTCAAAGAATAAATTCATGAAACAAATAGAGAAGTACCTCATTTCCTAAAGCTCTAATTGAGTTATGTATTTGTTTCTTTGCTACTTATAATTTATACTGTTTTTTCTTACTAGGGATACTGTGAAATAAAACAAATATGGAAATATTTAATCAGTTTTTATTTATATCCGTAAAATTATAATTAAAATTTAACTTAACGCGTATAAATCTCATTCATCGATATGACGATACCCTTATCACTACTGTTTACTATATATTTCGTTATACATTTCTAGCTTGGCGCTGGGGCGGCATCGCGTTCTGTGTATTTTCCGCAACCGATTTTTCTTCTATATCCATCAAATGTTTTGCTTGGCAACGTCAAAATGTGATAAATTCGGATTAAAAAGATTGATGACTAGACATATTAATAAGAAAAGTAGGATGTAACCATAAAGGTCACGCTGCAGTACACCATTTCCAGCAAAAAAAAAAGTAGGGAACAACCCTATAAGACGGTGGCAACCCTAGATGTAAGAGAGACTGCCTACCTGCCTGCCGGCCTAAGAGATCCTGCGTTATCATCTGATGACTCTGAGGGCCATCGCCCTTTGCGGTACTCGCCAACACTAAGATACTGCGGACCGATAGGTCACCTGCTCACACCGGGGCCTCATACAGGGCCATGGATCGCAAGTCCCCTCTTATAACCGCCTGCACGCGATGCTCGGACCCCCCAAATTGAGGAGCAGTGTTGATAGGGCGCCCGCCATGCCCACCAACTTAGGCGCCAGCCACCGAAAGTGGGGGTGAAGTCCCAATGGCGGTCGAGCACCAATCCCAGGGAGGTACTTCATTGCTGACTCGACAGCGATTCGGCCCCCCCCCCCCCCCGATCGGGATGTGTGATCCCGGCGGTGGCGCCCCTCCGGGGCCATGGAAAGTGGTGGCCTCCGACTTGTTGAGGGCCACCTCCAGGCCCAGGTGCCAGATGCGGTTCACTACCTGTGAGACCGTCGCCATAGCCAGCACCACTGCCTCCCTGTGCGAGCTCCCCCGAGCTGTGACCAGCGTTTCGTCAGCGTAACACGTCAGGTTCACCCACGGCTGGAGCTCGCCCCTCAATACCCAGTCGTTCCAGATGTCCCACAGGAGCGGTCCTAGAATCGAACCCTGTGAAACACCGCCTGCGTACCCTGTAGGTTACACATCTTTCTGCCAAATAAGCCTCGACCACGTGGCGGAGGTAGGGACGCTCCCGATGATAACCCTGCGCCTTCCTAATATAACTCCAGCAGGGTATTCCTCCGCCAGTACTCTCCACCCGCATAATTGCGTCTATGGTGAAGTGCCCATTCTGAAAACCGAACTGGTTCTCGTTCAGGTTCGGCCCATCTCTGTTCCAAGTAGCTGAGGAGGCGATCCGCGACTATCCGTTCGAACAACTTGCCCACCTCGTCAAGCAGCACTATGGGCCGGTACGCAGCCGGGGAGACCGCAGAGAGCTCCGCCTAGGGTTGCCATCTGTCCAGCTTTAGCCGGACATGCTTGGCTTTTTTAAGTCGTGTCTGGCTAGATATTTATATGTCCGGCTTTTACGGCTTCTGTTAGGCTTTTTTTTAGTGTAAAGCGGTGCACGCAGCGCCTGCAGAACGAACGCAACGCAAGCTACGCAAAGCCCACCGTGTTAAGGATGAGGCGGGGGCAGGGGACAGTGGCTATTCTTGGTTCGCGCGGGTTTTATCTTTAGTCGGTATAAAAGTGATGTTTGGCTTTTAAAGAAGGTTTAGGACAAAATGTCTGGCCTAATACATCGCAGAGTCAGGCTTTTTTATTTTAGAAGATAAAAACCCTAGCCCCGCTTTCCTAAGCAGGACCAACGGACCTGTCTTCCACTGAATGGGAACCTGGACCTCTCAAGGCACGCTGGATAGAGTCCTCTCAGTTGGGGCTCCAAGGCCTTTAAGGCGAGAACGAAGGCACGGCTGGATACTCCGTCGGACCCCAGGGCAGTGTTTTTCGCCCGGAGCCGCATCACAGCTTCAGCAGCTCCGCTTCTGTCACCTCAGGGACGCTTGCGATAAACTCTTCATCTGACTCTGCAGCAGCAGGCGGAGCCATTGACGGTGGCACGTGTTCCGCTCTTGCAAGGGAGTGCTACACCTACCTCCTCCAGCAGCTGAGGTTAGAGTCCCTCCGAAAGTGGAGGCCCAGGAACGGAGTTTTCTTCGATCCATACGGTAAGGGCGCTCCCAAGGGATACCTGTCTAGGGTCTCTAGCAACTCTTCCCTGCCTCACATCTTGGTCTCGCCGATAGCCAGCTGCAGAGTCATCGTAGTTGCGCCGTACACCTCATACCGCGCAGCTTCCTCTTGGGAATCCCGTCGACGTCTCCTTCCGTAGCTAGTGCACTGGCGTCTAACCGCCACGCGCGTGATGCGCAGTTACGCGATCTCGGCAGACCACCAGTACACTTGGCACCTTGCGGACTGTTTGCAAGCCCGGGACATGGACGCATCACAGATTGGCGTCATCACCCCGTGGAACCACAGAGCCTCCGCTTCGACGTTAGTAGGTCCGTCCGTCGCTGACTCTCTGTTCCAGGCCTGGACAATGGCGGCCTCCTCGAGAGCCTCCCTGTCAATGCGCTTAAGCGCTCAGCGTGGACCGTCCCTTTGTGGGGCCAATAGACTGCGGTCGCCCGCGGTCTGGGTGGAGACCTCGAAAACGATATATCGTGGATAACGTCTCCACCTCCACCGCGACACGCCAGTCCCAGACACGGTGCGGACCACGGGGCTAGCGAACGAGACGTCCACTGTGGACCCGCTGCGCTGCCGCACGCACATGTAGTCTGAACCTTCTTTGAGGACGGCCAGACCCGTCGTGATTGCCCACTCTTCCAGCACCACTCCCCTAGCATCAGTGGCTGGCGTTCACCAAACCGTGGATTTGGCGTTGAGTTCGCCGAGAAGTAACGCGGGGCGAGGGTGATACCGGCCCACGACGGCTCCTAAATCGACAAGTAAACCTTCGAAGTCGTCGAAAGTCTAGTTGGGCGAGAAGCAGTAAAGGCATTCGCATCACAACCGTCTTTCACTCAGGACACTGCTAGGGACTCACCTCAACATAGCCTTTAAGGTTTTTAATACAAAGAAAATAAAAATGTACAAATTATGTAGTTTATTTTTGGAACCACCGCGCCACCTTACTACGTAACTCTATGCTCCCTAAAGGGGGCGCGCCCCACACGGTTGGGAACCCATGGCGTAGGACAAAATAAGATGGTAATGGAGGTCAAATAAAATAAACAAATTTATTAAAATTATTTATTACAAAGTGCTTCGATCTGGAGCCCGCGAACACAGTCGAGACTAGCTCCAATATAACCACTGCAACGTACTAATGTGTAAAAATGAGTGTAACGTCGCCGTCGCCGCGACACGTGCTGCACCACCTCCGCGCAGCAGCACACTGTAGCTAGCGTGTTAGTGACAGGCCACGCCCAATACCTTCAGCTGGTTGAGTTCAAAGGCGACGAGCGTATACCACAGTGGTACAGCCTACAAAGCTTCATACAATAGTGCTGGGATTATTTATTCCACTGCCCTACCAAGTTGTCCCACAGATGAGACAATGTGGAATGTTTAAAATTTTGTTGTCCACTTTGTCCCACTAATCAATTTTGGTTGGAGAAAATTATAGTAGGGCTGTGTTGGATTTAAAAGAATTTATAAGTCTACATATTAACAATCTGAAATTTATTAATTCATTAATTGACAGAACGCACAGCCTAAACTCTTGGGTCTAGAAACATGAAATGTTCCACAGAGGTTCCTTATATAGCGAAAGTGAGCACAAAGGAAATACTTTTTTTATTCATTCCCTAAAGGGGTAAAATAGGGGATGAAAGTTTGTTCGGAAGATCGTCATTTTTGTCCATGGGAAACCCTATCGGTCACACCGTCACACGGCTTGTAATACTATAAATTAGAAAGAAGAAATCGTAATACAGGAAGTCAGTTTTAATCAAAAACTGTTCTCAAACGTATTTTTTTTTTTGTTATGCACATATATTATTATGAATTCTCTTAAATTTAACACTACCAACTTTTATGTAACAAATTGATTAGTGTGGTACAAAGTAGACATTAACAATTTGAACATTCCACTTTGCCCCACTAGTGGGACAACTCGATGGGGCAGTGAGCAGTAAGGTACAAAACCTACAAAGGTGTACCGAATCGCTACTAGGTACCTACGCTTTCCCGTACGTACGCCGCTTATGAAACCATCCAAATCCAATATCATTTATATGAATAATGTTATTATAAAATAACATCACGCCTGTTTTCCCCAAAGAAACAGAGGTGTCTCTGGTTAGGCAGAAGTGTACCTACACTATTATAAGGCAACCAGGACCCACTTGTTATACATATACAATAAAGAATTGTATTGACAGCGTGTTAGTTTAATCAAAAACTATACAAGTAAACATGAGAAGCTCAAAAACTATACAAGTAAACATGAGAAGCATAAAAACTATACAAGTAAACATGAGAAGCACAAAAACCAAAAATTCTCGGGATTTTCGCTGGAATCTTTCAACATGCGCTACTGAGCAGTGGTTCATGTAAACAGAATCAAGCGCGCCTGTTATCATCGATATGACGCGGTGGAAGCAGCCGCACTCTTCAGGGCAGGCACTTGTATAACTTGCTCGCAAAATCAAAATATTTTATTTCACAAAACCTACATGGGCACTTATGAAACGTCAGAAGCTAGGTGCACGGTTCCAATTGGTAATTTCCTATGTAGAAGAGCCGGCAAGAAACTCCACGGCTACTCTTTTAAAAATAAGGGGCTTTTACAATTTTTCAAATTACATTGTTGATAGGTATGGGAGGACAGTGTAGGCCTGTCAACAAGTAACAGGTACTCAACAAACTAGAAAAAGGTCTACAAATCTACAGTCTACAAGTTAGGCCTACAACATTCTCACATTCACAATATATAGAAGAAACTATATCAAAATAAAAGCCTATTTATACCAAATGGCATGCAGTGCACCAGGGTAGTACGATGTACAGTAGGCTGGGACCTAGGTGACGGTAGGCCTGAGGACACGCGACAATACATACAAGCTATATAGTATTTCCAGAATACGCTGAACTTGCAATGTAGTGTAGGTATATGCTTTCCGTACCGTGCAATAACAGGGTGGCGTAAACTACAACATTTCTAGCTTGCTACGCGAGGCGTCTTCAAATCTGATGCTTCGATGCTTCCGCGTACGCTTGAGGATTATTGTTTTTACTTCAGTAACCCCATAAACATTAAAATACAAGTTTCTAGTAAAGTTACAATAGGATGAAGGCGAATCAATTCAAGCCTTTCAAGCAATGACGGCCCGACCGACTGCTCATTGATGTGCTGGCGCGCGGAGGCCGGGCGTCCGCAGCGCGCGAACAGCGCGCGTTCTCGCTATCGATGTCGTGGCCTCTCGGACTGACTTCAAGTATTTACGTAACGTAGGTACCCATAAATTACATTCTTAGAGTACATTTGACGACTGTTTTACAAGTTTCGTTTCGCACTATGTATATTTAGCAGCAGAAGATTGCTTTTCATAATACCCGATACATTATACAAGCGTTATATTGCACTCTTAATACGTACTCTTACAAATAAGAACAATCGTTTCGCATGAACTGTGTCGTGGACTCTTGGTTGCGATAGTGCCTGGCAGGCGCACGAGTCGCGTGGCGCGAGGCCGCCTGGCCGCGCTCACTGGACTCATCGTGCTGCCGACATCACGACTGGTACGCTAATGCACCTTGTTCAGACACGTAGCTCATGTACAAATGTAATTATACTAATATCGCCTTAAGTTTATCTAAGTAGTAAGCTAACTTTACAATAACATCTAAAAGTAATATCCTTCCTTACATAGGTATTATTATTCTGTTTTGGAAGGCCTGTTCAGAACTACACAGTTGGCAGTGTGATAACTTCGTAGTGAATTTTGCGGTGACGGTTGCGATTATCGCTTATTTGATTGAATAGGCCAGCAGGTGGATGCGTCGTAGGATAATCTAAAAAATCGTCTCTGCGATACTGCTAGGACAATTGTAAAGGACCGCATAATTGGAAAATAAGACAGATTTTCGTAATCACCCGAACTATTTCCAGGATCGTTTAAAAAATCCGGCTTATCTCATGTAGGTAAGTCGCAAAGAACCGCTCCGATTGTGAACGTACTTCACTGATATGAACGTAATACTCTGACGGATGCGCTCACGTTGTGAACGCTGCTTCTCGATATGAACGTAATAACAGAGGCGCTGATAGCTAGTTAAATTCCTTCGCCTTTTATGGTTGTCACTTTTATCAAGAGCTATGCTATGTTCTGATCAACCATGATAAAGTGTTCAACTTTCCACCAATTTGAATTTTTGCAATGAACCTGATGATAGCTCGTATGAATACGAAAAACATTCTTAGATTCCACATATCCGGTCCTTTTCTATCGTCCTATGATTTTTGCAAAGATTCGAGTAATCCGATTAAGTATCAATATGACATCACAAAATAGTGATATTATTCTACGAGCATTGAGTTTCCAATAATGTCACCTGTTAAAGGGCACTACATCGCCCGGCAAACAATTACGCCTCGGAGGAGCCTTTTCCCATTAGTCTTTATTTATATTATACCTAATACCAAATAGGTAGATTGGATAGGTGCAAGATGCTCAATCATCATTTAAAATACTGGTAGGTATGAACTCACTGGAACGACGCGGCGGTAGGCTCGCGACGTAATTGTACTAGCATTTCAAACCACGCCACCGCGCCAGGCTGTCTCCGTCCGCTGATATGTTAGTACTTATATAGCTGTAGGTAGGTCCGGCGCGCTCACAACACACATCTACGAGCTAGGACACGATTCTAATAATTACATCTAAGGGGAGCGGTGACGAGGCCGCGGCCGCTCCTCGCGTTCGATCCGTGAGATTTGGTTCCATAATCTACAGAGTTTTCGCCTTTTCTAGCAAGTCGTTTATGAATTTCTGAAAAGTAAAGCATACAGTTATTAAAACTCGCTTAGGTACACAGACACACTTCTGTATGAAATCTATTGTACTTAAGACATATATCTTAGATGGACGTCCAGAATTGAATAGATCTTTTTAAATGAACAATTTTTGCTGGAAAGGCAAAAAATACATCATCAAGTTCTATCTACAACACATAATTAGCCCAGTATCGACTACAAGTAACGAGCACAAGTACAGTTGTTCCATCTCACGAATACCGTTAGTCTTTATATTTAGTTACTAGCTTCTGCCCGCGACTTCGTCCGCGTGGAATAGTTACTTTGGGCTAACGCTAACTTTAAGCCGCGACTTCGTTTACGTAGAGGGTGAAAATATATTTAAATAATACGTACGTTAAGGAGCTGTTTTAGGTACCTACATCACGCTTTTATCTGTACAAGGAGAAAAGATTTCTTAAAATATTCCTGGGGAGTTTATTTTGCTGAGGCGCGGACCGATGATTTTTTCGCGTCATAAGGAAGCGGAGCGCTTCACTATTAAGTCGCCTACGAAGCAGCTCGAACAGTTTCTGAGGGTGTTGTCCGAGCGGTGGGACCTGTCCCCGATACAGAGAGGGATGCAGCTTCATGTTAGCGCTTCTCCTCGCATTATTTGACAGTTTTTTATAATTATAATTGTGTATGTCTAATTTTATTATCTGATTGTTTCAATGTGCTTTTCATTCAATTCTAATGTGTATGTGTAATTTTGTTAAAATTTGTTTTTGGTTATTTAAATGTAATGTGTTTTTATCATTTTATTTTTATAATTAATGTATGGACTATGTCTGAATTAAATGAATTATTATTTATGAATTTTTACTTGGGCTCTGCATAACGCGGGACCATATGCGCAAACCCAAGAAAATTTACCGAGTTATCCAGTACAAATTCTGGGGCAAAAAAAAAATAAGGTCTTAGAAACTTTACTGGGTTACCGATTAAATTTTTACTGGGGTACTGAACGTCATTTTTGTATATTTTTCCATCAACAAAACGGTGCTCGTGCTAAGTCTACTGGAATATTTCAAGAAATCTTTTCTCCGTGTAAGAGTGGAACTTTAAAACGTTAGGTAAAAAGTACTGGGTCTTATAATCTTATATCATGTAGATTGTGGGTTATTCTAAAAAAAAAACTCAAAATTAATGTTATTTTAACGTCCTTCTGCGTACACTATATTTTTAGTTTTGTTTCCATCCGGCATGGTATCTCGCAGAGATAAGTGGGGCTACCGCCCTTCCCCCTCATGACCGCCCGCCGGCCTTTTTTTTTTTTTTTTTTTTGGCTGGGAAATCATCAAATGACCTCTCCCGCTCTGGGCGGAGCGGAAGGGCGTGTCAGACTCTTACTGACTAAAACCCACCCGTGTTCCTTCAGTTGCGCCAGGGCCACGGTAACTCTTTCGAACAATCCGCGACCCCGGCAGGCATCGGTCCTATCGGACCCCGTCAGTTATGCTGACATCTCTTTGAGGCGCGCGTGGAACACGACGCGCCGTCGACCCGGGCCTGGTCCTTACCGGACGGCGAGCTGCCCATTGCTCGCCGTCCGCAAGCCCGCGCCTACGGTGGCCGGGAGTCGGCAATCGACTCCCGACGCCCAGGGTGTCTCCTCCTCCTGCGGCGGCTAGGGGCACGAGGGCGTAGAGATTGCCTCTCCCTCTCGCGCTCCGCCTCCTCCTTCGCGAGCATTACTGCTTCGCAGAAGGAGGTGACGGCTTCCCATTCCCTCTCGCTCCGTACCATGGCCTGAACCAGGGCCGGACACGAGAGGTCGCCGCCGCCGATCGCCGCCACGAGGACACGGCGGTGCTCCGCCCAAGCCGGGCAGACCTCCACCGTATGCTCCACCGTGTCCTCCGGTCGATCCACACAATGGTAACACCCGGGCGTTTCCTCCCGCCTTATCCGAAACAGGAACCTCCCGAAACAGCCATGTCCGGTGAGGACCTGCGTCAGGCGGAAGGTGAGGACGCCGTGGCGCCTCTCAAGCCACTCCTCAAAGAGGGGTCTTACCGCCGCAATTGTGGCGTGCCCTGCGCTGGGTTGCGACAGTCGCACCCTCCATGCCGCCATGAGATCCCGCCGGAGCTCTGTCCGCTGTGCCGTGATTTCTCGCGGCAGCGGAGTTACGCCCCGGCGTTTCGCCTCCTCGCGCCACTCCCAAACGTGCGCGAGGACCTTTGCCTCCAGATCCCACGGCGGTAATCCGGCAAGGAGGCTCGCCGCCTCGCAGGAGACCGTGCGGTATCCCCGTACCATCCGGATGGCCATGACCCTTTGGGACGCGTTCAACCGGCGGGCTGGCCGGAGCCTCAAGGAACGCGCCCACACCGGTGCCCCGTAAAGGGCCATGGACCGCACGACCCCCGCACCGCCCGCCGGCCTAGCAACATTATTTTGCTGTGATGTTATTTTAAAACTGCGATATCTCCTAAAATATTCATTGAAATCAAATGATGTAAAGGGCAATTTTGTTTTAAATTAAATACTTGTGATGAATAACGTATTTATAGGGATAAGGATTAATATCATGTTTATAAAAACACTTCACAAATAATGCATTATTTTAGAACAAATTTGGTTAGCATAAAAAAGCTTATAGTGAGCCAACCTTAAAAGAAAGACAGAAGCTGTCGCAGACTTTTTTTTAGAACTTTTAAAGGGGAACTTTTCTGTAATACATGATTTTTGCGAAACTTTAACCGTTTACGCAGCGCACGCAGCAGAAGCTCCCAAAAGGAAAAAATCCTACCCAACGATTTTGAAACATTGCTCATTGGTGCTCCGTCCCTATTGGCCTTAGCGTGATGATATATAGCCTATAGCCTTCCTCGATAAATGAGCTATCTAACACTGAAATAATTTTTCAAATCGGACCAGCAGTTCCTGAGATTAGCGCGTTCAAGCAAACAAACAAACAAACAAACAAACAAACAAACAAACTCTTCAGCTTTATTATTAGTATAGATGTCGTAGCCTAATCGTAATCCCAGGACGATTGCAAAGGGCCAGGGACCGATTAATCGATATAGAATAGCAATAAATATATTGAGTATTGAATTTGGGTTAACCGTTAAAATATTGCTTATTAATTTGAATGAAGGAGGCGGAAGTATACGACAGCCGCAGCACTCAGCAGCTACTTATGACGTACGCCTCGTCGCCGCATCGAATCACGATTAAGGCTCCTACAAACAGGCGCGACACGCGACGCGACACAAAGTCACCGCGCGACAAGCGGTGCCTTAGTGTCGCGTGCGATTCGCGTCTCGTGTCGCGCCTGTCTGTAGGAGCCTTCATTGGTGTACTAAGTACCTATTTACAGGAACAGTAGGACGCACGTCAGAGTTAAAAAACCAATATAAGCTGGACTCGGCATTCTATTCAAACTCCGTAACTCCGTATTACGCTAACCAGCTCAAGATCAAAGTGTTATGCTGCTCTACACTCGCGCGCGGATTTTGCTGTGAGTTCACGCCGCGAACATCCCGTAAAAACGTGTCCCTCCACCCTCGCAAAGTTTCGCAGTTTCGTTCGCGATCTTCGTGGAAATGGACGACGATGTGGCTGTAGCTGCTGCAGCGACGCTATGTGCTGTCGCTCACTACAATTATTTTTATATTAAAAATAACAAAGAATTAAAAACGAGATAGAGAAAAAGAAGATGGTGGATGACAAACGACGTCGTAACCATTTAAAAAAAAAGTTTAATGAAAAAAATACGGATTCTACTTCCGACTACGTTTCGTAGTAAGTTACGACAAAAAACCAACACCGATAGATGAACGGCGCGAAGCGCGGACGCAAAGGCGCGAAACCATCTACACTCGCGTTTCACGGTTTTCGCGGGAATTCGCGCCGCGAGTGTAGATCGGGCTTTAACACCGAAGACGCGCGACGTGGCGACGTGTTACGTGCGCCGTGCGGGTCAGTGTTTACAATTTATCACTGACAGCGCCTTTATGTCGTAGCTAAGTGAACGTTGTGACGGGAGCGCTGATTGGCTAGGCAAATGACTTGGATCGATAACTGCGTACCTAGATATTTAAATTGGCACTGATTTAAAGCGGCTGTTACGGCCTTCGCCGCCTGGCAACACAGTCGGGCGGCGCGACAACGCACGGTACATCACGCCACCCTGCGCGAGCCAATGGCAGCGCTACTCCGAGCGTGAGTGAGAGTGGGGCGCGGGCGCCGGGGGAAGAGAGCTCCGGCAGGAAGGTCTGTTGCTCGGCGGTCGGCCACTCATTTGCCTTCGCGCGCCATCAGCGACCGGTCAACGAAATACGACTGTAACGGGTCCAGAGAATCTTGTAAATTCATGCTTATATTTTAATCCAATAATTAGTAAGTGCTTGTCTAAGAGTATTTTATTTAGCAACCCTTGCCCCTAGGCATAGGCGTAAACAGCGGCAGTTGTTTAGTCTATTTTTCGTAAATTATAAATTACAAAAATTCATATTTATTAACAAGTTCGGCAGTAAAAACTGAGCAGTAAACTAAATAAAAATTATATTATTAGGTATAACAAATGCTGAAATGGGTAATTAGATCAATATTTAGCAGTAAAATGGCGTAAGGGCGCTTGTACACGGTAAGAAAATACGGGCCCCCGCAAGAATTCGTGTCGTAACTAGAAAATAACTGTGTACACTGCTCGCAGCGGTGCACGAAAAAAAATCTTGTCTGCGCAAGACACGACGCGGCGAACGTTGTGGCGGAGCGGTGGGGGGCGGAGTAGTAGGGTTCAGACAGCCAGGTAGTTTTTGCTGTGCGTTTGGTGTGGACCATGGTCTAAAAAAACAAGGTCTGGCACTCCGAGAGTGACACAAGTTTACGTCACTATCCAGCTGCCACTTCATTGCAACAAAACAAGAAGTATGGAAACATTTTCAGTCACCATTCTGTTAAAAAATGTATATCAAGCATTTAAATTGTCGTTTTGTTTTTATAATTAAACAAAACAATTCAATTTAAAATTATACCGACGTAATTGTTTGTTAAAACCCCATTGATTTATCGGATTCGCACAGGTAATAAAGGCGGTTGGGGAGTTATTATGACACACTACTGGTAACACAGCGGTGATGAGTACGTAGGCTTGTGTCACCCACGTGACCACTGTGTCTCGGAATGCTATACCTGGCGAAGTATATTATTATACCATGGTGTGGACGTGTATTGCAGCGTAGAGTACAAAATGGCTGATGAGTTACTTATAACTTTAGTAGAGGGACAACCGGTATGGTGGGACAAAACTTTAGAGATATATAAAGATAAAAGACTCACATACGAAGCATGGAGAGAAATATTTATTATCTTAAACAAAGACTTCGACGAAATGACAAATGTCAAAAAAATATATATATTCCCACAATAAATACATCTACAACAAATATTTAAGTTGCAAGCAATCATAAGTTCAATAGCGCTAAGTAGCATACGACCACGGCGTTGCGCTAAAAACGATAATGATTAATATTTATAATAAAATAGGTATAAACATGAAAAAATATATGACATCTGGGGGCACGGTAGTGCCCCCGCCAAGACGAGCCAAGCGAAGCGCAAGGGCACTACCGACCTTTTCTCGAAGTGTTTCGTCGTTTTTTTGAACCCTCATAGAGTTGGTTTCCGATGTACCAGATAGTTCATATTCTCAAGATATGATGTCAATAATAGACTAATTAAACATACAAAGTCTCAATTGAATAGCTCTAATACTTTAGATTTAATTGATATCTAAAATACACCGATTTCGTCACTGACACACTGATGATCATCAAAATGTTTGGCTATTTCTTGAAGTGCTAGAAAGCCGAAATTTGGTATGTAAACAAAGTTCAGTATACAAAAAAGTACTACCGTGCCCCCAGATAAACTTATAACTTTCGCCCCCATCCCCTAAAATTGGGAGGGGTTGGAAGTTTGAATGAAACTTTCACCAATTTTATGAATTAGGACATGAAAGTTTACACGGGACTGTAGACGGTAACTAAAAACCTATTAATAAGTACTTACAAGAACCTCCGCCTTAATCAAGAGTCTCATGGTAGGTCTCAGTTATTTACGCCCTTTGACGACGAGGTGAGCAAATCGACTGTGAGTACTTAATTAATACGATAAGATATAATACTAAAGTTAGGTATACATATAATTAAAATAATTTTATTAACCGGCACTGCTGATGTGCAAGAAATACACCCCAAAAAAAGAAGAAAAAAATAAACACAAAAAAGACTGCCTAGCAACTTACAAAAAGAACTGAAATCCCACCAAAAACATTTCATGTAAAATATTGCCAAGACGACCACATAAGTTTTGCCCTGTGAAAAAGATATCAGATCTCATGTAGAGCCAAGCTTCTGAATCTACACAGCCTAACTCTACCGACCCTAATTTCACAAATTCTACATATCAGTAAAAATGTATGGCTTGGCTGTTTCGTTGAGATTGGTAAATCGAGATCTCGCCCGGTAATCAGACGAGATCTCGTTTTCGAGATCGAGATTTCGCCTACTTTTGGAAATAAAGCGTACTTTTTTATCAATAATTCTTAAGCATTATTAAAATAAAAACTACACGTACCCAAGGTAATCGTGCTAAATTTTATAAATGAAAAAACATTAATCGAATCTCAAAACAAAAAATACCAACGTTTATACATTCATACATACATACATAAACTCACTCCTTCTTCCCATGGGGGTAGGCAGAAACTACAGAACGCCACCTGCTACGATCCTTACATACTTCTACTGCCTCGTTTACGTTCATACATCCGGTCATACACGCACGCCGGTTGCGAGTACTACGCACCTGACCTTTCTGAAGAACGTCTCCAATAAGGTCACTGTATGTCTTCCTAAGGCACCCCTCCCGGCGTTTCCACTCACATGCGCCTTGTAAATACCTTTTGTTAGTCGCCCTTCATTCATCCTCTCAACATGATCAAACTATCTAAGCATACTCTTTTCAATTTTTGTCACTACATCTTCTTTTAAACCGCACCGTTGCCTTATCACATCATTCTTCAGCATATCATTCATAGTCACACCACACATGCTTCGTAAGGTCAAGGATCAACGTTTATTTAAGTAGGTTATAATCATTTGAACGACGCATAGATAACTGACTCCAGGACCGAACCTCGAAACCCATCCTTCTGCAGCGAGAGGTGAGACTGAGACGTAATCTCTCCGAAACTGTGCACCGCTGCTCCGGAGGATGTCTTCAAGGTTCTGGACTGGAAAAGGGTTGGCATCAACATCAATGGCCAGTACATCATTCACTATCGGTTTGTCGACGATATAGTAGTCACGGCTGAGACTATGGAGAACCTCAGTTCATTGCTCGATGACCTCAGTAGAGTTACCGAAAGAGTGGGTCTTAAAATAAACATGGAAAAAACAAAGGTCATGTCAAATGCCCATGTAACACCCACCCTCATGAAGATCGGAGACTACACTCGAAGTTGTGAACGATTATGTTTACCTAGGACAAACTGTCAAGTTAGGTAGGTCTAATTTCGAGAAAGAGGTCAATCGACGAATCCGACACGGCTGGGCAGCGTTCGGGTAAGATACGTTTATCTTCTCGTGAAAGTCTTTGACCAGTGCGTGTTGCCAGTGATGACAAATTGCGCTGAAACGTGGTCGCTCATAATGGGCCTCATTAGAAACTTGAAAGTCACTTATAGAGCAATGGAAGGGCGATGGAATGGAGGGCTATGCTTGGAGTTTCCTTACGTGATCGAATCAGAAATGAAGATATTCGTGGAAGAACCAAGGTAACCGATATAACCCGAAGAATTGCCAAACTTAAGTGGCAGTGGGCAGGTCACATTTTTCGCAGAACAGTTGGCCGACGGGGCCGAAAGGTTCTGGAGTGGCGACCGCGTACCGGAAGACGTAGCGTTGGAAGGCTTCCCACAAGGTGGACCGACGACCTGGTGAAGCCCGCAGGAATTTGCTGGATGCGAGAAGCACAGAACCGATCGAAGTGGCGGTGCGACTTGGGGGAGGCTTATGTCCAGCAGTGGACGTCTTTTGGCTGAAATGATGATGACGATGACGCAATATATAACGCAACAAATCAGCACACACACGTCACGCACACTATTAATCCATTAATTATTATTATACTAGCTTTTGCCCGCGGCTTCGCTCGCGTTAATTTAGACTTTGACTATAATTTCGGGTTATAATTCAATCATGATTCGAAAGACTCGTGGCGCCATCTATTATCATTTATTCATTTATTTTGTATTTATTTATTTATTTTGTCCAACTTACATCTATCATTACACGGGTAACCTAATGCGATAGTGTACTTATCTAAAGTCTCATCCTAAGTAATCATTAACTTATTATTATAATTAAATTTTGTAACTTATTACAAATAATGCATTCTTTGTAAATTCACTCAGAGAACAACAGAATAATCAGAAAATCATAAGAACGTTATTGTTGTTTTCCTCGGGAACAGTACTTTTTTGCGGGATGAAAGGTACCTTATGTCCGTTTCAGTACACCTAACAACATATATCCAAAATTTGAGGATGATCGGTTCAGAGGTTTAGGCGTGAAAAGGTAACAAACAAGCTTACTTTTGCATTTATAATATTAGTTAGGACTGAAAATAGTTTTTCCAGAAGTTTAGTGGGCTGTGACGCGCGCGCTCAGTCACGCAATCTCATCGAGATTCCAAGAACGAGATTATCTTCCCAAGAGTTTGAATCTCGAAAAAATGCTCGAAATGTCGGCAGGTCTCGAATGTCGATAATCTCGATCGAGATTGCATTAATGAAGTGTGGCTGTATGTTGTCTGTACAAGCACGCAGGGCTGAAAGGTGTTCGTAAGATAAGAAAACTGTACCTTTGCGGAACTGGGCACAACGTTACGAAATAATATACGAGTATAATATGCTCTAAAGCTCGTTAAATGTTTGTCATTCATCCGACAAAGAAATATTTAATTTGCTCTCTGTCGAAGAATGAGCTTTCCTGCCGCTTTGTTTGAACAACCCTTTTATTTGCGTGTGAACGGGTGTTTCGGCTTCCTACTGACTCAAACCACCCAGTGTTTAACTAGCTGTGGCCGGGGCGCTGGAGCGCTTGCGCAGTTGTCACGCTACCACGGCCAGGTATTGGCCCGCATTACTTTCATGCGGACCCCATCACCCTCAGAGGCCGTTACTCTACAGAATCTAAACTACCCTACCCTCACAATTTAATTTCTTAATAACTACTTACATGTACATCTTTTTGTGGTTTTTTGGCATCTGCTAGTAGAGTCTGCAAAAATAAATATAAAACGTCAATAACACTTAACATAACGCCTTGTTTCCCCGAAGGGTTGGGCAGAGGTGTACTTATGTACCTACACCCGCATTTCGCAAGTTATGTTTTAGACCCATTTAATAGGGGGCGAGCCTATCGCCATCAACCGGGCACACATCCAGACTCCAGGCTGCTACTGAGGAATTCCAGATAAAAAACCCAATAACAAACTCAAACTCAAAGCATTTATTTCAAATAAACCAATTACAGGCACTTTTTAATTGTCAAGGGGTCGGTCAGTCAGAAAGATGAAGTTAGTTGCCCATTCCAAAGCGTAGTAGGTACCTATGGAGAAGAACGGGCAAGAAACTCCATGGACACTCTTTTAAATCAAAATATGGTTACAAAATATTGGTTACATCATTCATGTTGAAATTACGCATGTGAGAACGATGCAGAACGTTAAAGCGTCCGTAATAAAGAGACAAAAACAATTCAAATATTAAATTAAAATAAGCCGTGGCAGCCAAGAGATGACCAGTCCCCCCTGACGGCGCCCGTTCACGAACATGACATATGGATCAGCACCATTTAGCTCAACCATTTTGAAGGGAACTTAATGATCCAACACACACGCCACCACCAGCGAGATATTTGAGTGAGCATGACATACTCTCAGCCGCCAGGGCACATTCAAGTCAATAAAAGACAAACCTAGTAAATGGTAGCTTTATAGTAGGTACATAGTACTCACACATGTGCTATGCAATTATACAATACTAAAAGATTGAATTTCTATCTTTCAGTTATGATCTTAGTAAATCAAGAGCTGTATTCCTAATCCCACAGTACTGTAGTTTAAGCAGAAGTGTCTCATGGTTTACGCAATCGAACGCGTTAGAGAGGTCGCAAAAGATTCCAATGGTATCTTGTGCTTCATCACAGGCGTTAAAAGTGTTATTTATTATGGTGACATCGGCGTCAGTGGTACAACGCCCTTTGGTGAAACCTTACTGTTGTTCTAGAAAGATGGGAATTTTATTAAAGTGACGTAACATTTGATTGAGCATCAACTTTTCAAACACATTACTGAGAACTGGCAGAATTGACACAGGCCTATAAGTGTAGGGTTCTTTACTACTACCGGATTTGAACAATGGAACTACTTTACTGTGTTTCCTAAGATCTGGAAAGAGTCCTCGGTCTACACTGGTGTTAGATATGAAAGCTAAATAGGGCGCAATAGTTTCGATGAGAAGTTTACAGACTTTTACAGACATTCCCCAGAGATATTCTGTTGATTAAATTTTAAGATCTTTAAAAGTTTTACAAACCCCCAACCGAGGGTTTGTATGTTTGTATGCTGAAACCTAAAATCCAAAGGGCATGCCTTTACATTATTTTTAAGTAAGGCAGCAGAAAGCGGTGGGGAGGAATTTAAAGCTTCAGTAGTTTTAAGGGTAATATCAGTAAAAAAGATTTCATATTCCTGAGCTATTGCTACATCTGAGTTGATGGGTCCAGGTGCAATCTCTAAATTAAATATTAAAGAGCTTTAGCTATTTACACTTTTAAAAGTCTTTGAATATTTTACAATATACTGATGAAAGCTCTATTATTCATATGTTGCTTTAGACCATAAAGTTCAAGTAGTTTTTCCTGCTTTTACGAATACCTGGGCTCGCCCAATCACTAAATAAAAACTTTGTGTCACTTTTAGTCTTTAGTGGAAAAGTGTCATTAAATTGCGTGTTTAATAGTGAAAAGAACTCTGCGTAGAACTAATTTGGGTCACCTATATTAATAAAACCCTAATGACATAATTTACTGGCCAAAAAATTACTTAATTTCTTAAAAAATGTATATGCAATTGGCCTTAACCTTATTTGAACTTTTGTAAAGGCATGTAGGAGCAAAATGTTATTGTTTGTCCACCAGTGGCAAAGGTTCCATACAATTCGATACCTACCGGCTTCCCTTTGAAAAGTGGCAGTCAGTATACTATAGACAAATAATGTAATCACATTAAAGCGCAACCTTGGATATTTTGATTAAATAATTTTAAAGTATGTTGCAGTCTGATACCTTTTTGTTATTCGCGTATAATAATTGATTATTTAAGGGGGAACTTGTGTTGACTTACTGACTAGTTTAAATAATGATCCGGAGTGACCTCCAAAACCAGGTACAACTGAAGTGTCTAGATTGCCCGTATGAGTTCCAGCAGGAAGAGAACACCCTATCTGACTGGTGGTGGCCTCCAAAGATGTTGGCATTATAGGTGGATCCTCCTTCGTACAACATGAAGATTCATAATTAATTGCTAAGGGGTTTATTCATAAACGCTGCTTAAGTTAAGTAATGATTAGCGACTGTTTAACCATACATTTTTGATGTTTAAACGTCACTTAAGTTTAAGTAACGTTTATAAATAAAACCATTTGTTATTAGGCAACACAGACTCGTCACTAATACTACAAGTTGTTATGTTATTTATAACCTCATTAATATAATATGCTATCAACATAGCAATCAGATGTCTACATTCCCAAAACAGAGACAAAGTTCTCTGATATAACTTAAAACCACTAACAAACTTGTTAGTGTCAAAATACAATAATTTATCACTATGAATGACAACATGTATCTATCACATAATTAATGTACCTGTCATTGCACTATATTTCATTATTTTTACTTATTGTGGTATAGTAATTTTATTCTAGGTGCATCGTCTTCATATATAATTATATAATAAATGTATACATAATATTGCAAAACATTTTAAAAGAGTAACGGTGGAGTTTCTTGCCCGTTCTTCTCCATACGAAACTTCCTTTTAGAAGGAGCAACTAGAATCAATTCTATTTTCTTGTACATTTTGACTTTCAAAAGTGCCTTTTATGTGCCTATTTGAAATAAATTATTTAACTTTGACTTTGACATGTCAGCTTGTGAATAGTACTATCACTTTTTAGTGTCAAATGCACTTATGATTTTAAGTTCCAGCGGGGTAATTACGTAACACACTATCAGTAGGAATGGGTTTCATTTTGACAGTTCAACAACATTCATTCAATTTTGTAAATGTGAGTACCATGGATTCGTTTATTATATGACTAGCTTCTGCCTGCGACTTCGTCCGCGTGGAACTTTGGGCTAACGCTAACTTTAACCCGTGACTTCGTTTACGTAGAGGGTGAAAATATATTTAAATAATATGTACGTTAAGGAGCTGTTTTAGGTACCTACATCACGCTTTTATCAGTACATGGAGAAAAGATTTCTTAAAATATTCCTGGCGAGTTTATTTTGCTGAGGCGCTGACCGATGATTTTTTCGCGATCATAAGGAAGCGGAGCGCTTCACTATTAAGTCGCCTACGAAGCAGCTCGAACAGTCTCCTGAGGGTGTTGTCCGAGCGGTGGGACCTGTCCCTGATACAGAGGGGGATGCAGCTTCATGTTAGCGCTTCTCCTCGCATTATTTGACAGTTTTTTATAATTATAATTGGGTATGTCTAATTTTATTATCTGATTGTTTCAATGTGCTTTTCATTCAATTCTAATGTGTATGTGTAATTTTGTTAAATTTGCTTTTGGTTATTTTAATGTAATGTGTTTTTATCATTTTATTTTTATAATTAATGTATGGACTATGTCTGAATTAAATGAATTATTATTTATGATTTTTTACAGGGGCTCTGCATAACGCGGGACCATATGCGCAAACCCAAGAAAATTTACCGAGTTACCCAGTACAAATTCTGGGGCAAAAAATAAGGTCTTAGAAACTTTACTGGGTTACTGATTAAATTTTAAACTAATGTTATTTTAAAGTATTTCTGCGTACACTATATTTTTAGTTTTTTTCCTTCCGGCATGGTATCTGGCAGAGATAAGTGGGGCTACCGCCCTTCCCCCTCATGACCGCCCGCCGCCGCCGGCCTAGCAACATTATTTTGCTGTGATGTTATTTTAAAACTGCGATATCTCCTAAAATATTCATTGAAATCAAATGATGTAAAGGGCAATTTTGTTTTAAATTAAATACTTGTGATGAATAACGTATTTATATGGATAAGGATTAATATCATGTTTATAAAAACACTTCACAAATAATGCATTATTTTAGAACAAATTTGGTTAGCATAAAAAAGCTTATAGTGAGCCAACCTTAAAAGATAGACATAAGCTGTCGCAGACTTTTTTTTAGAACTTTTAAAGGGGAACAATTCTGTAATACATAATTTTTGCGAAACTTTAACCGTTTACGCAGCGCACGCAGCAAAAGCTCCCAAAAGGAAAAAAAACCCAACGATTTTGAAATTTGCTCATTGGTGCTCCGTCCCTATTGGTCTTAGCGTGATAATATATAGCCTATAGCCTTCCTCGATAAATCAGCTATCTAACACTGAAATAATTTTTCAAATCGGACCAGCAGTTCCTGAGATTAGCGCGTTCAAGCAAACAAACAAACAAACATACAAACAAACTCTTCAGCTTTATTATTAGTATAGAAGATAGATTATGTTGACTTGACAGCATGGCAGTAGAGACTATGTCATGCTCACTTAAATGTCTCACTGTTGGTGGCGCGTGTGTTGGATCATTCGGTTCCCTACAAAATGGTTGAGCTGGATGGTGCTGATCCACGCGTCATGTTCGTGAACGGGCGCCGTCAGTTGAGACTGGTCATCTCTTAGCTGCCACGGCTTATTTTTATTATTAATCTTATATTTTGAATTGTTTCTCTATACATTTTTTTCATTGTTCTCGCATATAGAAGCAATAAGAATAATGTACCCAGAATTTTGTAATATCTTGATTTAAAAAGAGTGTCCTTGGAGTTTCTTGCCCGTTCTTCTCCATAGAGATCTACGATTTGGAATGGGCAACTAGCTTCAACTTTCTGACTAACTGACCGACTCTTTGACAGTTCAAAAGTGCCTGTAAATGGTTTAATTGAAATAAATACTTTGAGTTTGAGTTTGAGTTGAGTTGAGTTTGAGTTGAGTTGAGTTTGAGCATTGCGTTATTTACGTTGTTGAGCAGACAAATTTTTCGACCATATGAAGCAATGGATTAGGAATAGGCTTCAAAAAGATTCAGATTGTGATAGATAGTGTGTTACGTAATTAGGGTGCAGGTCCTTTAAACTTTGCGCTACATCGCGATACACAAGGCGTTTAATTTCACCGCAAAACAATGGCCGCTATGATGGTAAATAGTAGTAGTGTTTTTAATATAGTCGACAAAACTATATTTAAAACATCCAAGATGCTTGGCTTCGGTATGAGAGAGTGTAAAAACTTAAAAAAACCCAATATTAAAAAAATATGTAGTACAACTCGCTAGTTAGAAGCGATCTCGGTTATTGCAGTGTGATCTGGTCACCTGAGTAAAAGGTCCACATGAAGCGCTTCGAACGGCTGCAAAAACGGTTCTTGTGGCATCTTACCTATAACAGTAGTATGGGCCAAAAGCTCAACTCGTACTAAGAAAGACTGAAGTTTTTTAAGATTGTCGTTGGAGAAACGCAGGAATATGCTAGATTTGATTTTCGCGGCGTAGAGCGATGCATCGCGACGCAGCGGTGCATCGCCGGTACGCGCGGCGTACAAGAGCGGCGCTGCGCCTTACGAAGCCGCGCGACATCGCAAGGCGAAGGCGGTGTTCCACCTAAGAATTTTGAAATATTCCGAAAGAAATCTTTGTTGGAACAAAGGAGATGGAAAACGGTGGGCCCAAATGTAATAAGTTGAGATATGATCTAAAAATTAGTCATATTTTTTTATCTTAGAATATGAAAAATCACCTCAATTCTCAATCTGGAAGCGGAGAAATATGAGAACGATAGTTTTCGTGAGATTTTCGATTGAGTAATCGATTACACAGTTACGAAAATAAAACCTTTGCACTAAATAATTAACTCAAAGTAATTAAATGCAATTTACTGCATATAATTACAGTCATATTAATAAATAAAATATCAATTAATTACTGAAAAACCAATATTCATATCGATTAAAATCAGTCTTCTATTTTTAGTCTATGTCACTGGCATGACAGCTGACTGATATTGACACTAGACAGTTGCCGACTGCTCATGTTTGCTCACTCGTTTTGTGTTTTCCGATTCGTTTTACTCAAAACAATAATTATAATAGAATAATTGGGAAAGCACACGCTTTCCCAATTATTCTTCATTTTAAACGACCACTGCTTTTTATTTTACGGATTCCGACCCTGACTACCTTGTACGACCCTTGCATTCACAGTGGACACCGAAGATCACTCACACGTTTGACTTGGAATTGTTATTTTGGATTATACCGCCGCCGCCGCGCTGGCTTGTGGATTGGATATTGTTCAAACTATGGATCGCTGTGTGAATTGTGGGATAACAACTGGTCACTGCAATACAGTGTCAATACATTTTCTACTAAATATAATAACTATTAGTGCAAAAGAACATATTTTGCACTTCGGGAATCAGCTGTTAGTTAAAGATTGTAACATAACCTCACTTTTACTTAATCTCTTACATCGCTGTTCTCAGATTGACACAGAATTTTCAGTGAAAGGTTGATAATATTTATGCTATTAATTGACACCACTTTCATCTTTTTAGATCCAGGCCCAAGATTGTATGAAATAGTTTCAGTCTCCTTTCGAAAGTTATTACAGTCGCGGCCAGAATATGTTTGTCACCTAAAGGGCAAGTTTTGTCTGCTTATTGCACGATAGAATCTGCTTTAGGTACCGACTCAGTATTATAAAAAAAAAAAAAAAATTTTTTTTTTTAGTTTGATTGTAATTAGTAATATTATTTTTTTATATGTAGAATTGAATGAGATTATGAGGCGTGCACTTTTGGATTTTCCAAATTTTTATTTTATGGGCCATTCCTGGGATCGTTTTTGTTACGGAGATATTGAAGGTCATAGATCTTTTTTTTACGAAAACAGGTATTTTTATGTTATAATGTTAATGTAATGTTTTTGTTATAATTATAACTGACCGTGGCACGATCCCTGTTACATGCACCGCATGCGCGTTACTTGCACCCATAACCACAATGTTTTGAGTGCGTAACATAATTGCATTGCGACCTATCGTAACAGCGAATTTACACTCCAAAAATAAAAGTCGTTTAACAGCAATTTATTTGTTCACAAATTTCATAGTTTGATGTACTGAATGCGTAGCTGACGGCTTTGATTGTCATTGCATTTTTACACCCAGTATATTGCGTCGTAATGTCAATACTGCAGAATGACATTCAGCCATCTTTACGTCATGTCAAACCGAATTTAAAATGCGACACTGACAGGTTGATGTCAAGTCGACACTGGTCAAAGGTGTATGTAGTTAATTGGATCTTTGTGATCATTAGACATTTTTCTGTGCAATAGTCTGCTCAGTGCCGTAGCTGCAAAAGGTATTGTGTCCTGACTTGATAAAGGAAACAATTTGAAAACTGACGAAGATATAAAAGACTTGACTGTACACAATGTGTTCGTTGGTAAAAGAGAATCCTGCTATTCGCAACCGTTCGAAACGCTTCCGTGCCGAATCGAACATAAATCGATGTTATCAAGAGTCCTCTAAAGGCTGTCCACAAATCTAAAACTCGTTTTTGTTTTACAAGTTATATATGTATACGATCGCCATTCTTCCGACAGCTATGTGCTGTCGGGGCAAGCCAAATTAGTTATTGAAAATGTGTAATTTTCCATTCGAATGGTTAGCTACGCTGATCTGTCTAGGTACCTACGTTATAGAGTTGTACCGTTATGTAATTGAATAGGAATAGAATACTAGTGGAGCACTAGGCACTGGGTGGTGCTGGGGTAGCAGCCGTGAGTGAGGACCGTGAAGAATAGTGGGTCGTGTCGGGAGTGTGAGTTGTGTGATGCGTACCGTGAGGTGTCGGCGGCGGTGCTCATCGCTGTCCATGTCCAGCAGCTCGTCGATGTCCACCTCCACCTCCTGCGAGCTGGCGGCCGCGCCCGCGCCCGCCGCGCAGCCGGCCTCCTTCTGCAACACACGAGGGTACGATACAGCAGCCAATAGGATAGGTACCAGAACGATAGCGCAGACCGCTTCCATTATGTACTATCTTGTTTTGCTTATTCGGAGGTGCCCTCCAGATCGGTAATAATAAGAACACGACTGCTGGCTGGCGCCGAGGCACTCACCGTGTCGTACAACTTCTGCAGCTCGTCATACAGCCACATCTCGACGGCGAGGCGCTTGCGGATCAGCGCCATCTGGTGGCTGCCGTACTTGGCCGTCAGGAACTTCTCGCGCCGCTCCTTTACCTGCGCAATCACCGAACTAATATTAGGAACATACTCATTCACACTTTTAAGTTCTAACTTGAGCTACACGATTACTGACAAATGCGTGCACTGACTACACAGATCCACTTAAATCTGTATGGACTTATCCTTCAAAGACTATCTCAGACGTTTATTTATTTTCGAATTTGCTCCCAAAAGTGACCCCTATATTCAAAATGCATTTACTTATTTACGTTACACGTCCGTGTTTACGTCACAGAAATTCATGTGTACCAAATTTTAGATTCGGAGAAAATTGGCTGTGACTGACAGACGGACACACAGACGCACGAGTGATCCTATAAGGGATCCATTTTTTCATTGGGACGTACGGAACCCTGATACAAAATTATTTTGATGTGTTCTTTTTTTTTAGTTAATCTATGTTGTCCCATTGCTGGGCAAAGGTCTCATCAGAAGAGTAATTAATATTAATTTGTTGACAAAAATAAACAATTTGATGAAATAAAATGTTTATTTATACGATCAATCAACTCAGCTTATCAGCGCAGTCCACTGCTGGACATGGGCCTCCCTCAAGCTGCGCCACGACACTGTCCTGTCCTGCCTTCCTTTCGCATCCAGTTTGTCCCAGCCAACTTTTTAAGATTTTTTTAAGAAGAAAGCTTTGGTATGTCGAAATGTATGCTTTCGTACGTGACGTGAGCAACTGGCAACCTCCAACGTTGCTAGAAGTGGATCGCCTTGTTTACCTTATGTTTTTATGGCCCTTGATTGCAAATTACCTTTAACAGTAGGATAATATATCACTAATATTACTATGATTCCAGGGAGGCCTGATGCCCTGAGCCCGACTCCCTAACACTTTCAAAGGTTTTGAAAGAATTAGCATGTAGTACTCAGATCATACTAGTGCAGGCTCGGTGCTGGATGCTGGCGGGCGGTACTGGCAGTGTTGGCGGTGCATGGTAGGTAAGTACATAAAACTCACTTCTCCCTTATCACTGAAGTTGACGTGCAGGCCGGACTTGGCGGGCGAGCGCTCGGTGGGCGAAAGCGCGGGGTGCGCGTGCGCGGGGGGCGTGGTGTAGCCCCCCGCCGGCGCCGCCACGCCGCACTCCATGCCGCACGCTGCTGCGCTCGCGCTGCCGCGGTTCTGCAAGTCATACGTCACTCGTTCACTGCACAGTTCACAAATTACCACTGCCGTAAACCATTGAGGTTCAATGGCTATTAGAAACTAAAGATGTGTCCCGCGGACACAAAACACTATTACTCCCGCCTATGTCAAGAGTGACAACCGAGATGTATGCGTATTGTGTACTCGTACGTATTCGGAGCCAGGTAGTAGACTGAGACGTTTGCTGTCCCGGACAACGACATGTTGCGCAAAAATTTTGTTCGCGGTGTCTGCTCTGGTTTACACTGAACCTCAATGCCATAAACTAGCTAGCTGACTAGTGCCCACAGCGCAGTAGTGTATAATAAAATAAACAAAAAACTTTCAATTTATAAACTAACCCTACATAAAGTCAAGCAGACTCAAGCCATGGCTACTGTCGCTGAACTACGACGAAACAGAGAAAATCATCATTTCGTAACATTAACACCCCTCCTGATCAATCATTGACACACACCCATACATACTTATACACTCACCCACCCACACACAAACACACATACACACACAGACACACACACACTTATTTTATTACTACTTTTTACACTATTTTCATTTTATTTTATTTATTAAGGGATAATAAACAACTACAACATATATGTATAATAAGGTATTATATATATTAGGTTGTTGATATTGACTATGGCTGCAATATGCTGGTTCAAGGACAGTTTGCCATCAAAGAGAACACCTAGATCCTTCACTATAGAAATATTATTTAAGGGGATACAGTTAAGGTTATAGTTGAAATTGAGGATAAAATTATTCTTTGTAAAGTGTAAATAGTTACACTTGGAGATACTAAGATGCAGCTTATTTTGAATACAGTAGGCAGTTAGTCTGTCTAGGTCCTCCTGAAATGACTGCAGTCGTCTATAGTACTACTCTAGTCTATAGTACATAGTACTTACGCTCACACTGAGACACAAACATACACACAAACACTCGCAAACTCAATACAGGCTTCTTTTAACCGTTTTTAGTTTATTTTCCTTTTTTATTGTTACCATATTCTTTTTATTTTTGTTAATCTTATTGCATAAGATTCTGTAATATCTTCTACTGGGAGAGGGCACTGGCTCTTGTAACACAGGTATGTCACGTAGCACAGGAGTCAGGGACTTCACACTATTTTGTAACCACTTTCTTGTGTAATAAAGATTATTATAATTGGGAGTGCTTTTTTATTATTATTATTATTTATTTTCAAGCTTTTCGCATATCTCGGGACCATGAGGTCCCGGACCTTTGGTAGGCATACGAGGGGCCGAAGCCAACTCGCAGAGGCCCGTTAGAATCTACAAGTAAAGGAAATGAAGCACAAGCCGGCGATTATCCCTGTATGCACTGTGCCAGTGCACCCAAGGACAACCCCCGGTTGATGTTGGACTATTGCAGGATATGGAAAAAAAAAGATATTGGACTATGGGGTTGGGTGCCTAGAGTGGACTAGTTACCTAGAACTATGGAAGGACTATCACCCCTGCCTGATCAATGTTTTATATATACCTACACGGATAAAATGGCAAGGGGTGACTTGCACACTAAATAATGGGCCCCCGGAAACAAACAAAGTTAAGTTTAGGCAAAAATAGTTCGTAATTACTTCCGCATTCGGCAGATTTATTGTGCAAGAAAAGGAAAGACATGCTGCTACATCTAGGGGTTTTGCTGGAGTTTGTTCCTGACCCACTGACTTAGTGCGTGACGTGCTACCCTTGTGAGAGCATGTTTTTTTTTAAATTTCGATGCGTAAGAGTGGTTTGCCGCGCGTACATTAAGAGGCTTACAACAGCTAAAGCGCGGTCACTGTCGGACTGCATAGAAAAGAAAGAGAAGCGCGATGACACAACACGGGTAATTTATTGCAAAATACGAAGCAATTATCTATTTACAAAAAAACTATTGATTGGATTAAAAAAATAAAACACTATTACGTTATTATGTTGCTTGTAGAATAATCTGACAAAAAACAGTGTAGCGGCATCTACAATCGCCACATGCGATCTACGCGTCATACTGACGTCACGCTAAATCCTGCATCGCGCAAGCAGAGTTTGCCGCGCAACTAGCATATATACAACATCCCGACATCAACCGTTGGGCCCGTCCGCTGACCATGTACGGCAAGCCTATCCCTTGGGAGAAGCGAGCCAAATACTTGGGCGTCGTCCTAGACCAGCACCTCTCCTTCTCGGAGCACATAAAGCAGGCGCGCTCGCGCGCCGCTTTCGCTCTCGGTAGGCTCCACTCCGTCCTGAATGCACGCAGCAAATTGTCACTTAGGTGCAAATTGCGCATTTACACAGCGTGCATTCGCCCCATCATGACCTATGCGAGCGTAGTATTCGCACAAGCGAAGCCCCATCACATCCATAGGATGCAGACCCTCCAAAACCGGTTCCTCCGCAGGGCGACCGGTGCCCCTTGGTTCGTTCGGAACGAAAGTCTCCATCTCGACCTTAAAATCCCGACCATCAGTCAGTTCATGAAACGCCTATCTAAGCGTTTCTTCGACTCCGCCG
Organism: Dryobotodes eremita; assembly: GCA_917490735.1. Lineage (NCBI taxonomy): Eukaryota > Metazoa > Arthropoda > Insecta > Lepidoptera > Noctuidae > Dryobotodes > Dryobotodes eremita. Next base: position 23,415,279 of record OU823249.1, on the reverse strand, counting down.
CCACTCACCGCAACCCTCTGGTTGTCGCGGCCGCCAGTTATGTCCCCTCCCGAATCAGTCATACCCGCCGTCCCCGGCATGTCCTAGTCGACCCCGATGACCCCATAACCCTCCTCCAGGAGAGCAGTAGGGCCACAAGTACAGTGCACAAACACAGACCGCCATCGTTCCGACCTCGCCGACGAGGTCCCACGCGACGACCCCCCCGCATCCGTTCCCCCCGTCCCCAGTCCGATGAGGCCTCAGCCCGCGCCGTAGCTGAGCCTGTAGCTTTAAATTCCCCGTTTAATAATCATGATACTATAAACCCTTTGATCCAGCCCGTCCCCAATATCGCGCTGCCCTCTCCCGATGACGCCCTAAGCCGAGGTCCGTACCCCACAGGGGGTGCCCTTAGCGTGCGGTCATCTATCATTTAAGTTTTAGTTTTAAATTTTTCCGCTCCTGGCTGGAGGCCTTTTAGAGTAAAATCCGAAAGGCAACCACAGGACAGACCGGTTAAGCAGCCACGACCCCCAGTGGTCAAAACTGCGAGTTGCCCTTCCAAAAAAAAAAAAAAAATCAACCGTTGGGCAGTTGCCCACCAGACACAACACCCGTCTGGTCGGAGGAACCTCCCTTTTCAATAGAGTATGAGTGAACTTTACACCCTGTTCCTCATACCTCTATAACAGAATTATTTAATGCATAGTAGTATGGTTTTTAATAGTTATAAGAATTTTTTAGAGGTATCTTCGTGATTTTTTTTTATCGTATTTAATTAGTTGTATTATGTTTTCAACACACTATCTAATTAGCAAATATCCTGAAGAATAACATATATTTTTATGATTTTGTTTAGTGCAGTGGATCATATACTTTTAGGCATTATAAAACTTACATTTAGGTCCTGTAGTCCCCTTAATAATAATTGTTTTTGTGTAAAATTGAACATTGTTTTGTTGCAATTTCATACAGTTAATAGAGGTTTAATAGTTTTACTGTTGTGTTATTGATAATTCGATTGTGTATACGTTTTAAGTGTAGTAGTTTGGTAGGTTACGGTAACTACCTAATGTGTAAGCAATGATAGTTACTTCGTGTTATTTGGTTGTAAGATCAGAATGTCTCGTTTCAATTACACTGCTATGGAGTATACCGATATGATCTTGATTTATGGCGAGTGTCAACAAAACGCGGCCCTAGCTTTGAGAACATATCTTCAAAAATATGGTGACTTCCGAAGATGCCCGGTAAACTCCCGCACGATTGTACATGCTGTTCAAAGATTATGGGAAAATCAGCATCTGGTCCCATTTCGCGAGGGTGTCCCACCTCAAAAATAGCAGTGCCATTAGAACAAATAGTTTTAGATTATTAAACGTGCATCTAGTGATAGAAAAGTCGCGCGGGCCGGCGGGCGACAGGCACCGAGCGGGGCGGGGATAGACTGATGCCGCGCGCCATTTTTTTTAGATTATCGTTACCTACATGAATGAAACTTTACACAACAAGGGACCGCCAAATAAATGGTGCCGCTCTTACGTGTAGTGCCTACAGGTCAGATGAGGTTAGTAAACAATATTATAAAGGCTGTTGCGTTTAATTTAGATTATTTTCGCATTTTAGTTTGTTTGAAAAATTTGGTTTTTGAATTTTGGTGTAATACCTAATTTGATAATTTTAAAGTGTTTTGATTAACTAGTGGGGATCGTATTTCCATTTAATGTCGTTATGTCGTCACCACTCGTATAGTGCCCTTATTGGTGATGGTCTTCAGAAAGGTCAGGTGCGTGGTGCGTAGTACTCGCAACCGGCGTGCGTGTATGACCAGATGTATGAACGTAAACGAGGCAAAAGGAGTATGTAAGGATCGTAGCAGGTGGCAATCTGTATTTTGTGCCTACCCCCATGGGAAGAAGGCGTAAGTTTATGTTTGTATGTGTATAATTATGTACCTATTATGATCAATAGCGGCAGAAAAGTAATAGGCAAGCTATTAAGTAGTAGGCACAGGCACAGAGCACGGAGAAGCCCCGGCGGTGGTCTCGTGCTCTGTGGTAGTATAATAAGTAGACAATTTTCAGGTGAGGCAAGGCAACGCGACGTGCAATCGTCTAAGGCACCGTTCTATAGTTGTTTAAACTACATTACTCAAGTCTATCTCACTGCAGATATTAAACGACCGCGACATAATTATTATTTAAGCAGATGATTATTGAAAACGAAAGGTTCAAGACAAGAGCTATCAGCGTGCGAGAGGTCGCGTGCCCTTGCCGCCGCCACTATAGTCACTTGCGCTAATAGTATAGTAGAACAGGACGGCACAGCACTCATCTAGCCTAAGGAAGCGTATCTCCTCGGGCCGGCGGCGGAGGGGGCGCGGGCGGGTCCGATGACCCTCGACCTCGTCGCACGGCACTACGGTCGACGCACACACAGACCCGCAGCCGTCTTGCCTTTGTCTCCTCGTATAGCTCCGACATGACACTGTCACTGGTTTATGCCTCGTGGTTATTACGGGTAACGGGAGCTGACGCGCTGCAACAAACGATACACGAAACGAGATGGTCACGCGCAGCACCGCACCACACTCGAGTAACATGACACGCGCTCCGCAGGTTTAGCGCAGCAGTGGTAGCAGCGGCAGCACCCACTTACCTACATAATGCACTGCAGAATTGCAGATTAATTACTAGGCATATAATTTCATACAAACTCGGGATTTTGGTGAATAATGTCTATTGATTTGAGTTGAGACTTCAGAGGAGCTCAAACAGGTCCTTTAAAAGAGTCTCATTTAATTTATTATCTCATAAAACACCGGGACGTACCAGAATACTAATAGCCGACCACACTAATAATAAAAATAGTAGATTATTCACGACGGGGACAAAGCTGTGTCTTAAGTTACGGGCGCTATGAGTCCCGAATGCAACGAAGGGATCTTCTAGGGCTCCCGAGCGCAGCGATGGAGCTCTGGGTTAAGGCTTAGCCTACTAAGCTCGCCCAAGACGAAGACACCTTTATACCCGAGGAGAATACTCAACTTTTTGCACCTACTGCAAGATAATAAAAACCAATTCGATTTTCATTACCTAGTAATTGATGAGACTGTTAATAACCGGGAAATACCTATTTATGTGCAGTTTCATACACAATTTTATCTAAACTCATAAAGTTTCATGAAAAACAATAATATAAATAATATCGTAAATATGACGCCCATGTTCAACTTAACATAACCAACTAACGCGGGGGTAAGCGCTACAGCAACCAATCAGCTGTTGCGATGACATGTTTTTTTTTTTTTTTTTATAAATATTTTTATGGCCTGGTTGCTAAGACCTTTTAGCCAATGCGATGACATGCCGCCATTACCGCCACAGATAATGTAGAAACCTCGTAGAAACCGCGGTTGGCGAGACATTGTTTTGGACAGAAATCGCAAAGCTATGAACAGTTGGCGGTGCTAACGCATGACTTAAACATCGCACTGTCATTTTTAACTCTCAATGTTTTTCGGGTTTTAAATAATTATAACAGAAACTAACGTGTGTGTTTTGTTATCTTAACGAACAATGTATTCAACGTGGACTGTACCTTAGTTAAAAGCTGAACTTTAGTTAAGCTTTTAACCTCATTAAAAGCGGATCTGGTCAGCAGGTATATTCAGCCTATTTTCTTGTTAATAATGGAAGCAAATAGCTCAATTTTATAAATAGCAACGTCGTTCATTAATTATCGTAGTAATTATAAACTTTTTATGTACTGACACAGAAGTTTTATAACATATTCGATGTTTCATGAGCGAAACATAACCTAGAAATTAAATCTGAATTTGAACTAAATTTGTTGCAGAATCGAATCATTTGATTGTAATTTTAACTTCGGGATTCCTCAGCAGCATGAAACTGATGATACCAAGATGGATCTTCCACCTCCACAGAGTTATCACGACATTAATAGCAGCTGCAAAATTTCGTATCTTAGTCGCCCTTTCCCATAGGTTTTGAATCGTAAGTCTTTAGGAAATGAATGATTTCCATTGTTATTACAACCGGTTACAACACAACGAGGCATTTTTTTGTCAGATTCCGTCCAGTTTTTTGTAAACAAGTTTTATATGTAATTTGACAGCTAATGTCATTTTCTGTGAGTCAAGCGTTACCAGCGACACCGTTGGCAAATGTTGCCAGTTTTCTTCCCCATTGTTTTTATTGTTGTAATTAATTTTATTTTATCCATTTAATTAATATACATTATTGTCACTATAATATCTATATTAAGTTGAGTAATTAAATTATTTTGTTCGTCAACGGCAACTAAAACCTATGAATTGAGAAGCGGTTTTCTTAGTTGAGGTTCCAAGCGGGTCTTAGTGAAATTCAGTACAACGTAATTGCCCGGCTAGAGCCTAGGTCTTAAATGACTTGCTATAAGTTAGGTATGCATGACATCCAGTCGGGGGTGCGGCGAATGTAGGAACAAGTATCTCCCAGGCCCCCGACTCATGGTACCAGAAGTAGCAGTGGGGTTTTAGTTGGTGGGAGTCCAACATAACCCTCCATTCTTCCCAGGCGGAGAATATCTATGAAAATTTCCCCACGGAAAAAAGAAAGGTTTGCATGATATAATTTAACATTAGCGAACAGATGGTATGAAATAGTAGTTTATGAAACTGTTGCATGAGGGGTATTAAAATATTTTAATACCTAGTTATGTTCAGCTTCATACATTATTTTATCTATTCTCATACATTGGGATTGAACCTACTGAATATTCAGTACAACATAACATGAATGGCGTCAAAACCCAGCACATCACCGCGCATGCGCTAAAAGCTCCTTCAAAAGGGGCGCGACACGCGACGCGAATCGCACGCGACACAGAGGCACCGCCTGTCGCGCGACGAGCGGTGCCTTTGCATCGCGTGCGATTCGCGTCGCGTGTCGCGCCCGTTTGTAGGAGCCTTAAAGCGGGCGCTGCTACAGACAAGTAAAAATTGGAATCAAAACTTTGTAATGATATTAACATGGAGCAGCCCGCATAGGTATGTGTTCCATTAGAAAAAAAATAATTGATGGAAACTCCTTGGTGATATTAACTTATTGGATTTGCTCTGTACCGTATTACCTAGTTATTTTTTTTTAAGTATTCCTAAATGTGTAATTTATAAATAATACGATACTATTTTTAAATTTCGGTAATGTGTTTATTGAGTATGTCATTTTAGACTCGTTTTGTAGTTTATTATTCGAATTTTACTATACGAGAGTAGATAAAAATATATAATATGCCTAGACCAGGCTAGTAGGCTTTTTAGGAACAGTCACAATAATACCTAAGACAAATTTTATTATAGGTACAGCCAGCGGCATCCGCAGCGGCTCAAAAAAATCCGGACAAGTGCGAATCGATCTCGTCACTCGTCCAACAAGAGTTCCATCTCCGTAATTCCATACCACCAACCTACGGAAGGGAAAATTGGATCAATCCGACTTGCATTTTGCCACCGCAAAATAGCCTTTCAAAAAACAACTTCTCCCATCGTCTCTTCTCGGTCTACAATCAATGCTTCAACTGCAAATGAATGTAGATACCTACCTAAATTAGTAAACGCAAAGAACAATGTTTTAAGGCTCCCACAGACAGGCGCGACGCGACAGCGCTACACAAAGGCGCTGGTCGTCGCGCGACACGCGGTGCCTTTGTGTCGGACGTCGCGTCGCGCCAGTGTGTACGAGCCTTTATGCGATATAACCGCAAATTATTCATTCCAGGATGCTAGGTCTACGGGAGGTACCCACAGGTGTTTTTTTTTTTAATGTTTTCAAATTATGTGCGGTATGTGATGTCATGATGTGCCACATGTAGGTACAATAGGTACATCGATAGGTATAATTACCGAATGCGAGAAGCTTGAATTTTTACCTGTCCAATAGACCGCAGACCTTGGTATTTAATTTAATATGAATTTCAACTTGATACCTATACCTATAAAAACGTCGTGACAGACGGACCGAGAGACATCAAAGTGATCTATAAGGGTTCCGTTTTTTTTCCTTTTGAGGTACGCAACCCTTAAACAGAAGAATGGGGTCGGTGCAAATGGAAAGCTGAAAATATATGTGTGCTGCATGTCGCAAACCGCAGCTAACGCGGCGTGCGTTAGCATTTACCTAAACTGACATAAGTGCCTACTCGTGAAGGTGAAGACACCGACAGCGGCGTTCTCATGAATCTCGAATGTGTCGTGTGTGGTGAACAAAGATGGCGGCGGCAGCGGCCAGTTCACACTGTGCACAGAGGAGAGCGGGCGGCGCGCGGCGGGCTGGCGCGGCTTGAAACGGCTTTCAACAACAAAACTCATTTTGAGAGCCCTCCGCGGTCGACAACCTCCGCGCCTCCCCTTGCAGACGTCTGGGGAGCATATTCTAGTCAATGCATAACTACACGAATACACGGTACGGACGACCATCACACACTAGCAATCATAATCACTGTGACAATCTAGGATTCAAACATACTTGTTTACAATAACATGTTATTTTAAGGTTTTGAAACAATAAGTAATAATACTTTGCTTGTTCACGTTTAAAATTAAAATTGAAACTAAATTAGAATAATTTGCGGTTTTGTGGAATTAACGTACTACGCCTTACTGCCTATCAGATGGCAATGATAAAGTGCTAGGGCGCTCCGGGTTCAGAAGTGCAGCAACAACCAGCGATCAGCAGTCAGCACACGAAGTGCTCTCACACCTTCCACTCATCATTGGAATAAGCATGGGCTTATTTATTTATTGGTTCTAAAATAGCGGGTACCGTGAAATATGCCAGATTTGCTTATAAATCGCTTTCAGGGCAAAGATACCTTGATGCCAACTTTGGCAAACGAAAAGTATCTTTGCCCTAAAAGCAATTTATATTTGCTTATATATGCAGGGCAAAGATGCCTTTATTGGCAAAGTTGGCATATTTGACCGGTATACAATTATATGCAAGTATACATAGAACAGTGACAAAGTATTCGCTTCCAATTAAGTATAGGAGATTCCTCACTATTATGGAGTATTAGCTGCTGCCCGCGGCTTCACCCGCGTGGATGTCGGAAATTATCCAACAGTACCTAGCCTATGTTATTCCTTATACGTCAGCTATATGCCAGTGAAAGTCCCGTCAAAATCGGTACAGCCGTTTCGGAGATTACCCGGAACAAACAGACAGACAGACAGACAGGTAAAAAAAAAAAATGGTATTTTGTTATTACTCTCGTGTATACTTTCATTATGCATTAGGAAAAAGCTGTTATTTTGACATTACAAACAGACACTTCAATTTTATTTATTTGTATGTCTAGATAAATATTCGAAAAAATATTGGTAATCCGGAGTTCTAATAATCCGAAACGCATGTTTTAGTATGGTGGTATAATATTGGCCAATTTACTGTAATCACAGAAACCTTATTATTATTTCTATTTCTTAGGCATTGATATAGGGGCATTACAAGAGATTAAGTTCTAATATGGCGGCCACAAGAATTGATTGAGAGTTTCTCACTCAATTTGTATGATGCATAAAAAGAATAAAACAAATTTGCACAACGGAGCCAGAGTGCAGCGCCACAAGAAGCTACAGCCACAGTGCAGGCACCGCCACGACTGGGAGTGTGGCGGGCCGCTGCGCGTGCGCGCATGCGCATGGCCAAGCACGCGTGTCACTTGTTACATGCTAGCTAACGCGTCGCGGGGCCGGACGGCCGTCTGTACGAGTGACTTAACGCGATGTGCACTCATTTCACTGAAGTTAATATCCTTGATGTACAGTAGGACAAAATAACGGACGGATGTGCTCAACTAAGCGAATGGCGAGAGAGATGAAGTAATCACTGTGATCACAATTCCAAATCATAACATTCTTAACAAAATCCGGCAAACAATCTCATTGACGTAATAAAGCAGCTCTGCTGGAAAATAACTCTACTGTTGCTGGTCCCACAAGCTCAAATGTAAAACCGTCCTGCTCCCGTTTCCGGGGGCGGTAACTATCTCCTGACAACTGCTATGCCGCCCACTACACGATACGGCAGCAGTGGCCTTAAAGATTCTAATGACCAGTAAAATTCTAGGAGAAGAAGGACAATTCCCGAACATCTTGAGCGTATTCTTGGCGTTACGTGGACATCCACCCATGGTTCATCTTGTTCTTCGTGGTATCGATGATTCCAAATAAATGTTTATGTTTCGACCAGACTTTAGCCACGTCGACAGCGTGGCCTCGCAAAGGTTTTGGTTTTCGTCCATAAATCGAAGCGAAGGCTCAACTGCCTGCCATAAGGTTGGGAATTCTGGAAAAGGTGAGGAGGTACTTGACACCGGAACAGCTGCTCAACCTCTATCAATCGCAATTCGCAAGATCGATCGCATTTGCCAGGTGTAGTACTACTCTCATCTCTGTGACGGAGCTGTCAAATACCAACTTGATGCGCTTGAGCGCACGTGAGAGAGGAACGGGTCAACAAGTTCATCAGTAACGATGCACTGGTCAAGCTCTAGAGCCTTGAACATCGTTGCCGAGTTGGCCTATCGGTTCTTTATCGGATACATTGGAGAGTGTTCGTTGGTGTTGTACAATTTGATGCCGCATACCCCTTTCCATATTCGAAACCGCTACATGATGGAATTGGTGTACATCTCACACATTCGCACTAAACGATTGGGAATACATTCATTGTTGATAAAGCTAAGGAGTGAAATTCCCTGCCGGGCTCTGTTTCCCGAAAGCTACAACCTCAATGTCTTCAAGTCGAGAGTGAATAAGTTACTTCTAGGCAAGCGTGATCCATCGCTTAAACAGCACCCGCACCTCTTGAGCTGCGGTAGCTGACATGTTCGATAGCCGAGGGCTATCCCGTTATTCGGTAGCTGACACGTTCGATAGCCGAGGGCTATCCCGATATTCGGTAGCTGACACGTCCGATAGCCGAGGGCTATCCTGATATTTGGTAGCTGACACGTTCGATAGCCAAGGGCTATCCCGATATTTGGTAACTGAGACGTTCGATAGCCGAGGGCTATCCCGATATTCGGTCACTGACACGTTCGATAACCGAGGGCTATCCCGATATTCCCGATGAGGTGACTGTAGAGGAGAAATACCACTTATATAGGGGATTTAATCCTAATCCTAACTAATATAAATGCGAAAGTAAGTTTGTTTGTTTGTTTGTTACCTTTTCACGCCTAAACCACTTAACCGACCACCATGAAATTGTGTATACCTATACGTTGTCCAGGGTAAAGAAAAGGACATAAGGTACCTTTTATACAGAAAAAAAAGTAATGTTCCCTAAGGAAGGAACAGTAACTTTCGACGGTCACAATGCTGTAGGACGCTAGATGGCGCTACGAGTCCTTCGAGTCATGATTGTTATTAAAATTAGAAATTTTAGTAGTGTGTTCCAACAACCTGAATTGATTGTCGAAATCTAAATTAACGCAAGTGACGCCGGGGGCATTAGCTAGTACTAACATATTTTCACATAAAACTTGTAATTTTATTTAAGCTAATTTCTTATTCAAGATTAATTGAGGACGCTATCACATTTTTGAAACACTCAAGTTGAGGCATCTGATTCGCAACACAACAACACTAAGCGCACGCACACATTGAAACCGCCGTCCGCTCGATTGTATACATTACTAACTAATCTTGGTACTTGAAGGTTCTATTTTTTTAAATTTTACTTGCATTGTTGAGTAAAGTTAGTAAGTAAGTAAGTAGTAGTAACTTTACTGCATAGTAGTAACTTTATTGCATTTGGTAACTAAGTATTATAAGCATGATCATCATTATTTTTGGAATTATGCAAAATTCGTAGCCTGTTCAAAATATTAAGTATACCTACGTATAGAGGACTATAAAAGCCACAATTTCTGATTATTTTGTAGTTAAAATATGCAATTGATCTAGCGGTACTGGTTCCTATTCAGACCCCATTTTTTCATTTTCTGCGATTATTGTGGTGATGAAAACGTATTTGTGTGAAAATGTTGTATGAGGCTATACAATTTTTGTGTTGCCATTCTGGAGATGAATATATTATCTGTAATTTGAAACCATGGTTACCTCGCAGTTTTGATTTCTATTCATTTAATTGGTTCCTGAATAACAGCGGTATTTGTAGAAAAATGTGAGTGTCCTTAAGACTTTTGAATGTGCCTCCACTAGATTTCGACTTCTATGACCAAGTAGCAAACCAGGAAACAACCTACTCACAATTATATTGTCAATAAAAAAGACCAAGAGGAAAGAGTCGTATACGCTGCTGCTAGTCAGACCGATTCAGCATCCTGCTAAACATCAACGACTTTAAAGCCGAGCATGTTACCGAAAGCACAAGCAGGTGGAGGAACATCTGCCTTGAAGCCATGGGGTGCTCACTAACTCACAAGTGTTTGGGGAACCGATGTAAGGAGGAGGCGACTATTATACATAATTATAATTTTTTATTAAAAAATAATTTATAAAAATAAACCACACAAGTTGTTAGTACGATGCTTTTAGTTTACAACTGTTCGGCGGATTTTGTGCTTATGTTTATGGCTTCATTGGTGGTAATGTTGTGTGTCGGGTCGTTGAGTTCCCTAAAGCCGGGTCCAGACGTGTGTAATGTAATATAATGCGAATAGTGTGGACGGCACACATGATGAAACTATGATTTTAGTGACTTAGCCAACTTTGTTTTTTTACTTTTTTCTTTATGCGGATGGATAGAGCTCATTAACCTCAATAATAATTGTCCGGTGTTTTTTTCCTAAACTTTATACTTTGGGTAGAAAAATGTGTCTTGTTATTTTTTTGTATGGAGCGAATCAAATTTAATTTAATTCCTGCTAAGTAGCGTGTGATCCCGCTTTTAAACTTTATTTTGCTTATACCTTGTCTAGTCTACTATCATTTGATGCTATGAACATGTGCACAAAGTTGCAATTTTGCCAAATAAATGGATCGAAAAAAAAATTAAATTACATAGAATAAAAAGCTTAATTTTTTATTTTCGTAAGTTCTTTTGAGTTAAATTTGATATGGGATAGTAAGTAAAAGCACGTTGTAATACACATAATTACTTAACAACTAACAACAATACATTTACAAGGTACCTAATTAGCTTAAATTTACTAATATATGTATTATTTAAAAATGTGGATATTTATCTTTGAATTTCTATGTGTGTGGTTAATGATTGTAATTAGCTGAACCTTTTTAACCGACTTCAAAAAAAGGAGGAGATTCTCATTTTTTTTAAATGTTGTTACCTCAGAACTTTTTTCTGGGTGAACCGATTTGGATGATTCTTTTTTATTTAAAAGCTGGTGCTTCACATGTGGTCCCATTTAAATTTGATCAAGTTCTCACCAGTAGTTTTTGAGTTATCCTTAATAATGCGTATTTTTTACACTTAGTTTATATTGATAATTTGGGTTGTTGTTGTTATAATAATTGCCTGTGACGGTTATTTACATATCAAGTAGTGGTATACGAATGTATGTGGTTTAGGTACCACACCTAAAAAGTGAAAAATAAAAACTTTTCTATTGTGATAATGGTGGTGAATATTTGTCAAATGGAATGAAAGAGTACTTTGTACAAAAAGGTATAAGTTACCACTTAACAGTGCCGCATACCCCTGCTTTGAATAGTATTGCTGAGAGAATGATAAGAGCAATAACAGAATGAAGTCGAGCCATGGCATCTGGTGCCAAATTAGACAAAAAGTTCTGGAGTGCGGCTGTGTTGACAGCAACATCTATACAAATAAATAACATTGAAGTGTCTGTTTGTAATGTCAAAATAACAGCTTTTGACTAAATGCATATGAAAGTATATACATGAGTTATAACAAAATACCATTTTTTTAAATCTATACAAATAAATAAAATTGAAGTGTCTGTTTGTAATGTCAAAATTACAGCTTTTTACTAAATGCACATGAAAGTATATACGGGACTTATAACAAAATACCATTTTTTTTAAATTTTTATCTGTCTTTCTGTCTGTCTGTTTGTTCCGGGTAATCTCCGAAACGTCTGGACCGATTTTGACGGGACTTTCACTAGCATATTAGCTGATGTTATAAGGAGTAACATAGGCTACTTTTTGTACCACGGTCCCGTTGGATAATTTCCGACATCCACGCGGGCGAAGCAGCGGGCAGCAGCTAGTATTTAATAAATATGAGCCAAAAGCACTGAAAACAGCTAACAAACCATTTGAATTGTGGCATAGTAAAAAAACTACAACTTAAATATTTAAAGGTTTTCGCTTCAACTGTTTATTTTGTAAAGAAAACTAGGAAACCCAAATTCGATGAAAAATCCTTAAAAGGGATATGAATTGGTTATGAACCGAATGGTTATAAGGTGAGGGATGTGGTAGACGAAAAGTTTATAAAAGTCAGAGATGTGACAGTTGATGAGATTAATTTCTTGTTAAACAGACCATTGAAATCTGACAGAGTTATACCTGAAAATTGTATTAACTCTTATAACTTTGAAATACACAACGTAGAAAAAATATGTATTAAACAAACTGACAAAATACGTGTATCATTAGGTGCACCACCTAATAAATCTGTAAGTGAAACAGATATGCAGCAAAACAGTTCTTCATTTGAAAATAAGTTGGGTCTTGGGATGAACTGACTTCGAATGGTCAAAGAAAAAGTGAGAAGATTAAAAACTTGCCTACCGTATCTTAAAACGAAAATGAATATGAGAATGCTGTGAACTATTTGCCATACGCTAAATCTTTAATGTGCAAAATACCTACATCTTATTAAGAAATCGCGTTCAGGAATCTATCTATAGGACCTACTGTATCACCAAAAACGTAATTAATAAATACTTTGACTTTTACTTTTTTGAACGATAAAGTTTTATGGAAAAATGCTATTAATAAAGAAATTAAATCGCTCACTGATAATGAAAGGTGGACACTTGTACCAAGACCCGAAAATAGATATAGAGGTATGAGGAACAGGGTGTAAAGCTTACTCATACTCTATGGAAAAGGGAGGATCCTCCGACCAGACGGGTGTCGTGTCTGGTGGGCAACTGCCCGACGATTGATGTCGGGATGTTGTATATATGCTAGTTGCGCGGTAAACTCCGCTTGCGCGATGCAGGATTTTGCGTGACGTCAGTATGACGCGTAGCTCGCATGTGGCGTTGTAGATGCCGCTACAAATACATCGATTGTAAGTGGGTGTTAACAATAAAAAATTATGAGTTCGGAAAACCATTAAGATATAAAGCTAGTTTAGTAGTAGCTCGAGGTTTTAGTCAGGAATATTTGGTTGATTATAGTTAAACTTTTGCAGCAGTTGCAAGAATCTGAAGTTTTAGATTCTTATTAGCTTAAGCAAATCAGTTTAATTTATTAGTCCACCTCATGGACGTAAAAACTGCATTTTTATATGGGAAACTAAAAGAAGAGATATTTATGAAAACTCCTGAAGGAATCCCAAATGCAAATGATTTAGTATGCAAGCTGAAAAAATCGTTGTATGGATTAAAACAGCCAGCACGCTGTTGGTTCCAAATGTTCGAACAAGCTTTGATAGAGAAGGGTGTTCGATATTGATCAGCTGATCGTTGTATTGACATTCTAGACGCGGGTGAAATTCTTGAAAACATTTATGTTTTACTTTATGTCGATGATCTTGTAATTTCAACGGCAAATATAAATACCATGAATAGTTTAAAAAACTATCTAATGAACAAGTTTAATATGGTAGACTTAAAATATATCCGTTGTTTCTTGGGAATCTGAATCGAAAGATATAACAACAAAGTTACACTAGACCAGGACATGTACATAAAAACAGTTTTAGTAAAGTTTAATATGAGTGATTGTAAAACTGTCAATACGCCATTGGACACTAAAGTAGATTATACCGCATTGAATCCAAACGAAACAACAAAGGCCCCTTGTAAATACCTTATCGGGTGCTTGATGTAGGTATGTAATGGTATGCACTCGTCCTGATTTGAGCCATATTGTGTGCTAACAAAAACAACAGTACACATTGGTTATATTTAAAAAGGGTTTTACGCTACTTGAAAGGGTCAATGGATCTTAAGTGAACTAACGTGCGGAATGACAATAATATTAACATATTGACTGGCTTTGTTGATTCCGACTGGGGAAGTGATGAAATAGACCGTAAAAGTACAACAGGTTATTTGTTTAAATTATTTGAAAAATGCACACTATGCTGGAACACAAAGAGGCAACTCACAGTGGCGGCTTCATCCACTGAAGCAGAGTACATAGCTTTATTTGAAGCTGTTAGAGAGGCCCTGTGGTTAAAACACACAATTACCCAATGCAATTCCTATTTATGAAGACAATAATGAAAAGTCAATATTAGTGTATGTTTATACATAATATACCTACTGAGATGGACTGACACAAACTGATCGACGTCATACTCACAGAGCATGTCATACTCACAGCATGTCATACTCACAGAGAATGTCATACTCACAGAGCATGTCATACTCACAGAGCATGTCATACTCACAGCATGTCATACTCACAGAGAATGTCATACTCACAGAGCATGTCATACTCACAGAGCATGTCATACTCACAGAGCATGTCATTCTCGAGTCGAGTGTGACTGTGGACGGTTTGTTCATGCGTATGAACGATGTTCATTGTAGAGCCGGTGTAAATAAATCAACGAGTAAATCAACTACTTAAGTATCTACTTATTTAAAAACTATATGTAGGTACCTACCTAAGACTGCTTACTCTTTATACATAGTGATTTGTTAGTTTGTGACTACGGTATATACCCATTTCGACGGTGGAATGTTTTAAATGTCGTAAAAGACGTGTTTTAACATCCTTACGACATTGTAAAAGTGTAAAGTGATGATGAGTGATATGCGACTCGGAAGGTTCCAGCCATGAAATATGGCGACAAACCCAGGGGCACACTGTGCCGGTTGCTTATTATCTTGGACTAACATATTTACATAAATACATTACATACACATGTAAAGATATTAAATGATAAGACATTCAACGTTATCATAATCAATTAAAATTATCAGAAGAGTAGAGTGCGTACATATATTATGTAGATAGAGAGCGCGAGCGCGCGCGGCGGCGCGGCGGCGCGCGGCGTTACGAACAAACACCGAGTCCATAGTGCTGGACTACAAACTACAAGTTACGTCATGGACTCACGGCTAGCGGTCTAATTAGATTATTAATACACTATTAGGTAGGTATATTATAATTGTTTTACACGTGCATGTCTCTAATCTAACGAAGCATTTTGCCGACAGAGGCGGAACTTATAGGCTGTAAAGGTAGGGTACCTACTGCAGTCTTGCAGAAGGTGACGGCGCGGCGTGACGGCGACGCTTGACAGTGTCGTTGGACTCGACTGGCAAGAAGGGTTGGTACACGAAGCACCAACCTGCCGTTTCGTTGCTAAATGGCAAAAACGGAACCCTTATAATTTTGATCTGCACAGACGGACTAGCGTCCGTCTGTGCAGATCCAGATGTTACACAGCCATTTTACTCGGAGTCTATTTTACCGATGTCAATGAAAATTGGAAAGGTGCATTTTGTGCACCGCTAAACAATGGTGTAGTGGAATTACGAAAAATAGTAATTAGGGGTGGCACTCCTCTACAGGTAAACGGAGGATTATAAAAACAATGCACATAGGCGGGTGGGATTGTGGGGTGTCGTTGGATCCCTTACTTAATTACAAAGTTGTAGCCGAAAATATCTCAACAACTACTGATGTAAGTCAGTAGTTTTTGAGATATTTTCGGTTGCAACCGTAGACAAAAAATGGTTTTTCATAGCTTTTCGAAAAATTCTAAGAATTACAAGCTTATTTTCGCGGTCGACAAAATCAGTACCTACCTAGTGTGCAATGGGTATCTAAATATTATGATAAATGATTTTATTTATGTAAGTAGGTTTGTACAAACACTTACACGGCAATCATATTTTAAAAACTAGATGAGGTTGGCGTTACCTGACTACATTGGGAAGAAAGGCCGAAACAAACTCAGAGGTCACAGTCTATTAAAGTCCAGACCAGACATAATATCGGTCAGATCATGTGAAGACCATGTGGATTGGTGTCTGAAATGGTCTATTGAGGAAAGAACCACAAAGATTGAGTAGACCTGTCTAGTCAGTGCACGCTTTTGTCAGAAGTCGTGCAGCTCAACTCAGAACGATTCCAAGAACAATACCAAAGAAAGAACATTTGGGTAGACCGCATAAATGACTGAAACTGCGAGAAAAAAAAAATATACAATGTCCTCACAATCACAATAATTAAAATAATATAATACTTTACAAAGTACTCAATTCTCTGAAGTGTCGTGGTTGACCGATGCGGTGAACGATGTTTGACCGATGCGGTGAACTATGTTTGACCGATGCGGTGAACGATGACTCACCGATGCGGTGAACGATGTTTGACCGATGCGGTGAACTATGTTTGACCGATGCGGTGAACGATGACTCACCGATGCGGTGAACGATGTTTGACCGATGCGGTGAACTATGTTTGACCGATGCGGTGAACGATGACTCACCGATGCGGTGAACGATGTTTGACCGATGCGGTGAACTATGTTTGACCGATGCGGTGAACGATGACTCACCGATGCGGTGAACGATGTTTGACCGATGCGGTGAACTATGTTTGACCGATGCGGTGAACGATGACTCACCGATGCGGCGAACGATGTTTGACCGATGCGTTGAACGATGACTGACCGATGCGGTGAAAGCCTGGAAAGTGGCTTGCCCGGACACGGTTCAGCCCGAGAACCCGTCTTTCCGGAGGCCGTGGCATGAGCCGCTCTGCAGGTTGGTACGGAATAAACTCATTAATACGTCCACCAATAAATACTGCCGAGCGTGCCCGACTGCTGACTGTGCGGGGAATGGGAGTCGGACCTCTGGCTTCAGATGCTACATTCACCCAAAATAGGCACTTTGCTGGGTGACACCACATTCCGGCTCGCTACATGTTTGGGTCTGGGCGCTCCTTGCGGGGCTCCACATCGCTGTCAATGCGGTGTAGCAGTCGACTGCCTCGGACACCATGGCCTGTCCTGCAGCAAGAGCGCTGGTCGGATGGCACGGCACGCCAGCATTAATGACATCATTCGTCGAGCTCTTGTCACCGCCGATGTGCTAGCTGTTTTAGAACGCAATGGCTTGGCACGTGACGATGGGAAGAGGCCAGATCGAATGACCATAATGCCTTGGAAGTTGGGTAGGTCTTTGGTGTGGGATGCAACCTGTGTCGACACCCTCGCGCCATCCCATCTTCCTAGCACGGCGGGCTGTGCTGGGGCGGGCGCTGCAGGAGCAGAAAACTTCAAAGGACGCAAGTATAACAATCTTATTGGGAGCTATATGTTTGAGAAGTTTGGGGTTGAAACACTAGGGCCTCAGGGTCACAGTGCTCATCGAATATTTCGAGACATAGCCAAGCGGTTGGTCGACTCTTCACGTGCCCTGAGGGCTGGCCTATTTTTAGCCCAAAGAATCAGCATTGCCATCCAACGTGGCAATGCTGCCACCCTTTCGGGCACTTATACCATTGACAGCGATGCGGGTGAATTTTTTGATGCCCGATAAGCTTTTCCCATTTTTTTTTATTATGTACTTGTATATTGTATATATATATATTAGTGTTAGCTTGTATATTGTAAATATATCTCTTAATATTCAAAACTTCAATAAACGGATTCCTATTCTTTATTGCATTCCATATGTATTACATAGATGGAAGAATCGATCGATGGATGGATGTTTATTGTATTTTTTATCAATGTCAATGTGTATATAAAATTCTGGACATAAAATCCGGAAATATTCATCCCAACTACGGAACCCTTCACTGTGAGTGGTCCGACACGACCTTGGCCAATTTTTTCAGAAATACTATGAAATACAAACTTATTTTTGCTGTCCATAAAATGAATATTGTGCATGCGTAAATATTTATCTCCAGTACGGAACCATTCACTGTGCGTGGTCCGACACGCATTGGAGGTTTATTTTTTATTCCCAGAAGACTTGCTATTGTTGGAACGAAGTTCTTTAAAGGCTCCTTCAAACAGGCGCGATTCGCGACCCGAATCGCACGCGACACACTGCACTGCTCGTCGCACGACAGCGCGGTGCCTTTATATCACGTGCAATTCGCGTCGCGTGTCGCGCCTGTTTCTAGGAGCCTTAGCGCGGCTTGCGATAGTAGTTGACTGGTAGAAATCGTAACATAACGAAAAGGCTCTCCGACACAGGCGCGTTTTTATCGGCGATAATATCGGATGCGTTATTGCGATAATGCGTCTCGATTCCTTGCCATTGCCACACAGCTGCGTTTTTATCGTCCGATAGTTAATGATAAAAATTCTTCGTCTGATGATATATCAATGTCCACATTATAGAAAAAAAATCTGGACACTCGTACAGACATGGAACCACTACTAATTACGATACCCGTCAGTAAAACCAAATGATTGAGGTACACTAGTACCATTCTCTTTGACTAGTACCTACTAACGTTATTAACGCAGGTGTGTGTAAGATCGTATGCGTCCTAATACAAAATGCTCTAATAACTCATATCGGAATATCGCAGGACGGAGGAACGCAAGCGTCCTACTTCTATTGCGTCGTTATTATCGCAGCAGTGTTTAACTTCGTGGCCGTCCTAATACAAAATATACTGGAAACAGATATCGCAATAACGCATCCGATATTATCGACCGATACTAACGCGCCCGTAGGGGAGAGCCTAAAAGCGTTATGACCCCTCCATGCGACTTCCATAAAATAGTTTTCATGGTTGTCGAGGATGCTATAGCCAACAGTGAGGTCAAAATGAAAATCCAAGATGGCAACAACTTGCCTGCCGGGGCTGCGGATTGTTCGAAAGAGTTACCGTGGCCCTGGCGCACAGGCAACTGAAGGAACACGGGTGGGTTTTAGTCAGTAAGAGTCTGACACACCCTTCCGCTCCGCCCAGAGCGGGAGAGGTCATTAGATGATTTCCCAACCAAAAAAAAGATGGCAACAACTTTACTAGAGCTTCTAAAAACTTATACTAGACGGCTCTGTATTAAAAACGTGTATTCAATTCACACTTTCTCTCTCTCTCTCTCTCTGGTAGTAATACCTGCTTTGAATCTACATTGAACTACTTAATTAAGTACCTACGTACATAATTATAAGGCTAAGCAGGCACTATGATTTTAATCGTTGCTATTTTTAAGCGATTTTTTACTGCAGTGCGCGGACTCTAGTATATTGGTATTGTTCATAGATTTGCGATTATTATCCGCAAAGATAAAAAATCGCAGTGCGCGCTTAGCCTAACAGGTAAGCTTTGGGTAAGCTGCGTTTCTAGTATAAGCTGACCTCGCATTGTAAAGGCTTTCCATAAATTGAGAAGAATTTGATTTATATAGAATCTATCGTCTTGCGTTCCAATGATAATGAACAGCTGGACGCTGGACAGCCTCTGACTGGAGTTCAATGCAAGAATCTACTTGTAGGTACTGAACAAGTGAGACTTTCGGCTAACTAGTTACTTTGGCGGCAGCTAGCCCTTGCCAAGACTGAAAATGTAAACATTAAAAACTCGGCGCACTCGCTGCTCAGCTCGGTCACTACCGTAGGTCGCCCGCGGTCCGCAGCGACTTATTTAACCCAAACAACACGTCACACATGTGATCACGACTATCTTAAGTCACGAGGCCATTTAGTGTTACTGGTATTACCTAATTCTACGCAAAATATAACGACGCTGTTACTGAAAATAGTGCTATGCGGTCACAGTCACAATGGGTAATTTCGTAGACACTTAGCCCTTATAGTTACGGCTCTGGAAACACTCAAAAACAAGTGCAATCATAGACCGCAACGTGCATCCCAAGAAAGCTATGTAGTTAGTTGGTAGTAAATTAGTCATTAAGTAGGTCATGAGTTGGTAGGTACGAGTACATGACATAATTAGGTAGATTCAATTTGAAAACAACGTGTTTCGGTATTAACAAGAATTTAACAACAGCCTGCGGGAAGTATGTACTACACGCGAGTGTGTCGCTCGTAATCATCTCCGAGCCGTACCGAGTTCGTCCGCGGTCACTGCCCCCTGGGCTCCCGGGCGCCGCTCTCAGCTCTTCACTCGGCGACCAGCGGGAACGCCGATCGGCGACCACCACCAACACTGACCACTTGCTCACTCCACCACCACTCCACCGAATGTGCACGTGGACACTGCGCACGTCACAATCACAACAACCACAAACTACAATAAACAACAACGCTGAAACACGATCGCACGAAGAGCCGCGCTAGCTTCAACTGCGTGCGCGGTGCGCGCGAAACGAGAGATAGCGCGACGCACGGGCGCGGGGCGCTGTGGGCGGTGCGGCGCGGCGACGCGGCGCGGCTGGGCCAGGCGGCGGCCGCCGACCGCGCACAGCTGATAGCGGCCCTGCCGCGCACCTCAACCACACGCGTGCCCGGGTGCCCCCTGTACCTGTACTTGTATTGTGTACCTATTATGGCCTGGCGGACTCGCAGGTGCTCAACCACCGACCGGACAACTAGCTAACTAAACCTCATGGAATTTACCTGCCTGCTTTAAATTAAAATTACACCTTAGTTTAAAGACCTGTTATACACTTTACCTTGTACCTACATACATAAAAATGCGAAAACTTGCGAATAAATAAATCCACAATCTTGAGCTAAAGACCACAGGGTTCACGCTCCACAGTTAGTTCATCTGTAAGAAACTCTACAATTCTATATTAAAAACTTTATGATGAGATGAGAAATTCGATTCCGGTTTCAGACTTTATTTATAGGTAAGTTAAATGAGTTCAGCAACATAAATAAAATGAATACAGTATGATGTCATCACAGTATGGCTTCCGAGAAGTCCGATGTTTGTGTTTCTCTAAACAAAACATGTAGGTGACAGTAGGACAGGGACAGGACTCAAGGGGGAATTAGCACCAATCGTACAGTTGTCTAAGGAGAAACCAACGCGTTCATTAAAATATACATTCACAAACACACGCCTATTTCACATGGGGTTAGGCAGAAACTACAGAACATTAAAATATAATAAAACTAGAAATACCGAACATCTAATAGCAGCAAGGGTATAAGTAGAAGGTAGGCAGCAGAACGGAGCCCGTACCAGACCTCAGGAACAGCACTTGTGAGCATACAGACCGTCCTAGTGGTGCGCGTGGCGCTGAAACCTAAGCCTCGCACTCTAAGATACAAGTTAAGGTTCCTTCAAACAGGCGCGACACGGGACCCGAATCGCTCGCGACACAATAGCACCGCTCGTCGCGCGACAGTGGCGGTGCCTTTGTGTCGCATCGCGTGTTGCGCCTGTTTGAAGGATCCTTTACACGCGTATATCTAATGACGTTCCCAGTCTGCAATTCTGCTTACGAAAACCTAATCAAATATATCCAATAGTTTAGTCACTGTCGCTAGTCGCTTGATCGGCAAAATCCATAGTCGGCCCATCACTACTACATAGTTTGTTGATAAAAACACTTTTTTAATTTTGTTGTTAGGCTTTATTGATAGTTTCAAAGTACTCCTATGCCATCGTCTGCACATTGTATACTCATTGACATAATTATTGCAACACATGTACGTCGACCCTGTTTTGTGCGGTTAGTCATGACCTGTGTCTTGGATCGCTTCATTGAAAGTCCAACCTCAAGACTTTCTGTGCTCAGATCTCTAAGCATTTCAAGTTATGAAGGAGACGTGGAGAATAGCACAATATCATCAGCAAAGCGGAGGTTTGTTAGCTGGTGACCGGTAATATTTACGCCTCGTGACTGCCACAAACCAGGCACATTGTTCAAAACCTCTTGCTGTGCGCTGTGAACTGGTGAGAGCGGATCGCCTTATTTGATACCTTTTTAGCCGACTTCATAAAAGGAGAGAATACACTGAATTTTTCGTGATTAGTGTTTCATTTGGTAGAGGAAGCCGGCGCTGTGGAGTCATGTATTTAATCCACTTTGTGTATGTTAATGCTGTTATATAACTTCCTGCCACTGTTATCTACCTAGCACGTACCGATTTATGCATTTGTATGTGGTACGTACCACAACTAAAAAGTTAAAAATAAAAATATTAGGACCAGAAATAAATGCAACTTAATGTTCGCAGAGCTACTTCGATAAATGGTGAATATAGATGTGCGTAACGTTTGTTAAATACACCCGCGTCAAATAATACGGTTCGATGACGAAAATCCCTGTAACTTGCAAATTAATTATGGTACATGCATGAAACTAACTTTATATTGAGTACAGAGAATTTTAATATCATCCTACTATCCTACTTAATATTATAAATGTGAAAGTGTGGATGTTTGGATGTTTGTTACTCAATCACGCTAAAACGGCTTAACGGATTTGGATAAAATTTGGCACATGGGTAGACTATGACCTGGATTAGGACATAGGATACTTTTTATCCCGATATCCCCACGGGATCAAGATTTCTGCGGGTGAAACCGCGGGGCGCAGCTAGTATGAAATAAAACCTTAAATGATCTACAACGTAATTAAACAAAAACCTCGAACTTTGAAAAAAATCAATTCGCGGTTGTTTTACTTTTGCTTTTGTTTTCTCACTTTTTTTTCAATCTGTCAAATCAAAATTATAAAAGGCGGTCATTGTCGTCTTTCACCATCATTATTGAATTACTATCATGTCGCTACCACCAGAAGAATAGTAATTAATTAATTCGTACAGTCACAAGCAGTAATATGTCAACACTTGGCAACTTTCAATAGCGATTTTTTTGTGAAATAACGAATTCAAAGTTGAAATACGACATATTACATAAACCTATGGGTTCGAAAATACTAAGTTCGTAACAACATAAAATTTAATTGAAAAATTAAGGAGAAAATCGCTTTTAAATATAGCCAAGTGTATACATATTTATGCTCGTGACCGTACACGTATCGTCACTATGTTAGAAGAAGGTAGAAGTCAGCGAAGTACAGCAAGAACAACAGGCGTGTCCAACGTTTCTGAGAAACTGGGCAGTACTTAAGAAGACCAGGAATCGGTAGACCGAGATGTACTACGACTCGAGAGAATCGATTTATTGTTACGACCATGCTCCAAAATAGACACCTCATGGCAGTTGAAGTAACAAATCAATTTCAGGAGGCCCGTAGAGGCGACGTAAGCGAGCGGACTGTATAGCGGCGGCTCCTTGAAGCTAATTTGACCCCACATAGACCTGCAAATGGTCCAAAACTTGACAGGGAATATCTGGTAGCAAGATTACGTTACGCCCGCGAACACACAATGGGGAGACGGAGAATGGGCAAGCGTAATCTTTTCTGACGAATCCAGATTTATGCTGTATGCATATGATGGGCGGCGAAGAGTCAACCGGAACCGAAAGAAAAAGGAAAGTGCCGTTCGGCGGTGAATCTGTTATGGTTTGGGCTGGAATATCTTCAGAGTCGCATGGAGTTAGTGCTGATAGAAAATGGTACGCTAACTAGTGCAAGATATGTGGAAAACATTCTTAGTGAGCATGTCGGCCCATATTTAATTAATATGCGTGAAAATTCAATATTCATACATGACAACGCCAGGCCACATACAGCTCAAATTGTAAATGAGTATTTTCAGGACGTTGGCATCAATCGCATGGACTGGCCCGCGAGAAGCCCAGACCTGAATCCAAATGAAAACGCTTGGGACGAGCTTGAGAGATGTGTAAGAAATCGAAACCCCGCCCCAGCTACACTTCTAGATCTGAAACATGCGTTGGTGGAAGAATGGACCAACATCCCGCAGCATCGCGAAACTTAATAATCAGCATGCCCAATCGCCTGGCAGCTGTGAGAAGAGCCCGTGAAGGTATTAATTTACAATTATTAATATTTAATTAAGTACATAGTATTAATTTTGAAGTTAACCTAAGAATTTAGAAAGTTTACCTAAGAATTTACAAAGCATTATTTTGAAGTTTACCAAAGAATTTAGAAAACCTAAGAATTTTCATCTTTATATATATACAAATTACGTGTCACGTTGTTTGTCCGCGATGGACACCTAAACTACGCAATATTATTTGATTGCAAATTATTTGTCTATTATTTCACAGTCAGAATTATCTGTTAGCTCCAAACGATTCTAACAGATGGCGATATCTGTTGACTGGATTGTGTAAGTATTCAATAGATAGCGCTATGTTAAAAATACAAACGTTTCATATAAGCTACAATTTAATAGCATAACCACCACGTGTTTGTTGCTGAGGCTAAGGTATAACCTAAATTAATTTTTTAATAAACGAAATACAGTGAAATCCTACTAATCCTACTAATATTATAAATGTGAAAGTGTGGATGTTTGTTACTCAATCACGCTAAAACGGCTGAACGGATTTGGATAAAATTTGGCACATGGGTAGACTATGACCTGGATTAGGACATAGGATACTTTTTATCCCGATATTCCCACGAAATCGAGATTTCTGCGGGTGAAACCGCGGGGCGCAACTAGTAATATTATAAAGAGAAAATATATGATTGTTTGTTTGTATTGAATAGGCTCCGAAACTACTGAACCAATTTCAAAAATTCTTTCACTGTTGGGAAGCTACACTATCTCCGGGCGACATAGGCTATATTAATACCCGGGCGAAGCCGGGGCGGGTCGCTAGTATATTATGTAATATTCTGAAAAAATTCTTAGGTGGAACAAATTTCCGAAGTTTGACGATTGATATGAAATTGATGATCATTATTCAATAAATAAGTATATCATTCCTACAGTCTCGAATCGCATTTTGATCAACATACGACGCAAAACAATTTGCAAAAAACTAAAGGAAATTTGAATTAGGCGGACTACAACTAAGGATCCCCCTTAAGTAGATTTATCTCGGATTAATATCTCCAATAAAAACAAGAACGTGGTGGATTTTTGAGATGGGGCAGCAAGGGCAGCTACCTTAACCGTTGTAGCTACAAGAAAACGGTCTTAGGAGACTTTCCTTAACTTTTTGAGAAATTTTGATACGCATATACAGATTTTGAAAAAAAATTACAGTCTGCAGGAAAATGGGCAATTTTCACAAAAACCTTTTTTATGCCTATCGATCATGTTTTATATAAGGATCAAAAACCTCTATCGGACCAACTGCGGTTTGAGAACTAGAAAAGTCAGAAATCGCAAAAAACTTTTCCCATATATTTCGTAGGAAATGACACTACAAGTTACTTTTTAGTTATGGATAGACTAACCGCTACAATGAAAACTGACCGAAAATAAACAAAAAAAAAATTAAACTTCGAATTTCGAACTAATACGCGTCATAATTTAATTTACTTTGAAAACAGAATCGAGATACTTGTGTGGTTACTTATAATTTCCGAAATTCTGTGACAAAAATTACCTCTGAGGATAAAGATGGCGCTCCGCCACAGAACAGGCGCCAAACTCGTCCTAATTTTGAACCGGCATTTCGGGAAGCACTGGATAGGAAATGGTCCTATACCATAGCCACCTCGCAGTCCTGATCTCACGCTTCTTGATTTTTTTAAGAGGTGCTATTAAAAAAAATAACTTTATAAAAAGAAATACGACAGTGTTTAGAAACTCAAACATTCGCTTACCACGATTTTCTATGGCATTCATCCTTTCACATTATCAACTTCTACCCGCTCTGTAGTAAAGAGAGTAAATCTATGCCTACGTCAAAACGGCTACCATTTTGAGCACCTCATAAATAAAAAGTTAAAATGGGCACAAGAGTAAAAATTCTAGGTGAGTCCAAATGTAAAGTTTCAAGGTTTTAATACTCAAAGTAGAAGTTATTATTTTTCATTTGTTTTTCGATTAGTCTTTTTTATAGTTGTCAGTTTATCGATGGTAAAACAGTAAGTTGTAGTCTCATTTCCTACGAAATGTATGGGAAAAGGTTTTTGTGATTGCTGACTTTTCTAGTACCTACTCAAACCTCAGTTGGTCCGATAGAGGTTTTTGATCCTAATATGAGACATGCTCGATTGGCATATTTGTTTTTTGTGAATATTGCCCATTTTTATGCTCACTTTAATTTTTTTTTTTAATCTGTGAATGCTAATCAAAATTTCTCAAAAAGTTAAGAAATGTCTCCTAAGACCGTTTTCCTGTAGGCACAACGGTTAAGGTAGCTGCCCTTGCTGCCCCATCTCAAAAATCCAGCCTGTATACTCTATAGCTATGCCCTAGAATCTTAGATAAATTTAAGTCGGGTCTATACCTTCTCATTTTTATTATGACATCAGAAATACCCTGATATTATACCTAGAGGGTATTTCATATTCCAAAGACGGTAAATCTAAACTATACAGGTTACCAGGTGACCAGGCTGTCGAAGTGGCGGGTTCTGGTCGAAGCTAATTTAAAAATATATTAATGGAATCATCGATATGACGAAGAAGAAGACCAGCGTGTCGTGGTCGTGGATAACGACAATCGAACGTCTGAGTAGACTCCCAAAAAATTCTAAGCAATCTCATACTAGGCGTGACGTGCCGTGACTAACGTCACTTGGCATTTTCAAAATAATTAGAGGTTGATCTTGTCTATTGCAAAACACACGCGGGGTGTGTGCCAGCCGCACGGCTCGTTGTGCGCTGTGTGAGTGAGTGTGAGTCGGTGACCGCGTGACGCGTCCCGGACAAGCGCGGCGACGCTCGAGTACCTGCGCAATCCCTGGCGGCCTGGCGCCCGACAACCCCGCCCTGCGCACTCTACACGACACTACTTAGTTACAAAGTACCTACCTATAGGTGTACACAACATAACACATCACATCACATCACTGTCAATTCATTATAACATACAGACCACGGAACACATATATCTGTTCTGTGACACAGACCAATGAAATTACTTCTGCACTGTGCACTAGGCTCCACGAAAGACAATGACTGATCTCTTAGATGGCCCTAAAGACTTCATAATATGATACATCAGGCATTGATGTGATCCTCATGCGACGCGGTCCAGCACAACCAACATCAGAACACAAAAAATCACAGGCAGGTATTGTGCTGGCCCACAGTTGTGTGAGGCAGGTGTCGTGGAGCGGGCGCCGGGCGCCAGTGTCGCGGCAGGCCTCCGGCGCCCGGGCCCGCTCGCACTCGCGGTACTCACGCCGCTCCTGAACTTGAAGAACAGCGACATGAGGGCGGCGCGTCGGACTGCGGCCGGGTCGCGCCGACACTGCCGCGCCCGGCGCCGCACGCAGTCGCCCGCTGCCCGGCCACACGTAATAAGCTCCAGAAGGTGAGTTGCTTACGAGCCTTTCGGCCCTCGCGTCCCGCATCTGATCACGCAAAACGATTAAATAATAACTAAATGGTTGAAATCTAAGAGGAGGTTAAAAAGAAAGAGACCCCGGAGTGTGAGATTTTTACTCACTAAATTTATTTAAGTAAGTATTTATTTTAGGAAAATTTTAGCATTGGGACTTTTTGTCTTGAGAAAAATAATCTGAATACTTAGTATTTGATATTAATCCTATAAGGATTCCGTTTTTTCCTTTTGAGGTACGGAACCCTGAAAATGGACGTTAAGATATATTTATTTACTGGGACTGGGAAAATAGGTAATATGTATGTTATGACCGATCACCGTGACAGTTGCAGGTATGGGTTTTGTCATGGAGCCATAGAGAAGGTTTTGATTAAAATCTTCCATGAAAAATACACAAAAAAAACCCTTTCCGACCTCCACGCGGGTGAAGCCACGGAAAACAACTAGTTTGTTATATCCTTAATCATATTATTATTACAGTAATGAGAGTGGAGTTCCACTCTGAACGCATGTAATCCTTATTCCCGCGTGTACATCATAGTTGCGAAGTTTATTACCGCGACGTACGTTGTCGCGAAAGTTCTAGTATAATTTATTTATTAGTAAAAAACATATACAAAATTACAGACCTATGATCCAAGATATTGCACTGTTAGAATTTCTATAAAAACAGACATATTTACAATAAGGAAGGAATAACAATTCGACATAATACATAAAAATAACTAACAAAACAAGTAAAACTAACAAACAACAATCAAATAATATTGGGACAAAAATAAAAAAGCTTATCTGTCGTCCGTCATCTCACAGAATCTCAAACATGCACGACATACGTCTATCCATCTCGCGGCAAACAAATCACACTCCTGTGTCGATGCCAGTAGAGTATTCAGCATTGCGAGCGCGCGAACTAAGGGCGAGTTAGAATGCGAAACTGTGCGTGCTGACGGAACGGCCATCACGATTTTGACTTCACCACGATTTTGACTTCTATTGCGTTGGTGGCATGACAATTAATCAAAACAATCACCAACTGTTCACTGCAGCTGCACTAAACAGATGGTATTGAAGCCAAGTTTTTGCTTTTAATGCCCTATGCCTACGGGATAGAAGTCAAAATCGGTTGCACGCACTGTAAAAAAGGTTTATTTAAATTTCTAATCTTATTCCAAATTGAGTTGTAGGCTTTCCCCAACTATGTTGGGGTCGGTTCCCGTGTAATGGGATGCGGCTTCATCTCCACAACCCAGTTGCGATGGTAACATGATACCCTCCGTAAGAACTAGTAACAAGGTTTGATAGATCGAGCCGAGCGGCTAGGCGGCTGTTACTTCGCTAATACCTATAACTTAACTAATCTAAATAGTACCTAAGCGTGACGGTTTGACGCTACGGGCAGAAGCTATTTGTAAAAATCGACAGCGTGTGGTCCTTCTGCAGCTTGGAGGCTGAGGAGAGCGGCCGCGCACGCGCGCTACTGCGCTGGACGCCACCGCTCGCGGCTAGTGCGAGGCACTTCACTGCTGTCCCTGCTTGTGTTAGCGCGCATCTTTAAGTACAGTCTTGTGACGTGTACCTAAGCTGAACTGATCACACGGCACTCAGTGCGATATAAACGCTACTTGCCCGGGTCGATCATTGAAATTGATTCGTGAACTCTTCTAGGGTCCATAATTCAAGTACTCTACAGTTAGTTTTCCACTCACTTCGAAAAGGAAGAAGCTCTCGATTGGCCTGTACCCACTTTTTTGTTTTCAATGTGATACATACTTTCATCAGATAACTTGCACGATATGGATGTTAATGATTGTACATTGCAGTACAGGAAATTGTTGTCAAAAGAGGTAAGGCAACGAGGTTGACTATGCTCAACAGAATACATCAACAAGCATCGTAAATCATGGTCTTTAAATGATCTGATCAAGATTATGTCCGGATTTTGATATACACATTGGCATTGATGAATTTTAAAACAGGCTAAAGAATGTAAACTGAAAGAGGTCAGGTACTCATGGGATGCTGGGAGCCAGGAAATCACCACAATTTTTCACTAGTAGTCGTAGTTCACTATTTTTTTGTGTTTTTTTACCGCGCGCGTCGGCTATTTTCCTGCCGGACTTTCATGTCGTTCGAACACACTTGTTTTTCTTCACGCCGTCAGATGGCGGGCGCGATGCATTGTCCTTGTTGCACTCACACAGCGATGGGCGAGTGCAAGTGGCGGCGAATTTAAACCAGAGAGGAAAAGGAAGGACTGAGGAAAGCATCCCGAAGCCTGTTCATATCCCCCCACTTGAAGTCAACCAGGGATTTCATAAGATAAGATAGATGAAGTTTGAGACTTACGGCCTATGCAGATTCATTTGTCAACATGCTGATAAGATTTTAAGTTTAAAGTTAAGCTGATAAGAACAAGGAAATATATAATTCTGATATATACTAAATACTTGAAAATGTTTAAGTGTTATAGTGCGTTAAATTATAAGTATGTAAATATTATGTAGAGAAATTAATTATTTTGTTCAATTGGAAGAGGAAAAATTTTGACAGCAAGTTTTACACGTAAACCTTTAGGTGTTTTGACTGTCAAAACACGAGTAATGTCATCTTTACCCGGATGGAGCTGTACAACGCGACTCAACCTCCATTCGCTAGCAGGTAAGTTGGGTTCATAAATGGTTACAAGATCGTTCAGTTTTGGCTGACGGTTGCCGTGTTTAAGCAATTTCATTCGCTGTTGTAAGGTATGCAAATAGTCCCTTTGCCAATGCGCCAAAAGCTCTGTGATAGCCGCTGTAATAGCTGCCAACGAGAACGTAATGTCTCGTTTTCGGCATACCTCGGTTCAGGCAGAGATACTAAAGGTCGACCGATGAGGAAGTGACCAGCTGTAAGAGCGGCAACCTCGCCAGGATCGGAAGATAGTTCTACTAGGGGTCTAGAGTTCAACATGGCTTCCACCTTCGTTAAGATAGTATAAAATTCTTCAAAGGTCGGGAATCTGGGACCCGATAATACATTTGAGATGGTATTTTGTCGACTTTATACCGCTCTCGAAAATGCCTCCGAAGTGAGGACTGGAAGGAGGATTGAGCTTCCACGTGATTCCTCGAGAAGCGATGTGACTGGAAATACTATCGCTTTCGCGGTGGAGCATTTCGCTAACTTCCGACAAGTAGCGCCCGGCACCCACGAAGTTAGTACCACCATCTGTGACTATGGACTGACAAAGTCCTCTCCGCGAAACAAAACGATCTAAGGCCGCTATGATTGCTTCAGATGTGAGCTCAGTAACCAGCTCGAGATGAATGGCCTTGATCGCGTGCAGACTATGAGGCAAAGATACGCCTTGTAAGTTTTAGCGTTACGACGTCTACTTTCTTTTATCATAAAAGGACCTCCAAAGTCGATGCAGACTGTTTGAAAACACTGACCCGGTTGTAATCGGGAAGATGGAAGATCACCTTGTAAAGGTTGAAGTGGAATAGGTTTGATTTTAAAACAGGTCACGCATTTAGATAACCGCGATCTGATAAGATTTTTAATGCCAATTATCCAAAATCGACGCATCATTAAAGATTGGAGTAGGCGAGGCCCACAATGAAGATAAGTTGCATGATAGTGGTCAATAAGAAGACAACTCAATCGAGAAATCTTAGGTAAGAGGTATGGATGTTTGACGCGACCTGGTAATGACGCATGCTTGAGACGTCCCCCCACTCGCAAGATTCCGCGAGTGTCAAGAAAAGGAGAGAGAAATTAAATAACATAATAACAAAAGCAGTCACAGGTTGTGTGGTGAATTTGTAGGTGAATGGTAGTTAACGAGAAGGTGAATGGTGGTGCGTGTGTATTTGAATGGTGGTGAATGTGTGTATTTGAATGGCGGTGAATGTGTAGGTAATTATTTAAGTGCAGGTATTATGTAATTGTGTGGAGAAATTTTTCTGTGTCCTCATAAGAAAGAGTTTTAAGAAAGTCAGTTACTTTTTTCTTACAACTGGGTTTGTGTAGTGAATATACATTCTGACCCTTGTTGATGACATTATATAGATAATCCCCCAGGAAACAGAAAAACTTGTGAGATTGACGTAAACGAAAAAACTTTGTATTGCCCTTTCTTCGTTTATCTTTCAATAGACCCGAATCATAAACTAGCTGCTAGTGCTTTTTAAGGACTGTATGCAGAATGAAAGTTTGTCTTATAGACAGTACATCCCACTTTCTGTATAAGTCGACTGTAGGATATCGAAAGGGAAGACCCGCAGCAATCTTAAGTATGGCACGTTGAGCTCTTTCTGCCTCCATTAATTGCGTTTTAGCAGCACCTCCCCAGGATATGATGCAGTAGTCAATAAGTGACTGACACAAGGCATAGTACACCATCTTGATAGTACAAAGGTCGGCTACGTGCCTTAGACTCTTAAATATATAAATTAGTTTGCGCAATCTCGTTAGCAGGATATCTATATGTGGTTTGAAGCTGAGGAATTGGTCTAATGTAACTCCAAGGTATTTAATGTTATCTGTCCTTTGGAGGGAAGGACATACGCAAGGCTGGTGGGTTGACCAACACGTGTGAGCCGTAATTGACAGTGACTATCGGGGTAGCACGTTCAAACGATGTGCAAATCGTATCATATCATATGTATTTGGTTTTGGTGACATTAAGAGTCAGCACATTACTCCGTAACCAAGCAACAACCCCGTTAAGCCCCTCCTGAGTCACACCAAAGACCTCATCCCAGCTATCACCACTAAAGAAGAGAGCTGTGTCATCAGCGAATGTAAATTTTTTACAATTACTAAGGTGAAGCTCGCATAGGTCGTTGATGTAGATAAGGAAGAGGGTCGGGCCGAGTTTATTACCCTGAGGCACTCCAAAGGTCACTGGCTCCTCGTTACTCATCATACCATCAATTCTAATTTGCTGTTTACAGTTAGATAGGTAGTCCCGGAATAATTTTAAGGGAAGACCCGGTACTCCAATATTTTCCATTTTGTGCAATACGTCTGGGACAGAAACTGTGTCGAAGGCTTTTGCCAAGTCCAGAAACACCGTAAGACAATTTTTCTTCTTATCCAAGTTCGTTATGACCGAGCTAACCAGTTCATGTACCGCCTCATTGGTAGATTTACCACGCCGGAACCCAAACTGGGAAGATGAAAGAAGGTTGTTAACCTCGAGGTTGTTAATATCATAAAATGTTTGCCAGTTTTCTATTTTACTATCGAATTTAGGTAACTCAAGTTTAGGTAGCCGCGCGTTACGCCCAGTTTGCATGGAGTCGGACGCCCCCGCACACGCGGGCGGCGCCGTCGCCTGCGACGTCCCGTCGACGTTTCCACTCTTATCAGGGATCTGCAAGTCAGCCGCTGCACTGATTACGGCATAATACAAATCATCAAACGAACTCAAAGACTTTTGATACACTTGAGCATGTTTCATGGCTAACTCCAAAGTTTGTATTTTACTACATAACGCAACAAATTCTTCGCGAATTGAATGTATTCGAGTATATCTCGCGTTGAACGAGGATACCTTCGAACGATCTTGAATCATAGATTTTGATAAGTCGTAAAGGATTTGGATATCACGATAAACATATTCGCGTTGAGATTGAAGAAGTTTAAGTTTACCCTCCTCCATTTTGTTTCGTACGTAAAGTAATGATCTTAGATATGAAAATACTGTTTCGGGAGGTTCCTGTTTCGAATAAGGCGGGAGGAAACGCCCGGGTGTTATCATTGTGTGGATCGACCGGAGGACATGGTGGAGCATACGGTGGAGGTCTGCCCGGCTTGGGCGGAGCACCGCCGTGTCCTCGTGGCGGCGATCGGCGGCGGCGATCTCGCGTCCGGCCCTGGTTCAGGCCATGCTACGGAGCGAGAGGGAATGGGAAGCCGTCACCTCCTTCTGCTAAGCAGTAATGTTCGCAAAGGAGGAGGCGGAGCGCGTCAGGAAGAGGCAATCGCTGCGCCTTTGCGCCTCTAGTCGCCGCAGGAGGAGACACCCTGGGTGTCGGGAGTCGATTGCCGACTCCCGGCCGCCGTAGGCGCGGGCTTGCGGACAGCGAGCAATGGGCAGCTCGCCGTCCGGTAAGGACCAGTCGACGGCGCATCGTGTTCCACGCGCGCCTCAAAGAGATGTCAGTACCATTGACGGGTTCCGATAGGGCCGATGCCTGCCGGGGTCGCGGATTGTTCGAAAGAGTAACCGTGGCCCTGGCACACAGGCGACTGAAGGAACACGGGTGGGTTTTAGTCAGTAAGAGTCTGACACGCTCTTCCGCTCCGCCCAGAGCGGGAGAGGTCATTTGATGATATCCGAGCCAAAACAAAAAAAGGGGAGGCGGTCCACGGCTTTACGTGCTTTTGGAGGCACGGGGGGTATCACAACACCTTCTAGTTCCAATCTCCGGACTGTTTTGTAACATTCACTAAGTTACTTGTTAACTATAATTTGGTAAAAATCTTATCCTCAAACCTTTCTTCAACCCGTTCTCAAAAAAAAAAAAAATATTAAGGTATCTAATCAAACCGTTTTTTTCTGAATATGTTGGAGACACCGTCAAAGGAGATTGTTCTGCATCCATACATCTTTCGCCCCAGAACCAACAGCGAAGGAAAATTACTTTGCTTGTTCTAAATTACAAGTATATGCCCATGAAGACACAGTTTAATGACTGAAAACTTGCAGAATGCATTTATTTAAAAGGAAAACAAAGATTTTGAGGTTATATTTAGTAAGAAACAATCCCTCCATTACTTAGAAATACATGCTAGTAAATACCTGTCACTAATGTTATTTCTATTGCCTGCTAAGCTAAGAGATCCAGTAAAACATTTAAGTACTTATGTACTTACTAACGTTGGGCTTAAAACGCTCCCCTGGGGTGCTCCGTAAGTAACTAATTTCTCCTCACTTAGGTTGGAATCAATTTTACCTTGTTGAGTTCTGTTGCTTAGATAATATTTGAACAATTGTAAAGGTGTAACCCTGATGCCCATGTTCTCCAGCTTGGTAAAGAGGCATCATACTTTGTAATACCTATATTTTTTCTAAGAGTTATATTGTATTTGAGCAACTTGTTTTTTGAAAGAAGATATTTTTTTTTGGAAGCGATAATTAATACGCTCATTGAAAGTGACTCGATTATGTCAGCCTCTCAAAATGGATGTAGGAAAGGGTCCCGCGGTACTAAGGAGCTACTCCTCATCGATATGGCCATAAGCTAACAGGTCGTCGATCCCGCAAGGATCTGTCGACATGCTGGATAGATTAATTCTTAATCTTAATTAAACAAAAAATTTAAATAATAAAATTTAAATTTAACCTCTAATTCATATTTCAACTCTTTACTTTTGGCTTCTGTAACCAGGATTTTAATACAGATTTGTTGCAGTCGTAATGGCAATCATGTCATTTGTTTTAAATAGGCTTTTATTTTATATAGATTCTTCTATATTTTGTGAATGTGAGAACGTTTTAGGCCTAACTTGTAGACTAGATTAGTAGACCTGTTTTATTTATTTTTATATTTTGTTGAGTGCCTGTTACTTGTTGTCAGGCCTACACTGTCCTCCCATTATCAACACTGTAATTTCAAACATTATAAAAGCCCCTTATTTTTAAAAGAATAACCGTGGAGTTTCTTGCCGGCTCTTCTCCATAGGAAACAACCAATTGGAACCGTGCACCTAGCTTCTGACGTTTCATAAGTGCCCATGTTGATTTATGTGAAATAAAATATTTTGATTTTGATTATAAGTAGGCCTATGACTCGGTGCCACATACATGGCTCATGAGGGTGCTGGAGTTGTACAAGATAGATACAACTCTACGCACCTTCCTTAGGCCGTGTATGGGGCAATGGAGAACGGTTCTTCGCTATCCAGGGTGTCGACAGATCCAGGGAAGCTATGAGCCTGTATGGACTAAACGGGGAATATTTCAGGGCGACAGTTTGAGTCCACTTTGGTTCTGCTTAGCCCTGAATCCTTTAAGCACACTACTTGAGGATTCAGGTCTAGGCTATCGGTTGAGGAGAGGTGGTCAAGTCATATCTCATCTCCTCTACATGGATGACTTGAAACACTTTGCCCCCAACAAATTGCAACTGATGGAACTACTGCAGGTAACTGAAACTTTCAGTAACGCCATCAGGATGGAATTTGGTGTGGACAAATGTGCAGTCATGCATGTAAAGCTAGGTGAGATTATGGAATCCGAGGGAATTCAACTTTCGGATTCCATACACCTTAGATCCCTCTCTTCATCCGAAAGCTATAAGTATTTAGGTATGTGCGGAAGCGTTAGGCATCAACGTTGCTGACATGAAGCAATCGTTGAAGGAGCGCTTCTTTGGTCGCCTGAAGAAATAATTAATTAGTCTTCTTTAAGGCGGAAACAAGGTGCGCGCCTTCAACGGTTGGGTCATGCCGGTTTTGATGTACTCTTTCGGCATACTCAAATGGACTCAGACTGAACTCGATGCCCTGGATAGGAGGTCCGTACACTGCTGACTGCAAACCGGATACATCACCCACGATCATCAGCGATGAGACTGTACATACCGCGGAAGTGCGGGGTCGAGGCTTTTTAAATGCAAAGACCCTCCACAACCCCGAAGTGTGCAGTCTCAGGGAACATTTTTTTAAAGCCGAAGTGGGTATGCACCGTGATGTGGTAGCAGTGGACAAGGGACTCAGCCCGCTCTCCATGGCTTAAGAGAACTGGCGCAAACCTGTGGTGGTACTTACTACCGATAACCCCAAGGAGGTATGGCAAAGCAAGGAGCTTCACGGACGCTACTATCGGGCTCTTCATGAGCCCAGTGTAGATTTCTTAGCGTCCGTATCCTGGCTACGTTTTGGTAACCTTTTCGGGGAAACTGAAGGTTTTCTCTGTGCAATTATGGACGAAGTTATCTTATACACATTACATACACATACACACACACATACACACACACATGACATATTATGAGAGATGGGACGGTTGAGGTGTGTCGGGTATGGCATCGTCCGGGTGAGTCCATCAGACATATTGTCTCTGGTTGTTCTCGTCTAGCTAACGGCGAGTACTTGCACAGGCATAACCAAGTAGCCAGGATTATTCACCAGCTACTTGCTTTGAAATATAAACTAGTGGATTCTGAGGTAACTTACTACAAGTATGTGCCCGACCCAGTTCTCGAAAATGAACATATCACGTTGTACTGGGATCGGTCTATCATTACTGACAGGACTATTGTCGCCAATAAGAATGATATAGTGGTGAAAGACCGATTAGCGCGTCGCACAATGATTATAGATATTACCATTCCGCATGACGAGAACCTCGTGTAAGCTGAGAAAGAAAAATAAATTAAATATCTCGACTTAGCACACGAGGTTGTTGACATGTGGAATGTGAGCTCGTCTATCATTGTGCCGATTGTCGTATCGGCCAATGGCCTGATGGCCGAAAGCCTCGATCAGCATCTCTCGAGGCTCTCGTTAGGCGGTTGGATCAAGGGCCTGATTCAGAAGGCAGCACTCCTCGATACGGCCCGCATCGTGAGGAGGTTCCTGTCTCTGGAGTCCTAACCACCGGTAGCTTGGACCCTGCTCCCCATACCGGCCGACCACATAAATTTTTATTTTTTTATGTTTTTTATAAAAATATTTAAAATGTATTCACTATGTGTTAAGCAAAATAAACGAAATAATAATAATAATAATATTTATTCAAAAATAAAAACAGAAAAACTACTACCGTGAAACATGCCAACTTTGCCCACTTTTTTCGAATAATTACAATTTTAATACGATTTTTCTATGGAGACGTAAGTATTTTCCTTCATCAGCTACAACTGTAAGATTATGAGTGCATGTGTTAGTATAGCAAAATTTACTATTATTCAACATTTAATTCAATATTTGTTCGATTTTGTTGGCGGGCAAAGTTATCTGGACTTTTAGCCAACTTTGCCCACATTGATTTTTGACGCAAATATGGCCTTTATGCAGATGATATTAAAACCAGTACAAGAATTGCGGTAAATACTGGCATTAACTTTAGGAATGTAAACGACACTATGAAACGTTTCTTACTAAAATGGCTGGGCAATGTTACCCTGACATTTCTTCTCTTTTTCATACAATCCACATTTCACCTTTTAAAAGTGCTAGGGTTGGCACATGGTAAAAAATATTCTGTTTTTTTTTTCCTTTCTACAAAGAATATGTGTTTAGGTAAACAAAAATAAAAACGTAGAAAAATGTTTCACGTTTATGAGTATTTAATAAAATTTGAAACTACAACTAACACTTTTTCGGATAAAATATATACTTAGGTATTACTAATAGAGAACAAGTCAAGTAACTCGTATGTAGTAGGTCAAATAAATAAAGACTTGAACAGATATTTTGACATTTCTTCAGTGTAGTTTTTATATACCCTGGATCCGATTATTCGTCTTGACTTCCCCTATCGAGTTCGAGATTTAAGTTTATTTTTCTGAAACAAACCATGCTACTCTCATCAAAAAATTAGAAGTAATAATAAAATAAGATAAATAGCACAGTGTTCTTGGGTTTAACTTTGGATGCTAAGCTTCAGTGGGGCTCACATATAGATACATTGTCAAAAAAGCTAAGCGCCACAGCGTATTATGCTGTTAGAAAAATTCGTAATTTAACCAACATAGAGACAGCCCGTTTAGTGTCATTTAGCAATTTTCATAGTGTTATGTAGTACGGTATTAAATAAATAAGCTCAGCAGTAGCCATAAATTCGAAGAAGGAAAATATGAAAAGTTTCGTAATGTGCCAACCCTAAACCTTTTTTGATGGCGGGCAATGTTGTCAATCGTAGGTCGGAACATTACTAGATAACTTTGCCCATCATCATAACTTTAGTTTTAAAAGACCTTGAGCAATGACACTAACATTAATGCATTCTATAAATAATTTTCTGCAACATGTTATAAAGTAAACTAACCTGTGTTTTCGCCATCTCGCGGAATTTACTTTCAAATTTGCACTAAAATTTGCCCGCAAAAATACGCACCTCACTCGACTAGTTTCAACAAGTTATTCAGCGAAGTTAGCAACAAACACGATAGTCAGTATTGCCATACATATAACCTATTTTCCACCAAAGTCAGTAAATGTTGCTATAATATTAAGATATTTATGCACATCAAAGATAAGCTTACAAATTGTTCTTCGGGCAAAGTTTCACTTGGGGGCAATGTTGGCATGTTTCACGGTACTTGATTCATCATTGCCCACTTGCAGCGTTCAGACGTGTTCGTCAGCAATATTTGATAAATAATTTATTTAATAATAGTGACCTCCTTTAGTGCATTACTGTTACAATACAATGCTTGTGTAACATTTTTGCTTAGTGTATAGTTTTGTTAATGATGGACACGAAATAGTGAACTTGTAGTCAAACAAAATAGATAACAGCCCCTTTAATCCAAGGGGCTCAGTGCAACCCTCCGCCTCACCATCGAAGACGACGACGCAATACCCACCCCTCGAGTCGTCACGGTTGATGTTATTTCGACGCCCGAGATTCAAAAATGGATGTTAGCCATCGAACAGCACTTAAATGAAGTTTACTCTATTGCCGCGGATGGCAAACTCAACTCGGAGCAGAAAATGAAAATTTCTACCCTACGCCGTAAAGTAGGATCTGGAACCTCACAAATGGCAGTCCTATATCAGTCGCTCAAGCAGAAAGCCATTCACGCGGAAAGCCATTCACGAAAAGCCATTCCATTTCGGAAAGTCATTCACGGATATACGGTTAATAACCAACGGGTCATACTGAAATTCACTACAATATTAAGGCCCGGCTAGATCCCAGGGCTTTAATGACTTACTTTAGGTTAGGTTTGCATGACATATAAGTAATTTGACACTGTCGAGCAGGTGGTGTGAAAAAATATTTATCATCATCATCTTCCCGGCACGGTACTTGCGGCAAGCGGCGCAACACGTTTTCTTCCTCCATACTGTCTCGTCAACCGTCACGCTATAATGTAATACCTTTCCTTTCATATCATTCCTCACACAATCCATCCATCATTTATTTTCGACGAGGCGATCGTAAAAATTTGGTAATAGTAGTAGTAGTCACCATGCTTGGTGAGAAATACAAGTTGCAGATGATGCGAACATCATCAGACGACACAATACCCTACATCGCCATATGAAAGTTACCGCACGGTAACTTCACACCGTGTTCCTCCACCTTCACACTAACATTAAACACGCAACCTATCTTATTACTCAATCGTGTCATTCGTGTCTCTCAATTAGGGTTACCACCCGTACTCTAAAATAGAGTATTGTCCTCTTTTTCGGGTATGTGTACTTTATAATCTATGACACCAATAAAGTACGCTAAAATACTCTATTTACGTAACTCTGACTGTTACTGACTTTTCTCCCTTATGAATGTAATGTGGAGAGACGAAAGGAACAAAGCTTCCCTAAACTTAATTAAAAATGAGCTGATCAAATGTTTCAATTTAAAGTTTGATGGCAATGAGGCTGTAATTATCTTCAAGAAAGACAATATTTGTTGAATGTTGCGAAAAGTAACGAAGTGTTTTTAAAGATAAGTAAGTAAAAAATAAATAAGTAGGTACTCTTTTTTATGCTGTGTACTTTATTTTCGTTCTACCGAAATGAAAAAATACTTTATTCGTCCCAAAAAAAGGTGGCAACCCTACTCTCAATTGGCAGAATGCAATAAGGAGCACCGAGCATGCAAGCCCGCTGACTTGGAGTTTCGGGGACAAAACATAGCGATATAGGATTAATATCCCACAGAAAAGACACCGGCGCGCGGGGTAATTGCGTAACACACTAACAGTTGCCATGGCTTCCATTTTGACAGTTCAACAATATTATACATAACACACACACACACACACACACATTCTTCATTTTATTCTAATTTTTTTTTTTTTTTGTTTTGTTGAGCAGGCAAATTTTTCGAACATTATGAAACAATAGATTACCAATATCCACATTACCATATTACCAAAATCATTCAGATTGTGATTGAAAGTGTGTTACGCAATGAGGGGCTGGCCTTAGGAGTTAGTACTAGCCTTAGGGACTGCCAGCAGACTTTAACAGTGGTTTACCAGACAACTCATCGTAACCCCGCGTTTTCAAATAAGGTGTGACACTTATTTTCGACAAGTCTTTTACTAGAATAAAAACACAAAAGGAACAGCAGATTTTTTCCCAGAGTACGTTACGTAAGACATGATCATCATAATGTTGAGTTCCATAAACCCTTTACGGGTTTTCAGTAATTTCACTACATCTTGTATAGGGAACGTATACAACCTTTGTTTTTGTTTACCCTAGACCTGAAAAGGAATCATTATTGTACTCAAAACTTAAAATCCTATGTTAGACGCTACTCATGAGCTTTACATTTCTGTTGCAGTTAAAATTGTTGTTTTTTATTCGAATTCGTTTGTCAACAGCCGGAGTGTGAGCACTTGTGCCACATGAGCTACATTTAGTGCCTTTACTTTATTATGTCCTTGTGTGCGAGTGAGTGCGCAGACGCGACAATATCGACCGCGAACAGGCCGCCGTGCCGCACTCAGCGCCCGCTAACGTATGCGATAACAATTAGTTAACACGAACACGAACTGAGCCGCCGCTGCCGCCAGCACTCACGGCGACACCTTGCGTCCTACATGGACGACGGGGATGCCAACATCCGCACAGTGGTCCTACGTATCCGTAAAGACAAAATTCGAGAGTGTGTTCAAGGAAACGAAGTGTTTTGTGTCTGGTCACCGGTGAGAGCGGCGTTGCGTGGTGTTGAGCTGTGCGAGCGGTGAGAGCGATGCGCTTGCGGGCGTGGTCGTGGTGGGCGGCGCTGCTGCTAGGCGCGGTAGGCGCGCGCGAGCTGGACCCGGGGGCGTGCGCGCCGCGCTTCGACGTGCAGCGCGACAAGATCATCCGCACGGAGGAGTCGCGCGACATGGGCGCGCGCTATCTATCCGAGCTGGATGTGGGCGCGCGCGCCGAGTGCCTGCGCCTGTGCTGCGAGACTGACGCCTGCGACGTCTTCGTCTACGAGGAGAAGGTAACGCTTGCCAACTACTGACTTCGAATTGCCATAAACAAACCAAATACTTTGAAATTTATCAAATAAGAACTTTAAAATTAGTTAAGTTTATGGTGCAATGGGACTTGGTTAATATTCAAACCGGCAACACTTAGCAGACAGACCCCTTACATCCTCTAAGCAATGTAACTTTTGAATAAACTGTGATAAAAACTAGTAAATGTTACGAGTTTTTAAGACAGTTTTTCTACAGAAACGAAAACTTACATTTGCACTGAAAGTACTGAAGTAGCGCCATCTGGAGACAATAATGGGAACTACAATTTCCGCAGGTCAAGTCTGTTGACATCCGTGCAACGAACTCGATAGTTTATAATATGTGGACTAATATCGTGCCTGTTCTACAAACTTTAATAACAATACTTTTATCTTGTCTTAGTTTTCTTAGTTGTGTTGCAATAAATAAAATCATGAGAGTTTATCAATGTTGATCGACGTAGTTGTTGTGCAACACTGATGTTATTGTTCTGTCCTACGTGTCCTGCTCCTGCCGATAGTAGGTAGTTGGTACCACGCAAAGAAATCTCACAGAGACGCTCGTCAGGACGTCAACTACGCGCTACAGCTGTGGCATAGCACATGCTGTAATTGTTCTAATTTACGTATTATTTTGTTAAGTAGAATCTAATAATTATTTTGGTGAATAGCCTTATAAGTCAATGAGGAAAGACGGTTGATGGTGGTTTTCTTGACTGACACCGATAGTTTTATGGGCTTAAGGACCTATCCATCTAACCTACTTATATATATTGATGCCTTTCTGTTAACTCGCCTCAGCCCAGTCCGCAATATAACTAACAGCTGTTGAATTATACGCGCAGGGCCCGGGCAGCTGCTACCTGTTCAACTGCGGGCCCCCAGAGGACTTCCGCTGCAAGTTCACGGCGCACAGCAACTTCAGCAGTGGCGTGCTGGCCATCAGCCGGCGCCTCGCCGAGCTGCAGGACCAGGAGCGCCTCGCGCACCACGAGCAGGAGCTCGCCAACCTGAGGTTACTACCCACTACACTATGCATACCACACGGCGGTGGCGTGCTGCCATCAGCTGGCGCCTCGCCGAGCTGTAGGAACAGGAGCGCCTCGCGCACCACGAGCAGGAGCTCGCCAACCTGAGGTTACTACCCACTACACTATGTATACCACTCGACAGCGGCGAGCTGCCATCAGCCGGCGCCTTGCCAAGCTGCAGGACCAGGAGCGCCTCGCGCACCACGAGCAGGAGCTCGCCAACCTGAAGTTACTACCCACTACACTATGTATAGTTGAACTATGGGAATCATGACTCCAACTGCCGATAATTTAGTTGAAATTGTCAAAATAAGTACCTAGCGAAGTTTTTCGGTGCATTTAGGACATTTTGAATATTACGGAAACTTCCTCACAAAAC
Organism: Dryobotodes eremita; assembly: GCA_917490735.1. NCBI lineage: Eukaryota > Metazoa > Arthropoda > Insecta > Lepidoptera > Noctuidae > Dryobotodes > Dryobotodes eremita. The sequence goes on along the minus strand of OU823249.1, from coordinate 23,372,288 downwards.
GGGCTAAAGGTCCGTGCAATATTATCTAATTACCTTAGTGGTCGATGCAGTATAGTAGGTACATTTTGATGCAAGTGTGCAATGACAAATGCTCACGCGTATTAACCAGTGCGCAATTTTTTTTGGTGGTTCAATATCAGTAATAGAACACATTTCCATTAATTGTTCAATACCTATTTTATTTAAATTTTTATCCGACCTGTAGTCAGCATACAACGGACACAATTTATTCGTACTTACATTATAGGGCGCCCGCGGCGGTCAGCGCTCGCGGCGGGAGTCGGCGGGTATTCAACCCCCTCCCGGGCTACCGACAGTCTGCTCAAGTGCTCATGCGCACGCGCTGTCGTGACGTCGGCGTCGCTTTCCCGCGCAAGCACCCCGCCGGGCGTGTGTCGTACCTACCGATCACGATGTCAGACTTTAGTAACCGCGAGTTATACGAGATGATGCGAGTGTATTTCTTAAGTGGTGAAAACTTAGGAGCAGGTCGAAGAATGTATGCGAGGGAGACCCTACCTCCTAGGCAAGCCAATGGGATCCGTAACCCCGCGGTCCCAAACGAAAGAACAATTTTAGCAGCCAATCATAAGCTGCTTGATCAGGGACTGCTCAGGGACTGCTCAGGACCCCGAATCACACACAAGGGTCTGGCAGACCTCGACTGCGGCGTTCAAAGTCGAAGAAACCATTTTTGATCTCTTTGAACGAGATCTTACAGCCAGTGCCTAAGCTGCGGCACGTCGCTTCGGTTTGAGCCAGCACGCGTGCTAATGCATTAAGTAATGTCAATTTTAATTATGATTATGTTTTTAATAAGTGCCTTATTTAAATTTATAATTTTAATTTATCATAATACTATATTTTCTGAATTTTGATGGTCCTAAGCCCATGAAATAACGAAGGAAAAAATTTTATTAAGTACTCTTTAAATAACTTTAGGTCGCAGCCTAAACTTAAAAAAGTTTAGTTCGAACTTAGAAAGAAATAAAAATTGTTTATTTTGTGCAAACACAAAGAACATTACAAAAAAACACAAAATACACACATAAAAAGTAGCCTGATAATATTTGCTTTTTTTATGAATGGCAACTCGTAGTTTTGACCCTTAGAGGTCATGGCTACTTAACCGGACTATTCCGTGGATGCCTTAAGATTTACTCAAAGCCTCCAGCCAGGGGCGAATTTCTTAAAATATTAAGTGACCGCACGCTAAGGGCACCTCCTGTGGGGTACGGACCTCGGCTTAGGGCGTCACTGAGGGGAGGACAGCAAGGTGGGACAGGCTGGATCGAATTATTTATAACAGAATTATTATTATCAGGGGAATTTAAAGCTACAGGCTCAAGTACGGCGCGGGCTGGCGTTTCGTCGACCAAAGGTCGGGGGGGATAAAATTTGCAGTCAAAAACCCGCTTAAATACCTACCTACGCCGGCGTATCGCGCGTCGACGGCGCGTTGTGTTCCTCGCGCGCCTCAAAGAGATGTCAGCACTAATTGACGAGGTCCATTAGGGCAGATGCCTGCCAGGGTCTCGGATTGTTCGAAAGAGTTACCGTGGCCACTGGCACAGGCAACTGAAGGAACATGGGTGTGTTTTAGTCAGTAAAAGTCTGACACACCCTCCCGCTCCTTCCAGAGCGGGAGACGTTATTTGATGAGGCCATACCAAAAAAAAAAAGCGTAGCTCGCGAAATTTAAATTTCTTACGTGTACGTATGTTAGGTAATCAAAATTTATGATTCGCGAAGAGAACAATTAATATGTATTTGCTGAATCATAATCATTATAATCATCAATACAAATAATCTTAATTACCCTGTAAAATGTCAAGTTCGTGAAATCATGACGTTTTAGGTCAATTCCGTCTTAGGGAGTTGTAGGTATTGATGATTTTACTGATTCTAATTCTGGAAATACGTGACACATTAGTTACCTACTATTTTGTAACAACATATTGAGAAAAATTGCTCTTTGCTGAGATTATGAAAAATGGCACATCTCCTACTAGTATACATATTATTATCATATACAAGATGGATTTTTAAGATGGGGCAGTCAGGGCGGGTACCTTAACCGTTGTAGCTGCAAGAATACTCCTAACATTTTCAAGAAGATTTTCATTATTTACAGCCCCGTCTCTGTATACAGTAGTCCGAGACGCGATTTTTTTAAATCTCAGCATAGAGCAATATGCTCCAAAAATTTGTTACAAAATAGTATGTTTTAGAAATTTTATTTACGAAATGTACCTATGGGAAAAGGTTTTTTGCAATTTCTGACTTTTCTAAGTACCTACTCAACCTCAGTTGGTCCGTTAATGTTTTTTGATCATGCTGTTCCTTATTTCAACACCCTATTGGCGTAGCACACTATCAATCACAATCTGAATCATTTTGAAGGATATTGCTAATCCATTGCTTCATATGTTCGAAAAATTTGTCTGCTCAACAACGTAATTAACGCAATGAATGTTGTTGAACTGTCAAAATGAAAGCCATTCCTACTGTTAGTGTGTTACGCAAATACCCCGCAGAATCAATTACCAATTTTCTTCACAGGAGCGGGGGCGCTAGCAGCAGCACGGCCAGCACCACGACGGTCAGCACGGCGCCGCCGCCCGCGCCCGCGCCCCCGCGCCCCACGCCGCCGCGCGACGTCCGCCCACCCAGTACGATACGTAAGCATCTCAACTCCTAAGGTCACATCATTTCACTCGCGGCTGACAGCCAGTGTTAGCAGCGAGTCGACGTAGCTACCGCCGTGTTAATGACACGGGCCCAAGCTGCAGGGGCCCTTGAAGCGACGCGTGTGTAAGTAAAAATTCGTAAAATATCATCCAAGACCTCACTTATTACATTTTCTAGCATTCTCTTAGATCGCACACAAGCGATCGATGAATGAGCGGGTCGCTAGTCAGTTTAAGTAAGTATGTAGCTATTTTAGTTACTAAAAATTCAATCTAAATCAATTCAGTGGTAGGTACTTACTTTTCTTGCAAGGGAGCTGTGGTCAAGGGCTTCATTTAAAAGCGTTTCAACATTTTGAGCTTACGATTTCCTTTTTAAAATAATTTGGTGTATGTACCTATTGCAGCGTAGGACGTGCCACTAACACGCCGGGGAGTCGAACCCCGACGTGGGGTAGCTAAAAATCAAACACTCAAACCGCAAATACACGTAAAATGTATTATACTAGCTGCTGCCAGCGGCTTCGCCCGCGTGTACGTCGGAAATTATTCCACAGAAACGTGCTACCCGAACAAATGCCTATGTTACTCCTTATGACATCAGCTATTTGCCCGTCAAAATCCTGTCAAAATCGATCCAGCCGTTTCGGAGATTAGGCGGAACAAACAGACAGACAGACGAAAAATTTAATAATTGATTTTTTGTTATAAGTAAGTACCGTATATACTTTCATATCCATTTAGTAAAAAAAAAACATATTTTGCCATTACAAACAGACAGTTCAATTTTATTTATTTGTATAGATGCATAGATTTAAAAGATAAAATCCGAAATACATCATAAGAAAAAAAAAAGGTTAAAAATAATATAGGAATTCGGTCGTTGGATTTGTATGAATAAATCTATATATATCTAATCTCATCTCATTAATAATCTAATCTCTAAGAAATAAAATATAAAAAATCTTCTTACATTAATCAGTCTCAAACAATCAGTTCGTGAAATAAAACAACGTGTGAATATAAAGGAACTTCTTCAAAATATTATTTTTGGTTCTGGAAAACGTTACCTTTGGTTCAGGAAACCATCAAATTAAAAGATGTATAAATCAAATCACTATCGCTATCAATAACCTGCTTAGCAGAGCTCAAAGGAGTCTATTACATTTGCAGGCCCTTCATTTAAAATCCTATCTAAAGTACTTCGTTGAAGTTCCGGAGGCAACTCCATTTCAGATAGTGTTGAAAATGGTGTAGATCTATGAAGAATCATTACAGATCCACTTAAATTTAACAACCAACACTTCCGCAACAGACGTACCTGGCGCAACAAAACTGTCTCCATCCGAAACCAGGCAAGACTCTAAAACTCGAGCGACGGTCATAGCAGAAGCTCTTATTGTTTTTTTGCGTTTTAGCTGCGGTGTGCTGACTTGTCTTCCTATAACTTCGTGAAAACCAAGGTGTTTACCGTGATTACAATAGCTAGCTTTAGTCAAACACGTTTCTTTGATACAACTAAGGATTCTCAATACAAAAGATGTACTTTTTGTTTTACACCATACAATTTGGTGAACTTGCTGCGTCCCCTTAAATGGCAGTAATGTATTCGGCAGTAGCATATCTTTTTCAAAGATCTTATATTCGGAAATAGTATCTATTACGATATTTCTCAAGTTTTGTTTTAACAATTGGAAAAAAAGCTTCTAAATCCGGTACGTCGGCGCCATGATTCACACAAGCATCGGCAGTACGCTTTAGAACAGCTCCAACCCCATCTGGAGCTCCTTTATCATGGCCAGATTCAGAGTAATTCTTTTTCTTATTTTTTGGCATTTTACCTGCAAAAAATAAATAACTGGGTGAGACTAAAACTTTATAGACAGTGAAAAAGCATTTTTCGACAAAATAATAAAAATTACCCAATCAAAAACTTAAACAAATCAACTTTTTTGTGTACCATAGGAAGTAGTAAGTTAATATTCCAAGTATTCCCATCAATTTGTAACTTGCGTTTTACAAAAAGACGACTTTTATATATAAACAGGCAGAGTCTCTTTAACCTGGTCTCAGTCTCATTAACCTGTGCATTCCAAACAGGTTAAAGATAGTCAGGTTATTCAGAAAATTTAATTTATTATCTGATAACAGCAAAACGGTTAAGTTTGTGGAGTTTACCCTGTTAAAATGAGAAGTAAGCTTTAAATAACATACTTTAACGTAATCATTTGCAAAGCAGTTTAACCACAACTAAAAATATTTAAGTCAGATAATAGATAACATACCTGTTACAAACTCCGATTGTAGTGCTTCGACGTAATTTCTAAAAACACGACACAAACTCCGATACAACTTGCCTTGCTGGTGGTTAGCCCGACACTGCCTGGTCAATTTACGCGGGGTAAGGACGCTGAGTGCGTAATAGTGTTTGTGTGATGTGAGTGAGTGTGAAAACCCAGGATAAAGAGAAAATCACTCCGGACACAATTTGAACATGAATAACTCGGAAACTAAGTTTATTCTCAATGTAATGTTTAATAAAAGTTAAAATTTATAATATGATTATATGTATTTTAATAGTTTTACGCCCTTATTTATAATTTTTTATTTTACCGCAAAGTATGACTCATGGTGATTGGACATGACAAGTTATAGAGAAACAGATTGTAACAATATTATTTTATTGTAAATGTATCACTTCTTTTTTATTATTACTCAGCCTCTATGTAAAAAGTATCTTTAAGTACAATAATGTGCAGAATTTGATAAATAACATTAGAAAAATCATACAATATAACTAAAAACTGCCCGACATGTTACAAAGCCACTTTTTTGAGAACAACTCAGCAAAACATTTAAAAATATAAAAAATAGTGGTCCGCCGGTATCGGGAGCAGGGTCCAAGCTACCGGTGGTTAAGGCTCCAGAGACAGGAACCTCCTCACGATGCGAGCCGTATCGACGAATACTGCCTTCTTGATCAGGCCCTTGATCCAACCGCCTAACGAGAGCCTCGAGAGATGCTGATCGAGGCTTTCGGCCATCAGGCCATTGGCCGATACGACAATCGGCACAATGATAGACGAGCTCACATTCCACATGTCAACAACCTCGTGTGCTAAGTCGAGATATTTAATTTGTTTCTCTTTCTCAGCTTTCACGAGGTTCTCGTCATGCGGGATGGTAATATCGATAATCTTTGTGCGACACGTTAATCGATCTATCACCACTATATCAGGCTTATTGGCGACAATAGTCCTGTCAGTAATGATAGACCGATCCCAGTACAACGTGATATGGTCATTTTCGAGAACTGGGTCGGGCACATATTTGTAGTACGGTACCTTAGAATCCACTAGTTTATATTTCAAAGCAAGTTACTGGTGAATAATCCCGCTCCTTGGTTATGTCTGTGCAAGTACGCGCCGTTAGCTAGACGAGAACAACCAGAGACAATATGTCTGATGGACTTACCCGGACGATGCCATACCCGACACACCTCAACCGTCCCATCTCTCATAATATGTCTCAGGTAGTTATTCGTCAAGATAACTTCGTCCATAATTGCACAGAGGAAACCTTCAGTTTCCCCGAAAAGGTCACCAAAACGTAGACAGGATACGAACGCTAAGAAATCTACACCGGGCTCATGAAGAGCCCGATAGAAGCGTCCGCGAAGCTCCTTGCTTTGCCATACCTCCTTGCGGTCATCGGGAGTAAGTACCACAGGTTTGCGCCAGTTCTCTTTAGCCATAGAGAGCGGGCTGAGTCCCTTGTCCACTGCTACCACACCACGGTGCATACCCACTTCGGCTTTTAAAAAATATTCCCTGAGACTGCACACTTCGGGGTTGTGGAGGGTCTTTGCATTTAAAAAGCCTCGACCCCCGCACTTTCACGGTATGTACAGTCTCAGCACCGATGATCGTGGGTGATGTACCCTGTTTGCGGTCAACATTATACGGACTGTCCTATCCAGGGCGTCGAGTTCAGTCTGAGTCCATTTGAGTATGCCGAAAGAGTACATCAAAACCGGCATGACCCAACCGTTGAAGGCGCGCACCTTGTTTCCGCCTGAAAGAAGGCTAATTAATACTTTTTTCAGACGACCAAAGAAGCGCTCCTTCAACGATTGCTTCATGTCAGCAACGTTGATGCCTAACGCTTCCGAAATACCTAAATACTTATAGCTTTCGGATGAAGAGAGGGATCTAAGGTGTATGGAATCCGAAAGTTGAATTCCCTCGGATTCCATAATCTCACCTAGCTTTACATGCATGACTGCACATTTGTCCACACCAAATTCCATCCTGATGGCGTTACTGAAAGTTTCAGTTACCTGCAGTAGTTCCATCAGTTGCAATTTGTTGGGGGCAAAGTGTTTCAAGTCATCCATGTAGAGGAGATGAGATATGACTTGACCACCTCTCCTCAACCGATAGCCTAGACCTGAATCCTCAAGTAGTGTGCTTAAAGGATTCAGGGCTAAGCAGAACCAAAGTGGACTCAACTCAAACTGTCGCCCTGAAATATTCCCCGTTTAGTCCATACAGGCTCATTGCTCCCCTTCCCCTGGATCTGTCGACACCCTGGATAGCGAAGAACCGTTCTTCATTGCCCCATACACGGCCTAAGAAAGGTGCGTAGAGTTGTATCTATCTTGTACAACTCCAGCACCCCCATGAGCCATGTATGTGGCACCGAGTCGTAGGCTTTCTTATAATCTATCCAGCATGTCGACAGATCCTTGCGGGATCGACGAACCTGTTGGCTTATGGCCATATCGATGAGGAGTAGCTCCTTAGTACCGCGGGACCCGTTCCTACATCCATTTTAAGAGGCTGACATAATCGAGTTACTTTCAATGTGCGTATTCATTTTCTCTCTCAAAATGAATGTAAAAAGTTTATAGACCGTCGACATACACGTGATCGGTCTATAATTCTTGGGATCCGTGGGAATACCTGACTTGTGGAGCAGGTGGGTAACGCCTGTTGTTAGAAACTGCGGAAGCGACCCAGACTCTAAAGATGACTGGAACTGAGATGCCAGACGGGTGTGTGAACTAATTAGCCATTTCAACCAAAAGTTGTGCAATCCGTCCGGTCCCGGTGGTTTACAATTCGGTAACGGACGGACTGCTCTGGCGACGTCAAATGGCGTAATTAGGACTGTTTCCATTTCTGGTACAGTTTCACACGCTCGCCCGACGTCCAGTATCCAGCCAGCCTCAGAGTGACAGACGGGCACTGACCAGATGCTGCGCCAGAATGTACTCGTGGTGGCATCATCCGGGCGGCACTCGTCTGTCACATTTTGTTCAGGTCGCTCCCAAGCTCTAAACACCCATCTTTCATCGCGCTGGAACATGCGATTCTGTGTGTACCCGCCGCTTATACCGCCGAATACGGCTCGCCCATGCACAAACTTTCTGCTTCAGGAAGTCGATGCGCTCTGTGACACGGAACATGTATTCTCGAGGGCTGATTCCAGTCCCCGAGAATGCCCGCCTTACAAAGCGCATCACTCGTGGTCGTGTATTGCCTTCCCTGAAGCAGTATAGTTTGCCAATGAGTACCCTGGCCCCATCGATACGACGCTCGATCCTGCACTGCCAGGCTGGTACGGCTGGTTTTGGTCGAGTAGCCCCGTCACAGTTTGGAAACCTGACGTTAGCTAAACAACATGCCGCAACAGCCGCGCAATACAGGATCGAATGTTTATCGCCAAGATCCTTGCTGCTCTCGAACACATTTTTAAGCTGGGAGTCCAGGGCACACACCAGCGCCCTATTTTTTATTATTATTATTCATTTGCTTATCATAATATAATAAATCGTTTTAATAACCGAATAAAAATTAATCTTTATATTGAGAATTCCAACTACTGAATGACGCTTTGGAAATTTTCTGACAAGCTTGTTTGCAACAATTGTCGATTTTTTTATCTTCTAAAAAATTACGAATAATAACAAGCTGACCGATTAACGCTTAAAAAGTATTTAATCGATTTGTGAACAAAAAGTATGTAATTGCAGGAATAACTACACTACACTACACTATGCACTATGTACTATGTACTGTATAACTGCACCATTTATTAATTTGAATATTATGTTTAATGGTAATTGTTGACCTGAGCATCGACTAGATGCACCATAGGCTACATGCTGGAAGTAGACTAAGCACTGATTCAGATACAGACTTAACGCCTTTCATAGTTTTCCATTTGTAAAAATCCTCGTAAGCTTCCATGTACAATTCCTTGGACATTTCTGGGAGTAGATTGCTGGCAATGCCAATGGCGTCGGATTTAATGTACTCCTGAGTCACATCACTATCGTCACTCGAATTTTTTTGTGAGAATTTGTACTTTCATTTGTTGTCTCAACAGCAAAGCGATTTGCAGTATTCACGCCTTTTTTAATTTGTGTTCAGAACTATTTTTTTCTCAAGACAATCTCTACAGGCTTCGTAAATGCATTTTTTGAGGAAATGTGTTGAAAATGTTATTTCTGTTTTAGGGGCTTATGCATTTTGAAATGTTGGCAATTGACTCTTGGATTAGCCAATCAACGTTCAAGCTTTGAAGCTTCCAATCGTCCTAGCCACACGGATATTTTTGAGTGTACTACGTGAACTCGACAAATGGATGTGCGCTTAATGCTTGTGCGACAAAACTGTACTGCGACTCACCATAGTTCGAAAGCACGCTTGTGCGACACACTGATGCTCGACATCACGCTGGTGTGACAAACGATTGTGCGACAGTAGTTCGACACTACGGTAGTGCGACAAACAATTGTGTGGCAGTATTGTAATTTGACAGTACGTTATTACAGTATTACAGTAGTTTGACGCTACCCAAGTGCAACAAACGATTATACGATACTGCCGTCTATAGATTTTAAATGGAAAATAAGAAAGCAATATGATCAAGTATATGTATAAATAAAACAAAAGATATTATTAATTGCACATCAAATAAATAATCACCTATCAATTTACTTCCATCATTTAAATAGGGCTAGGGGGGGTAACACTAGGTTTTAAGTTGTCTTTATGGACTTTGTTGCAATTTTTGCTGATAAAATTAAATTAAACTTTTTAATCATTTGCATTAGCTTGCTTTTTTATTCCCCGGTAAAAAAAAAACCAAATCTATTGATTTATTCTGAAATTTAAATAAATTGCCATTCCAATGATACCTTATAGTCATATGTCTACCGTTAATTAATAGGGTTAAAATGACTTTGAAGGGAATTCTTAAAGAGGTGCGATTTTTGTGACGCCGAGTGTATAAAAAGCTTCCTACCTATTACAGAGTAACAGCTGGCTCCTTTAGTAGGTACCTTATTATTGACATAATCCTTGCATAATCCCAGTTACTTAATTATTAAAGATGCAAATTAGTAGTACCTACCTACAATGATTAAGTGATCGCGAATTGCGATGCATTATAGGTTTGACTTGCGCGGACTATCTGACAAAGCAGGTGGCGGCAAGGGCTGTGCGTTGCCTCCGCGCCTGCTGCCCCACGAGGTCACGACCTCACGCAACGAACCGCCCGCACCGCAGGCGCCCGCTAGGTCCGGGGGCAACCATGTACACAATACTGTATACGTTCTATACCTACATAATACGAGTGGCAGCACTCGCAACAACTAATCACTGTGGATCTAACGGTCAGGGTGACGTCATGAGCACAGACATGATTCATGTTCTGTTAGATTTATCTAACGGCACATGGGCGCGTGCGCGGACTCGTCCGCGGTCGGGTTCGTACGAGAGAAGAAAGTAGTAGGCAGCTGCCGGTTGTTGCAGCGTCACGGTGCAGCCGCTACCAGTTCGCATGCCGCCGCGGCGGCGAGTGCATCGCCGTGTACAACGCGTGCGACGGCGTGGCGCAATGCGCGGACGGCTCGGACGAGGCGCCTGAGCTGGGCTGCCCCCCCGCGCCCGCGCCCCGCGCGCCCTCGCCGCCCTCCACCACGCCCGCGCTTCTCAAGCCACTGCAGGTGCTGTCTTATCTCATACTTGCTTCTGACACCTCTACATATTGTTAATAATTTGTCAGGTAGTGCTTACAGTGAGAGCTGGTTGTGCAGGAGAGCGTGGAGGCGGCGGGCGACGTGCCGGGCGACGGCGCCTCGCTGCCGGAGCGCTGGCCTCACCGCCTCACGCAGGCGCAGCCGCAGCACCTGTACAACGGTACGCACTGCACGCGACACGCATCCTCACTGATCTACAACTGCTGTACCTACATTCAGCAAACACCTTCTGGCAGTAGACAAATCTGACAGGATCGTTACCTGAGCACCCCTAATAGTGCAAACAGTAGGAAGTTACTTAGGTCACCCACAAACTAAAATGAAGATGGTCCGTGCACTGAAACTAACTGCTACAATGATTGAAATACGACATTTAAGCAAGGTGAAGTTACACGAATAACAATGTTGGCAGAGGGTCCTGCGAGTTCGCACATCTTCAGCCACAAGGGCGGGCTGCTGCAGGAGCCAGAGGGCGGCGCGCAGTTTCCGCCCTTCGAGCCGCCCTGGTCGCGGCGCGCCTGGCCGCCGCCGCAGCCGAACGGGAACGGTAACCGACCGAGTATTAACTCCGGTTAATGTTCCGATGACGATAAGGCATTTACACTGAGTGCGGTATGTGTGCGCAGGTATGGAGGGCATGTCGGCGGAGCGCGGCTGGGGCGGCGCCTACTGGCCCGAGCCCGACCCGCGCCGCGCCTGGCCCGTGCCGCGCACCGAGCAGGTAAAAGTCATACGTTTACACTACTTCCTTACTTTGGTAACAAGAAAACCTATCACAGTCACGAGCACAACATAGCTTGGTTGCAATGGCCTCAGATATAATAGTGTAATATATATTCAGAATTGAGATACACAACATAAAATCATGCCTGCCTGTCCCCCGATGTGTTGAGTTGGCCAGAAGTTTATGATTGTATAGGTACCCACATTTCACCAGTTATATTTTAAGTCCCATGTAATTATGTAATAGGGGTCGACCGGACGAGCCTATTTCTATACCGGAAACAAATCGGCCTGCTACTGAGCTGGTTATTACAATAATCAAGTAAATAACTGTGATATCCTGTTAGGAAATTCCGGTGTACATCCCGCCGAAGACGATGCCGGAGATCCCGGTGGTATACTCGAGCCAGCAGCAGACGCTGCGGGACAGCCCTAAGAAGGGCTTCGAGCTGATGAAGAAGGAGCCATCCGAGGCGCCGGCGCCGGTCGCACAGCGCGACCCGCCGCCCGCGCGCGCACCCGTCGCCGATACCAGCAAGGAGAAGGTGAATTATTCCGATCTGTCTGTCGAACTTTATTCACTACTATCTGTCCCCCTGTCACTGATAGGGGGACAGATAGTAGTGAATAAATTTAAATATAAAAAGTTAAATAAAGGACAGATCAAACTATTTTTTCCGATCTGTTCCCCTAAGGGGACAAAGCAGGGTGACAGATCGGAATATTCCGAGAAGGTCACACTTGTTAACACTACCTACTTACCCATGATTGGGAGCTTTGCGTTAAGCTAGTAACGTCAATCTTTATCTTTATATATATAAAAATTACGTGTTACGTTTGTCCGCGATGGACTCCTAAACTACTGAACCGATTTTAAATTTGATTTGTACACTGTGTACAATTTGATCCAACTTGAAAGATAGGATAGCTTACATCTCAATTTATAGTCGCAATATTATTTTATTGCTAATTATTTGTCTATTATTTGACAGTCGCAATTATCTGTTAGCTCTAAACGATTCTAACAGATGGCGATATCTGTTGACTGGATTGAGTAAGTATTCAATAGATGGCGCAATGTTAAAAATACAAACGTTTCATATAAGCTACAATTTAATAGCATAACCATCACGTGTTGCTAAATTATTATAAACTAGCTTTTGCCCGCGGCTTCGCTCGCGTTAATTTAGAATTTGACAATAATTTCGGGTTGTTCCGGGAATTATAGTTAGGAGGATGAAAAACCGATCTATCGACACTAGACTCACAAAATGTATTAAGTACTTAAATAAAAAAAACTCTTAACACACTACTAACGTTTCTACAATAATATAATTCAATCATGATTCGAAAGAGACGTGGCGCCATCTATTATCATAAGAACGTTATTGTTGTTTTCCTCGGGAACAGTACTTTTTTTCGGGATGAAAGGTACCCTATGTCCGTTTCTGTACGCCTAACAACCTATACCTATGCAAAATTTCAGGATGATCGGTTCAATGGTTTAGGGGTGAAAAGGTAACAAACAAACAAACTTACTTTCGCATTTAAAATATTAAGTTAGGAAGTTAGGATTTTAAAATTAATTCTTTTGTATAAATTTTTGCTTAATATCAACTGTCTGAAAATTTTGATCAATCGTGTTCAAAGTCCTTCCCTTTCAAATCCCAATCCAGTAGATTCTTATACCAGCTTTAACGTTTCCGTCTTCATTCGTAAATAATAATTTCATTGTATTAAGGGGGTAACGGTAGTAGAAAATCAGTCATGGAGGTCGCCATGTTTTCTTACAAATGGCATCTATGTAAAAAAGCATGGTGGTCTTCATGACTGATGTCCTCCTACTGTTCCCCTTGAATAGTTTACTACAATGTAATATAACAAGAACCTTAGCCACAGCAACGCGTGTCTGGGTCTGCTATAATATTATAAAGAGAAAAGATATGATTGTTTGATTGTATTGAATAGGCTCCGAAACTACTGAACCGATTTCAAAAAATTTTTCACTGTTGGGAAGCTACACTATCTCCGGGTGACATAGGCTATATTATATTATGCTTTGCTACCCGGGCGAAGCCGGGGCGTCGCTAGTATTATTATAATTTTTTGATAGTACCTACCTACTACATATTACAATTGACATTCGTTATATCTAGGTAGGTAGCACGTAGGTAGGTACCACTTCTCGATTATTATAATTATGCACTTTAATATGTTGTGTACAGACTGTTCAGACGAGCAAGTCTGCGGAGAGCGCGGACAAAAAGGCGGTGTCTGCGGCGGCGCACGCGCACTATCCCGCCGGCGAACACAACGAGCACGACGAGCACGACGAGCACGACGGGCTCAGCGAGCATCCGCCCGCCGCCATGATGTTACTCGTGCTAGGTAGATACTCACCTTTTTGTCCATGCCATTTAGTGAGCTTGCATTGCTTTGCGGTCGAGGTGTAATGGCGCAGTTCATTGCTACCCACGATGACGGCTGAGCTACGCATGTGGACCTACTTAGCTTCACCATGCACGACAATGTCAGGCTGGCAGGAGCAGCCACCGTGACCCTCGGCCACACTACACGTAGGTAGGTACCACGTAGCGAGGCTGAGGGTGGCAGTGCGTGGCTGGCAAACTAATGAACCCGTGCAGCTATCGTTAGTAACCTCTCCATTCTAAGCAGCAGTGCCTCCGTGTGAAGTGTCTGATACGTTTGTGGCGCAGGTCTGTTCATGATGACGGCCATCATGGGCATGCTGACGTGCCGGGCGCGCGCGGCCATGCGGCGGCGGCGCGGGCGCGGCAAGTCTCCCTTCGCGCACGACGCCGACTACCTCGTCAACGGCATGTACTTGTAGCGCCGAGACAGCAGCCGCAGGCGAGGCGCCAGGGGGCGGCGGGAGGAGCTCGCTGCTCCAATAACATTACGAGTATCACTCGTCTAGTACTCTAGTCGTCACTATCGATCTGTGACTTACATTTCTAAAAGAAAAATATTATTTTTATGTAAATATATCGTATTAAAGCCTGTTTTTGCTGTGTGACAGTCGCTCTTGATTGATAAATAATATAATTATCGTTTCATTAGATCTTAAACTTTTGATTACTTATATTTTATCAATTTCATCAGATTCATGAGATTAAAATGATGTCCATTCGTATAACTACCAAGTGTTTAGTTAACAGGTAACTAACTTTCAGTTAATATCACAGTATCTCAATACACGTTGTACTGTTGTTGTTGTTTCTGTTCATATCCTACCTATTGCTTGGTTTATTAATAAAACGCAGTTTTTGATCAACACTTTAATAATCACAATAATATTTAAACACAGAAGTACACCAGCCTGGCCGGGTACTGTATAATAATCAATACTCAACCAAACGGACGTGACTCCACACAAACATGAACAGATCCATGTCCCGCTCCCACTGCTCCCAGCGTGTCCCAGACCCGGCTCCCAGCTCCCGTACACTATGGTTAAGGTCAATTCTTCGCAGTGACCGCGTCGTGTGTACTGTCACGAGCACTAATATGTCAACACTTGGCAACTTTCAATAGCGATTTTTTTGTGAAATAACGAATGCACCGTTGAAATACGACATACTACATAAACCTATAGGTTCGAAAATACTATGTTCGTAACAACATAAAATTTCATTCAAAAATTAAGGAGAAAATCGCTTTTGAATTTAGTCAAGTGTACACATATTTATGCTCGTGACTGTGTACAGTCACGAGCATAATGTGTAGCTTGATATGTAGCCGTGTGTACACGGCTACATATCAAGCTACACATTTTCAGTATAAGCTGATCTCTCATTGTATGGAAATCTTATGCAATGCGAGATCAGCTTGAACTGAAAATGTATAGCTTGATATGTAGCCGTGTGTACAATAATCACTAGACCTTGTTCTGATAGAAGCGATCGTCGCGTTCATTTTATTTCGGCGAACGCGAACTCGTCGTCACACCGACAAGAAGGCCCTTCTTCTGGTTTTCCGAACAAATGAGCGACAAATAATCGTGACGATCGCGTAGTCCCGCGACGATCGCCTTCTACATATTAGGTGCGGGGTTAGCCTACAATCAATGTCATAATTATCTATTATTATTTACTTAAAATTACTTAATTAGTTAACTTTAACGCATTGATTGTGATCACATATCGTAGCTTAGGCACTGTTTCAGCGAATTAATATATTTTATTTAACAAACAATATATCAGCAAGGATATGTAAAGTATATACCTTATGGAATGGAATACAACACAACCTAGCTTATTTAAACATATATTATGTTTGTAATTTCAGTTACAACCTAATCAGCTGCATCAGTATGTCGTACGTACACAGACAGTACACCCGGTGTTGCCATATGCCTCCCGGGAGCACGTGAAGCTGTCATGTGCCTCCCGGGAGCACGTGAAGCTGTCATGTGCCTCCCGGGAGCACGTGAAGCTGTCATGTGCCTCCCGGGAGCACGTGAAGCTGTCATGTGCCTCCCGGGAGCACGTGAAGCTGTCATGTGCCTCCCGGGAGCACGCGCAGCTGTCTTGTGCCTCCCGGGAGCACGCGCAGCTGTCATGTGCCCCCCGGGAGCGCGCGCAGCTGTCTTGTGCCTCCCGGGAGCACGCGTAGCTGTCATGTGCCTCCCGGGAGCACGCGCAGCTGTCTTGTGCCTCCCGGGAGCACGCGCAGCTGTCATGTGCCTCTCGGGAGCACGCGCAGCTGTCTTGTGCCTCCCGGGAGCACGCGCAGCTGTCACGTGCCTCCCGGGAGCACGCGCAGCTGTCTTGTGCCTCCCGGGAGCACGTGAAGCTGTCATGTGCCTCCCGGGAGCACGCGCAGCTGTCTTGTGCCTCCCGGGAGCACGCGCAGCTGTCATGTGCCTCCCGGGAACACGCGCAGCTGTCATTTGCCTCCCGGGAGCACGCGCAGTTGTCATTAGCCTCCCGGGAGCACGCGCAGCTGTCATGTTTCTCCCGAGAGCACGCGCAGCTGTCATGTGCCTCCCGGGAGCACGCGCAGCTGTCATTAGCCTCCCGGGAGCACGCGCAGCTGTCATGTGCCTCCCGGGAGCACGCGCAGCTGTCATGTGTCTCCCGAGAGCACGCGCAGCTGTCATGTGCCTCCCGGGAGCACGCGCAGCTGTCGTGTGCCTCCCGGGAGTACGCGCAGCTGTCGTGTGCCTCCCGGGAGCACGCGCAGCTGTCATGTGCCTCCCGGGAGCACGCGCAGCTGTCATGTCTCACAAGAGCAGGCTGAAGACACGTGAGTGCTGTGTGCCGACAATACACTCACTATTACAGACAACACTTCACCGGAACTGAAGTAGCTAGCGGGCACACAAACAGACTGTCGGTCAGACATCCGTCTGACAAATACGACTGAACAAGTGAGAGCACTCCACTCGAACCCTAACTGTAACTAAAATCATGATTTTAGTTTTCTTGATAACATCATTATACTCTTACATTCATTATAATAATATATGTATAACACAGAGGAGAATAATATCATTATAGCACACATAAACAGAATATAAATTAGTATCATTGTACTATGTACATTGTATCGCCCTACTGGAATAAATTGGACCATCAAGTGAAGTGGTTATATTCCCATCATAATAAATGCTCAGGTAAAATTTGTGTAACCGCAAGTGAGTCAGAGAGCGTATGCGCTGTGTGCCACAGTGCCGAGGAGGGCAACAAGCGCTGCGCGCTACGTTGTTATACCTGGGTCCTAGGATATGGTAGTCTGTGGCGTTATTACTGCCTCGGAACCTGCGAGGAGTCCCTTTCAATAATATTACCCTTACAACTGACCAACTTTAATTAAACACAGAAAATGTAGTACGAAAAACAAATAGATAATGTTTACTGGAGAACTTCATTAGTAAAGTTGTAAGTACCTGTTAAATCATAATAATAATTACTTGAGTTGCTTAGAGAAATACAACATACAAAGTGAAGAAATAAATTATATTTTATTGCATTAAGTACCTAATTACCTATAGTCGCTAGTATAGTGTGGGTGAGCGGCGACACACTATTGACACTGGGGAGATGCCCCACACTATTGACAGCGGGGAGAGCCGCCACTCTGTTGACAGCGGGGAGAGCCGCCACTCTATTGACAGCGGGGAGAGGCGCCACACTATTGACAGCGGGGAGAGGCGCCACCCTATTGACACTGGGGAGAGCCGCCACTCTATTGACAGCGGGGAGAGGCGCCACCCTATTGACAGCGGGGAGAGGCGCCACACTATTGATACTGGGGAGAGCCGCCACTCTATTGACAGCGGGGAGAGGCGCCACCCTATTGACAGCGGGGAGAGGCGCCACCCTATTGATACTGGGGAGAGCCGCCACTCTATTGACAGCGGGGAGAGGCGCCACACTATTGACAGCGGTGAGAGGCGCCGCACTATTGACACTGGGGAGAGCCGCCACTCTACTTACACTGGGGAGAGCCACCACTCTATTGACAGCGGAGAGAGGCGCCACACTATTGACAGCGGGAAGAGGCGCCACACTATTGACACCGGGGAGAGCCGCCACTCTATTGACAGCGGAGAGAGGCGCCACACTATTGATACTGGGGAGAGCCGCCACTCTATTGACAGCGGGGAGAGGCGCCACACTATTGACAGCGGTGAGAGGCGCCGCACTATTGACACTGGGGAGAGCCGCCACTCTACTTACACTGGGGAGAGCCACCACTCTATTGACAGCGGAGAGAGGCGCCACACTATTGACACTGGGGAGAGCCGCCACTCTATTGACAGCGGGGAGAGGCGCCACACTATTGATACTGGGGAGAGCAGCCACTCTATTGACAGCGGGGAGAGGCGCCACACTATTGACAGCGGTGAGAGGCGCCGCACTATTGACACTGGGGAGAGCCGCCACTCTACTTACACTGGGGAGAGCCACCACTCTATTGACAGCGGAGAGAGGCGCCACACTATTGACAGCGGGAAGAGGCGCCACACTATTGACAGAGCGGGGAGAGGCGCCACACTATTGACAGCGGGGAGAGGCCCAACACTATTGACACTGGGGAGAGCCGCCACTCTATTGACACTGGGGAGAGCCGCCCCTCTATTGACAGCGGGGAGAGGCGCCACACTATTGACAGCGGGGAGAGGCGCCACATGTAACTATCGCTCTTCAGCATACAATGCTTACTGCTCGGTTAGAAGAATAGTGTACTTACCACGACCAGAGGACGATACCAGTCCGTATGTCGTTACAATAGTATTACAGAGAAAGCTGGACAATCCGTTAAGCAGAAGTTATGTTATGGCCAAACAGTTGTCAGTGATAGGTGTCCAGTGTCCATTGTCTGACCAAGTACACGACTGATGACTTAGGGGTTTTAAGAACAAACATCATCAATCACACATAATGATTGTGTTCCCCGAAATTTTGTAGCAACTTTGTAATACACATTATTCTTCATTTAATTTGACACCAAAAAGATTTAAAATGTACACCGATATAAATATTGAAAGCATCTCGTTCTACAGATATCACTAGTTTGATTTAGCTAGCAACTCGCAAACCTCTCATTTCAGTACAATTCATCTGATAACATTATATTAACATAATACGATTAAGACGAACTCGTAAAGTGTATTGCATTACATAAAGGAACATGTACCAGGACGACTTAGGCCAAGGTAAAACACATTTTGGCTATAGTAGGTATTTGTTTCTGTCTATATTACTTAATGTAAGATAAA
The DNA here is from genome assembly GCA_917490735.1 of Dryobotodes eremita. NCBI lineage: Eukaryota > Metazoa > Arthropoda > Insecta > Lepidoptera > Noctuidae > Dryobotodes > Dryobotodes eremita. The sequence goes on along the minus strand of OU823249.1, from coordinate 23,353,078 downwards.
GACGGCCCAGACGGAACATATTTAAGCCATAGCACTTGCTAAATAATGTTTACCAATCTCAGCCTTAGTGATTATAAGCGCATGTTTTTATGAGGTATTACACTCAATAGTATGTAAAGGCACTCGAACCAAGTCATACACGGGTATCGAACGTGCGGCAAGAAGGTACGACAGACGAATCGATACCTGCAGCATACGTACGTCACAGCGGGCGGCGGTGCGCCAGCTGGCAGTTCTCTACGTACAGGTCCTTCACCAGCAGGTCCGCGGCCGCCAGCCGCGCGTGCAGCCGCCGCGCCGCCGCCTCCGCGCGCGCCGTGCGGGCGCGCAGCTCACGCACCTCGCCCGCCAGGCGCGGCGCGGGCTCGGGCGCGGGCGCGGGCGCGGGCGCGGGCGCGGGCGCGGGCGTGGGCGCGGGCGCTGCCTGCAGGCGTCTCTCCAGCGCCGCCACGCGCTCGACCATGCGCGTCAGTTCGGCGCCGCGCGCGCTCAGCTCCGCCTCCTTGTCGCGGCGGTAGCGCTGGAACTCGTCGTCCAGGTCGGTGAACTGCGCCTCGAGGCTGTGGCGCTCGTCGATGGTGGGCAGCGCGGGCGCGGGTGCGAACTGCCTCTCGTACTCGCCTATCTTGGCCACCAGCTCGGCCAGCCGCTCATCGCCCAGCCGCTGCTCCTCGCTGTACATGTCGCGTTCCTCCTCCAGCTTGCCGCTCCAGTACTCCTCGCACTTGTCGTACTCCACCTTCATCTGCTCGAGGCTGCTCTCGAGATCCCTGAAAATAGAGTCCGTCTTATTGAACATGACACCACGGCCAGGCCACTCCCCACTGTGGAACGTATACTCACTTGATGAGGCCGGCCATTTTCCGTTTCTCGTCTTCGTGCCGCCGCTCGACGTCGAGCACGTCCCGGCGCAGCGCGTCGTCGGGCGGCGTGTCGGTCTGCGCGCTGACGTGGGCGGCGCGCGGGCCGCGCTCGGCGCATATGAGCGCGTCGCTGAGCTCGTGCACGCGGTCTTGTATGCGGCGCGCGGCGTCGCCCACAAAGGCGCACGACGCACACGACTGACCATCAGTCTCGCTGATACTTGGCATCGCGTGTACGCTATCAAAGATCTCTTTAAGCTTTGTTACAGCTTCCACGTGACCCAAAATCTTTTGGTCTATACTCACTGGGGACGAATCACATTCCTGGAAGGGGAAATATATCACAGATCACAAAAATTACCATTTACTGAATGGATGTTCCATTTACCACCACCATATCATACCTACTAGAAGACACAACCGTTTCGAGTGAACATTCAGTAATATTAGATAATTGACCGAGCGACCGCGAAGCGCGAGCAAAGCGTCTCTGTTTCAGCTTGGGCAAAAATGCTTTCGTATGTCCGGATGTCCGGATGTCTGTTCTTTTCTACAGGTCGCATTTCTCAATCGATTCTCGTGGAATTCTGTGAGCAGGTTCAATAATTATATGGATTTTCATTGGCGATGCAGTTTTTCGAAATTTCTCAAAACGACCGAGATATGGGGGTTGAAAACGTAAAAAAAAATTATTTCTGCCATTTCGCGCTCTTTGCGTGCGCTTTTTGTTTTAAGGAGTAAGCACTCGCGAGCTCTACAGTTTACAGAGCCACTAGTTTAATTGGTTACTAAAACTGTCAACGATAAAGTAACAAACTGCTTTTATAACGACAAACCCTAATGAGACTCACCTCGGAGCGTTCATGAGTCAATAGCGAGTCGAGCTCGGTGGACAGGTCCCCCCCGCGCACCTCGGGCCGCCCCGCCGCCGAGCGCCGCGCGTGCGCCTCGAGCGCAGCGCACAGCTCGTCATTGCGGTCGCGCAGCAACTGGTTGTCGCGGCGCAGCTCGTGCAGGCGCTCCGCCAGCTCGGCCGGCACCGCGCTGTGCCGCGCCGCCGCGCCCGCCGCGAGCGCCGCGCGCAGCTCGGCCGCCAGGCGCGCGCGCTCGCGCTCCGCTTCGCCACAGCGCTCCTCCGCGCCCGCCGCGCGTGCCTCCAGCTCCTCGGCGCGTGCGCGAATACTACTTATTTCCCCGCGCAAGCGCACCTCTACGTCAGCGCGCCGCGCGACCTCAGCCTCCAAGCGCGCCTGCGCCGCAGCCGCCCGCTCGCGTTCCGCCGCACCTCCTGCGGCCGCCTGACGCATAGTTTCAGCATGACGCGTCTCAGCGCGCCGAAGGCTCGCTTTCAACTCGGCCTCGATGCGTGCGTGGCTCTCGTCTACTTCTTGTGCCAGAAGTCTAGCGTGTCTGTTGGCTTCGGCGACGTCACCGCGGAGCTTGTCTCGCTCGGCGGCAGCCAGGTCCGCACGGCGCCGCGCCAGCTCCAGTCGTAGTCGGGTCAGCGCGAGCGCGGCCAGCAGCAACAGCGCGCGCGCGTCCCGCGGCTCGCCCGCAGGCTCGGCGAGCGCTCGCATCTCCTCGTCGAGAGCACGCTCGAGCTCGGGCGGGCGAAGCGCGACGGCGCCAAAGCCGAGCTCGGCCAGCAGGCGGCGCGGCTGCTGCACGCCAGCGCGCTCCCACGCCTCCAGCACCAGCTCGCTGGGCAGCCCGGCCGCCGCCTCGTCATCTGCAACGTCGGCTGCGGCGTCGCCGATCGTCACGGTCGCCCGAACTCCGCGCGATGCTTCTTCCATAGTAGTAGTGAGAGATGCATTTAAGCGATCGAAAAACTCCCCGACGGTCGTATCTGAGGTTCCAGTGTCATCGAATATTCGCTCTATGAGCCGCCGGTCGATGCCCTCCATGTTCAGGCCGCGGCACAAGGCGAATGCCTCGTCCCTGTCGATGCGGCGGTCGTGTTCAAATGTCTCCGTGGCGGAGGCGTCATCTTGGTCTCTGTCTAGAACGACGTCGTCGTCGCGGCTCTCCATTGCGGATGCGCTACGTCTGCACCTCATTCGCTGTCTCGCTCTCTTATCGTCAGTGTCGAGGCGGGAGGCAGAAGAGGAGCGCGGACTCGGGGGCTCGTCCGCCGCGGCTCCTGAACGAGGGGGCCTTGATCGACGACCATATTTTTTGGAACCGAACACAAATTTTGGAGCCACTTCGCGACCAGAGGAGTCGTCATCACTGTGATGCGGGGGCGGGTCGGGCTGCGGCAGGGGCTCCAGCGGAGCGGGCACGGAACGAGCGGGTTCGCCGCCTGCGCCTCCCAGCACGGCTAGCAGCCCGTTTCGAAACTGTGCGAAGGTGACGCGGTCAGAACGTCGCTCAAACAGCGTGTTCACAAGGGCTGCTCCGCGATCCTCAAGCTGCAATGCGTCACAAAGTTTATGAACTGCTGATCTGTCTAAGGCTTCCTCGTTATCTACGTCGAAGGTTTTGAACACACTATACAGCTGTTTTTCGTAGCGGTTCATGGACGCGTCGTCCATATCTAGATGCTAGGTTTGAGGCCTGTGCTACCTTTGATATGACAAATCCACCATCAAATTAATCTATAAATAATGTAATTAAATTGAAAAGAAGACTGTATCAACACTATCATTTCTAGTGAATCATGACTTGTCACTGTCAAAGTGTCAGTGTCAAATCAAATCTGTCATTTACCAAAACAATAAACAAAATTGTTCGTTCATCAGCACCCTAGAATCGGCATCATTGCCATAGAGAAAAATAGAATGGAATAGAAAATTGTATGTACGTTTAGGAATTCATTTACAAGCAAAAACACTAAATTAAATGAGGTTACGACAAGCCATAAAAGCCGATTACATTACCGTTTGTGGTAGCCATACGCGATCAAGTTCGTCGTCCAATTTTCATAAGATTTGATGTTTGGTTTAAATAAATGCCATAGTAAATGGTGAATAAATAATTAAAAGTCCTAGATAAATAATAATTGTGAGTTACACCTAGAAAATTCTTTCCCAGCAATTATTTTTGTGCTATGTTAGATACGTACATACAGTATACGTAGATGACGGCTATGTGGTGGGTCTTTATACACCCTGTGTACGATCAACCTAGGATGAAAATATTCATTATTGACAACTAGATACTTCTTGAAATTGAAAAATAAAATTGTTAAAATGATTTTCCAATTTATTTTATATTTCATATTTATTGTTATTCAGCATGGTAGATTGCTTGATAGTAGATTTTTAATTTATGTGTAAAATTTTATATGTTTAAGTGAAGGCAGAGGATGGAGAATATTACCAAAACATGTATAACCCCCCCACCCCATCCACCCACACCCCCCTACCCAGGTTGGCAAAAAATAAATGATTTGATTTGATTTTTGGTGTGAAAAATCACTGTTTACGGTAGTGCGCAACGTAACGCATGCAAAACATTATGCTTATGGGTGCATGCGACGGTGCAGGAGTCGTGGGGGTATTTAAAGTTGTGTTATAGCATTAATAACTTGTTTTCGTAAAAAAACGTCAGTAGACGTTGGAATTTTGATCTTCAATATCTCCGTAACCTAAGGTCTCCAGCAGTCCCCAGGTAAAGACCAGGGCAAAAAAAAAAATACAATGACGGTGAGTACAAGTGACCCTCGGCATCGCTAAGTGTCTTTTTACACCCGTTACAGTACATACTTATTCCATAGGTAAACTTGGCCGTGAGTGGATTGCTTGGTGTGTATAGTTTCTAAGGTATCATATGCATGGCCAACATCAGAACTAACATCATTATCTAGTTTTTCTCAATACAATTTCTCAAACGTTTATCAACAATGCCCCCTATCAACGTCATTCAAGCGCCAAAAGATACTTGTAGCACTAGAGTGTATATGTTCTGTGCACTTTACATGAAAGCACGTCCTTGGAAGCACCACTGTTAAGTGTCTTATACTTGAAATGAGTCCTGTCACGGAAATGCTGTGGGAATGGCTATGTCATGTGTCTATGGCAAAACCGGCCGAAACGAACCGGTTGCGACCGGTTTTGCCACGATTCGATTTTCTCATTTGCTGCACCCTAATTGCGTAACACACTATCAATCACAGTCTGAGTCCATTGCTTCATATGTCCAAAAAATTTGTCTGCTAAACATCGTAAATAACGCAATGAATGTAGTTGAACTGTCAAAATGAACGCTATTCCTACTGTTAGTGTGTTACGCAATTACCTCGCTGGTCGCCATCTCGGTCAGGGGTGCAAGATAGTTTATTGTAAAGTGCCATATAGACTTCACAATTTGTTGGCCAACCAAGAGACGATACCTAAAAATTGCCTTGTTTAGTCTCACTCTCTATCAGTCTTTGATTTTGTACCAACCCTCTTGTAAAATTTTACTTTACTTACTCTGACAACTTAGACTGTAAGAGCAAAGAGTGAGTGAGATGTGCAAGACATCTGTAGAGGCCGGGTGAATAAACATGGTTTTGCTTTTTTATTTCAGACGCAATTTTGAGTTTTTTTTTAAGATTTCGGTTGTTGTAGTATATTAATAATCCCACGCCGATTTTGGCAACGGTGAGTATTTCTGTTTTTGATGGCTAAAGGTTTTTGTAACAAACAACATACCGACTCCCGACATACCGATTACGACGTCTGAGCTAAGGGCCGTAGACTAATAGTATATACTAGTTCATGAGACACAAAGAAGGCGAATTGTTCAGAGGGCGAATGGTAAGTATCTGCACCCTAATTACGTAACACACTGTCTATCACAATCTGAATTATTTTGAAGTTTATTACTAATCCATTGCTTCATATGTTGGAAAAATTTGTGGGCTCAACAACGTAAATAACGCCATGAATTTTGTTGAACTGTCAAAAAACCCATTCCTACTGTTAGTGTGTTACGTAATTAACTAATTACCCGCAGTTTGACTGCAAAGCGAAGTCGACGCTGACACTGTCAACCTGACCCCCCCCCGCATGCGCCCTTGACACCGCTGACATTGACAGGTTCCGTCAGTGATTGTTTTTTGTTGATTGTTTCTTTTTTTTTCATTTTTCTGTAGACTCTGATTGCACTGAACATTAGTTACTGTTTCCTATTCAATAGAAAATTATAGAAACGGAGTCTGATTTTATATGACTGCACTGTTTGAGTGCATTTAGGGAATCGAATACCCTGATGTGAAGTGATATGTGATTATCATAATATTGTTCTTGTCTGTAACCTGCAACTACCACCTACTATTGTAAATACTACTACTAAGGTAAATCTAAAGTGTTTTCGTTATTAGTTTTTAGAAACGATATTCATTCTGTTAAATGTCTAGGTGTTACAATACAGTAGGTCAACCGGTCAACCGCCTGTCAGTACAGAAGAAACATTTGTGCTACAAATTCATACATATTTATTATACAAAATGTATTGTTTTATAAATTTTCAGAAAACGACACCATGCCAAATAATACCATTAAAGAGGAGAGCAATAATAAGTATTACCAATTAGAAGATGAATATGACCATCTTAAAAGTGATGTAACAAGAGCCACTTTGAGGTTTAGTGCGACAGTGTTGAGAGTCATGAGCTGTTTGCTGATTGTATTAATCACAGCAGCTGCTTGTGCTTCATTGTACCAGCTGTGGCACAGGCGTGCCAGTCTCCCTGAGAACTCATTTCAGATGAAATATGATGTGATTAAAGATGTGGTTAGGCAAAGGGATGTTGTATCCCGAGCTGCACGTCCCAAAGTTATTTCCTGCTACTACAATTTCCCGAGCGAGCATGCTACTGGTCAGTTGATGCCCTCTGATATTCACCCAAACCTGTGTACACACATTAATATGGCTTTTGCTAGAGTAGTGAAAAATGAGATTGCATTAGAAGACTACCAGTACAGAACATTACTTGAAATAGTCAAACTAAAGCTTAACAACCCTGACCTTAAAATACTGCTGTCAGTTGGAGGTGCCAAAAATGATAATGGTTTTCCAGATATGGTATTAAATCACAAATCAAGAAAAATATTCATAAAATCCATTAAGAATTTATTGAGAAATTATACCTTGGATGGAATAGACCTCGACTGGGAGTTTCCAGCCTTACACAATTTAGCAGTAGCAGGTCGTGAAAGACAACACTTCTCACAGTTGCTTCGTGAGATCCGCATGGAGTACATTAGGGAAAAGCGAAATTATCTACTAACCATCGCGGCAGCAGCTCCACAGACAATAGTCGATATTTCCTATGATGTTGACCAATTGAATGAATATCTTGACTTTGTGAATATCATGACATATGATTTTCATTACTATACTAAGTACACCCCTTTCACTGGCTTTAACTCGCCACTGTATCAGCGTAGCAGAGAACAGCTGTACCTGGCCACTCTGAACATCAACTACACAGTTCACATGTACTTAGACAAGGGACTGGACCGTAATAAAATTGTAGTTGGCATACCCACTTACGGTCACACATTCACTTTGGTCAATGTCAACAACCACCAAGTGAGTAGTCCAGCGTCTGGGTTTGGATCTCTGGGCTCCTCAGGTTTTGTCAACTATCCTGATGTGTGTGCGTTTGTAACCAACACAAGAGATGTTAACATATCAAAGGACAATGAGGCTAAGGTACCTTACTTATACAGTAACAAGGAATGGGTATCTTATGAAGGCACCCAAAGTGTTATGGAGAAAGCGAAATTCATCATAGAAAATCAGTTGGGAGGAGCTATGATATATTCCCTGAACGCCGACGACTACGAGGGCGTATGTCGCGGCGAGCTGGCGAGCGCGGCCGGCGGGAGATTCCCGCTATCCGTAGCAGTGAGCAATACATTGAAGAATTGTGTAAGTTCCTCTGAAGCTGAAGGAAATGTGTTAGAGTATTCATTAGGTGGTGGTTAGGTAATCCGTAACCAGCTTTACAGATTCCAAAATACATTCTATTTAATTAGTTTTAGAAAGTTACCTTTTTTTTCCTAGTCACGTAAGTTATTTTGTACATGGTGCAAGTTTTCATAATTCGTGTGAAGGAGAGCAAGCGACACTAGTGCACTATGGGCGTAGGTCCGGTGAACACGAGCGGACGGGCGGCCGCCGCGGTCGCCCACGCCGCGTGGTGGCGGGCGGTCGGGCGCGAGCCGGGCCGGTGCAGAGCGCGGCCTCGGCGGTACTGCGCTCGCGCCGCGCGCTCCGCCATCGCCAGCGAGCTGCTCATCCATACAGAACCGCACGCGCCGCATACATTATACTTCTAATTAACTTTTACAGTTGGAAAAAATGTAAGAGTGTTGCCTTACTGTTTGATTTACTTACAACGAGGTTTCCACTCCACTGATTGCGCATAGGACGCGCACTTTTCCGGTACGCTTGCGATATAATCACGTTAGCTCCTAGGTCGATATCTATACTTACATATACTATGAGCTTAACTAAACTTCTACGGTATATGAATGAAAATGGTATAGGTATTTAACGGTTTTTAGGGTTCAAAAGCACACGGAACCCTACCCTAACTATGGAGACTGCGTGTTCAGCAAATCGGCACTCCGCACAGCAAGCCTGCTTAGCTGGTTTAAGTAAATCAAGACCGACACAGCTTAGCACCAAAATTATTGTTGAATTTAATTTTAACATATTGTTTTACTGTCAAATATTTTATTTTTAATGAACATTATAGTCTATATTAGGTAGGTACCTACCACAGATAGTGGTTGGTACCTACTTATACTATGTTAACACGGCTGTGAATGCTGTGATACAGGATCTTGGTACTACAGATGCATAAATCAATATAATTTTTTGTATTACTGATGTTTTATAAGATTGTAGATGAAGATTAATTATTTATTTTAAAAAAATAACTAAAACCAAATAATCAATTCACTCTTTATTTTATTACATAAATGTAAACCTAAATGTGTGTAAATTAAGGTTGTGCGTATGGCGCATGCATTCCATGGATAACTAATATCTAGCTATACGAAGCGCAGCCGAGACCGAAGAAGGGTACCTACTTCAGCTGTGAGAACTCGCGCGCAACTCTCAACCCGCGGGGTAATTGCGTAACACACTAAAAGTAGGACTGGCTTTAATTTTGACAGCTCAACCACATTTATTGCGTTATTTACGTTGTTGACGAACTCTTATAAAGCACTTGATTAGCAATAGGGTTCAAAATGATTCAGATTGTGACTGATAGTGTGGAGCTGCCTCGGACAAGCCCTGCGACAGGGCCAGTCATACAGCGCTGTCTGGAGTCTGCACGTTCTGATTGATGGAATAGACTATTTCAATTCCTTTCGATCATCGTCGTTCGCCCCGTGGTCCCGATCCCTAAATAATACACTATACTGTACTACTCCGATCGAAGTGACGATGTTTTTGGGGCTAGAACAATTCTTTAGAAACGGGATGCGTTGATTATTATAATTATTTATCTGAAGTAGGTACCTACCTCTGCTGTGTGGTGACGCAAAACAGCAATGCGGTTGACATTGAATAAGTACCATATTCGTGCATGCATTCGTATTGCGTAGGTAGGTACGTAGGTGTATAGCTACCGTCTGTGACTACCTTCAAATAATATTTACAGATATGTCGATGTCATTGAAATGTATTCTATTATATTTTAATAAAGTTATTCAACTAATCAAGGATTGGTTGCATGTGTTTACTAATTATTGCTCTTTATTTAGCCACCAACCTTCATTAAAAAAGTATTTATAATCTTAATCAATATTGCTAGTAGGTACCTACTCATAATTATATATTAAAGTTAGAAAATACCCACTCAAAAGAAAAGTATCTATTTTGTTATTTGCGGTACCTACGTCGAATTATCTTATGTTTTTTGCTATGTGCAGTGCAGGTCAGTATGGTTGTATGTGATCAAAATTATGATTCGCGACCGTAACATAAGTAGGTACGTATTTACAGAATTATAATCATTAAACTCAACAATACAACTTTAAGTTAACCTGCTAGAGATGATTTTTTTTTTTGGTGTATGTAGGTTTGTACAAACACTTTTACACGTCAATCATATTTTAAAACTAGATGAGGTCGGCGTTTCCTAACTGACTACTCTGAGAAGCCAGGCCGAAACAAACTCACGAGGTCACAGTCTCTTTTAAAGTCCAGACATAATCTTGGTCAGATCATGTGAAGACCATGTAGATTTGAGTCTGAAATGGTCTTTTGAGGAAAAACCACACAGAATGAGTGGACCAGTCCAGTCAGTGCACGCATTTGTCAGTAATCGTGCAGCTCAACTCAAAATTTAAGGAGCTCAACGATTCGACGAACAATACCAAAGAAAGGACATTTGGGTAGGCCGCATAAACTAATACCTATATTTGTACACCAATTGTTATTTCATTGGTAGGGCATAGAGCAAGACTAAAATATATACTTATGACCTGTATTGTAATACCTGTGTTCACAAATAAAGATTGATTGATTGATTACTCAAACTGCCAGACTATGATTAAAACTAATTAAGAAAGAAAAAAAAAACAATGATCTACCATAGTCTTTACATTCACATTAATTAAAATAATATACTATTTTACAAAGTAAGTATTATAAAAATTCATCAATGTCAATAGGTATATAAAAATCCTGAAATAATCTTGGTCAGATCATGTTGATTTTCTGTCCTAGTTAGGACGCACAAGTTCTTTTTTTTATCCCGGTAGTTCGTTTCCGTGGGATAATTTCCGCGCTCTACGCGGGCAAAAGCTAGTCTTAAATAAATTGAAGAAATCTCGCGAAACACTAAATAGTGCGTGCAAAAATAATTCATGAATATTTTCTATCTAATGAATTTCTTACTTTTACTATTTTTTTTCAGCGACTTTGCCCGAGGAACGTTTTCCTGTATAAAAAACGGTTAAGGTAGTAAGCTGCCCTTAGTGCCCCGTCTCTAAAACCCACTCTGTAAGTATATATGGAGTAATTTGGTATAAAACTAAAAACCGGAAAAGGGGTCATTGGAGTCATCATCATGGGGACCAAGACGTACCTACCAAAAATCGCGAAAATTAATCTATATATTATCTCCATATATAACTTGTCGCGTTAGGTGAACATATATACAGGGTCAAATTAAATTAGCTAGCGAAACTCCGCAGACGTGATAGGTATTGATATCTAAACACGATATAATAAAAAATATTTGATGGGTTTTTTTTTAGGGGTCGAAGACCGCTTGTATTGTTGTTACATGAAGTATAAGTTGAAAAAATATGTTTTATCGTGTTTAGATATCGATACCAATCACGTCTGTGAAGTTTACAAAAAAAAAAAACGGATTTTTAAACTGTTATTGCAAGTGCCCTAACCGCGGTCGATGACCCCACATCAACAAAAATCATCAAATTAATTTATTTTTTGTTTTATCATGTTTAGATATCGATACCCATTACGTCTGCGGAGTTCCGTTACCAAATTTTTTATGGGGAGCAAGTAGCAGATTTTTTCGAATTACAGGTTCGGTTATGGGAAAATGGGAGAGGTGGAGGGTAAGGGTTATTATGATGGACATCCATTAAATAAAACCACACGATGCCCATCCTCAGCACATACAAAGGGGCTCCGAAATCTTCATTGGACCGCGCCCTGGCACAGTATAATAAAGTAACAGTATTACGACTTCATACAAAACGGCCGAAACGACGCGATTCGAAATCTCAGTGTACACCATGGTATAATAATATACTTCGCCAGGTATAGCATTCCGAGACACAGTGGTCACGTGGGTGACACAAGCCTACGTCATCATTGTTGTGTTACCAGTAGTGTGTCATAATAACTCCCCAACCGCCTTTATTGCCTGTGCGAATCCGATAAATTAATGAGGTTTTAACTAACAATTACGTCGGTGTAAGTTTAAATTGAATTGTTTCAGTTTGATTAGAAAAACAAAACGACAATTTAAATGCTTGATATATATTTTTTAACAGAATGGTGACTGAACATGTTTCCATACTTCTTGTTTTGTTGCAATAATATGGCAACTGGATAGTGACGTAAGCTTGTGTCACCCTCGGAGTGCCAGACCTTGTTTTTTTAGACCATGGTGTACACTAGTCGGCAACAGTCTCGAGTGCGCGGCAGTTACGCACGGACGCGGGCGGTGCGACATTTATTTACGTGAAATATGGAACGAAGATATCGACTGTATTGTTCAGTGTATGGCTGTTTGAATTCATCAATCATCATCATCTAGTGCGAATTTATTTTTTAAATTACCAACACAGTCTGCAAGGTAAACGGTCAGTAGGTCGTCTTAGGGAGCCTATAAAAATAACAATAATTTTAGTTTTTCTTTATAACTGTTATGTTCGTAGTAGTATACTTATTGAAGCGTAGCGAGCATAACGTCCTTGACAGATACCTATTAGGTAAATATCTCTCTTTTTCCATGCGCTTGGTGCCCGAGTATGGGAACAAAATGTAGGGGAGATTAGTCCAAAACTCAGGTATGGGGGTAACATCGGGATAGTGCAGTTAAGTCTCTTACATACTTCAAAATTAAGTGCGCGTTTGCCCGCTGCAGCTGGCACATGAACAGATGAACATGATACATACATTAAAAATGATAACCCTCTTGTGGCTTTCCCGTAGTCGGGTAAAAATTAAAACTTACAAAATTTGCAATAATACAGCGTGGCGCTACACTGGCGACATTAATTTAACACATGAGTAGGCTTAGTGGCCAGTAACAATAAAAAATAATAATTCATAACTAAATTGAAAATTTTAAATTTCCCAACAAATTAAATAATAAAAAAGTAAACAAAATTGGTATCACTCTGTGTACAGCTTGCTACTTACGTTCTACTCGGAGCCGCAACGCCTCACTTCGCGCGCTGGCAACCATGCAACGCGCGTTCCTTGTCTGATGCTTTGACGTCCGATTTGGACGTCCGTGTTGGATCATTAAGTTCCCTTCAAAATGGTTGAGCTGAATGGTGCTGATCCATACGTTATGTTCGTGAACGGGCGCCGTCAGTAGGGACTGGTCATCTCTTAGTTGCCACGGCTTATTTTAATTTAATTTTTGAATTGTTTTTGTCATTTTATTACGAATGCTTTTAACGTTCTGCATCGTTCTCACATGCATAATTTCAACATGAGTGATGTAACCAATATTTTGTAACCATATTTTGATTTAAAAGAGTGTCCATGGAGTTTCTTGACCGTTCTTCTCCATAGGTACCTACTACGCTTTCGAATAGGCAACTAGCTTCATCTGTCTGACTGACCGACCTCTTGACAATTCAAAAGTGCTTGTAATTGGTTTATTTCAAATAAATGCTTTGAGTTTGATGTCCGATGAAGTCGTCACCGTGAATACAAAAAAAGAATTCATGAAAAAGAAAGGAATAATGAAATGATGATATGACAATTTAATATAGCATAATCAAATATTTAAGTCGCCCAAGAGACACAGTCGGTGGGCAACCCTAGTGCGTGTTTATCTACCGAGCGACCGTATGTAAGTATTTCTAGGTCACTGCCGAGACGTAATACTGTAACTTTATTATACTGTGGCCCTGGTGTAGGTACGCCTATGGCAGGTATGAAACGTGCCATCATAAGTTCATAACAAAAGAAACAAAGACAACTAATAAAAGACCAGTAATTAAAAATAGACAGGAAGCTCTTTTAATATGGCACTACCTTAAAGTACCTACGCACAGTTCACATAACATTAAATTTCGTCGAAGGCATCGCCGCCGCAGGCGCAAGGGTCGACTGCTGAACACCACGTCACTAATGGCACTATATATTTAGCAATGTTTATATTTTAGTAACAAAATTTGTTGCACTAATAAAATATATTTTATCTACAATCTTTTCAGTTTGTTCAGAATACGCCCCAATTCAATTTCTCTTCTATTAACCTTATCAAATAAGCTGCCAAGTAACTATAATTAAGACATACAAAACTGAGAACGAAAGCACCTATCGGAACGATAATACCTATAATAATTGCATCCGAAACTGAAAACACCACTGAGGTACTGCCGACAACTAGAGTAGGACACGCTGAAAAAACAGTGTATGGGAACACTATCACTCCATGTATGTAAAAATTAAGTGTTAACACTGTAAACTTACTTTTTTTGCTAACTGTACCTACGCGACGCCGGAGTATCAGTACAGCAGTGGTGTGACCAGCTCATGTAGGTAGGTATATACCTATATCGGTGTATAATATTCTGTTACAAATTAGTGCCTTCTATATATTACTTAAAACTAAGTCTAAACTAATAATATGGCTGTAGGCGTCGAATATGTTGATGGTATCCCTGCACTGAGAGCTGCAACAAGATTTAGGCAAGAAGACTAACGTCTACTTTTCACCTTTAGTATGAGCATTCTACAATTCTGCAAGGCATTACCGTCTTTCAATCATAACTGTGCCATGCACCTTAATTAAGAAAACAGGATTTACAATTAGGTATCATGCGTCTAAGGACTCTTTTGAATTTAAACGTTTGATCGTTTTTTTCGATACAATTCACACGTTGCGAGCGCAGTCCGGTATCAAACTTAGAGCAAATAAAATAACTTAAGTCTGTCGTAGAAACAACATTTAATGTATTCCTAAGGTCCCTGCCCTACTTAAAAGGGTGAATTCTCAAAGTTGCCATCGTCGCATTTACCTACATAACTGTCAAATATATAGCTGTTTTAAATAATACTTATCAATATTATTAAATTCAATTTTGAAATAACGCACTCTAGTGCACTAAAATATTGATTATGAATTGCAATAATTAATACCGTAACACTGAATATTTTAGTAATATTGATCAATTCAATATTACTAAAACAGCGAAATAGTTGACAGCTATTTACTGGTTTTCCGTGTATCCATCCTAAGGCGATTATCACACTGCCACGCATCACGCTGCATGTTGCGTGTCAACGCACCTGAATGAACGCGCGTGGATGCATTTTCTGTGTGTTGGACTGTGCGTGTTTTCTATACAAACGGGAGAACTTACAAGCAACGTTAAAGCACGCATTCACGCGCTACGCTGCGTGGTGCGTGGCAGTGTGTTAATCGCCTTAAACAGCCACCCTAGTTTGGATACTCGGAAACGCGTGTTTACACTTCCTTTTTTTAAATTAAACATAAGAGAGCAAAATATTCAAAACCAGAGTATTAATCATAAATGCAAATAAGTACCTAGTAATTTAACCAGTCGCTTCGAAAGTAGATATTTGTATAAGTACCTACCTACAGAACGATTCTTTGAGATGGGAATGGGACAGAATTTTCTAATGGCAATGGAATTAACAAAGAACAGTACCAGTAAACAGTACCTACGGAATGTACCTCCTGGAATTTTGAAAATTTAAATACCCGTCGTTGATTTCAACTCAGCAAATAAAACCCAAAAAAAATACCTATATTTCCTTGGACTTTAAACATGAAAATATGATCAGCTTTGCATGTGATCACGTATTTTTTATGCATAAAAGTTCACATTCAATTCCAGACTAAAGAAGAAAAGTCCGCTAGACTTTTCAGAAAATAAGAATGTAATTAAAATTTAAGTTCCTCTGTTATAGTTTCAATCTTGAGGCAGGAACTATGAACAGAGAAATTAGTAAGGTAGTCGTTAATTTGCTCTGTTAGTTTCGGCTTAAAATTGAAGAGATTCGGTTTTCGCCTTTAAGTCCCACCCCAAAAATTCAAACCTTAGAATAAAAAAAATATCAACCTGTAACCTCCAGTATGAATATTTAATCAGAGTTCGTTTTAAGAGCTAGTTATGTTGGAGATAAAATAATTTGATTTAGATGAACATCTTAGGTTTATCTTGAAGGGTATTGAGTTCGTCATAAACATTATAGCTGTATAGATAGAAAAAAATATCTTCCTTTTTATTACGATCAAAAAGTATTTCACCCAAACGTATCACTAAAAGTTAGCTGGCAAGGCTGCCATACGGATCCCTTTACAAAAACTCATCCTGTAGGTTTAGCAAAAATGTGCAAAAAATGTTTAATAGGTGTTGCATTTTTGTGACTGCTGAATGATTTCTGATAGATACTGTGGGAGTTATTTAAACTTAGATTTAAATGCCAATCAATCACTTACTTTGAATAGAGTCTATAACAAAAAAAAAAATTGCAACATCGACTTGGTTGGTACTTCATAAATCGCATAATATATTGCTGGCTTTAGCTCACATTCACATCACTGCCAGCAAATACAGAGTGTATGTGCAATTTTGGTATAGGAATGTTATATTTCGTAATATGTTTCACACACATACATGGAGCACTGCAGTGTCTGCAGCCCCGTGCGGGGGCAGGAGTTCAGACTGTTAGTCCATGACACCACTTGCTGCACTATCTTACACTATGAACCTGTTTTACCTAACATTGTAGATTTCACACAAAATGTAAATTCATTCGTATCACAAACTATAGGTATATAATACTCTATACTTTTCTATGCATATAATTATAATAAAATTATGTATAATTGTTGAGTATCTAAATATTAGGATATGGCAACTTAACAACAACTTATTGTCTAGTGGAATACTCTGTGAGTTATTGGCTGGTGCTGTGCTCACAACACAGCACCAGCTAGCCCACATGCTCATAGCACATCTCTGCCGCATACTATCACCACAAAGTTATGCAGACTACTGACTACCACTTGTTCAGTGCAATGGCATAAATGGCATGGCTTCAAATGCAAATAAGTGATATGTTCTTATTGTTAAACAATACCAAGCCAACTACAATCATCCAGCCAACTACAATCGTCTGCTAACCATCATTCTCACTGCAGTCAATGTTTGATACTTCGGCTATGGAATGAACATAACACTTTCTCATTAAACTAATGCATGTGCATTAATTTCAAATTCACGTAACATGATTACAACCTACCTGGATTCAAATTGTACTTGTGTTGTATGTTGTGAAGATAAACAAGACAGCGGCATCAATGCACCCTTACATTTACCCTTTTACAAACAAACTTGTAGCTATATCGCTTAGCTTGCTAAAACCACCCTGAACCATTAATTATTATCATCTACAGTCAAAGTACATAATAAACTACTATATAATTAGTCAATAAATCATAGCAGGACGGTTGTGTCAACACATGTGATCAACTATATCATAAAAGCAGCAACATTTTGATATGTAAGACTACCACACTCACAGTTGTTTCTAAGAAATACATGGCATTTGATATGAATCTTGTCAATGCTTGCCTACTTACTGGCAATTCAGTACCGGTACTAGTTATTATGGAAGACAGGGCTGTGTACAGCACATGAATGGAAACAATTTAGGATTTTGAAAAAGTTAGTGGGGGCCGAAGTAGTTGCGTGCATTCTAGTGTGGAGTGTGAACATCACAGTGTTACGTCTGTAGCCAGTGGAACATGAGACTGTGCACGGTGGGGTAGTCCAGCTCTGCGTTGGGCGAGCTCAGCAACTCGCGCAGGCTCAGCGGCGCATCCGTGCTGAGTGCAGCGTCTATGAGCTCGGCCGCCGACTGCGCCGAGTTGTCGTCGGACGCGCAGTCGGAAGCAGGCGCGCGCTCCCGCCACTTGTCGTCGTAGCTGAGGTCGCACAGCGTGGGCGGCTCGTCGCCGTCGCTGTACTCCTCCTCGAGGGCGACGGCGCGCGATTTGGAGCGCGCCGCTTCGCCGTCCGCGCTGTCCCGGCCGCCACCACTCCCGCCGCCCTCGTGTTGTCGACGAGCGTTCTTCAACGCTCGATATCTACGTGACCTTTCACGCTGCAGTCTTCTTTTCCTCTCGTCTGCCCGTTCCAACTCTTCGGGTGTTTTCTTTAGCGAATTCTTACCAAAAAAATATCGCATGAACGACTCGTCACAGTTCCGTTTTGATAGATAGTTTGCCATCAGTTTGTAGTAGTATTGGTTATCCATGTCAGTGATATGTGCCAGAGCTAAATATTTCACATAAACGACACAAAACAATAAACTACAGATATTTTCGAAATTGCGAAATAAAAATAATGAGAACGCGACAATCGCTGACGTGACGTCACTGTGTCACTGACATTTCAATGCGTTTCGTTCGTTTCTTTGTTCTAAGCGAGAGTCTTTTCACCTTTGTAGAACTTTCATATTTTAATCTAATATAAAGCCAACTGTGTGGAACAAAAAAAAAACCCAATTAATCTAAATCTGCGAAATAAAATAATTTAAATAGTAGAGCAAGCGCGTGGATGGGTTAGTATTACCAATGGCTAAGATATACTGGGCACACTGTATCTACAGAGTCAACCAGCTTACCAATGGTAATAATTTGACATTGACAGCATGAGTCGGCATTTGAATCCAGCTAGACGAAATTGGGGTCGGAGAGGTTGGTTTCCTTTACCTCATGGCAGGCTATCGCCCCCCGGCGCACATTGGGCTGAAAATCGACTTTCATAGACATATAATACCTGGCTACTATTATCGCAAAGGTTCTCGACAGCCAGCTGGACGCGCGTTTAGATAGTTTATTGCAATTACATGATGCACAGTTCGGATTTCGAAATGACTTGTGCACCGAAAGCGCGATTCTGGGACTCAAACAAGACTCAAACATACAGTGCAATATTAAACAAAACGACGAACACCAGTTTATGCTTGTTTTGCACGCCTCATAAGCGAAGCGCGTGAGGTAGTGCTCTACTCTCGCCTTACGAAGAACAAGTAATTCCTTGAGCTAAAAATGTCTCCATTTACTTCATATCGCACTTGTAGAATAATATTCACACACAAACGTCAAGAAAAAACACTAGTTTCAACACTCATATTATTTTGAAAAGACATTTTGCTGTTTAAAAAAAAAAATGGTTAAATAAATTATGCCTTGGACGTCCGTGTGTCTGTATGTATGGATCCTGGCGTACTCACGATAACTCCCGAAAAACTTAACTAATCGAGTCCATTTTTTTAAACGCTTCAGTATTATCGAAAAGTAAGTCCTTTTGAAAATCACGGTCTAATTCAATGTAGTTTAATTGTAATTTCAGGTTATTGTACATTTTTCAGTCGAAAAACACGTTTTTTGACCAAAATTCAAAATTTTTGTTCGGCTAAAATTTCAGTCACTCTATAGGTCGCTATACGCCGCCCGCGCGGAGACGCGTCTTTTGACACCTCGCACGTGCGCCTAGCATGTTTATAAATTTAAAAAAAAACCAACAAGTAAATTCATATAACCACGAAATCGTAGACAGAGTAATACTCTGTCTACGCACGAAATCCGCCATAGTTAGACAGCAATTTCATAAAATCGTTATAACTTTGCATCCAGGTGACGCATTTTGAAGCTGTTTTCAGCCAGTTTGATCTTAAATAGGTTCCGTCCTACTATCTGACCACTTTAAATTGACTAAACGCGAAAAAACTTTTTCACTTCAGTAGCTCAAACATGTAGGTTTTGCTGCCTGAAATCAGTGAGCAAAATGCGATTTTGCTCACTGAGTGAGACCAAGTAACTTTTTAATTATTTTTTTTCAGAAAGCCGCGAATATCTTATTCAACCTTGGGTTAATCATACAATTCGAAACATTCACACTCTATCTCTTTCCCGCCATTAGAAAGAGAGAGAGACAAAGACCAGCCTTTTCGAAGTTCCGATTTTGAATTCGACCTCAAAGACAAACACGTTCGGAATTTCGTACTAACTAAATAAATTTTTCAAAAAGATAATTATGTCTTTTAATGTAATTTATTGAATTTTTATTTTATTGTTGTATTTAAACGAAAATAAGTATTTACTGCAAATAAAACTAATATTTAACATGTACATATTTATTTCTAGTTTCAATAATGTTACGTAATATATTTTGAATAATAAAATATCATGGGTGCTATTTCCGAACACGCCTTAATTTAAATAAAAGAGTGGGTTACTTTTAATTTGCAGAATTGCTGTAATTTTACTTTTAACTTTTAAAATGTTCCATTTTATTGAATTGGTACCTCTACCTACAATCTTAATTATTTTGATTCACAATAAATAGTTATTTCAATCTATTCCTGTTTATTATTTTATCTCCTAAAGTGTTCTCGCTGCTGAAGTGAAAAGTTATGTGTGTTACACGAGAGCAAAGTTTTTTGCATCTCGTGCCTTTGAATCCCTCGCCACACTCAGGATTCAAGTGTAGAATCACTCGCTACGCTCGTGATTCAATCGTTGAATCCTTCGCTTGCTCAGGATTCAAAATCAGCACTCGCAGCAAAAAACGACTTTGCTCTCTTGTTGCACAAATAACTATTTTCACTTCAGTAGCTCAAACATGTAGGTTTTGCTGCCTGAAATCAGTGAGCAAAATGCGATTTTGCTCACTGAGTGAGACCAAGTAACTTCTTAATTTTTTTTTTTCAGAAAGCCGCGAATATCTTATTCATCCTGGGTTAATCATAAAATTCGAAACATTCACACTCTATCTCTTTCCCGCCATTAGAAAGAGAGAGAGACAAAGACCAGCCCTTTCGAAGTTCCGATTTTGAATTCGACCTCAAAGACAAACACGTTCGGAATTTCGTAGTAACTAAAGACATTTTTCAAAAAGATAATTATGTCTTTTAATGTAATTTATTGAATTTTTAATTTATTGTTGTATTTAAACGAAAATAAGTATTTACTGCAAATAAAACTGATATTTAACATGTACATATTTATTTCTAGTTTCAATAATGTTACGTAATATATTTTGAATAATAAAATATCATGGGTGCTATTTCCGAACACGCCTCAATTTAAATAAAAGAGCGGGTTACGTTTAATTTGCAGAATTGCAGTAATTTTACTTTTAAATTTTAAAATGTTCCATTTTATTGAATTGGTACCTCTACCTACAATCTTAATTATTTTGATTCACAATAAATAGTTATTTCAATCTATTCCTATTTATTATTTTATCTCCTAAAGTGTTCTCGCTGCTGAAGTGAAAAGTTATGTGTGTTACACGAGAGCAAAGTTTTTTGCATCTCGTGCCTTTGAATCCCTCGCCACACTCAGGATTCAACTTTAGAATCACTCGCTACGCTCGTGATTCAATCGTTGAATCCTTCGCTTGCTCAGGATTCAAAATCAGCACTCGCAGCAAAAAACGACTTTGCTCTCTTGTTGCACAAATAACTATTTTAGTCTTCGACATTCATATTTTTCTTTACGAATACTAAATAACATTTTTATCCCAAATTCTATCTTTTAAATCCGCTTGGTCATAATTTTAATAGATACTTACCTGCCTTACCTGTATTCCGGTGCGCGTTCCGCGTGCTCGAGTCCCGTTTGTTAGTCGTAATTTCAGGTTTTTACACATTTTTTAGTCCAAAAACACGTTTTTTGATCAAAATTCTAAATTTTTGTTTGGCGTAAATTTCAATCACTCCGTAGGTCGATAGCCCGCGCGGAGATGCGTCTTTTGATTCGTCATTTATAAAAATCATTATTAATGAACTTTTATCAATTGTTTTGAATGCTAGTTAAGTATCAACTTTCACATAAGTAAACCCGTAGAGTTATAAATTCAGAAAAACTTAGCTGAATAGCTGGATATTACATCTTATCCTCTCATTTAATCAATTAATTCTCTATTACACTGGTCAACAAAATTCAAACTTTTTTTTGTCACACGAAAACTTATACCAAATGAATGTACTATGGCCACCAAACAATAATATATCAACAGAAAAAAATTTACACATCAGGTTTCTTTGTGACATCAAGATTTATATTTTTATGAAAAGTACAAAAATCAGTAACATATAAAAAAATATTTCTTTACGTAAAATAAATATCTATGATTTGCGTGAATGTTTGGCTTCAGTCCCTTTTAAGTCCCCAGCAGTAATCTGCTAGCATTCCTGGACTCCATTTCCCTTGATAGCGCTTTTCTATGAAGGAAATGTCCTGATGAAACCTCTCGCCTTGTTCGTCGCTCACAGCACCCAAATTTTCGGGAAAAACATCCAGATGAGAGAACAGCATATGTATTTTTAAAGACATATTACATCCCAAAGCTTTGTATGAAATTAAAAGCTCACTGATTAAGTCTTTGTAATTTTCCGCTTTAAGGTTTCCTAGAAAATTTCGGACAACATTCATAAAACATTTCCAGGCGACTTTTTCCTGATCATTCAGCTTTCCTTCAAAGTTTGTATCCTTCATTAGTTCCCGTATTTGTGGACCAACAAATATTCCCTCTTTAATTTTTGCCTCGCTGAGATGTTGACTAAGAACAAATTCCGGACAAGGAACAGAATTCAGACTTTCTGCTTGATTTGGAGGCTTTGGCACAGGCAGTTCGGTACTATGTAGGATTGGTCTGTTGGCCGATGACACGATTGGGTACTGGACAGTGTGTTTAGACTTAGTTGTTATGCCTTTTGTTTGCATCAAACAAAAATAACAATCACTTACATGATCCTTTGGTTCCGTCCAAATCATTGGTATACCAAAAGCCAAATGTCTAGATTCTTGTTTAGATCAACCTAATAGGAGTCTAACACACGTTGAACAACATATATGTGGAACCCAGAGTTTATCTTGGTGGCGTACAGGAAAACCAAAATAGTCTAAATAACACTTTTCAATTAACGGCGTAAATTTCCGACGCTGAGATGTAAAAGTTAATTCTCCACACACATAAAAAAAGCTGTCTGGGTTATTAGAACACTTTCGCGGCATATTTGCAATGTAACAAACGTAAGTTAGTTGAATGCAATCGTTATACAGTCGTCTAAATTAACGTTATTCAAATAAAAACACGTAAATGAGGTCAGAAATGAATATGTAGCTGTCACAAAAAACTGGATGTGACTGATAAAAAATAATGATTATTTTTGTATGAGGGTACATTAACATAAATAAAAATCATCACAAAGTTCGTGTGACAAACACAGTGTTGACCAGTGTTATCTAATTTTTTTGTTATTTTTTTATAGAATTGAATGAGAATATGAAGCGTGCAAGTTTGGATTTTCCAATTTTTTTGGATCTCTCCCTTGCGTTTGACCGGGTGTCGTATGATGTTATATAGGACAAGCTACGGGCGAGGAAAGTGCCAGCTGAACTGCTGCGTATCCTTCAATATTGGTACTTACTACAACCAGGTAAATAACGTGAGATGGGTCGATAAGCTTTCGGTACCGTACGGTTTAGAATGTGGTGTTAGACAAGGAGGGATTACGTCAACAAAGCTTTTTAACCTTTATATGAATGATCTGATCGTTGAGCTCAGCAGCAAGAGAATCGGCTATCGCATTGATGACGTCAGTGTCAATAACATCAGTTACGCTGACGATATGGTACTGCTGAGCCAAACGGTCAGGGCACTCAGGGAGCTACTTAAGTGTTGTGAGTCTTACGCTCAGGCACATGGCCTATTGTATACTTAATGTCACAAAAAGCGAGCTCTTGGTCTTAAAGGCGGACGGCGGTAAATGCCCAGAATCCGTACCTGCAACCAAACTTAACAGTAATGAACTAAAGCGGGTCTATCTGTTCAAGTACCTGGGGCATTGTGTGACCTGACGACCTTATGGACCTTATGGATGGTGAATACCGAGCGGGAACGTAGGGCGCTGGCAGTCCGATGTAACATGTTGTGGCACGAAGGTTTGCACGTTGTAGTGAGCAAGTTAAGATAACGCTTTTCAAAGCCTATTGTCAGGTGTTCTACACGTGCAGCCTATGGACCAATTATACTCAGCGGACTATCAGCGCCCTGCGGGTCCAATATAATAATGGATTCAGAATATTGATTGGTTGCATCTGGTACGTTCACCCATGCACACGTTGATGGCTTCCATGCCATCATCAGACAGAAATCTGCCTCGCTGCTCTGCAGAGTGCGGGCCAGCTCCAACTGCATCCTGAAGACCAGGGAGCAGGGAGGTACGCCTATCCGCTGTTAGATGATATTGTTCGTAGATGCATCTCGAACAATAATCTTGTTACTAAATATTAAGGATTACTAGCATAGATACAAGATTCTTTACTTACTAACCCACTATGGATGTAACTCGTCTAAAATAAAGATTATTTTATTTTATATAATACTTTTTTCCCAAATGTCCTTTTATGGCTTGAAAATGTTTTAGAATACTAAATACATGCCTAAAACACCAACATTATGGAATAGCATTGCAAACAACGTACACAGAATTTTTTCTTTATAATTTTCTATGGAGCTGGCATGAAAAAGTCTTATATCTCCACTATGGAATGATTGGCCCTAATTCTTTTGCAGGTTCATCGTTTAAGTAGTTCAAATTCAAATGTTTATTGCTCAACACAGTAGGTACATAATCATACATTTCTAGATGTCAAGTGAATGCGCAGTCCACTGTGTTGCACCAATTCAGCCATGCAAAATTATTATTGAAAACAAAAGCACTAATAAAATTTATACCATTTCATAAATTCACTTTAATAAGTTATAAATGATACAATTTCAAAATAGTACCATATACAATGTCATAAATTCAAATCAATAAGCATGCAATGTCAGAATATATAATGTCATAATAACTAAGTACCTAACGTCTAATACAGTCAACACATAATTGGAAATACAAAGAAGATAATTTTAATAAAAATAAATCAGACTCCAGTATTCAGCCTAATTATATACATATTATTATGCACCCAAATTGCTATCCGACAGGTATTCATTAATTGTGTAGTATGTCTTACTTATCAATAGA
This sequence comes from Dryobotodes eremita, assembly GCA_917490735.1. Taxonomy (NCBI): domain Eukaryota; kingdom Metazoa; phylum Arthropoda; class Insecta; order Lepidoptera; family Noctuidae; genus Dryobotodes; species Dryobotodes eremita. The sequence continues at coordinate 23,328,455 of OU823249.1, read as the reverse complement.
TTATTGAGTTGCTTCTTAAATAAATGGATATCTTTAATACTTAACAAAGCATTCGGTAATTTATTATAAGTATGTGGTGCCATTCCTAGGTTTTTACGGAATACTGCTTTTTTGTGTTGCCAGGTGCTTATTTTATTTCTATGTCGCGAACTGTGTAGTTTTTCAAATAGGTGGAAGTTTTTTTTGACAAATACGGTCATATATGTATAGGCATGGTACCGTTAATATACGGAAATTCAAAAAGAACGGTTTGCAGTCTTCCGTGCTTTCAATACCGCATATTGCCCTCACACACCTCTTTTACGCTCTAAATATTGTCTCCTTGTTGGTGGAGCTACTCCAATATCTAATCCCGTAGCGTAATGCAGACGTAACATGTGATGATACGCCGTAACCAAAACGTTTTGATGTAGGTACCTCCTCTGCGAGATTACGTAAAGCATATGAATGTTGACGCAGGCATTTACATAAACTGTCGGTATGAGTTTTCCACGACATGTCTCTATCCAGATCAAGCCCTAAAAATTTTGTCGTTGTCGTTTCTGAAATTGTCTAATCCGTGTAGATCAATGGTTCCCAACCTTTTTTTGACCAGGGACCACTTTGATTTCATTATTATTAGCAGGGACCACAACGTTAAAAAATAAACTATCAATCTAAAAATAAACTTTAATTGAAAAGTTTAACATACGTAATCGTAAAATTCAGAAGTAACATTAATTAACAAAACACTTAAATTTTTGTAGATAATTCAGAATGCATCAATGAGATTTTTAAGCTTGCATCTTCTATACAAGTTCTTGAATTCTTGGGGTAATATTTTTGCTCAAAGCTACACGCATATTATGACTTACTTTCAATCGATTCCTGGACTTGTGTTTATTTATCAGTAAAGCAGAAAATCCTTGTTCGCATAGATAAGTTGCGGAGAAAAGCATAAGATTGCGATATCTCGAATTTTAGTATATGAAATTGCTTTTTAACCGATTTCACAAAAAGGAAGAGGTTCTCAATTCGACTGTATATTTTTTTTTTATTTGTGTTACCTAGCTCAGAACTTTTTTTTGGGTGAATCCAATTTGGTTGTTTCTTTTTTTATTTGAAAGCTGGTGCTTTACATGTGGTCCCATTTAAATTTGATCAAGTTCTGACCAGAAGTTTTTAGTTATCCTTAATACTGCGTATTTTTAGCACTTATTTTATATTGATGATGTTTTAGTAGTTTCCTGTCACGGTTATTTACATATCAAGTTGTGGTATACGAATGTGTGTGGGGTAGGTACCACAACTAAAAAGTGAAAAATAAAAACGTTTTTACAAAAAAACATACGACTTCCAAAAAAAAACACTACAAAACGTGAAATAGTAGATTGTTATACAAGGGTCGAAAGGAATCAATTCCCATACGAGGTATTTAGACGCCCGAGCGTAGCGAGGGCGGCTATAGTCCGAGTAGGAATTGATGACTTTCACCCGTGTTATACACTCTACTTTTCATTTCGAATTTAAGGAAAGTAAAAACAGTAGTTTTTCTAAAATGTCTATTAATAATTAATGCATGAGACTCATTTTTAATCAAATATTAGTCTCTAAACTGATATTTGGAATTTCGGTACAACATACAGTTTTTTTTTCTTGTGGCTTCGCACTCTTTGTGCATTCAGTCAATGTCCCGTTTAGTTTCTTTAGTACGAAGAAAACAAAGTTAGGAAAGCTTACAGAGTTAGTATCCCGCCAAAATATATAGTATTTTAAATTTTAAATATGGAACACACCGCGTCACCGCCTTGGGCCGTCCTGCTTAAGGTGGATCCACAGTTGTAGCCCGCCAAATTCAAATATTCTTTGGTTTTTTTGCAAATTGCAACTCTGCGTCAGTTATGTTTTTGATCACTGCAAGTGGCAAAAAATGAACGTAAATTTGAATTTCGCGGGCTACCTTAGCGCGTCCCCCTTAATAGGTATTTTTTTAATTCACACTGGCTATTTATACACTCTTAAAGCCTCCGGCATTTCTTTTAATCGATATTTTACTTAATTATGTAAAAACTTTCGTAGCCGACTACCTAACCAAATTTAGTTCTATTTTTAAAATTCATTCCCGCCCTAGAGAGGGAAGTAATTACTATGAGTTTTTCCCGCCCTAAGACGGGGAGCAGCGTCTTCCACCCGCTACTCGGATCAAACAAACACTACTTTCCGTGTATGAGAAATGAAAAATAACTTTAATATCGGAAGTCGGTGGCCAGAAAAGAAAATAAAAAACCGAAGATACCGACTTCCGAAATTAAAGTTATTTTTCACGATTTTTTGTGTTTTTTTTTTGGAAGTCGGTTGTTCTTTTGTAAAAAAGTTTTTTAAACCAAAACTGCTCCAAAGAACCAAATTCAAACGCGTCCTTACAGTTTCTATCATTTTGTTTAAATCTTGCGCGGACCATATTTTAGCTCTTATGGATCACTGGTTGGGAACCACTGGTGTAATGTTAAGCTTAAATTAAGTTAAATATTTTACTAAAAATATATTTTGAAAATATTAAATCGTAAGGGTTTAAAAAAAAAGGATCGAGCTACTGGCCGTTTCGGGGAGTATGTCAAAAAACTGTAAATATTTGAAGGAATAATCATCTGCAAAATAATTAGGGCCATTCATTCCATAGAGGAGATATAAGACTTTTTCATGCGAACTCTATAATATTTTTTAAAGAAAAGAATTATGTATTCTTTGTTTGCGATGCAATTCCATAATATTGATGTTTTTAGGCATGTATTAGTCATCCAAAACAATTTCAAGCCATAAAAGTGGACATTTGGGAAAAAGGTATTATATGTCTATGAAAGTCGATTTTCAGCCCACTGTGCGGCGCTAGAAAATTATTTTGGTGCGTGGTCAAAATCGGAATTAACGCCGCCATCTTATTTTATTAGGGCTACAATTTAAATGCTCACCAAAAAAATTTTTAGATCCTAAGACTAAATACCAAGTAATACCATGTTAAGTAACTTCAAATAAAATGAACCCACAACGTTATTCTTTAGGCACACCGAGGTGCCTAAAGAATAACGTTTTTAAGTTCCAAAATAATTAATTATACACTCATCAGAATACTTGTACGTGTTGTATTTATATTCTTTTTGCCTACCAAAATGGATAAATGCTCACAAAATCTTGTTTAAGTTGCTCCCCAAAAATAAGTTTGTTTCAAAATGCAAAGGTGGGATAGGATGCCAGAGCGAGCGAAGCGAGCTCAGGACTTGTGGCACCCCGACTCGGACAGGTTAGGTTCGAGGGGAGGAGGGGTCTCTCAGACCCCGCCATTCCCTTCGTGGTTATTTTTTTTTAAACCACCCAATAGTAGGAGCCCCGCCAGGTGGGGCTCCGTCGACTACGCCTTATAAATAAAAAAGGAAAATAGGTTCATTTCTACAATACTTTATGAAACACAATTTGGTGAGCATTTATCCATTTTGGTGGATACAATTTGTTGACTATTTCGAATTTTTTGTTAGTAAAATAGGTACTTTTCTGGTAAGCGTTTAAACACAAGCCTTTTATTAATACATTCGAAGTAAAATTTCCGAGCGCCAAAAGATCCTTGTAGCAGTGTACTTGCAAGCTTTGTACTTACTATTCAAAGATTTTAGCATCTAAGCACGGACTAGAAAAAAAGGACTCCGCGCCACGCACATCGAAAGTGAAGAACCGTACCGATCTATGCGTGTGTGTGTAAATAAGTGTCTTACTTGTGATATGTTATTCCTTGACACTTTTTCAATTAATTGCAGAATTATTTTTACACCATTTCACAACACAAGAAGGCGTTATTTTATTTTATTTCTTGACGTAAACGGTACCTACAATGACGCCGTAGTGGGAGCTGGTCGGCACCTTATGTTGCAAATGTGTGCATCAGGCATGTTTCTACAAACGGTCCGGCTTACTACTACTTATAGTGCTTTACTTTCGATACGCGTGGAGCGGAGTCCTTCTTTTTTTTCTAGTCCGTGCATCATTAATAAAAGCGTTGCGCTGACTGACCACATTCGTCGTACATTTTTATAGCTAGGTATTAAGTAGGTATACATTGGAGTCTGTTCCACACACAACACGCACTAATAGAACTTCAAGGTACATACTTGCATCGTGTAATCGTGTTGTTGACATTGTAACAATAAAACCACTATTAAGAAATTAGGTAAGTACCTATCTAGCTTTATTATATTTTATAATGGTTTGAATATCAAAACACAGCGATCTCGGTGCGTTTGACGGCGGCTAGTCCGTCGTCCCACGTGAGCATGGCGTTGAAGGAGAAGTAGAGAGCTACGGCCGACAGCATGTGCCAGAGGTCATGCGAGTCGTAGAACTGCAGCACGCGGCACTCGTGGTTCAGGTGCCGCGACAGCGCTGGCGTCGACGCCCTGCAACAAAGCGCTCGTCACAACTACTCAAGTACGCAGTACACATGAACAGCAAGTATAAGATATTCAGAGAAACGGAACGCTCGTGTTAAGCATACACTTGCATCTGCTGCGTATAAGTGTTTACCTACAATATGTCTGCCGAAGTGATAATATGTAGATATCTACCTATGTTACATGACTTACATGAGTCATTGGCTATACTAGGATTGAAACTTAAAAACGTGACAGGCGCGGATTTCCCTGCTTCTTTCTTGCGCTTGGATTGGTCGATGAACAGATTCGAACTTTAAAATAAAAAAAAACGTGAATAAAATAGAATGAATGACAGAAACTCAAAAAATACATACAAAAGTACGTTTGAAAAACTAGCTAATTATGAAGCTTAGTTAACCTCGAAAGACATGTGACAATATACAATGATTCCCCCAAGGAGAAAATGCATTTATATTTTTTAGTCCTACATCGCACAATTAAAAATTTCCTGCACGTCAGTATCTATATAGAAGAGCGTTGACGTTGTACTTTCGGTCTTCCCTGGGGCAAACTTGATCGACCGAACCATCTCTCACCGGACCTCAGGGCCGTCGCGACCGCGTGGTGGTTGACAAGCCGCGCGGCGCTCGCTTGGAAGGCGAAGAGCCCTAGGGACGGACTCGGACCGTGTGTGAGTACTTACACACACAGCATGCCCTTTATAAAACCTAAAAACTTTTGTTGAACTAACTCCCAAGTCTGAGCCCACTAGCTACCGCCCCATCAGTCTGCTCAATGTCGTCGGAAAAGTCTATGACAGGCTTATTTATAAGCGCCTCAGATCATATATATATATCCTGAGATCATTCCAAACGAGCAGTTCGGTTTTCGAACCCAACACTCTTGTGTACTACAGGTCCACCGTATCATCGAACACATAAACGTTGGTTTTCAACGTAGTTCGATAACGGGTGCTGTTTTCTTCGACATAGCGAAAGCGTTCGACAAAGTCTGGCACAACGGCTTATTATACAGAGTGGATTTTTGAGATGGGGCAGCAAGGGCAGCTCCTTAACCGTTGTGCCTACAGGAAAACGGTCTTAGGAGACATTTCTTAACTTTTTGAGAAATTTTGATTTGCATTCACAGATTTTGAAAAACATGTACAGTCAGCAGGAAAATAGGCAAGTTTCACAAAAACTTTTTTTATGCCAATCGATCATGTCTCATATAAGGATCAAAAACCTCTATTTGACCAACTGAGGTTTGAGTACTAGACAAGTCAGAAATCGCAAAAAAACCTTTTCCCATACATTTCGTAGGAAATCAGACTACAACTTACTTTTTATTATGGATAGACTAATCTCTGATTGGCTGACCAATCAGAGGCCGGTATCTCCGCCAATGGCGTATACGGCATGTTCTCAAAAAACCAGTGAACACTTTTCTGCCGGCCGCGATTTCGGCCGATAGGCGTAAGGCAACGTTTCGCGCCTGAATGGTGAAAAATTACCTCACTAAAGCAGTTGCGTGTTATTAAAAATACAACGCGAGAAATATAATCAAAACAGACAAACTTAAAATAATGAACAATGTACATACTTAAAGAAAACGCCTTACGGTTTACTACTTTGGTAAACATATTAGTGCTTAATATTAATACGCGGGCTCGGCGTCCGTTACAGCTCTCCCCGCGCCACAGCGTAGCTCGCGAAGTCTCTTTTTCCTTTCTCACGACGACGAGCTTGTTCACGGGGCGCCGAAAAACGCCGGTCCTACTTCGCACCTCAACGACTCTGATTCCGCCGTCTGGTTCCGAGTGCGTGCGCTCGACGATCTCCATCGGCCAGGTGTTCCTGGGCAGCGTGTTATCGACCACGAGAATCACGTCGCCTATTTGCAGTTTGATCGCGAAGCTGTTGAGATCCGCCGCTGATGCACCTGGCTTTGGGAGTTTCTTTAAATCTTCTAGTGCTTTGTCAATGATGACTTCTCGTTCGTCATCTGTATTCGGCTGTTGTCTGGAGTCCTGAAGGTCCCGCTGTACTGGCGTCCGTTAACCTTGAAAACGGCGACGCTGGCGGCTCCAGTGACAGTCTTTGTAGCCGCTTCCTCTCGATACGTGCCGCTTCATCTTGCATCTGCGCACAACGTCTTCTACCTCCGACGCGTCTCCCTGGCTTCGGATGACCACAATTTTGTACAGAGTTTATTGTATAAGATATCCGCTACCGAATTTACGTTATTCGGGCTCACGGATCTTCACGGACCTTCTTCCGCTACCGAAGTCACGTTATTCGGGCTCGCGGATCGGGTCATTGACAGCCGCTTCGTAGGATCTGCTTCAGTTCCGCTCTTCGCAAGTACTTGCTTCGTCGCGGATTGTGATCTTGATCCGGCTCGAAGGACCAGGCAATGTTGTGGACTGAATGTAGGTTGTTGACTTGTTGTTGTTTCGGGGAACGGTCGCTTCCAATAAAAGAGGCTTCTTGTTTCCTGATTTATTCTCCGGTTATTCTTAGAGTGGAGCACTGGTGGCAATTTGTGGTGAACTGTGTCCTTTAATATATTTTTTTGTGATTGGCTTCGCGCAGGTCAACATAGGAGGTTATCGGCCTGTGACTCGGACTGTGGGTAGATGACAAACTTACTTGGAAGCTACACATCGATCATGTCAAAACAAAATTAATATCACTATTAGGAGCGTTACGAAAAATTACAAAATGTATCCCGAAAAAAGTGCGTCTAATTATATATAACTCTCTAGTAAAATCAAACCTTGAATACCTAATCGAAGTGTGGGGATCAGCCGCTAAATCTAATCTAAATCCACTACAAAGAATACAGAACAAAATTATTAAAGTACTATTGCACTACCACTATCTATATCCAACAAAAAAATTATACGAAAAAAGTAAACTACTAAACCTCACACAACTTTACACATATTACACTTGCATTCTCATAAAAAAAAAATACCACGAGTTCTGTGCAATCAAACATACAACTTCATAAAAAAACAACAACATACAACACAAGAAGTAGAAACAAATTACAGCTAATGAGTGCACGCGCACGGACTAATTACGGCAGAAAGACAGTATTAGGGGAGGGAGCACAACTGTTCAATGATTTACCGGAAGACATAAAGAAGTGTAATAATATTTTCACTTCAGTAGCTCAAACATGTAGGTTTTGCTGCCTGAAATCAGTGAGCAAAATGCGATTTTGCTCACTGAGTGAGACCAAGTAACTTTTTAATAATTTTTTTTCAGAAAGCCGCGAATATCTTATTCATACTTGGGTTAATCATACAATTCGAAACATTCACACTCTATCTCTTTCCCGCCATTAGAAAGAGAGAGAGACAAAGACCAGCCCTTTCGAAGTTCCGATTTTGAATTCGACCTCAAAGACAAACACGTTCGGAATTTCGTACTAACTAAAGAAATTTTTCAAAAAGATAATTATGTCTTTTAATGTAATTTATTGAATTTTTAACTTATTGTTGTATTTAAACGAAAATAAGTATTTACTGCAAATAAAACTGATATTTAACATGTACATATTTATTTCTAGTTTCAATAATGTTACGTAATATATTTTGAATAATAAAATATCATGGGTGCTATTTCCGAACACGCCTTAATTTAAATAAAAGAGCGGGTTACTTTTAATTTGCAGAATTGCAGTAATTTTACTTTTAACTTTTAAAATGTTCCATTTTATTGAATTGGTACCTCTACCTACAATGTTAATTATTTTGATTCACAATAAATAGTTATTTCAATCTATTCCTGTTTATTATTTTATCTCCTAAAGTTTTCTCGCTGCTGAAGTGAAAAGTTATGTGTGTTACACGAGAGCAAAGTTTTTTGCATCTCGTGCCTTAGAATCCCTCGCCACACTCAGGATTCAAAATCAGCACTCGCAGCAAAAAACGACTTTGCTCTCTTGTTGCACAAATAACTATTTCACTTCAGTAGCTCAAACATGTAGGTTTTGCTGCCTGAAATCAGTGAGCAAAATGCGATTTTGCTCACTGAGTGAGACCAAGTAACTTTTTAATTTTTTTTTTTTCAGAAAGCCGCGAATATCTTATTCATCCTTGGTTTAATCGTACAATTCGAAACATTCACACTCTATCTCTTTCCCGCCATTAGAAAGAGAGAGAGACAAAGACCAGCCCTTTCGAAGTTCCGATTTTGAATTCGACCTCAAAGACAAACACGTTCGGAATTTCATACTAACTAAAGTAATTTTTCAAAAAGATAATTATGTCTTTTAATGTAATTTATTGAATTTTTAACTTATTGTTGTATTTAAACGAAAATAAGTGTTTACTGCAAATAAAACTGATATTTAACATGTACATATTTATTTCTAGTTTCAATAATGTTACGTAATATATTTTGAATAATAAAATATCATGGGTGCTATTTCCGAACACGCCTTAATTTAAATAAAAGAGCGGGTTACTTTTAATTTGCAGAATTGCAGTAATTTTACTTCTAACTTTTAAAATGTTCCATTTTATTGAATTGGTACCTCTACCTACAATCTTAATTATTTTGATTCACAATAAATAGTTATTTCAATCTATTCCTGTTTATTATTTTATCTCCTAAAGTGTTCTCGCTACTGAAGTGAAAAGTTATGTGTGTTACACGAGAGCAAAGTTTTTTGCATCTCGTGCCTTTGAATCCCTCGCCACACTCAGGATTCAACTTTAGAATCACTCGCTACGCTCGTGATTCAATCGTTGAATCCTTCGCTTGCTCAGGATTCAAAATCAGCACTCGCAGCAAAAAACGACTTTGCTCTCTTGTTGCACAAATAACTATAACATATTTAAGAGTAAATTAAAAAAACACGTATGTACCCTGTAACGTCACCATCGTCGCCCCAGAGGCAAATATTGTATAAGATTACTAACTTTGTATCTCATTATAAGTGAACTGTCAAATAAGTTCTTATGAGAAATAAATATCTTTAAACCTAACTATTTAAAAAGATTAATATTATGACGGTACCTTGCCAATTCATTTATGAAAATATTATGTATGTAAGAAAAAATCTACATCTTTTTAATAAAATAAGTGATAGACATAATTTTAATACTAGAAATAAAGATAAAATAGATCAACAATTTTTTAGATTATCTAAAGTACATACATCTTTTATGGGGTACTGTGTTAAATGTTACAACAAAATACCTTGTGATATATTGCAATTAAATGAAAGAAAATTTAAAACTCATATAAAAACTACACTTTGTAAACAAGCATATTACAAATTAGAGGATTATATCCTAGATAAGAATGCTTGGAAACATGCTGGTCCTGCTCCATAGGACAATCTAGAGTGTAGACAAAACCAAACTGGTTGCTAATTTAATTGTATAATTTATAATTTTTATGACATTGATTGTTACATTATGTACTTAACTACTTTAACTCACACACTAAATTAATACTTGTTAAAATTTTGGAAACATCATCTACTTTTCAATATTTTTAAATATGTGAGCACCATGTATCTATCACATAATTAATTTACCTGTCTTTGCATTATATTTAATTCTTTTTACCTATTGTGGTATAGTATTTTTATTCTAGGTGCATCGTCTTCACATATAATTACATAATTAATGTGAACCTACATAATATTGTAAAATATTTTAAAAGAGTAACGGTGGAGGTTCTTGCCCATTCTTCTCCATACGGAACTACCTTTTGGAAGGGGCAACTAGAATCAATTCTATTTTTTTGTAAATTTTGACGTTTAAAAGTGCCTCTTATGTGCCTATTTGAAATAAATGATTTGACTTTGACTTGGAGGTTGTAAGTATAACAGGTACTGGGTACTTACCAGTCGGTGCTGCCGGAGACGAAGAAGTAGAGGCCGGGCACCCAGGCGGCCGTGGCGCCGGCGAGGTACAGCCACGCGTACCAGCGCGGGCGCTCGCCGTGCAACAGCTTCATGCTCAGGTAGAACACCATGTACAGCAGCGTGTTGCACAGCAGCACGGCCAGCAGGTGCCCCGCAAAGTCCGCACTCTGCGTGAACAACCTGCCACAGGCACAACTGTTACTGCCACACGCTGACAGATCGTGGTCGTCGTCGTCGTCGATCGTCGACAGATTGACCCCTCAATATTGCTGCCAATCATTTTCATAGTGAGCAATTCGAACTAATGTGATTTGTTCCGAGGCAGGACGACACGGAGATATTATAGTAAACGAAATACACAATATATAGCTTTAATTTTGTGTGGGTACAATCCTAGGAATGACTCTCTAGCCAGTATAGGTTACCCTGTAATGATAGATGAAAGAGGGAAAATAAATAAATATATCAAGCACCATAACCGAGCTCAAAGTCAGAGTGCGCCAGCAGAGTTCGGAGTAACATCGCCCTGACGCGTTAGGAGCACGTACCCGTAGAGCGCGAAGCCCCAGTTGACGGCGTTGGCGATGAGCAGCATGACGAGGCGCGCCGTGTACATCGGCCGCAGCCCGCGCGCCGGCATGGCCGCCAGCTCGCGCGCCGCCCGCTGCAGGCTCTGCTTCTCTGTACACACATACACGCGCACCCATGCTGTTAGAATTGTGATACAAACAAACTTCTATGACATATTAGAAACAAGTGGCTCTCTGTGAGCTGTAGACCTCGCGAGTCTGTCTTTGCATAGCTTAAAACTGAATAAATGTTCACCGCGTATCTTAAAACAAAAAGCACGAAATGGCTGAATTATGTTTTTTTATTTCGCCATTTTGAAAAATTTCGATAAACTAAATCGACAAAAAAAAACATAAAATTATCGAACCTGCTCACAACACAAGAATCTGTTGAGAAATGCGACCTGTAGAGGAGAACAGGGGTGATTCTTTGAAACACGGTTTTGACGTGATTTTTACTGAAGAACACATCAAAATAATCTCCGATTTAAATATCGATTTCAGGTTTTATGGTATAGGTAAATGTCTATCGACGCCTCATGTTGCCAATTGGGATTTGTAAAAACTAACAATAATTAAGTCTGCAGACAACAGTAAAACCTAATTAATTTGGCGTGTCCCACTGACGCTTTTTGTTGAATTATTTAATTTTCTGCGATCAATTATCGCAATATACTAAAATTAGTAAGTTTAACTGATATTTAAATATATGTTTTTTCATATTTCTATATTTAAATCCAAAATAATTGTATATTTTATTAATTACGTTAATTTAAAAATTGTCCCCGACTAAAGTAATAATTCACCTGGCACAAGTCGTTCAAGCATGATTTCAACGTAAACACAAAATATTCGATAGAATAATATCGACTCGTGATTGGTCGCGCCAGTCAGTGTCGAACTGTAATACAGAGTGCACGTGTGCGGTGTATTTTGGCGAAAAATTACGATCGTAAGTCGTGATCTGGCGATTGTAAGGTAAGTAGTATAATTCATCTACATTAATTTATGGAATGTGTGTATTTACTTACGTTTTGTAACCAAACAGAAGTCTCATATGAGGTTTTTTATTAATATTAATTACACTTTTGATTCTATGCGTTTATAAATAAAGGACCAGGATTTGATTATCTTGAAATTCCTAATTTATCTGGCCCCCATTTGTCTGGTTTCATCTGGCTCTTAAGACCAGATGAATTTGAACGGGCCATATGAATTAGGATTAATCCAAATTAGGGCGGATCCCAAAAACCAGACGAATTTTTATGTGTCAGATGAATTAGGTCTAACGAAAAACTAATCGTATAAAGTTTTCGTTATAATTTGTGTTTTTGTTTGTTTGTAATAGGTACCTAGTTATGTCGTTAGTTTTTTTGTTGAAATACCGCGGAAATAGAAACTTTACTTTCAATATAGAGTTTTTAGATTTCACTTATATTTTACATATATTTTAATTAAAATGGAGATAAAAATTGATAAAAGAAGATTAAAGCAACCCTCGGGAAAAAATAAATACCTACACATACACACCTCAAACAGTTTTTTTTAAACATCTCTCAACCATTAATTATTATTTTTTCTTAACTGGCCGTAAAGCAATATCTTCAACTAAAACACCCATTAAACCGTCTTGCAATATTTTATTTATTAGATTATGTATTCTACAAAAGATAGGTATTGAGCTAGATCTACTTTAGCTAGTCGCTTGAACCCCATTATCTTTTTTCAGATCTCTATTTTCGAAATGGCAAAACCAAAGAAGCAAACAAGAGAAGAAAAGCTTAGAAAAAAAAGACTCGCGGAGAAAAGGAGATATGAAAGAATAAAAAATAATGATGACTTATGGAAAGAAAAACAAGAAAAAAATCGACAAAGCTACATACGTAGAAAAGAGGAAAAAAAACAACTACCAATAAATGAAATGAATTCTAGACAACAAAGATTACAAAGAAAGAGATGGAGAAAGAATTATAAGACATATTACCTAAAAAAACAGCAAGAAAAAAGAACAGTGGCCCTGCTTGCACAAAACACCCCACCACAAAGTCCCAGCATTTTGTCGGATACTGAACCGATAGCTTTCCAAGACAATATTAATGATCCACCTTTACGTTACCAGTTTCTAAACAGAGAACCGGAGTCACCTATACCAGGACCATCTAGGATTTTGCGCAGCATTTCTAAACAGAGCAATGAATTCTCCACTGATTTAGCATTAAATACACCAACTACAAAATCTCTTTCCTGTTCTTCACCTGTATCTTCTGCCGTAAGACGTATCCGTTACAAAAAAGAAAAAGAGATAAAAAAACTTAAACAAATAATACTAAGCATGAAGCGACAAAATCAACGTTATAAGAAACAACTACAAAGATTAGTATCAGCAAAATTAAATAAAATACCCTCAGCTTTAGACATGCCTAATCAAAATAGAATAGTCCCTAAAATGAAACGCATAGTAAAAAAGTCAAATGAAACACCAAATCATAATTTAAATTCTTTGCCTGAAGTATTGAAAAAAGAAGTTGAAATATTTTATGAGGACGATGAAAATAGTAGACTTTGCTCTGGAAAAAAGGAATTTATATCAAGAAACAAGATACGTAAACAAAAGCGGTACCTCAGCGACAGTCTTCTCAATCTGCATAAGAAGTTTCTGAAAAACTCTAATCTTACTATCAGCTATTCAGCATTCTGCAAGATAAGACCTTTTTGGGTGCTGCTACCTGATTTTCGGTCACGGGATACTTGTTTATGCAAATTGCATACTAACATGGATTTAATCGTCCAGGGATTGTACCAAAGAAAGATACTATCGGCTAAGACCCCTCAAGATATTCTCTCTTTGCTATGTTGCGACGTATATGATGTAGATTGTTTGCATCGAACGTGTTCAGCGTGCAAGAATAAGGTAGTCTTTTATCAGGAATTTGATAATTCTATCGAAATCACGTACTGGCAGTGGGAGACTAAACAAGACATGATTCAAGGTGCGGTAAGAAAAATAAGAACTACTGAGAAAATGAGAAAAAGAGAAGAACCTAAGAAATGTATTGAAAAATTTGAATCGACCCTGAATGAATATTTTATGCATTGTGGTAATATAGTTGCTCAACAAAAGGCTTTCAAATGTTTAAAATACCATCTTCAAGAGGGTGAGTGTATTGTCCATGTTGACTTTAGTGAAAATTATCCAGTCAAGTGTAATGAAGAAATACAGTCCTACCATTTTGGAGGTAGCCGTAAACAATTAACTTTACACACTTCGGTAATATATTTTCTGGACGATGAGAAGATACAGCAAGTACAATCTTTTTGTACGGTGAGTGAATGCCTTCGTCATGACATTTCAGCCGTATGGGCTCACATCGTACCGATCCTCGAATATATAGGTGAAAAAAAGACAGGCATTCATACTATACATTTCATTTCTGATTCCCCATCTAGTCAGTATCGTAATAAAAAAATATTTCACCTAATTTCTTGTTTGCATATATATCTGAGCTCCATCAAAATCATTACGTGGAACTATAGTGAATCTGGTCATGGGAAGGGTGCCCCAGATGGAGTAGGTGCTGTTATGAAGAGAACTGCGGATCGCGCTGTTTCTCAAGGACAGGATATAAAAGATATGGATGATTTTTTAAATATTATGGAGCAAAACTTAAAGAAGGTGAAATTGAGAACTGTTTCTGAATATGACGTAATTGAAAAGGACTTACTTTTCCCACAAAATGTGAAAGCTTTTCCAGGATGCATGAAAATGCACCAGATAGTCTGGAACTTCGATTGTCCTGTGGTAGCCGTCCGAAAACTGAGCTGTACAGATCAAAACTGTCTGTATCGAGCTGTCAATTGCAACCATATGAAACACCTTGGCTTTTATCATTTGCAAGACGGAGCTCAGCAGAACTTATCGGTCACACCACTAGCTAATTCAACAAGACAACTAAGAGAAATTGGTGAATCGTTCTGGACAATAAGTAATGAAACAGATGCTCGAAAGAGTAATAACAAAAATAATTTGACAGGAAAAAATCTAAAAGTAACAACGAATATACCTAACATAAATCAAGAAAATGAAGATGAGGATCTGGTATTCAATATACCACATAAACGAATAATAAATGGTAAATATGTACGTAAATCATTAGGAATAAGTAATACTATTGAAAACGAAGTAACTGTGGCAGAAAAAAATGAAGAAAAAGAAAGAAGGAAGGATAATGCTGTACCAAGCCTGGAAATGGCACAAAATGCTGACTTCGATAATATCTCAGAGATAACTTTTTCAAGAGATGGAAATGAACAATTTAGTATCGATTTAGAAAATGTAAATCCATACTTAATACAATCTGATGATGATGAGGATTTTAATATTTTTTAGTATGTAGGTAGGACATAAATTAGTTTTCTAACCCAAACCTCAACCCAGATCTCAACCTTAAAAGTTCCTATTATATTGTAAAATTAAGTCTGTATTTGATTCTCATTAAAATTATGTTATATTTCCTATTTCTTAAAACTTTGCAAGCGCTTAGTTTTAAATGAAGATTTTTTATTGTTTTTTGTTATTAAGAGGTTTAAAACGAAGATTTTTTGTGCCATTGCGTGTTATTTCATGCAAAATATTATAGCATTAAAGAAAGAGTGATTTTCCTATTTAGTTTATTGAATGTTTAATTCGACCAAAAATGTTACTTATTTGTTTAATTGCCAACTTGTGCTACCGTTTTAATTAAGTGGTTTAGTAATATCGGAATTTAATATACCTAAGATATTTTTGTGTGACCCAAAAAGTAGATGTGGGACTAATAATTTCCTTATTTGTTAATTATTTTATAATAAAGTTCATTGAAAATAAAATGTAATTATCATTTATCTGCATGCTTCTAATTAATATGGTGTAAAGTCTCATTCTTCTGCCTTCGTCACCATTCATCTGGCTCATCAATTAATCAGCACACTCTAAATCCTAAACTACTTGATGCAAATCAGTGCGTTTGATATATGTTGTTACATTTAATGACTAGGAAAAACTAATATGTTAATTTAGATTTATTGGTAAAAATAAATTGAAGCCATATGAATGAGCCAAATACCCTTGGTTTCAAAGAATCACCCACAGGCATTTGCGAACATCGAAAGCGTTTTTGCCCAAGCTGAAACGGAGACACTTCGTTCGCGCTTCGCGGTCGCGCGGTCATTGAAGTCGCTTTTCGTGGCTGTCAGTGTGACCGCGTTGTTATTCTAAACTCTAAATTAGGTACGCATCGGATTTTGTTCGGACGTTGTTGGTCGGACGGTTTATGAGTATAAAATACATTAATATTTAACCTAGTTTTAATAAAGTAAGAGATGTTAATGTTTTGTCTAGTCGTAAACACCGTGCGAAGTAGAGGCGGGTCGCTAGTTACCCATAAATTACACCATGATTGTTAGAAAAATATCACTAAATAGTTATGTAGTAGTTTCTATTACGTACCCTGCGTTCGTCGTTTGTCTGCAAAGCTTGGTAGTGCGGTAGTTTTAGAGTTTGTTGGCAGCCATATCGTGACTTGTCTTTAGCAGTAGTCGTTTGCGGGATAACATATAATTAGCAATGCGAGGTTTGCACAAATGTAAGTGTCGTGTGACACGTGTCTACTGACCAAGGCGGAACTGTCCCACGTAGTAGATGCGCAGCGACAGCAGCAGGAAGGTGAAGATGTGCAGCACTGTGAACACGCTCCAGAACAGCGGCCCGCCGCCCAGCACGCCCCACACCACTGCACACAACACGCACCTTACACCACCTCGTCACCACGTTACGTGTTTCTCAGCGGTCCACGGCGACAACTGAGTTGTGATTGCCGACCTCCAGGTCGTTGCGCGTGTCGCGTGTGACAAGCATCACCCTGGCCTTGCGAGAGCCACCCGCAACAAATCAAATGCAGACAATCGTTATGTTATTTTATAATAGTAACCCTGGGACCTTCTAATACATCCATCCGGCTTTTGGCCCCCCGTCCGGACTTTGTTGGGCCTTATCATTTGTCTGGACATTTTGAGATTAGGGGATTAATTTAGGAAATAAAAAAGTTCAGTAAATACCTACTGAAAAAAGAAAGACATAAGTAGGTAAGTAAAATGTCCGAACTTTTTGCAAATGTCCAGCTTTGTGTCAGGACTTTTCTTTCGAAATGGTAACCTTAATTAGAAAGCACTTAATCATAACTGGCAACTGAGAACAAGGTTTCCTATGGCTTCGTCCATACTGATCCCTAGTCCCAACTCTTCCCGTCCATATATAGGTATCTATCTACATAAATAAATAATAAAAGTGTGATTGTTTATCATAAAAAAATTCTACAGCAGAAAATTGAGGCAGCTGCGGTAAGTTATAAGGATACTTGTGATGGGGCTACCTCGCAACTTCCCATGAGACAATCCATCCACAACCATCCATCCATCCATCTACAATGCTGAGATATAATTTAAAAAAATAAAAAAGAAAAGAATAAGTTTAGGTTCTAGGATGTTACAAAATTGTTCTAGCATGTTCAAGTATGTGCAGTGTTTGTGTGTGTGTATGTGTGTGTGGGGGGAATGTGCGGGGTGTGTGAGTGTGAGTAGGTGTGTGTGTGTGTTAATGATTGGTTAACTGATGTATGATTGATTGGGTACACATTAGGATATTCTGGTTAATATAAGCTCATTTTCATCGTACGTTTGTGATTTTAACCATTCCCTTAGAGTGTTCTTACATTTGTACCGCAACATGGGGTAAATATTCAATTTGAGGTTAAATTTATCTATACATACATTGTTATAATAAAATACCACTCGATATTCTTCAACTAAATGAGAAGAAATTTAAAACATGCATTAAACGCACACTATGTAGACAAGCATATTATAAGTTCAATGACTATAACGTAGATAAAAATGCTTGGCTTAATGCTGGTCCTGCTCCACAGCCACTCGGGCGCACTAGTTAAAATTTGAATGTTTGGAAGAGATACTCCTTTCTTATTCCCCCTTATATTTTTCTGACATTGCGAACTTATTGTTTGTTTTTTTTTTTACAAAATATGTTTTATTATTGAATACCTCAATAGATATTTTAATGATTATTTTCTTTTATGTAGTAAAATTTTATTCATCGCTCAAATAAGTAGCAAACTATAGTTTTGTATAATTTAGAAGCATTTTTTCAATTTTGTAAATGTGAGTACCATGGATTCGTTTATTATATAATTATGTTGACTTGACAGCATGGCAGTTGAGACTATGTCATGCTCACTTAAATGTTTCACTGTTGGTGGCGCGTGTGTTGGATCATTCGGTTCCCTACAAAATGGTTGAGCTGGATGGTGCTGATCCACGCGTCATGGTCGTGAACGGGCGCCGTTAGTTGAGACTGGTCATCTCTTAACTGCCACGGCTTATTTTTATTATTAATCTTATATTTTGAATTGTTTCTTAATATATATATATTTTTCATTGTTCTCGCATATAGAAGCAACAAGAATAATGTACCCAGGATTTTGTAATATCTTGATTTAAAAAGAGTCCTTGGAGTTTCTTGCCCGTTCTTCTCCATAGAGATCTACGTTTTGGAATGGGCAACTAGCTTCAACTTTCTGACTAACTGACCGACTCTTTGACAATTCAAAAGTGCCTGTAAATGGTTTAATTGAAATAAATGCTTTGAGTTTTTTTTTGAGACATACATACATACAAATAAATCAAATTAAAGTGTCTGTTTGTAATGTCAAAGTATTTTTTTTTTAACAAATGCATATGAAAGTATATACGGGACTTACAATAAAAAATCGATTTTTAAATTTTTAGTCTGTCTGTCTGTTTGTGCCGCCTAATCTCTGAAACGGCTGTACCGATTTTGACGGGACTTTCACTGGCAGATAGCTGATGTTATAAGGAGTAACATAGGCTATTTGTCCGGGTAGCACGTTTCCATAGAATAATTTCCGACAAACACGCAGGCGAAGCCGCGAGCAGCAGCTAGTTATAACTATAAGTTGATTGTGTATTATACTGACGCCTGACGAAAACCGTACCTACGGAGCCAGGGGAATGGACCACAATATCTTTCCGTCTTTTATCGAGACTTGATGATGATTATGTTCAATATGTATAATTTCCTGACAGTGAGCAGATTACTAATCTTGTAAAGGTCTTGTCTTGTAATCTTGTACATGTATAGCTAGAAGGCGCAAAAGTACTGATGGCACAGATTAGGACTGATGGTAAGAAAAGTGCTTGAATGGTTTGTATTTATTTTTGACTTGTTATCCGTTGAACTGGGGCAGCATTGTAATGTCAAAAGGAAGGGATGCTTCTTATCTTAGAGATTGTAAAACCAATTATTCTTCATAATAAATGAATGAGAGAGAGACAGTGCGAGCTCTATGTAATTACCAAAACCCGGTATAACAAAAGTAGCAACGGATGCCACCGGCTTTCGCCCGCTGCGGTTACTGAATTTTATGACTCTTTTGTTCGGAAACGTGCAGGCTTAGGCTTATTGTAAAACTAGGAATTAATTATTTAATAATTAATAACTACCTACGTATTTGCACGAAATCTAAGTAGGTTATTTTATTAAAAAATATATAGAAAAAGATCTAGAGCAAAATGTATACGTGATAAGGACTTTTTTTCCTACATCGTAACAGTTTTCAGACAAACTGTACGCTTGAAGCTAAAAGGTAAAAAGCGGGCGAGTTGGGACTAGGGATCAGTATGGACGAAGCCTTTCCTATGCTTCCTCGTTTGTTTTCGTTGCTATCGATGAGCATTATAAAAGCAAAAGGTTTGCTGCGGTACCGAGCGCGATGAGCACGGCGAGCACGCCGAAGGTGGCGTGCGCGCGCGCGTTGATGTCGGGGTGGCGCGACTGGTAGATCTTCACCATGCTCAGCACAGCCAGCACGTACATGAACGCCGTGTCTGTGCAACAACATCACTTTATTTATGAAAACTGCTACAAGTAATCTATCTAAAATTCATTCATTCACACTCACAACTTATAACGAAGGTGAGCCAAGGAAGGATTTATGAAAATTCATTATTTTTAGGGAATGAATTTAAAAAAAAAAAAACAGGTTTGTAAGGAAGTTCGTCATATTTAATGGGAAATCCCATCGGGCACACCGGCACACGGCTTGTAGTAAAACATTTAAATACCGTTTGTTAAAATCACTTTGATTAGGTACCTCATGGCGCACACCGTATATATAACCGTGTAACCGTGTATTTGTGAACTGAAATCAAGTTTTCATTGAAATAGCTTCTCAACAGACTATGGCGCCGAGAACTGCATGAGAACTTTGCCCTGCTGTGTGAGCTACTATAATGGCCCATTAAAAAAGATAACTTTAGACTGGGCAACTATTTTAAGCTTAAGCAAAGAGACTAGAAGAGTACGTGACACCCTAAATATTTTGCGTTTTCACCCAATTAGCAAACTAAGTTATATACATATATCAGTTAACAAAAGTTAAATGCTAGAGATAAACCACGCGGTACTTCATTAAAATCCTGCCGTGAGTTATGAACGTTACGACGCGTACGTACCGAACTGGAAGTTGAGAGCGTTGGGGCACACGTGGTACGTGGCCGACAGCAGCGCCACCATCATCATGGCGGCGCCCAGCGACGACAGCAGGCCGTAGTGCGCCGGGATGCCGTACTCCTGCGGGAGGACACTTGTACTGCCTGACTGCTGCTTCCACTCAGTCGGTGTAATGCTCATACGTACCTCGTCCCTGGGCTTCCTCTTCCGTCGCATCTTGCGGCGGCGCACCTGCAGCATGAACAGCGCGCCCAGCAGGAGGTAGCCGGCGTTCGAGAACACGTGGTTAAAGTCTGAGATGCCGCCCCACGGGTGCGCGCACAGGAAGTTGTAGTAGCACGCGTCCAGCGAGCCCGTCACGTTTAGCACCTGAGACAATACAGTGAACATCGCCGGCCGGCTTCAACTAATAACGTACCTTCGTAGCGGTACTTACGATCTGGTAGCCGGCGACGAACTGCAGCACGGGCAGCGAGTAGAACAGCGCCACGGTGTAGAGCGTGTACAGGTAGCGGTCCGAGCGCGCGCCCAGCACGCGCGCGCGCCGCCGCGCCAGCGCCGCCACGTGCAGCCGCGCCGGCAGCCCGAACGGACGCGACTGTGGGAACGACTTCATGTCACACGGCTGCTGAACGTGAGCACCTGGATTTGATGCCCAGCGAGCAAGGTGTTATAGGGTTGTTTCATCGGAATTTCTCAGTAGTAGCCTGGAGTTCGGAAGTCGTGTGAGTGCACCCGTGTTTGCGCACGCTTGTGCGCTAATACCTCCTGCAAGTGGCTATTATCCGATGAGCTCGGCCGCCGTGACCGAAGGTTGGTCAGGCCGATATTATTATTATGAGCCCGGTTACTGCTGTTGACTATTCCTAATGACCAGTTCACTCTATTTCTCTACAGAAAAAAACAATTGAACTGTGAGGCATTATAAAATGACTTCATTTATGTAAACGCTTAACGTGAATTAATGATAAATGATTTTTTTTCTGTAAGTAGGTTTGTACAAACACTTTTACACGTCAATCATATTTTAGAACTAGATGAGATCGGCGTTTCCTATCTGACTACTCTGAGAAGAAAAGCCGAAATAAACTCAGAGGTCACAGTCTCTAAGTCCAGACATAATCTTGGTCAGATCATGTGAAGACCATGTAGATTTGAGTCTGAAATGGTCTTTTGAGGAAAAAAAACCACACAGAAAGAGTGGACCTGTCCAGTCAGTGCACGCATTTGTCAGTAATCGTGCAGCTCAACTCAAAACTTAAGGAACTCAACGATTCGACGAACAATACCAAAGAAAGCACATTTGGGTAGGCCGAATAAAGCACTCAAACTGCCAGATTATCATTAAAACAACCTGAGAAAGCGAAAAAAAAAAGTTACGCACATAGTTCTCACATTCACAATAATTAAATAATAATTTTATACTTCACAAAGTAAATTGTCATGTCATTGTTTATATAATAATGATCAAATGTCAAAGTTTATGTAAAATAAGAAAAAAAAAATAGCAAAAGAATAATAATAATAAAAAACATTCAGTATGCAAAAATTGGAGCAACTCAATCCCAGACCTTTTTGTCCTCAATATAATCTTTAACTGTATAAAAAGCTTTCTGGCACAACTTACGTTTAATGAACGATTTGAACTTATCTTGAACGTGGCTTGGCAGTTTATTATAAAAGCGTATTACATTGACATCTGAACGAGCCACCTATTTTCTTGAGCCTTGTTGTAGGTACAACAAATTTGTGTTTGTTCCTAGTATTTATATTATGGATATCACTGTATTTTTTAATCAATTTTATATTTTTATGGGCATATAAAAGATTTTCAAAAATATATTGAGAAGGCACAGTCATTAAATTAATCTCCTTAAATTTTTCTCTGAGAGATTGTCTCGGACTTAATTTATAAATTGATCGAACAGCTCTTTTCTGCAAAACAAAGATAGTCTGAATGTCGGCGGCATTTCCCCACAACAGAATACCGTACGACATAACACTTCAAAATAGCTAAAGTACACTAAACGGGCTGTCTCTATGTCGGTTAAATTACGAATTTTTCTTACAGCGTATGCTGCGGAGCTTAGCTTTTTTGACAATTTATCTATATGTGGGCCCCACTGAAGCTTAGAATCCAAAGTTAAGCCCAAGAATATTGTGCTATCTTCAAGATTCAATTCTTCGCCCTTCATCAATACATTAGTTTTCACCTGTCTAACGTGAGGTAGCGTAAACTTAATGCATTTGGTTTCTTTTTTCGTTAAGAAGTGAATTATTGACATTGAACCAGTTAACGAGATCGCGATATTTACATCGTCAGTAACCAGCTGCTGACGTTTAAGTTTAAACAAAAGTGAAGTGTCATCCGCAAACAACACTATATCATGATTATCCTTTATGAGGTAAGGCAAGTCATTAATATAAATAAGAAACAAGAAAGGACCAAGAATTGAGCCTTGCGGGACTCCCATTGTTACTATAGATCCGCGAGATCTTTCTCCATTTACGTCAACGCTCTGAATCCTATTACTCAAGTATGAAGTAAGAAGATCCAGACCGGTGTTCCGGATCTCGTAGTGGCGGAGTTTCCTGATTAACGTTTCATGAAGAACGCAATCGAATACATTGGACGAGTCACAAAAGATTCCCAAGGCATCGCATTTATCTTCCCATGCATTATGAATATGTCCTAAAAGTTTAACACCGGCATCAGTAGTTGAACGACCCCTTGTAAAACAAACTGTTTGCTATGTAATAATTTATGTTTATTAAAAAATCTTTGCAATTGGTTTAAAATGAATTTTTCAAAAATATTACTAAAGGTAGTACTGAAATAGGTCTATAGTTTGTGGGGTCTGAAGTACTACCTGATTTAAACAAAGGTATTATTTTACTTTTTTTTATAAGGTCAGGAAACTCCCCACAGTCGATACAATTATTAAAGATAATTGCTAAAATAGGGGCTACAATGTCAATAATAGACTTAGCAACTTCTACAGAATTACCCCACAGGTCTGCAGTTTTTTTAACATTTAAAGTGTGAAAGGTTTTAATTATATCTCTACAGGTAATATGTTCAAAATTAAATTCCGAATCGCAAACATTAACATTTTCTTTAAGCAAAGACTCAGCAACAGAAGGTGATGAGTTTAGGGATTTAGTAGTTGAAATGGAAATATCCGAAAATAAATTTTCAAAGGCCGCGGCGACTTGTGAGTCTGATTTTATTATATTGTCATTAATGGACAGGCTGAAGTCAGTATTTCGGCTCCTAGACCTTCCCGTTTCACTATTAATAATATTCCAAGTTGTTTTAATTACATTACTATTGTTTTTAATCTTCGAACTCAAATAACGCAACTTGGCCATACAACAAACTTTTTAAAATAATTTTGAATAATTTCTAACATATAAATTAAATTCAGCAGTGTTTACAGAAGTCCTTTCATTGTACAGCTCATAAAGTCGTGTTCTACTTTTATGAATACCAATGGTAGCCCAATCACTGAAAGATACGTTACTATTTACCGAAATAGTCTTGGGAATAAGGGTGGAATCAAATTGTTTACAGTATAAATTAAAGAAATCATCATATAGATGATTAATATATAATATTAAATGTGCTACCTGATCTCTATTAGCTTGTAGCACGTAGATCCCGTTGCCGTTTTGTTCGGTCTGCACTCCGCGCGCGGTCGTGTCACGGTCGGGGACGTCGGCGGTGTCGGTGGTGACGTCTGCGCGGCCGACGAGGTGCTCGTTAGTAGCAGGCGCGGCGTCGGGGCCGGCGGCAGTCTCTCTAGTATTGTTGGTAGAGCTTCTACTGTTACTGCCAGGAGGGGTGGTGTCGGTGGCCGTGGTGACAGCGGTGGTGGTGTCGCTGCCGGTGGCCGTGGTGACAGCGGTGGTGGCGACGCTGTCCATGACCCCGGCGGTGACGACGGTGGTGGCAGTACCGGTCTCTTCTTCGTCTTCGTCCGTGTCACTGTTGTCACTGCTGTCGAAAGTCGCCGCTACAAAAAATGGTACATAAATAACATTTTATTAACATGTAGGTAGGTTTATCATCACCGACCAATAAGCCACGGAAAAAGGCATAGAAGGAAAAGATAACAGCAAACAAAAGGCTAGTATTTGACTTCGGGCACTACCCTCCCTCTCCTTAACGGATTTCTACAAGTAAAGTTGAACCTCTACAAACTTAAGCCTCTACAAGCTAGTCTTGCTTGTGTTTATGTTAGAACTCACCGGAGTCTCGCCGCCGCCGCCGCCCGGGCGACATGGACATTGTGCTTTCCACCTCCGATCTTGTAACTTCATCAGGCTCTGAAAAATTTATAAATACTTGATTGAAGAAAGAACTTTTAATTATTAAGTCATTGAGCGGCGGTAGGCGAATGAATAGGGTTTAAATTTTTTTTTCTAATTTTGATTTCACTCATCTTTAGTTAGTGGAACCTTAACGCATGGACATTCAGGCCCCTTTTACGGCACCTTACTTTTAAAATCTAAGGGCCCAAATGTTGAGACCTAGCTAGCCCATAATGTAGTACTGAGAACTGTAGTGTGGCCAGTTGTTTTAACCGAAAATCCATTCTGCGTGAAGAGTCAAAAATCTTAATTTTGAAAATTGTATAAAATCCAAGACTCGGTAAAGATATAGTTGAACTATCGGTGGAACATAGCATTGAACTGACCTGTGTTGAGCTAGATAAGCATTTTATGGTGTGCGTCCAGACTTACAGACCAAACAATCAAAACTACTCTATATTTGAGTCAGTAATGAAAGATGTTTTCGCAAATCTTGCAACTGATAATAAATCATTAATTATTTGTGGTGACTTTAATAATATATTAATGTTTTGGAAAATTATTCAAATATATTATTCAATGTGTCAAATGCCTCAGTTGGCTTGATCACTGTATTGTTACTGACGCTGCATTAATGACGGTTTCTTCAGTAAAGGTATGCTATGACATTTTCTGGTCTGATCACTATCCATTAGAGATACAGTTTGTCGAACCATTAAGCCACCGCTCACCAAAACAAATAAAGTTCTATGGGGAGACAGGGATTTAAGCCAAATAGAATAATATACAAAATGTTGTAACGATTAACTGATGGAATTTGGCTTCCCTCTCGAATTCTGTCAGTGTTGTGATAGCATGTGTAGTGATAGTGGCAAGGATCACTTGGCAGCGGTAGACGCGCTTTATGGTGACATTGTGATAGCGTCACGGGACGCTGCTGAAGATAGCTACGTGGGTCGTGCGGGTAGCGGCGGTCAGCACCGCGGTCGTCATATTGTCGGCTGGAACAAGTATGTTTGTGACGCTCACCGGCAGTCTAGGCAGAAGTTTTTAACCTGGGTGTGTTATGGTCGAGTTAACTTTTATAATGAAATGTATGAATCTAGAAAAAATAATTAAAGGTAAACTACATTATTGTCAGAATAACTAAGAATTAATAAAAATGAATATTTTAGCTACCAAACATAAGAATAAAGATTAAGAAAATTACAACCAAGCTCAAAAATAGGGATAAAAACTCGTAACAACAAGCTTCGGTAGACCGACAAGTATCAATTGGGGCATTAATAAAATGTAAGACAGGCAAGTTGCAACTTATGTTTGAAAAATTATTGCTTCTATTTTGTTAATGAAACTATAAATAAATAACCAAAATTTTACTACCATAGACCTATATAATACGATAAAAATGCAAAAGTATGCATTTCTTCAGATAATATATTTTCAAACTGGTAATGAATTCATGGGACATAAAAAGTCTCCAAATGTACATATTTTCTGCGAATGACCCATCATTGATACGATGGCCCCTGTCCTAACAGGCGGTTACGTATCCGAAAAATATTTGACCGAATTTCATTTCACCTAAAACTTTTCAACTATTATCGTTTCGTTTCTTTTTACTTCATCGAAGTCAAGCCTGCCACTGTATCAGTTGATCTATTATCAACTCGATTTTTTTCGTTACTCCGTCGTTTCATTTAGCTGAAGTATTATATTTCCGAACACTCATTATACATATTCATATTCGTATTCATATAGAATTAATGATAAGCGGTCTTCCACCAGAAAAAAAAGAAAAAAGTACGTCGTTAAAGAAACGAAAATTCGAAAACTTATGGAAATTAAAGACAGTTTGAGTGAAATTAAATATTTGAAAGAGCTTTCAAAACTAATGTAATTATTACACTGGCGTTATAAATTACGGCAACAGGAACTAATTTCAAATTAGTTTATCCTACATAATTTGTTTAATTGTGTAATTTAAATGTAATGGCACTTAATAAAACAACTGATTATGAACAAAAGTGGTTTTAAGTGGTACCAGTAAGAAGCATGCAAGCAAGGATGCTTGCTTTAAGCATGCAGCATGCAAGCAGACATGCAGTGCAAGCAGGCATGCAGCATGCAAACAAGCATGCAGCATGTAAGCAAGCATGCAACATGCAAGCAGGCATGCAACATGCAGCAACATAGATATCGTGTGCAGCAAGCATTGTTTCCGTCACGGCTCCGGCGCTGCGGGGTTTGAGCGACCGCACACCGATCTTATCGTCGCAGATGGTTTCAAACGCTCACCACCGGAGCATCGGCTTACGGCAAAGCCGGCCAGCCTCAGCCGCGGCGGCGGGCCTTCAAACCACATCCTCCTCAACTCGCGGGCCGCCCCACCCTTCCGCGTCTACGCGGGCTTAAATTACACTCTAGGGGTCGGGTAGACAAGACTGCGTGAAGTCGGTTTTGCAGCGATTCGTTTCTCACAAAATTTTGTAGCACAACATATTGAAGTTTTATGACACTCTTTTAATTTAATATTGAAAATGTTACCAAGTAACCGGCTATATATTTGTGACCAAATAATATTCACTATGTAAAATGTTGTTTCGGTGTGGTGAAAATATGGCAAATAAATCATTTGGCAAATGAAAAAAATTCAAAAGAGGCTTCGGCCAATATCAAAAAGTTAATTAGTAAATCGGCGAAATATAGTTCGGTAAAATAATACCTATGACACATGATACTTCGATGATCTAAAAATATGTTAAATAATGCATATAGCATAAAAGTTGTCAATAGTTTTCGGTAAAATGAAATTCGAACAAAAAAAAAATCGGAAAAGTGATCGGTTCCCCTAACAGGCATATTTAATCAATGTTTAGACAGCGGTACGTTTCGCGTTCGTTGAACTGTCAAAATGAACCCCATTCTTACTGTTAGTGTGTTACGTAATTACCCCGCAGGTCGCATTTCTAACAGTCTCGTAAAATTTTGTGAGCAGGTTCGATAATTATAAAATGATTGTTTTGTAACACCTATGGATGTAATTTTTAAGTCCGAAATACATATATTTGATTTGATAATAACACATAGTAAACTAGTGGCAATTTTCAAATCAGGTAATAAGGGCGATCCCTCTAATTATAGACCTACATATATCTGTGCTACCAGCCTTGAGTAAAATCTATGAAACAATCATGCTAGACGAGATGTTGTCACATTTTAACTCAAATGGTATTTTACATAGTCGCCAGTTTGGTTTCACGAAAGGTAGGTCGACGACTGACGCGAGAGTAAAACTCATCAGTCACATTTTGGAATCCTGGGAGAAGTCTTAGGATGCAATTAGCATTTTCTGTGACCTCTCAAAAGCGTTTGACTGCGTTGACCACAATACAATGATCTGTAAATTACACCACTACGGAATTCGTGGACAAGCTGCTGATCTTGTTCTTTCCTATCTATCAAACAGGCAGCAAAAAGTAAACGTTAACGGGGCGACGTCCTCGGGGTCCTTAGTTAAGATGGGCGTACCTCAAGGTTCAATTCTTGGGCCTTTCCTATTTCCAGTTTATATTAATGACCTTCCTTACATGATAGCTAACTTATCGGATATAATTTTATTCGCTGATAACACTTCTCTAATTTTTTTAATTGATAGAAAAGAACCGGATGTCTTACATGTCAACGATAATCTGGCGGTTCTTTCGAAATGGTTCGCAGCTAATAATCTTTTACTTAATGCGAACAAAACTAAATGTCTTAAGTTTTCATTACCAAATGTACCCCAAGTAGGTCTAAATTTAAAACTTGATTGCAAGAAAGTAGATGTTATTACGGAAACTGTATTTCTAGGAATTACTTTAGATTCAAAATTGCAATGAGGCGTCTACATTAGAGCTCGTTCGAGATTAAGTTCAGCTGCAAATGCAGTAAGAAAAATAAGGCAGTTGACTGATATAGCCACTGCTAGGTTAGTATACTTTGCTTATTTCCACAGTATTATGTCTTATGGCGTTCTGCTGTGGGGATAGGCAGCTGACGTAGATTCAATTTTAATTTAACAAAAGAGGGCAATCCGCGCGATCTATAAAATGGGTCCTCACGAGTCTCTTAGAAACAAATTAAATTGATATATTAACTATGCCTTCACTTTATGTCTTAAAAAGTATTTTGTATGTTCGCCAAAAGTTGGACTTTTCAAAATAAGAAGGGATTTCCATAATATAGTATATATACACGTAGTAAAAATTAAATTATGATACCCAAAAGATTAACTAAGACGAGAAAGTCATTTCTTATAAACAGTATCCGCTTTTATAACAAGTTGCCAAGGTCAGTTACAGAACTTAGCGATGGAAAGTTTAAAACCACATC
Source organism: Dryobotodes eremita (assembly GCA_917490735.1). Taxonomy (NCBI): domain Eukaryota; kingdom Metazoa; phylum Arthropoda; class Insecta; order Lepidoptera; family Noctuidae; genus Dryobotodes; species Dryobotodes eremita. Next base: position 23,299,329 of record OU823249.1, on the reverse strand, counting down.
AAACGTATCCTTATCAAAAAATGCTAACTACTACTACGAGTACTACTACGTTGAAGCCAAGGAAGTTTGGCAATAATTCCTTCTGCACATGTGGCTTCCCTGGTACCTCATTAACGGCATCACTATGTAAATGTCTATTAGCGGCTTCCAAATTACGAATTGCTTTTTTGTTTTTTTACTTTCTTCTTTGACATAATCTTCTCATTATTTGACATTATATACCTCCAATTCTTATTTCAACTCTTTACTTATGGCTTTTGTAAACAGGATTTTAATTTAGACTTGCTAACGTTGTAATGGCAATCATGTTATTTGGTTTAAATAGGCTTTTATTTTTATGTAGATTCTTCTATATTTTGTGAATGTGAGAACGTTCACATTATATGAGACATTTGAGTGAGCATGACATACTCTCAGCCAACAGGGCACATTCAAGTCAATGATAGACGATCCTAGTTTATAGTCGCTTTATAGTAGATACATCGTTCTCACACATGTGTTGTGCAATGATATATTACTAATTGAATTTATAGAATACAAAAATAGTTTTGACAATCTTCAGTAGCTCCAACAATATTTTCGAATGCTTATTAATTAATTTATGCGCCCCAAGCATCTTTGTCAGCGATGTAATCCCCCAGCTTATAATATGCTTGGCTACATAGTGTGCGTTTTATACGAGATTTAAATTTCGTTTGATTCAGTTGGAGTATGTGGGGAGGTATTTTATTGTAACATTTCAAACAGTACCCCATGAAGGATGAGTCTACTTTAGCCAGTCTGAAACCTGGTTGAACTAATTGGTCCCTATTTCTAGTCCTATAGTTGTGTCTTTCACCTCTTTTACTGAAAAGATTTAAATTTTTCCTTACTTATATGATATTTACATAGATATATTGACAAGGTACCGTCATGATGTTAATATTTTTTCCAGTTGTTTCAGTGTTTTAACAGTTCCATTAGAGAATCGCACCTGCGGAGGCAACATATTGTTCTTATGGCTCTTTTCTGCAGAGTAAAAACCAGTTATTTGAGTACCTGTTACTTGTTGACAGGCCTACACTGTCCTCCCATCCCATACCTATGAACACTATAATTTGAAACATTGTAAAAGCACTTTATTTTTAAAACAGTAACCGTGGAGTTTATTGCCGGCTCTTCTCCATAGGAAACAACCAGTTGGAGCCGTGCACCTAGCTTCTGACGTTTCATAAGTGCCCATATTGGTTTATATGAAATAAAATATTTTGATTTGATTGAAATCGTAGTGTGAACGTTTGAGTAAAAGTGGTCTATCTTCATGGTTTTCCTTTCATTTAATTTATCATGTTAGTTAGAGAGATTTGATCCTTATGATTGACCCTATCGATTGATGCCATAAAGATACAGGGTATTATTTTTCAAATTTTAGCCGGTTTGATTCCCGAGTTTGGCAGGCGAATTTTCGAAAATCTTTGAATGCAGATTAGTTTATTTAAAAAAAATAAAGGAACGTTTCATTTGAGTAAAATTTGCTATCTCCAATATTTAGAGTACTTTCCCTCCAGGTGAGGTTAAAAAATTCCACCTTATATACATATATACTACATTCCATATACCTACTGTATTCCGCCAAACACCAACCAAATACTATATTCGATGAAAATCGACGATACGATTTTAGGAATCACTATAGCTAGGAGATCCCAGAATTAATAAATTACGTAAATTTTGTCGCCCTCATACTCACGGCGAGCCAGCACTGCACGCGGGCCCACCAGTCTCTTCCAGCGCGGCCAGCGCTGCACCAGCACCAGCACGCCGAACAGCACGTAGAATAGCACGAACAGCGCCAGCGTCACGCCCGCGCCCACCACGTACTGCGCGCGAGTCAGCGCCGCCTGGAACACGTCGCACGTCACACGCAGTCACATCGCGAGCGCGTGGCCGCAGTGCGCTGTACACTGTACCCGCGTGTGCAGGGTGAGTGCCTTGCGGCGCGGCGGCGACTCCTCGTGAAGGCTCTGCTGCCGGTCCAGCACGGCAGCCTCCCACAGCCAGTCCACCTCAGCCGGCTCCTCCTCGCGGCATGCCTCGTCCGAGTACTGCACTACCGACAGTATGTAGAAACCGCGCGGGTAGCGATTGCGCTGAAAACCAACACAGACACTTCACTTGCTAACTCTTAATTTATTTGTTCTTTAAAGTGGTCAAGTGACCACAAAGGCAAAAAATGGTGATAGGTAGGTACAAAATAATATAAGTGAAATGGTTTTATTTAGTTACCGATAGCTGCACCCCGCCAGATCGCATCACGGTCATCCTTAACGTCGAAACTTCTATCTCCTCCAGCGTCTCTGCTATCGGGCACTGAAACAATGTCATGAATCACAACAATTATTACATACAACTTACAATACAGACATCTCCCTCAGAAGTATGTAACAGGTAAGGTTTTTTAGTAGAAAGTTTAGTCGGAAATAACGAGCTCTCCAAACATTTACAGAACAAAACAAAATTGTGTATTACATAAGTGCTGACTCAAGTCTTTAATTAGATCAACACGTTCTTTTCTCAGTGGAATATTATTAGAAAACTGTTGTTGTTGTTTTCTAAATTGGTTACATTTTTGAATTATTCTATTCAGTTTTGCATATTTTTTCATTTTCGTATGACTAACTTTATAACTATAATTCTGTTTCAGCAAGGATTTTTCAGTAAGGTCAATAGTTATTATAGATTGGGGGTTACAATTAGTATTCCATAATTAATTAAATAAGTGGTTAGTTTCTTTAACCTGGGTACATTCTTTTTCTTTCTCTAACTTGATAATACGACTATTAGCATGAATTAATTCATTTTCTAGGCCCTTAACTTTGCTTATCATCAACAACATTAAGATATTGCTGATGTAGGTCTACTAGCTCTCGTTTAAGGCATGATTTCAACTATCCTCTTGACTTCCTCATCACTTTCATCATTCCCCTGTAATAATAAAATTGTTGACATTGTAGTTTCGACGCTTCAAGTTTTTCAAGCTCCAAATCCTGAGCAGTAAGTAGCCTTACGGGTCATCACAGGCATGGTTTCAGGATTTGTTACTGAAATTAGAATAAAGAAACGGTGAGTGTTTTCACCGTTTCCGTCACCATAGGACTATAGAGGTATGAGGAACAGGGTGTAAAGTTCACTCATACTCTATGGAAAAGGGAGGATCCTCCGACCAGACGGGTGTTGTGTCTGGTGGGCAACTGCCCAACGGTTGATGTCGGGATGTTGTATATATGCTAGTTGCGCGGTAAACTCTAATTGCGCGATGCAGGATTTTGCGTGACGTCAGTCTGACGCGTAGCTCGCATGTGGCGTTGTAGATGCCGCTACATCACTCCCCCCCGGAGACCGGAGGTCGATAGTGGGCTGAGTCGTGTATCTTGCGATGCTTGCCAGGGCCAGGTGAGGTTCCAGTGAGTCGGAACCGGGTGCCGCATAGTTCACGGTGAGTCGGAACTGTCTGCGGTGGTACCCCAGTGAGTCGGGGTGGCGCTGCGTTATGCTCCAGTGCGTCGGATGTGGTACAGCGCCGAGTTGAGGCTGACTGCTGGCGTCGACCAGGAGAGGGTTTGAAGGCTCTGCTTGTGGACCGGCCGAGAGTGCAGTGTGCTGTGCCAAGGTTGCTGATGAGGCTGAGGGTGATGACCAGGTATGCGCGGTCGCTGCATGCTGGTGGTCAGGATACCCGTGGAAGCCGTGGGTGCTGGCTGGCTGTGTGACTCGCCGCTCGAAAGCTTGAAGGAAGTGATGATGACGTCACGCTGATGTACTTGCACGAAGGCTGCGCTAACGTTCATTTTCGGGGTCACCAGTATAGAGGTAGGAGGAACAGGGTGTAAAGTTCACTCATACTCTATGGAAAAGGGAGGATCCTCCGACCAGACGGGTGTTGTGTCTGGTGGGCAACTGCCCAACGGTTGATGTCGGGATGTTGTATATATGCTAGTTGCGCGGTAAACTCTAATTGCGCGATGCAGGATTTTGCGTGACGTCAGTCTGACGCGTAGCTCGCATGTGGCGTTGTAGATGCCGCTACAGGACTGACAAATAAAATCAAAGGGAAAATGAGAGAAATTAGCGCAGTTCAGTGGAGAAATGAGGTTGGCTGCTGAATTGTCAAAGCTATATAAAAAAAAAGTACAATTTTGATGCTTTTATTGCCTTAAGACTTTTCCTTATGTGGGTAGGTTGCTTAGATTTTAATGTTATTCATCATCATCAGCCTAAAGCAGTCCACTGCTGGACATAAGCCTCTCCAATTGCACTCAATTTAGCTCAAATCTCGGCAAATCTCATCCAGCTGCTACCAGCCACCCTGCGAAGATCGTCGCTCCACCTAGCTTGAGGGCGTCCTACCTTACGTTTACCGATTCGCGATCTCCACTCAAGAACACGCCTACCTCAAAGGTCATCGGTTCTATGGCTAATATGGCCGGCCCACTGCCACTTCAGCTGGCTTATTCTGTGAGCTATGTCGACAACTTTGGTTCTCAACCGGATCACCTCATTTCCGGATTCTATCCCTCAGTGAGACTCTAAGCATAGCTCCTTCCATAGCTCGCTGAGCGACCTTGAATTTATAGACCAGCCGTACCGTGAGTGTCCACGTTTCGGCTCCGTAAGTCATAACAGACAGGACACACTGATTGAAGACTTTAGTCTTTAGGCTCTGCAGAATACTCGACGAGAAGACTCGACGAAGCTTCCCAAACGCTGCCCAGCCCAGTCGAATTCTTCTGTTAGTCTCTTTCTCAAAGTTGTTGTTACCAAACTGCAGAGAGTTTGCCCGAGGTAAACGTATTCTCGAACAACTTTGAGAGCACCGCCATTGACAGCAATCGGTCTCGGAGTGAAGTGTTCGTTGAACATAACCTGGGTTTTGTCCAAGTTCATTCGTAGACCAATGCGTACAGAAGAATCAACTAGGCCGTCCAGCATCTGCTGCAAGTCATGCAGCGATTCAGCCAGTATGACGATTTCATCTGCAAATCTCAAGTGTGTACTCGATGTACTCACCGTTGATGTTAATGCATGCCGTGTCCTTCACAGTTCAGCGTCTTAAACACATCCTCCAATGCGTTAGAGAACAATTTCGGGGAAATAACGTCCCCTTGTCTCACCCCTCGACGCAGGAGGATAATTATGTTCTGTTTGCTGGTCCTAATTTTGGACTTATTTGTTAATACAGTATAACGAAAATGCAAAAATAACGATCATGAACGTTTTTATTGTGGTATATTATATTAAAGATCAGATTGAGATTAACAGAATCTGCCTAAGTTTTGTTTTCTACGATATATACAATGCGATTTAGACCCAATGCAGAGTGCTAAATCAGCGAATTATTTGTGCTAAGACTTAACGAGGATGTGTAGAGTTATAGAAACGATTGTGTGCTATATAAATAAAATAAATAAAAAGTAAACAAATACTTCCCGTTGTAAATCCGTCGTTCGAAAGTCAGCTGTTGGTTTTAGGTTACCGGTGTGTAACCAAACACTGTGTTTTACTTTATATATTTACAGGAAACAATAATCCTGAGTATTTATGGAATTATATTACATTAATTTATAAAATTACACCTTAATTTCACTTAATTACTAATTAAAATGAAATCTTCTATCAAGTCTACTGGATGATGCCCTGCACATCAAGTAGCCGCCCTGGGTCATGGCAGGGCCGCTGGCTGCTGGTGTTACTGACCGTGTAGTTCTGCACGGCGATGGTGGCGCACACGTCGTCTTCGGACTCCACCACCAGCCGTACGTTGTTCTGTCCCGGCAGCCATCTGTAGAAGTTAACGCGTGGCGCTCCCTGCAACATTAGGTAGTGAGTAGGTATAAATAAACGAATTCAACGAGTGTTCAGTGTTAATCTTGGAAGTAAGTGCCAGAAAAATATGCATGCTACGAGTACCTAATACTAGAACCTGTATTTACTAGGACCACTCAACGCTAGTTCTGCTCCACAAGGACGCATTTAATCTAATTGATTAGCATAATATAAATACTAGGAACAAACACAAATTTGTTGTACCTACTACAAGGCGCAAGAAAATAGGTGGCTCGTTCAGATGTTAATGTATACGCTTTTATAATAAACTGCCAAGCCACATTCAAGATATATTCAAATCGTTCATTAAACGTAAGTTGTGCCAGAAAGCCTTTTATACAGTTAAAGATTATATTGAGGACAAAAAGGTCTGGGATTGAGTTGCTCCAATTTTTGCATACTGAATGTTTTCTTTTTTTTTTGCTAACATTTTTTTCTTATTTTACATAAACTTTGACATTTGATCATTATTATATACACAATGACATGACAATTTACTTTTTGAAGTATAAAATTATTATTTAATTATTGTGAATGTGAGAACTATGTGCGTAACTTTAATTTTTTATTTTTTTCGCTTTCTCAGGTAGTTTTAATGATAATCTGGCAGTTTAAGAACTTTATGCGGCCTACCCAAATGTCCTTTCTTTGGTATTGTTCGTCTAGTGGTTGAGCTCCTTCAGTTCTGAGTTGAGCTTCACGATTACTGACCAATGCGTGCACTAACTGGACAGGTCCACTCAAATCTGTATGGTTCTTTCCTCAAAAGACCATTTCAGACACCAATCTAACATGGTCCTCAAATGATCTGACCAAGATTATTTCCGGATTTATACCTATTGACATTGGTGAATTTTTATAAATACATTGGCATGAATATTTACTTCGTAAAATAGTATATTAGTTTGATTATTGTGAATGTAAAGACTATGTGGATCATTGTTTTTTTTTTCTTCTCAATTAGTTTTAATCATGGTCTGGCAGTTTGAGTAATTTATGCGGCCTACCCAAATGTCCTTTCTTTGGTATTATTCGTCGAATCATTGAGCTCCTTAAGTTTTGATTTGAGCTGCACGATTACTGACAAATGCCTGCACTGACTGGACAGGTCTTCATTCTGTGTGTTTTTTCCTCAAAAGACCATTTTAGACACAAATCTACATGGTCTTCACATGATCTGACCAAGAGTATGTCTGGACTTTAAAATAGACTGTGACCTCTGAGTTTTCTTCGGCCTTTCTTCTCAGAGTAGTCAGATAAGAAACGCCGACCTTATCCAGTTTTTAAATATGATTGACGTGTAAAAGTGTACAAACCTACTTATAGAAATAAAATCATTTATCATTCGAAAATATTTTGGAGCTCCTGAAGATTGTAAAAACTATCTTTTCACTTCAGTAGCTCAAATATGTAGGTTTTGCTGCCTGAAATCAGTGAGCAAAATGCGATTTTGCTCACTGAGTGAGACCAAAAACTTTTTTTTTTTTTCAGTAAGCCGGGAATATCTTATTCAGCCTTGGGTTAATCATACAATTCGAAACATTCACACTCTATATCTTTCCCGCCATTAGAAAGAGAGAGAGACAAAGACCAGCCCTTTCGAAGTTCCGATTTTGAATTCGACCTCAAAGACAAACACGTTCGGAATTTTGTACTAACTAAAGAAATTTTGCAAAAAGATAATTGTTTTTTAATATAATTTATTGTTTTTTTTACTTATTTATATATATAAATAAGTAAATATATATATATATATATATATATATGTCGCCGCGGAGATTATTCGGCCGTTAATTAAGTTGATTTTGTTTTATAACGGTACCTATCAATATTTAGAGGAGTTTTATGTTTATTAATAAATACGTTCAGATTTGGTTGGTAATGATTTTGGCATTGAGTTAATGTCAAAATCATAACTAACTAAATCTAGTTACGCTTCTAAAATTGAAATCTGATTGTTTTAAATAACTTGTTATTTTAGAACATTGTTTTGTAAATAGTAACACCTAAAACTTATTTACTTTTTAAAATGTAACGTTTAAACATCATCTGTTTATTTGGCGGGAAAGTTCTGTGTGTTTGACGTTTGCCTCTGGTGGGGCGATCGAGTTAATAAAAGGCGCGACTTGAGCGCGGAGCTTCCCTTTTCGCTGCCGATTTTGAAGAAGAAACATTGTGAGTAAAATCTATGTCTGTTTGATTAAAAAATATTGCATTAACTAGTTTACTTGTTTTTATTTTTACCGTAATCCTTGAGTTTGCCTGATAGATCAAATATAAAATGCATTGTAGCTATAGCAGAACCGATGACCAGAACAAGGTCAGCGGTTCTGCGTATTTTTAAAAATAACCTCCCTGTCTCAACTTCGACATCAGAAGTGGGATACTTACCTACTCTTTCTGTCCGTTTTATTTTATTTTTCAGATTGCATCTACCTACATTGAACAAGTTATCCTACGTGACACGATGGATACACCAGACCAGAACGGATCAACGGCACCGAGCGTACCAACGTGCACCATGTCCGGACCAGACGCCGGCGATGGTGGATCAACAACATCTGCCGACGTGGCGCCGCAACAACAACATGGCGGTAACGTACCTCCAGAATTTTACTTACATATGATAACGATGATGCAAAATATGAGTGAAAGGCTGTCGAAGCAACGTGATAAAGTTAAAATTACTGATGTATTTTTGCCTTCATATGACCCGGATGGCAACGTCGGTGTCCGCGAATGGTGTAATCATATTTCTTCAGCTAAGACTAATTACGAGCTCAGTGATTATGATATCCGCATGAAAGTGACTAGCTTACTAAAAGGTCGGGCTAAGATGTGGGCTGATAACTGGCTCGTTACAACGTCCACGTGGGACGAACTGCGTCAAAGTATTATCACTACATTTGAACCCGAAAATCGCTATTCAAGGGACGTGCTAAGGTTTAAGGAACACAATTACGATCCTACCAAAGACATTGCCGAGTTTCTATCCCGATCTTGGATTTTGTGGAGACGGGTTACTAAAGATAAACTTGACGATAATGATGCAGTGGAAGCGGTGATAGGAACAATTAGTGACGAACGCCTTCGGATTGAACTCATGAATGCCAGAGCTACCTCAGTGCCAGAATTAATTTCCGTTGCCTCATCTATTCGTGTTAAGCGTCCCAATCATCAAAATACCAACCAACCACCATCCAAACGTTTAAAATACTCTATTGATAATCGGAACGTCCCATATTGTAGCTTTTGTAAGAAGCCGGGGCATGCCTCTCGTGATTGTCGTTATAAAAATACGCCAATAGTTGTAGAGAAACAACCAACTGAGAAAACCTCTAGCGCCTCAGTGACATCATTACCTAAACAGAGTGACAATAGAATTTGTTCATTTTGCTCAAAATCTGGTCATACATTTGATACGTGTTACCGTCGAGAGAAACAGATAACCTCTAATGTGAATTCATTTATAAAGAATAAACAAAGTTTAAATACTATGCGTATGCGAGTTGGTGATATAATTATTGATACGGTATTCGATAGTGGCGCGGAGTGCTCTGTGATGCGCGAATCTATTGCAAATAAGTTGCCCGGGAAACGACGACAAGCAGTTAATTATTTACGAGGAATAGGCCCGTTTCCTGTGGTTTCCACTAGTATATTAATGACGGTGTGTGTTATTGACAATATAAACGTAGAGATTGAATTCCATATCCTGTCCGATTACGAAATGACGTCAGACGTGTTGATAGGTGCAAATCTTTTAAGCGAAACTGGATTAACAGTAATCATAACCCAAAATAGCGCGACTCTGTGTCCCCAGCCTCGCGTCTTGCACATGCGATCGACAGCCGGTTTATTTGATGATATTAATCATGATTTGAGCAATACATCTGAGGTTGATCAACTACTAACTCTTCTCAATAAATATTCTGATATTTTCACTCGGGGTTTTTCACAAACTCGTGTTAATACAGGTCAATTAGAGATTCGTTTAAAAAATCCAAATAAGTTTGTGGAACGAAGACCTTATAGGTTAAGCCCAGTCGAGCGTAAAAAGGTTAAAGAAATTGTTAGGGAGTTAATAGATAATAACATTGTGCAAGAGAGTAAGTCCCCATATTCGAGCCCAATTATTTTAGTTAAAAAGAAAAACGGTGACGACCGCATGTGCGTAGACTACAGGGAGTTAAACTCGAACACTGTCCGTGATCATTACCCCCTTCCTTTAATCGCAGACCAAATTGATCAGCTGGCTGGTGGTCAGTATTACACAACCCTTGATATGGCATCTGGATTTCACCAAATTCCTATTGCTGCTGATTCTATAGAGAAAACAGCCTTCGTCACCCCAGATGGTCTGTTCGAGTACAAAACCATGCCATTCGGGTTGTGTAACGCACCTTCAGTGTATCAGAGATGCATTAACCGTGCCCTAGGTCCTCTTTTGAGTCCCGGTAGTGCAGACGAAGCCCATAATGATAGCATAGCTCAAGTTTATATAGATGACGTCATCTGTAAATGCCGTGATTTTTCATCCGGTCTCGGATACTTGGAAAGAGTCTTTATAGCGTTACGTGAATCAGGATTTTCGATTAACATTGATAAGTGTCTGTTCTTCAAACAGTCCATCGAATATCTTGGTAATGTGATAGAAAACGGCCAGGTTCGTCCCAGTCCTAAAAAGGTCGAAGCTTTACTGAAGGCCCCAGTACCGACTAATGTTAAACAGGTTCGCCAATTTAACGGTCTTGCGGGATATTTCCGTCGCTTTATACCCGATTTCGCTCGAACTATGGCTCCCCTTTACGAATTGACTAAACAAGGCGCTAGGTGGCAATGGACTCATTTTCATGAAGAGGCACGTCAAAAGATAATTCATCACCTAACTTCTACACCGGTCCTAACAATATTTCAAGAAGGGGAACCTATTGAACTATTTACCGACGCTAGTAGCCTTGGCTTTGGAGCAATACTCGTTCAGATTATTAACGGACGGCAGCATGTGGTAGCGTACTTCAGTATGCGTACGACGGACATAGAAAGTAGGTATCACTCCTACGAGCTTGAGACATTGGCCGTAGTCCGAGCAATCAAGCATTTCCGGCACTTTCTTTATGGACGCCAGTTTAAAGTAATTACCGACTGCAATGCACTCAAAGCTTCAAAGCACAAAAAGGACTTACTACCCCGCATTCATAGATGGTGGGCCTATCTCCAAAATTTCGAATTTGAAATAGAATACAGGAAGGGCGAGCGGATGCAGCATGCAGATTACCTAAGCAGAAATCCGGATCCGTTGACTGTCAACGTCTTGACCAATAATCTGGATTGGGTAATTATTGAACAAAGACGTGATAACCACTTGCGGCCCATCACCGATGCTCTATATAATGGTGAAGATGTCCCCGGATACCTCCTTGAAAACAACGTCCTTAAATTTGAGAGGCTTGATGCTATCTTAGGCCTACAAAAACTTATTGTAGTACCAAAGTCCTTCCAGTGGAGCCTAATCAACACTTTCCACAGTGCTCTGAAACATCCAGGTTGGGAGAAGACCCTTCACAAAATAAGGGAAACTTATTATTTTGACAAAATGAGCACCACCGTCCGAGACTTTGTCGACAACTGTATTGTGTGCAGAACTTCAAAGCAAACGTCTGGAGCTACGCAGGTACAATTGCATCCTATTGCTAAGCCAGTAGTTCCATTTGAAGTAATACACATGGACATCACGGGTAAATTGGGAACCCATAATGAGCGAGAGTACGTCGTGGTAACTGTAGACGCCTACACTAAATATGTATTACTGCGCTACACTAATGATAAAAGTCAACACAGCACTTTGGTGGCTCTTAAACAGGTCATCCATCTTTTCGGAGCTCCAAGGCAAATAATCGTTGACGGCGGTCGCGAGTTTCTGGGAGAATACAAAAACTACTGTGATATGTTTAACATAGAAATACACTCCATAGCACCAGGCGTTAGCAGAGCCAATGGACAAGTAGAGCGGGTGATGGCAACACTGAAGAATGGTCTCATAATGATAAAAAACTATGAGACTCCAGACTGGCACACAGCGCTGGAAAGCCTTCAGCTTGCTCTCAACTGCACTGTCCATAGAACCACAGGCATAGCTCCACTCGCACTACTGACTCGACGTCAAAACTGTGTCCCACCAGAGTTACTAAATCTAGTTAACCTGGACAATGCATCAATCAACATTGAAGCCCTTGAACGCCATGTGCAACAAAAAATGACGCAGGTAGCTAATAAGGATAAAGCAAGGTTTGACAAAGGCCGAGCTAAAATTCACCGGTTTCAAAGAGGCGATTTTGTTTTGATAAAAAACAACCCCAGAAACCAGACTTCTCTCGACCTTAAGTTTAGCGCTCCTTACGAAGTTCACAGGGTTCTAGAAAACGACCGCTACCTTGTGAAGAAGGTAGTGGGACACCATGGGCGACCTCGCAAGGTCGCACATGATCAACTGCGGCGCGCCCCAGTACCTGGAGGGACCACCCAGGCGGCCGTGTCGCCACCAGACGATCAGCAAGCCGGGCCTTCCAGCATCGGGACAGCCTTGCAGCCGCTAACCACGTCAGACGCGTTGCCGCCTGCAGACGAACAACGATGAAAAACAACAACGGTGAGAGTCTTCCATATTGCTTCCTAATTTTATTCTGATTGTCTGTTCTACCAAAAAAAAAAAAAAAAAACAAAAAGATGCTATTGGCGTGTGGAGCCGTCCAATAAGCCAACTAATTTATTTTAATGAAAACAAAAAGATGCTATTGGCGTGTGGAACCGTCCAATAAGCCACTAATAAGCCTATCCTAAAAGAATTAAAAATCCCCTGTGTACCACGGCGTACGAGACCGCCCAGAGCACAGCATCGACCTATCTTATCATCCTTAGAGCCTCTGTTCTATACAGCATCGATCTCTCATCCACCTATCCTTTCCTTCTACAAATAAATATAATTGTTACTGTTGTCATGTGGAATGAGCAGAAACATTGTTAAGAATAATAGGTAAATCTAATGTTACTACTGTCATATGAACTGACCAATAATGCTAACGATAACTATAGTATAGCTAAGCTTACTGTTTTTATGTGAGATGAGCAGTAAACACGTGTTACCATAATAAAATAATATTTACTTGATTTGTAGTCACGTGGAGTGAACAGTAAATATGTATGAATACATTTCCGCTGTAACCTTTACAATCAGGCTTGTGTGTACTGTGGAAGTGCCTGGCCTCACAATATTTATTTTTCAATTACAGACGAGACCAAGAGCGATGCAGAGCACGCATCGCGCATCAGAATGGCCGTGTCGCCGCGGAGATTATTCGGCCGTTAATTAAGTTGATTTTGTTTTATAACGGTACCTATCAATATTTAGAGGAGTTTTATGTTTATTAATAAATACGTTCAGATTTGGTTGGTAATGATTTTGGCATTGAGTTAATGTCAAAATCATAACTAACTAAATCTAGTTACGCTTCTAAAATTGAAATCTGATTGTTTTAAATAACTTGTTATTTTAGAACATTGTTTTGTAAATAGTAACACCTAAAACTTATTTACTTTTTAAAATGTAACGTTTAAACATCATCTGTTTATTTGGCGGGAAAGTTCTGTGTGTTTGACGTTTGCCTCTGGTGGGGCGATCGAGTTAATAAAAGGCGCGACTTGAGCGCGGAGCTTCCCTTTTCGCTGCCGATTTTGAAGAAGAAACATTGTGAGTAAAATCTATGTCTGTTTGATTAAAAAATATTGCATTAACTAGTTTACTTGTTTTTATTTTTACCGTAATCCTTGAGTTTGCCTGATAGATCAAATATAAAATGCATTGTAGCTATAGCAGAACCGATGACCAGAACAAGGTCAGCGGTTCTGCGTATTTTTAAAAATAACCTCCCTGTCTCAACTTCGACATATATATATATATATATATATATATATATATATATATATTTATAATATATATATAAACATTTTTTTAAAACGTTACTCAAATGGACTCAGACGGAACTTGACGCTCTGGATAGGAAGGTCCGTACATTGCTGACGGCATATCGGATGCATCATCAACGGTCATCAGTGATGAGACTGTACATCCCGCGGAAGTGTGGGTGTCGAGGTTTCTTAAATGCTAAAACCCTCCACAACCGCGAGATTTGCAGTCTCAGGTAATATTTCCTTCAAACTGACGTGGGGATGCACCGAGATGTGGTCGCAGTGGACAATGGCTTCACCCCGCTCTCCTTGGCAAAAGAGAACTGGCGCAAACCTGCAGTACCTACTAGATACTAACGATCGTAAGGAAGTATGGCAAGGCAAAGAGCTTTACGGACGCTTTTTCCGGGCCCTCCTTGGACCTGATGTCGACTTTTTGGCGTCTGTTTCCTGGCTGCGTTTCGGCTACCTCTTTGGGGAAACCGAAGGTTTTGTCTGTGCGATTATGGATGAAGTTAACGTGACGAATAATTATCGGAAATACGTTGTCAAGGACACGGTTGACATCTGTCGGGCATGCCACCGTCCGTCCGCGTGAATCAATACGACATACAGGGTGTCCCGTAAATAATGGATCAAACGTAACGGGTAGTCGCCCCACCTGATTTCCAACAACTAATTTGAAAAGTTTTTTATTATTTTCAATTTTGGTCTTTTCACGGTGAAAAAAAATATTTTCAATTTAAGTTTTTTTTTTCTAAGGCAAATTAAACTTTATTTATAAAAATGGTATCCTATTACATTATTAAGCTATTCAGAAATGTTTAACAAAAATCATACCTAAAAATGTTATCATTTGCAGCGATAGCATTAAAAAAACGGAATTCTGGTAAAAAAAATGGTGAAATTCGAGAAAAATTATGTCTTCAATAAAAAAAATATATTATTGCGGTTTTTTTTAAACTATTCAAATTAGTTGTTGGCAATCAAGTGAGCTAGCTTCCTGTTACGTTTGATCCATTATTTACGGGACACCCTGTATAGCTTCCGGTTGTTCTCATCTTGGTAACAACAAGTACTTGCACAGGACTCAATCTAGTGGCTAGGAATATCCCCACAAACTATAGACCTATTTCAGTACTACCTACCTTTAGTAAAATATTTGAAAAATTAATGTTAAACCAATTGCAAAGATTTTTTAATAAACATAAATTATTACATACCAAACAGTTTGGTTTTACAAGGGGTCGTTCAACTACTGATGCCGGTGTTGAACTTTTAGGACATATTTATAAAGCATGGGAAGATAAATGCGATGCCTTGGGCATCTTTTGTGACTTGTCCAAGGCATTCGATTGCGTTCTTCATGAAACGTTAATCAGGAAACTCCACCACTACGGGATCCGGAACACCGCTCTGGATCTTCTTACTTCATACTTGAGTAATAGGATTCAGAGCGTTGACGTAAATGGAGAAAGATCTCCCGGATCTATAGTAACAATGGGAGTCCCGCAAGGCTCAATTCTTGGTCCTTTCTTGTTTCTTATTTATATTAATGACTTGCCTTACATCATAAAGGATAATCACGATATAGTGTTGTTTGCGGATGACACTTCACTTTTGTTTAAACTTAAACGTCAGCAGCTGGTTACTGACGATGTAAATATCGCGATCTCAAAAGTAGTTAACTGGTTCAATGTCAATAATTTACATCTTAACGAAAAAAAAACGAAATGCATTAAGTTTACGCTACCTCACGTTAGACAGGTGAAAACTAATGTATTGATGAAGGGCGAAGAATTGAATCTTGAAGATAGCACAGTATTCTTGGGCTTAACTTTGGATGCTAAGCTTCAGTGGGGCCCACATATAGATAAATTGTCAAAAAAGCTAAGCTCCGCAGCATACCCTGTTAGAAAAATTCGTAATTTAACCGACATAGAGACAGCCCGTTTAGTGTACTTTAGCTATTTTCATAGTGTTATGTCGTACGGTATTCTGTTGTGGGGAAATGCCGCCGACATTCAGACTATCTTTGTTTTGCAGAAAAGAGCAGTTCGATCAATTTATAAATTAAGTCCGAGACAATCTCTCAGAGACAAATTTAAGGAGATTAATGTAATGACTGTGCCTTCTCAATATATTTTTGAAAATCTTTTATATGCCCATAAAAATATAAAATTGTTTAAAAAATACAGTGATATCCATAGTATAAATACTAGGAACAAACACAAATTTGTTGTACCTACAACAAGGCTCAAGAAAATAGGTGGCTCATTCAGATGTCAATGTATACGCTTTTATAATAAACTTCCAAGCCACGTTCAAGACCTTAATAAATTCAAATCATTCATTAAACGTAAGTTGTGCCAGAAAGCCTTTTATACCGTTAAAGATTATATTGAGGACAAAAAGGCTTGGGATTGAGTTGCTCCAATTTTTGCATACTGAATGATTTTTTTTTTTTTTTGCTAACATTTTTTTCTTATTTTACATAAACTTTGACATTTGATCATTATTATATACACAATGACATGACAATTTACTTTGTGAAGTATAAAATTATTATTTAGTTATTGTGAATGTGAGAACTATGTGCGTAACTTTTATTTTTTATTTTTTTCGCTTTCTCAGGTAGTTTTAATGATAATCTGGCAGTTTGAGAACTTTATGCGGCCTACCCAAATGTCCTTTCTTTGGTATTGTTCGTCTAATGGTTGAGCTCCTTAAGTTCTGAGTTGAGCTTCACGATTACTGACAAATGCTTGCACTGACTGGACAGGTCCACTCAAATCTGTATGGTTCTTTCCTTAAAAGACCATTTCAGACACCAATCTTACATGGTCCTCAAATGATCTGACCAAGATTATTTCAGGATTTTTTATACCTGTTGACATTGATGAATTTTTATAAATATATTGACATGAATATTTACTTTCTAAATAGTATATTATTTTAATTATTGTGAATGTAAAGACTATGTAGATCATTGTTTTATTTTTTTTCTTTCTTGATTAGTTTTAATCATAGTCTGGCAGTTTGAGTAATTTATGCGGCCTACCCAAATGTCCTTTCTTTGGTATTGTTCGTCGAATCGTTGAGCTCCTTAAGTTTTGAGTTGAGCTGCACGATTACTGACAAATGCGTGCACTGACTGGACAGGTCCACTCATTCTGTGTGGTATTTTTTCCTCAAAAGACCATTTCAGACTCAAATCTACATGGTCTTCACATGATCTGACCAAGATTATGTCTGGACTTTAAAAGAGACTGTGACCTCTGAGTTTGTTTCGGCCTTTCTTCTCAGAGTAGTCAGATAGGAAACGCCGACCTCATCTAGTTTTAAAATATGATTGACGTGTAAAAGTGTTTGTACAAACCTACTTACAGAAATAAAATCATTTATCATTTATCATTTATCCACCAGCAACTTGCCTTGCAGTACAACCTTGTGGAGTCCGAAGTACCATACTAGAAGTATGTGCCCGACCCAGTTCTCGAAAATGGTCACACCGCTTTATACTGGGATGGATCTATCATCACCAGTGATCGGAGTAGGTAGATTGATTTTTAGTACTTGTATCATAAATGCACACAGAAAGAATAACATGGATAAGCCATTTTTCCGGAAAGTAATTCCGGTATTTCCGGATTCAATTAAATATTGTTAATGTTGGTAGTGATATTATTACTACTCAATTCAAAATTTAAAGTTTGTTCTGATTGGTCGTTGGGTTTTGTCAAATCGTGACAAAAAAAAAAAAATAGGAAGAATCATAAAGAATAAAATTGCTCATTTTATTACAATTCCTACCTTTTTTTTGAGGATGGCAAATCATCAAATGACTCCTTCCACTCTGGCAGAATACAATTCCTACATAAGTTCCGGTTTTTTTTTAATAATCCACCAATTCCGGAGGAATGTCCATAGTAATATATACGGTTCGGATCAATGACCCCAGTTCAATCTACCTACTCCGATCACTGATCATCACTGACAGGACTATTGTAGCCAATAAGTCTGATATTGTGGTGATAAATCGATGAGAGCGCCGTGCTTTGATTGATGATATCGCTGTCCCTCATGACGAGAATCTCGTGAAAGCTGAGAAAGATAAAAAATCAAGTATCTTGACTTAGCACACGAGATTGTCGACATGTGGAACGTGGACTCTGCAATCATTGTACCGATAATCTTTACAGTAAATGGCCTAATAGCGAAGAGCCTCGACCAACACCTTAGGAGGCTCTCATTGCGCAGCTGGGTCAAGGGCTTGATTCAGAGAGCAGTACTCCTGAACACGGCACGCATAGTGAGGAGGTTCCTCTCTCTAGAGCCCTGACCACCGGCAGCTTGGACCCTGTTCCTGATGATTCATGATGTTCCGATAGGCCACTTTTTTTTTGTAATATTTTTGTATGTTTTTTGTAAAAAAATGTTTAAATATGTATTTAATATTTAATAAGATAAACGACATAATAATAATAACCCCACCGCTGTATCTCTACGTTGACGTCGTGGTAAAGCTTGCGTGCTCCTGAACTCTAGGTCTATACCGGTAGAGTTTACTTTGCCGAAACAGGTCTAGGGTGAGGAGCCAGACCAAGAGATATAGGTACACAAACCCGCAGGGCAGTATGTGGCGAGCTGTTGGGCAGTAGTGACCCCACGGACCCTATCTCCCCGGAAAAGTCTTGTTCCTCACCTCAGGCTTGCCTTTATTAGCCGGCTGGAGTGAACAATAACGAAGAACAGAACTCCTACCTCTTCCTTGCCTTAATTAGCCGGCTTGAGTGGAGATTCGTAAGAGCACACGTGCTCGGAGGAACGAAGTATTTCAGTAAGATGCTGGTAGGGATCTTGACCGTATTTCCGGGATTGTCCTGATAGCCGTGGGATACCTCACCACTTCTCATACGCAGCTCAGGACATGTTGCCCCCTTGTCGCTTTGAAACTATGTGCTAGCGACCGTTTTAGGGGGTCCATTATTGAGTGTGCAAGTCACCCTCTGCCGTTTTACCTGTTTTTTTTTTTAAATAGTCTAAATATTTTTCAATACACTTCCTCGAAAACTGGTTCTTATCGCACTACGGTTAGGTTGAACAGGCAATGTAGGTATTTCACACGCGTGCGTTTTTTTCATTTACCAACAAGTTTGCGGAAATAAAAATTGCCACAGATAACTATACCTATACTTAGTCCAATCCATGGTCTAAAAAAACAAGGTCTGGCATTCCGGGAGTGACACATGCTTACGTCACTATCCAGTTGCCACTTTATTGCAACAAAACACGAATTATGGAAACATTTTCAGTCACCATTATGTTAAAAAATATATTTATAGCATTTAAATTGTCGTTTCGTTTTTCTAATTAAATGAACAATTCAATTTAAACATATACCAACGTAATTGTTAGTTAAAACTTAATTGTTATATCGAATTCGCACAGGTAATAAAGGCGGTTGGGGAGTTATTATTACCCACTACTGGTAACACAGCGGTGATGACGTAGGCTTGTGTCACCCTGTGTCTCGGAATGCTATACCTGGCGAAGTATATTATTATACCATGGTCCAATCAATGTCTTAGTTCAATGCCTATAGTTGGCGGTGATTGTTTTTTTTTAATCTCGGCAAAGAGATATGCGTCTTTACGGCGCTATTATTTTTTGATTATTTAAATTATGTTTATAAATAGAATATCATCAAAAACCATAACTACTACTACAAAAAAAATACGTTTATGAACAAATTAACATTTATTAGTCTTCTAAACTCAAAAATATTTGAATTTTCTATTTTTCATATTAGGCTGTTTAGCGGCTTTATACCTTTGCCACTCCTTTAATCTGCGAAAGTAAAACGCGGGAAAAAAGCAAATTCAGTCTTGTCTATTTAATGACAAAAATATTTTTCGTTCTTTTATTTTATTTCTTCAAAAGTGTATTGAAAAATCGTTTGATACACGTGGACATTTGTTATTGCAGTTCTCGGCTCCATAACACGCTCGCCTACGGCTCGTGTGAGTATTCCGCCTCGAATGCAATAACAAAATTTCTCCACTCGTATCAAAATGTACTATTGTTTTCATATCCTGCAATAGTCCTACACCAACCGAGGGTTGTCCTTGGGTGCACTTGTATGGTCCGAAAAGGGATATAATCATGGGTTGGTGCCTCATTTCATTTAAAAAGGTCTAAAGAGCCTCTGCGAGTTGGCTTCGGCCCCTCGTACGCCTTCCAAAGGTCCGGGATCCGAGGGTCCCGAGCTACTTATAAACGGGTCAGTAATTAAAACGGTATCCACTTTTAAATACCTAGGTCACTTTCTTTCCGACGAGCTTAAGGACCATGTAGATATGGAGAGGGAGCGCAGGGTGCTCGCCGTCCTGTTGCACCGGACGGCGTGCACCCAGCCCGCGCCCGGCCCTCGGCACGGCCCGTAGATTTGCTCGGTTTACAGACCTAGTAAAAATTACTATTTTCAAGGCTGACTGCCAGAGTCTGTTTACGAGTAATCTATGGGTCAAATACACCAAAAGATCGCTGCATGTCCTGCGTGTCCAGTAAAACAATATGGTTTCAGGATGTTGTTGAGACTTCCTCGCTACTGTAGCGTATCGGAAATGTTTGCGCAAGCTCGTACCGACGGCGACGGATTGCGATTGTGCGCAAGAAAACAGCTTCACTGCTGAGGAGAGTGAGAGACAGTCGCAACCGCATTCTGAGAACTGTAGCAGAGAGTTCCAGCTCTCCAATTGTGAAACAGTTTGTGCGGAGGGTGATTGGTACTAACACTAGATAATAAGTTGTTTTAATAAAATATTACTAACACTATGAATTCTTAGTTGCGAAATAAAAATCATTATTATTATATTATACTAGCTTCTGCCCGCGACTTCGTCCGCGTGGAATAGTTACTTTGGGCTAACGCGAACTTTAACCCGCGACTTCGTTTACGTAGAGGGTGAAAATATATTTAAATAATACGTACGTTAAGGAGCTGTTTTAGGTACCTACATCACGCTTTTATCTGTACAAGGAGAAAAGATTTCTTAAAATATTCCTGGGGAGTTTATTTTGCTGAGGCGCGGACCGATGATTTTTTCGCGATCATAAGGAAGCAGAGCGCTTCACTATTAAGTCGCCTACGAAGCAGCTCGAACAGTTTCTGAGGGTGTTGTCCGAGCGGTGGGACCTGTCCCCGATACAGAGGGGGATGCAGCTTCATGTTAGCGCTTCTCCTCGCATTATTTGACAGTTTTTTATAATTATAATTGTGTATGTCTAATTTTATTATCTGATTGTTTCAATGTGCTTTTCATTCAATTCTAATGTGTATGTGTAATTTTGTAAAATTTGTTTTTGGTTAATTTAATGTAATGTGTTTTTATCATTTTATTTTTATAATTAATGTATGGACTATGTCTGAATTAAATGAATTATTATTTATGAATTTTTACTGGGGCTCTGCATAACGCGGGACCATATGCGCAAACCCAAGAAAATTTACCGAGTTACCCAGTACAAATTCTGGGGCAAAAAAAAAATAAGGTCTTAGAAACTTTACTGGGTTACCGATTAAATTTTTACTGGGGTACTGAACGTCATTTTTGTATATTTTTCCATCAACAAAACGGTGCTCGTGCTAAGTCTGCTGGAATATTTCAAGAAATCTTTTCTCCGTGTAAGAGTGGAACTTTAAAACGTTAGGTAATAAAAAGTACTGGGTCTTATAATCTTATATCATGTAGATTGTGGGTTATTCTAAAAAAAAAAACTCAAAACTAATGTTATTTTAAAGTACTTCTGCGTACACTATATTTTTAGTTTTGTTTCCATCCGGCATGGTATCTCGCAGAGATAAGTGGGGCTACCGCCCTTCCCCCTCATGACCGCCCGCCGGCCTAGCAACATTATTTTGCTGTGATGTTATTTTAAAACTGCGATATCTCCTAAAATATTAATTGAAATCAAATGATGTAAAGGGCAATTTTGTTTTAAATTAAATACTTGTGATGAATAACGTATGTATATGGATAAGGATTAATATCATGTTTATAAAAACACTTCACAAATAATGCATTATTTTAGAACAAATTTGGTTAGCATAAAAAAGCTTATAGTGAGCCAACCTTAAAAAATAGACATAAGCTGTCGCAGACTTTTTTTTAGAACTTTTAAAGGGGAACAATTCTGTAATACATGATTTTTGCGAAACTTAAACCGTTTACGCAGCGCACGCAGCAGAAGCTCCCAAAAGGAAAAAATACCCAACGATTTTGAAACATTGCTCATTGGTGCTCCGTCCCTATTGGCCTTAGCGTGATGATATATAGCCTATAGCCTTCCTCGATAAATGAGCTATCTAACACTGAAATAATTTTTCAAATCGGACCAGCAGTTCCTGAGATTAGCGCGTTCAAGCAAACAAACAAACAAACAAACAAACAAACTCTTCAGCTTTATTATTAGTATAGATATAGATAAACGTATCGCAGAACATATTTCGTCCTTAGTAAATAGTTCAGGCTATAAAAGTTAGGTATCGTGAAATCTCGACTTATCTTGGACTCGTCCCGGTCGTCGAGGATATTGCACTGTAAGTCTGTCTGCGACACGTAATGGACAGTATATCCACGTACCTGTTGCGTCTCCACGGTGGTTGAAGACTGGAAGGGCAGGCGCCAGTCGCGCGCGAAGGTGGCGCGCAGTAGCACGCGCGTGGGCGCGCCGCACGACGAGCCCACGTGCAGGGAGAACTCACCCGACGTAGGCAACGTCGGATCGTCAGAATCTGACGACATTACATAAAAAATATTTTTGGTTAGGGCACTGATACTAAATTCATGAAACACTTAAGACTTTTTGTGAAAACGTCAATTAGGAATTTCTTCTGTAAGTATCACGTGTGTGTAGCAGATAAAAATCTCACTTTAGTAAATACTTAACCCAGAAAAACCTTATCACAAGAAGGTTTAGTTGGTAGCTGTGCACTATATAACAGTAACTAGATCTACATATTATTATAATATTTTTTTCGTTGTGGGAATCGAACCAATTGCTCAGTCATGGAGTCACATCACCAAGACGTGTGAGCTCGTCGCTGGTATTGTGGAGCACCTGCCTACAAGTGTATTGTGTTGTGTATAACGCCGCGCCGTATGGTACTGACCGCAGTCGTCGCTGAGCTTCTCGGCGTCGACGCTGTCGTCAGGGCACAGCGTGCGCTCCAGCTCGTACAGCATGGCGGCGCCCGAGCGGTACGGCAGCTGCCACGTCCACGCACCTGCCACCACACACACCTCACTCTCAGTATACCGCGCCAGTTATTACGAATCACTCCAGGCGATGGCAACTTCTCGGTCCAACACTGTGTATCAGTACCAGAATTATCCGACGATGGACAAATAAGCGATGTGACACATAAATCTCGCGACCCCAAGGTCCCATTCTACTCATTCTAGAAGACGACTTTGTATTGGAGAAGTCAAAGTACTCGTATTATATGTATATGTTACGGGTAATGCTAGAAGATTGAGTAAACCTAGGTTTACCCGGGTTTATTTAGAATTTTGTTTATTTAGAATAATAATTAAAATAAATTTTAATTCGGGATTAAGCCCTACTCACCTAGGTCTACCCAATGCTGGCTGGGTAATGTTAAAATAATTAATGAAATTAAAAACCAAGAGCGTTGATATCTTTTTTTTTAAATAAAAAGACAAACAAAAGAAAAACATATTAGCCTTCGCATACCACAAGTACATAAAGTATTTTTGGCAGAGATAATTCGTATAAATAAGTAAGTAATGAATATTGTAATTTTTTATGAGAATAGTTCACAAAAAGCATGTCATAAACAAAACTTTCATAAATGACTAATGATGCCATTAAAATAGATATTATTTATTTAAGCAAGACAAACTGCTGTGACACTTTGAGTTGCAGAATGTTCCTGCAGCCTGCATGTACAAGTTCTTTGTAGCACATTTTGTTTTGCAATTACATATTTTATAGCCGTGACCCCCTGGAAGCGACTGTTCAATTGCAAATATTGTCGTAAGCTTTTTTTTTCTGGTGATATATTTTCAATATCAATCAGTTTATCCTGACACGCAGAAAACTGGTTCTTTGAGAACATTTCCTCGATAGTTCCACGTTCGTTTCCTAGCCTATGAAGATCATCAGTTATTTTTGTAACTGTCATAAGCACTTTCCGAAAATCTCCTCTTCCTATATCAACATCTGGTATTTGGACTCTTACCGTGTCTCCAACAGAACATGGTGGAAATTTTAAATTATTTATTAGGCTTTAATTTTTTTAGCTCGATTTTTAAACACAACCGTGCAAATAATCTATTTTCATTTATATTTCGTTGAGAAGTACAAATTTCACACAATTTATTTCTTGTGCACTTGTGCCTGGCCTTAAACATCTATTACACTCCATTTCGTCTTTATTTTTTCTACTTTTTCTCCTCCGAAGAAATTCATAGAAGTTGATAGAAGACGTTGAAGTACCATTATCTCACCAGTTATTATTTCCAGTAAAACTTCTCTATCAGCTTCTTTTCTAATTAAAACTTCTGTCTGAATTTCTTGTATAATTTCCTTGTTTTGCAAGCGGCCATTCTGTGATTCCAGCTCTACATTAAGTAAATCTTTTTGGGGTTCTTCAGTAGATTCCGGTACGGTATTAAATCCAGTCAACATTTTCTCGAGCTCCTCTTCAGTGTGAGTATTGGTAATAACTTCTTTTGGGAGAGAAGACGACGATAAACCAACTTTGACATCATTACCGAACATGGCTGTATAAGGAGCTCGGTTTATTCAATCGTGAAAAGCCCTGTTTTTCATTAATTGCACGAACCGTAAACTATCGCTTCCTATTCGAGCCGAGTTTTCTGTGTGTATAAACTGATTGATATTGAAAATATATCACCAGAAAAAAAAGCTTACGACAATTTGCAAATGAACAGTCGCTTTCAGGAGGTCAAGGCTATAAAATGTGTAATTGCAAAATAATATACATGCAAGGCTGCAGGAAAATTCTGCAACTCAAAGTGTCACAGCAGTTTGTCTTGCTTAAATAAATAATATCTATTTTAATGGCATCATTAGTAATTTATCAAAGTTTTGTTTTTACATGCCTTTTGTGAACTATTGTCATAAAAAATTACAATATTCATTACTTACTTATCTATACGAATTATCTCGGTCAAAAATACTTTAAGTACTTGTGGTATGCGAAAGCTAATATGTTTTTCTTTTGTTTGTCTTTTTATTAAAAAAAAAAAGATATCAACGCTTTTGTTGATTGATTTGTGTTGATTGTGCTTCGTGTTTAATTTTGAAAATTTTCTACCTCGCTGTCAATGAAAAGAAGGCGGATTTTAGTCAAAGTGGCCACATTCGTATTATTTTCTTTTAATGATTATGAAAGCTGAGAGTTTGGCGCATTCTTAAGGCCTACTAAGGAACCATGAAGTCACCTGTTTAGATTTTTAATTTAAAGTTGAAAATTTCAGTAATAATTCAATGAACGTAAATTTTTCACTTTAGACCAACATTTTCAGAACTTTCATCACAGTTACGAAGCTGATTATATTATGCATAATAGTGCTGCTCAAAAATTTTTTTTTGCAAAAATGAAGTCTCGGCAGTCTTCTACTTTCTCTTTTAGATTTTTTTTAATTTGGTCCGGTCGAAAATTCTCAAAAATTCAGAAAAAAAATCATAACTTTAAAACTATGAAAAGTCGCGGCACATACATGGAGGTGATTCGGATACCCCACGATACGAAGACCAACATTTTTTTTTTGGACGTTAATGTTCCTGCCACCCTGTATATGTATAATCATGTCAGACCGTACATAAATAGATAACCCATACCATCTACCATGATCGTAAAAGAGCCAACTGTGGGTGAGTGCGATGATAAAGTGGAGCCGGTGCAGTACCAACTGCCTCCTCACTGTTGAGGATAAGCTGAGAGGCTGCGGTAGGGGCATCTATTCAGTACCTACCGAAAACCGTAAGTTGTGTGCTAGGTCAATTAAATTCTATCTTCTTTACCTATCCTGCGCCTCGCTGTGACGAGCAGTGGCCGCGAGGTGTCGCCGCCGTCGGCTTTGACCCATACTCGGATCGGAAACACGCCCTGTTCCGGGTGCTACAAATATCAAGGAGCTCGTGTTACATATTTAATAAGTACAATCAACAAAAATTCCGCAAAGGTACAAGCATTCATTATCATTGTTTATTATGGACGAATAGTTCTTGTAGAGTGGACTTACCGGCGCAAACGACAAAATGAACTCCACGGCCGGGGTCACCACCAGCTCGTGCGTATCCTCGAACGTGAGCCTGTCCGACAACGCCGCTAACTATAATCTAGTTAAACTTACACTATACACAAATTATTCATAAGCACACAGAGGTTAGTATATTGTAAATTTCATGTGGACTTGAAAACAACTTCTTAAAATGTGAACTTGTTATGCAGATAAATAAACTAAAACGGACGCGTTGCTACGAGCATCCGAGTAACTCTAGTAGGTACACAAAGTAAGCTTGCGAGATAGGAGTTGGGCGAAATTCTAAGCTTTCAGAAGAGTAAAGTGATCAAACTCTTCACCACTTTTCTCTTCTCGCAGACTTGAGCTCGAGTTTGAGAATTAAACAAAACAGATTTTTTTTTCATTAAACGCCAGGAATTGAACGCGGTATTTTTTGCAAAACTACCCAACTTTGGTATGATTACTGACTCTGAACTGTGCGATAATGGTGCATTTTAGTTTCGTCTAAAGTCGAGCTCATGACTCTTTACCAGATTTCCCTGTTTGTCATAGACTGGTTTCTTAAGTCCCAGGCATATCAAAAACTCATTCTTTGTTACCTACTACTTTATGTACCTTATAGGCACTAAAAAAGAACTTAGAAACAACAAACAAACAGTCCTGTATCTGAGCTGAAGTAGATAATGTGTGATTGCTATTGCTGATAGATAAAATATACCTAAATGTACACCTAAATAAAAATGAAATGTTGTTCGTTTGTGCGTGCGTCAATTGAGAACGCCTGGACAGATTTGTCGTTTTTTTTTACTTTAAAATGGTCCTAATAGTCAGAATTAGGTTTATATGGAAAAAAAAATTGGAAAAGATTCCCGTAAATGTTCAAATTCAGGAAAAACTGAACGTCCTTTTTTCTATGGGATTTTTATATTGAACTATTGAAATTTGGATAGGAAAATGTCTGTCGGGTCTGCGAATGAATGATAAAACTGGATGTGGTCGCGGATAGCTCACTGTTTCCACTGCACGGACACGTTACCGTCGCCGAGCACCGCGCGCAGCAGCGCCGCCAGCAGCAGCGCGGCGCACGCACAGCGCGCCCTGTGCGCCATGTCTCTCACGCAGACACACACACGTGCCAGTCACAGCCTCGGCAGTCGGCACTCTTCACGTAACACAATATGTTAGCTCGAGAAAGCAGGAGCTGCGAGCGCGGTCCGTGGGGAACTAGCGGGACCTGCGAATCCTCCACTGTTGTTATCTGTCGTATCTGCACCGCGGCTTGATAAGCAGATATGGATGTGTGATTCATTAACTGATTTACTGAGCTTGTAGGTATCGGCCTGTGGCAGTATTTGGGTCACTTTTCCTGTTCACCAAACTTTTGAACGAAAGGAATCGAGTGTTTTATAAGAAATTAATTTAGCTAAAATATGAGTACCTAAACCATGCTAGCACTTCCACATATCTATGAAATCCACCTTCGACCGATTTTACTCAGTTCGATTAGTGGCACCACCACAACACAGCAGAATTCGCCATACCCAAACAATTGGCAATCTCATCAAATTGAAAACCGTTTCTTCGCCTCAAAAATACTCTATGTATATACTAGTAGGTACTTACGAACCTACCGACTTGCAAAGCGGAAACAGCTAACGACAAATACCTACGTATTCCAATATTTTTCTTCTTTTGGAGTCACTGCCATCGTATTTCGGCAAATATTTCAGATAACAAGATATTCAATAATAATAATATTTTGAGTACCTACATATACCTAAACTCAGTTATGCGATGACGCATGAGCCGGCGCTACTTATCGCGACGCGCGACGCCATCGCCATCGACGGATTACCGCGAGTTATGTGACCCTGCGTCCTAACTGAAAGCGACTGTCGCGCGAATACGCGATCGCTTTTATAAGTATGACATAATCGCGCGATCAATCGAGTCGCGTATGTACTATGTACGGCATTATCCAGGTAAAAGATCGCGTAATCGCGTATTCGTGCGACGATCGCTTTCTGTTAGGAAGTAGGAGAATAATGACTTATATAAGCGACTTGATTAATAATAATAAATAGTTTTAACCAAATAGTGTTCTTACATTTCCTTAGAACTAAAGTAAAATTGAACGACTCCTAACATTATTGTTACAAGAGAAACATATTTTAACTTGTGGGCTCCACACTAGGTAAAGCCTGTCCTTGAAAGTTTTAAACAATTTGAAATTTCAGGGTCGATACAGTATTGTAAATGTATACTAAGTATAACATATTGTTTTGAAATTACGTAACATAAAATCAAAAATAAAGCCAAAAATTAAAATATAATCGTAAAAAAAACAAGTATTTGAAATTTTGCAAGGATGCTTTCAACAGAATGATAAAGTAAGAGTGTACGAGTACATAGGTTGCTATATAGCAATCTATATACTCGTACATTGATCGCGCTATTATGTCATATTCATATAAACGAGCGCAACCATCGTGTATTCGCGCGACGATGACTTTTGGTTAGGACGAGGCCCGAGTCCAACGCGAGCGTGACAGCAAAGCTAATCAATATAATAGGTCTTTACCTATGAAATTGCCGTTTTGTATGAAAAAATTTAAACGAATTTTTTTCTTGAATTTTTTATTTGTATTAATCGAAGTAATCACCCATGCAATCAATGCATCTTTGCCATCGCAGTGGCAGTTTATTGATGCCCTTCTTAAAGAAATCAGCTGGACGGGAGGCAACAAATTCTTCAAAGGCATTTTGTACTGCCTCTCGGGTATTAAATTTTTTTCCCGCCAAGAAGTTATCCAAATTCTGGAAAAAGTAGTAGTCTGTAGGCGCAAGGTCTGGTGAGTAGGGCGGATGACGGAGAGCTTCCAACCCCAGTTCTTGCAACTTGGAGACCGTCTGCTGTGCAGTATGAGGTCGCGCGTTGTCGTGCAGGAGCAGCGGAGACGAGCGATTGACCAATGCTGGTTGGAGATGCGCCAGCTTCTCCATCATTGTGTTCAGTTCTTCACAGTACACATCTGCAGTAATGCTCACCCCGTTTGGTAAGAAGCTGTGATGAATCACACCGGCGCTAGACCACCAAACAGTGACCATCACTTTTCTAGGGGTAAGTTTTCGTTTAGGGCATTGTTTAGGTGCTGAACTAGGATCCAACCAACTTGCTGAGCGCTTACGGTTATCAAACAGAATCCATTTTTCATCGCAGGTAACAATGCGGTTCAAAATTCCTTCATTTGTGTGTCTGTTGAGCAGTGCAAGGCACGTCTCGACGCGTACTTCGCGCTGGCGATCATTGAGTTCGTGGGGCACCCATTTGTCAAGCTTTTTTACCTTGCCAATTTGACGCAAATGGACCAATATTGTTTTGACGCTAACGTCGAAAGCTGCTGCTAATTCAGCCGTAGATTGTGTATCATCAGCTTCCACAATCGCCTTTAATTCGTCATTGTCGACCAAAGTCTTCGGACGACCGCGAGGTTCATTTTTCAGGTCGAAATTTCCAGAACGGAAGCGAGCAAACCAATAACAGGTGGTGCGTTGGTTTGTAGAGTTAGCTCCGTAAACGTCGTTGATGTTGCGTGCCGCTTGTGCCGCGTTGCTGCCACGACGGTACTCATATTCCATAATTACTCGAATTTTTAACGTATCCATGATGACGAAAAAGATTGAAATGCGATGAAAATGTAACACTAATCAATAAAGAAATGACTACTTTTAGAAAAAAAAATCCATGTTTTTAAAATAAAATTAATTTGAAATTAGAATTCATAGCCAAACAAAAATTATTTTGATTTGAAATGGCCAGTACTGCAGAACGGCAATTTCATAGGTAAAGACCTAATATAACATGTCTTACATTCACACTCTAGTAGGTTTTCAAACATTTTATACAATATCATTACCTATACAACGCCAGGTTCGGTTTATTTACTGATGCTTCTAGCATTCACACTGGGTCCTGCCTTCAGCAAAATCTATACGGCCAGTGGTATCCACTTCCCTTTTGCAGCGCAGCAGGCACAGAGGCCAGCTTATTACCGTGAATTGTTAGTTTAGACACTGTAGGGACTTGTGAGATATCAGAAGGTTGAAGAAAATACTCGTTTATGTGTGAATGTAAATAATCATATATTTTATAAAATCCCGCGACTTAAATACTATTTACAATACTTGACCTAACCAATAAAAGCATGTACTGACATTAAATAAAATAAAATACTTACAAAAATATAACAAATAAGAATAACGCTATTTCAACCAATCGTAGCACGGCTCACTGTTGTCTAATGGATTCCGCACGGTGTCGCCTGTGTGTTCGTGTGCGCGGCACGGCGGCGGCGCGGCGTGCGCGCCGAAGGCATAAATCTCAGTGCCTAGTAATCCGCGCTCCTATTTCGAGGCGGCCACCGTCGTGTGAAGATCTGTGTAGGTAGTGAACTTGTCGGGCGCTGCGATAGAAGATGACGCGAACCGAAGCTGGACACAATGACGGCGTATGGCATCTACAGTCCTGACACTCCTGTTTGTTTACCGACTTGTCCAACGTGGTGTCAGTTCTTCTCAGGGCTGTTTGCTTCCGTGTTTCTTTAAAAGATGCCAATATGTCAAAACTTGGTGTCAGTTCTTCTCAGGGCCGTTTCCTTCCGTGTTTCTTTAAGAAATGTCAATAACGTGGTAATGTTCTGTGATGCGTGGGGCTACATTAGCGATCTATGCAAGTGTCCAACATTTCCGGTACATTTTAGAAGTCCAGCATGCAACTATTTTCACAGACCATAAGCCCCTTTTGTACGCCTTTTTACAGCGACGTGAGAAACTTCCACCTCCACAACTTAACCAGATATCATTCATCAGCCAATTCACGACGGACATCCAATAAGGGTGAAGACAATATCTTGGCCGACGCTATGTCACGCATTGACATAGACGCCATCACTCGGGACCAAGATTATGAAACTTTGGCTAAGTCGCAGGCATCAGACCAAGAACTTGCTAATTTATTGCAAGGTGGTTTCAGCCTATCACTCACCGGCGAGCACTGGGCAGCTCGCCGTCCGGTAAGGACCAGGCCCGGGTAGACGGCGCGTCGTGTTCCACGCGCGCCTCAAAGAGATGTCAGCACCATTTACGGGGTCCGAAAGGGCCGATGCCTGCCGGGGTCGCGGATTGTTCGAAAGAGTTACCGTGGCCCTGGCGCACAGGCAACTAAAGGAACGCGGGTGGGTTTTAGTTAGTAAGGGTCTGACACGCCCTTCCGCTCCGCCCAGAGCGGGGGACGTCATTTGACGATTTCCCCAAAAAAAAAAAAAAAGCCTAACACTCACCAAAATCAGTACCTCAGGGACCAACACTTTGGTTTACTGTGACATTTCTACTGGTAAGCCACGTCTCTATCTGACCTCTTCCTTCCGTCGCGCTGCTTTCAATAAGTTACATAATTTGGCCACCCCGGTGCTTCAGCTGTGACTCGTTAGGTGGATTTGGTGGTGGTGGGTGGTGGTGGCATTTTTGCATGTCAGCGCAGCAAGATTTAGTTACACTTACACACACACACACTACACACACACACACTTAATATGCAAATAAACTTTTGACATTTTTTTTTCTTTCAAGACAGTTCTACCTCTGTCAGTAATTTTGACATACCATCCGGTCGTTTCATGCATGTTTATATCGACATCATTGGTCCATTGCCCGTCTGTGACGAATACCGCTATTGTCTGACTGCAATAGACAGTGTCCAGATGGCCTGAGGTTTGGTCCATGCAATCTATTACTGCGGAGGAGGTAGTCGAGACTTTTACCAAAGAATGGGTATCCCGCTTTGGCGTACCGTCGGTTATTACTACAGATCAGGGTTCCCAATTTGAGTCCGGTTTGTTTCTACGACTACTGCAACAATTTGGTACCAAGCGCAAGGAACCATCTCATATCACCCCTGCGCAAACGGGATGTTTGAACGAGTTCATCGGCAACTTAAAGCGACGGTAATGACGTGCCATAATGATTCGTGGACGGGGTCCCTTCCGATGGTTCTGCTAGGAATGCGTTCAGCGTATAAAGATCTCGAAGCCACGGCAGCAGATTTACTTTACGGAGAGCCTCTCAGGCTCCTTGGAGAATTTTTGTCTCACCTTTAGTATCAGGAAGATTACAAAACCCAGTTGATTTCGTTGTACAGCTGCCACTCAAAATGTCAATGGTACGACCACTGCCAGCTAGTCAACATGGTGAGAATCTTTATTAATATTTAAGGATTTGTCGACTGCGACTCATTGCTCATTGCAGCCAATCTATACGGGTCCATACAAAGTCCTGGAGCGCTCGTGTAATGGGAAAACATTCACCCTAATGGTGAAAAGCAACAGAGCCGTCGTAAGCGTCGATAGAATCAAACCGGCTTTTGTTGATCATTCCGATCAGCAAACTACCCACACTACGCAAGTGCCTGTCCCGGCTGATCCTCCTCCACGGCAAGCCATAAGAGATAAGTCGCCCGAGCCGTCAATCCCACGACAGTCAGTACAGGTGCATTTGCCAGTAATTAGCAGCCCTATACCACACGCTCGGGTAGGCGTGTTAGGGCCGAGTCATACCGGAATGGCAGCGGCCAGCAGCGACGCGGCGAGCACTTTCAGTGTTAATTTTTTTTAAACTTTATCTACATACTTAACCCTTAACTACCTGACGCCGGTCCAGAGACTCTGGAGATTTTGTTTTTCAAATTATTCCGTTACTATGCACGCTACGCAATTGTGTGTCTATGTACTTTTTCTCCTCCCCTACCAGTACGCCCCATACGCTCGGCAGCTCCAGACCTGCGCGTATTAAACATTATTCGTAATTTATATTTCGTGTGCGGTCCGTGAGACCGACGTCAGGTAGTTACGTTAGTTTTAAATACTGTATATTTTTAGTTTTTATTGATTTATAATGTCTGAATCAAACGTACTACGATGGCTAGAGGAACCCGATTCAGATTCGGAAAACCTGAGTGTACCAGAACTTCCGGATGAAGATTGCAGTGACGTGAGGTGACGGGTCTGAGCTTCAACCTATTGAAAATGAAAACAACACTATGCTACCGATGGAACCTGACCAAGACATGTTAAATCTGTGACCCTAAGAAAAAATGCAAAACAATATGTGTTTTGCATGTAAGAATCCGATTTGTATTGAATGCAGCCAAAAAATGTGCTTATAACTGTCGTCGCAACTTGTGAAAGTTTGTGGGTTGTGATTTTGTAATAAATAATGGTTATTAAACATGGAAAATATGCAAGCGGTCTCCAGGACCGACGTCAGGTGGTAGTGTAACTGAAAAACACGTCAGGTGGCTAAGGGTTAAAAGACCAGTATCGCTTGAAAAGGTCGCGCGGCCGCCCGCGGCGACGCGAGCGACCGCGCGCCACGCGCGTCTGTTCGCGGCGACGCGCAGGTGCCAGCGGCGACGCAACACTTAGCGCATCTTTTCTCTGTAGTCTAGCGACGGGATACGTTGTGTCGTCAGAAATAAATATTTTAAAACACGATAGTATTGTACTGCGTTAAACAAAACTTCTTCTTCTGCTATAAGTGTTAGTAACCAATTCCATCATGTTCACACCAAACACACGAGTTTCCTTACCGAATGTAGAAACTAAACTAGTCAAGAGGAGACCAGAGACTAGGCGCGTGGGATCTGGAGGCCGCGTGAGGCCGCCAGCGGCGACACCGGGGGCCGCTGGCGTCGCCGCCGGCTGCTGCCATTCCGGTGTGTCTTGGCCCTTACATTTAAGGATTTCGATTAATTTCTTGCTTTCATTGTTTATTAATGTGCTATAATTTTATTTTAGTCTGGTTTTGGTCTCTCCGTGAGGGGGGGGTGGTGTTTTTTTTTTTTAATGACAGCTCGTAGTTGTGACCTCTGAGGTTCTGGCTACTTAACCGAACTATCCTGTGGGTGCCGTAAGATTAACTCAAAGTCTGCAGCCAGGGGCGAAATTTACACTAAAATTATTTAAGTGACCGCACGCTAAGGGCACCCCCTGTGGGGTACGGACCTCGGCTTAGGGCGTCACTGACGGGAGGACAGCAAGGTGGGACAGGCTGGATCGAATTGTTTAGAGAATTATTAATATCAGGGGAATTTAAAGCTACAGGCTCAGGTACGGCGCGGGCTGGCGCCTCGTCGAGCAAGGGTCGGAGGGGGGGACAATTACGGGGGGGAGGGGGTCGTCGCATGGGACCTCGTCGGCGAGATCGGAACGATGGCGGTCTGTTTGTGCACTGTACTGGTGGCCCTACGGCTCTCCTGGAGGAGGGTTATGGGGTCATCGGGGTCGACTAGGGCATGCCTTGGACGGCGGGTATGACTGATACGGGAGGGGGCATAATGGGCGGCCGCAACGACCAGAGGGTTGCGATGTGTGCCGGCGGAATCGAAGAAACGCTTGGAAATGCGTTTCATGACTTGACTGATGGTCGGGATTTTAAGATCTAGGTAAAGGTT
The DNA here is from genome assembly GCA_917490735.1 of Dryobotodes eremita. Lineage (NCBI taxonomy): Eukaryota > Metazoa > Arthropoda > Insecta > Lepidoptera > Noctuidae > Dryobotodes > Dryobotodes eremita. The sequence continues at coordinate 23,264,694 of OU823249.1, read as the reverse complement.
TTCGTTCCGAACGAACCAAGGGGAACCGGGTGCCCTACGGAGGAACCGGTTTTGGAGGACCTGCATCCTATGGATGTGATGGGGTTTCGCTAGTGCGAAGACTACGCTCGCATAGGTCATGATCGGTCGAATGCACGCTGTGTAAATGCGCAATTTGAGGGGGGGTGGTGTGGAAATCACAGAACATATATACTGCACATCGTCCACCAAAAAATAACTATGTAATATCACTACCGGTCGATGACAGAAACGAAGGAGGGTTGTTTTCTCATAGTTAATTGTACCAATAAAAATTGTTTAATCTAATAGTTTTATTCATATATTCGGGAGTAGCTATCTCCCGCATAATTTTCCGTGTGTGAATAAATCATTGGTTCAAATTTTCTATATTCGTCCTCCCATTTTATTGAATGATCACAATACTTTTTCCATTCTTCCGGGTCAATCATATCGATTTTTTCCAATATAATTTCTTTGATTGTTGTCACATTCATTACAACATTTTTAATAACTACGTATCCTTTGATTTGAGACGAAATGTTTTCAATTGGATTAAAATGCGGATCGTAAGGTGGTAATTGTAAAATGGTATGGCCATGTTCTTCCATAGTGCGATCAATAGGAAGCTTGGAGTATCTTTGTTTTTTTACAATGTCATATAAATCGATCTTCAAAGAGTTTGGGTTATGAGGAATGTTATGATGCTGCAACCAAGCTATAATTTGTGGTTTAGTAGTGTTTGAGTTCGGGGGTTTAACTAATAATTTGTTATGGTATGGTGCATTATCTATTACTAAAACACTATTAGCTGGTAATTTGGTATTAACTGATTACGCAGCCAATTTTGATATCGATCGGTATTGATTTCTTTATGGTAATCGCCGTCACTATCAATACATTGTGCAACATCAATGCACCTGGCACAAAACCTTTTTCATTGCCAGCGTGAACGAGGATAGTACGTCCTCCCTTCGAAATTGGCTTCTTTACACCTTTTTTATTTTTATTTGTCGAAGATTTTCCTTTTGAGTGCGACGTATGCACATACGATTCATCCAGGAAAACAATATTTTTGCCATCGGCCATCATCCTTTGACTCGGAGATACTTAGCCTTTTAAGGCGAAATATCATGCTTTTCAATTAGTATTTCCCAATTGCTTTCTGTTTTTTATATCGAAAACCAATATTTGTCAAAAAAAATCTTAAGGTCTCCAGAGAGCCTCCAAATTGGATAGCCTCAACCAACTTCGATTTTTAAAGTCCTCAAACAAGGTAATTAATTCCTTAAAGCGTAAATGAACATCGTAAGTCAATCTCTCTGCTAAAATAGTAATGTATGCAAATAAAAGATTTGGAAGCGTGAGAAAATAATTTATTGAGTATAACTAGTATACGATGTGGTAGGCGGTAGGATCAATGTGCTGGCGCTAGTGGTCGGGCGAGTGCTGGCGCGAGTAGGCCAGGCCCAGCTCGCCCACCACGCCGCGCACGGCCGACAGGCACTCGTCCAGCTGCGCGCGCGAGTGCGACGCCGACAGGCAGAACCTGCACCCACATGTAAAACAATATCAACGTTATCCGTGTGTTAATTAAGTTTATTTAGGAATGAACAGTGTTATTATAATGGTCGTAAAATTAAAGTTACATCGTAAACTAAACTGAGCGTGTATGCATTAAAGTAACTTTAACAAATTCACATAAATTTAAAACTAAATTGTGAATTTCATTTTACTTAAGCGTGTTTTAACGGGGTTAGTATGTTTTTTGATGTTGACTTGTAAAATTCCAGTATTTAAAATAAATAATAAAATACATAAAATAACGATAAAAAAATTAGAGTAGTCTTCTTTTAAGCATTATAAATATTTTGTTTATACCATGCACGTACAAAAAAAGTCGCGACAGATTCTCGATAACAAAAAAAACTGTCACAGAGTCAGCCAATTCTCTCTATATACAGGCGTTGCATGCACACATTAGTCATCCATTACAAGCGGAAATGTCAACACACGCTCGCGTCGCGCTCCTCAGCGGCGTGACATTCATAGGTGTGTCCCGTTCCTTAGTCACGGTTGTCGCCGTTGTAACGGTTTTTTTTATTATTTACTAATCGATTAAGTGTATAGTCATGAGTACATTAAACTCAGTGTAAACCCCATATTGGGGTCCGAAGTTCCGGTTTACCATCTCCAAAGTTCCGGGTTACCGTCTCCACAGTTTCGGTTTACCATCTCCAAAGTTCTGGCTTACCATCTCCAGAGTTCAATCTTTAAGTATCGGTGGCATACGAACGTTGGGTTCCGGACCACCACCTTCCGGTAAATTGTCGGGTACATATATGACTCGCGCGGCCACGTCGAGCCGACTACGGGTCTGGCGAGCGCGTCCCGGCCGGGCGCCACAGAGCTGGTCGTACCGTATGCGCGCCTTGTTGAGCGGCGTGGCGGGGAAGCCCACGCCCACGGTGGCGAGGCGGCGCGCGGTGAGGCGCTCCACGGTGGCGGCCATCTTGCTGAACGTGTACACCAGCAGCGGCACCACGGGCGAGTCGCGGTGGCCCAGCGTCACCGCGCCCAGCGCGCGCAGCCTGCGGACAACGGGGCGACGGACTGATTATCCGGTGCTCGAATTTTGGGATGCAGTTACTCAATATATTTATTACTGGGATTTAATGACGTCATCGGTATATAGATAAGCCATATAATCCCGGTATCTAACGTGTTATACTTAGTTTTAATATAAAGGTAAATTTTTGTCTGACATCATTATTTGAATTCAAGTTTGCATTTTCTTAAAAACGCGTAATGAGGCTGTCAAGGCACAGTCAAAGCGTCTTATTGTTGTTCATAAACTTACCTAGATCACAGGCAAAATGCATTGTTTTCTCAGAATCTGATCAGAGCGTTAGAGAAGTAACTGTGAGAGAAACTGTCAGACTATTGTTTTTTTGTAAAGTAGCAGACATCCAAAAATATTAAATAGAAGCTCTTAAAAACAGTTCTAAATTCAGAAATGATAATAATATCATTTGAGGTTTGTACAATGTTGGACCGCTGGTAGATCAGCAACTAGCCGGGCTGGTACTCACTGGTCCCTGAAGTAGTGCGTGTTCTCCTTGAGCTGGCGCACGCGCTGCTGGCCAGCCGGCGTGTCCAGCAGGCGCATGGCCGACAGGATCTGCTGCGCCACGGGCGGGGCCATGCTGTGCGCGTACGTGTGCGCGTGCCCGTGCAGGCGGATCCAGTTGATCAGCTTCGACGAGCCTGCAGTAGTATAAGAGTCGAATCTTTGTTCATTTATATAACAGCAATATACCATTTCAAGATGAGACGACGGTATAAAAAGAAATATTTTACTGTTTTATGGGTTACCAAAATTATATTTTCATTTAAATTAATAAAAAAATATAGCACTATAGAAATAGTCAGTAGATGCGACGACTGACCGGCGATGTACCCGCCGGCGGCACCGAAGCTCTTGGTGAAGGTGCCCATGAGCACGTCCACGTCCGCGGGCGCCACGCCCGCGTGCTCCGTGACGCCGCGGCCGCGCGCGCCCAGCGCGCCCACGCTGTGCGCCTCGTCCAGGTACAGCTGCAGGCCGAGGCGCTTCTTCAGCGCCACCAGCGCGCCCAGCGGCACGATGCTGCCCTCCATGCTGTACACGCCCTCTACCACCTGCAGCGGAACCGACACCACTGGCCTCAATTCCATGCGTGTTACGGTCAGCGACAATATGATGGCGACGACGACGAATAGTTTCATACGAAACCAACATTTAGAACGGAAACTTTTTTCATCCTTTATGAATAAGAACTAAAATTCTTAATAATTTATTACAATCTAGCCTAATAAGCAACTTAACTTTAACTTATTATTTTACGTGATACGTGGGGTACACTGAAAGTTTTGCGTGACTCATAAATAAAACAATTTACGTGTAAAGTAATATATTTACTGGTTTTGAAAGTATTCTCCGTTACATTTTAAACACTTTTACATTCGATCAAACTATTTTTGAAAACATGAGAAACATTGTTCTGGAGGCATGTTTTTCACGTGCTGGTTGAAAGCTATCTCGGCCTCTGCTGGCCCCGTAAATGTCAAACCTCACATCAAATCTTAGATTATTGGAAAATAAAAAATCGCATGATGTTAGGTCTGGACTATGTGCGGGATGGGTCACGAGCTCTACCTTTTCAGAAGTCAAAAATTACTTTGTCTTATTCGCGGTGTGCGCCGAAGCATTGTCATGGTGCAATAGAATGCGACTTCTTGGTCGTTTTTCCCTAACTTTTTGAAAGAAAACAAATGGTGGTGACCACTCAGCATTAACTGTCTTTTGTTCTTCAAGTGGGATCGTGCAGACAAGACCCGTCTGGAAGAAAAAAAAACGCAATCATGTTTTTGCCTAAGTTTCTTGCCTACCCACACAGAAAACTGTTGCTTTATTTCCGGCTTGTAACAATATATCCATATTTCATCTCCTGCCACATTGTCATACACAGCATTTGAACGTCCGTGATTGTACTTTAACATTTTTTTATACCAATCAGAGTCAGTTTTTGTTCTGGAGTGAGTTCATGAGGAATCCAGTGGAAACAAAGTTTTCTAACTTTTAAATGTTGATGTAAGATTTTTTGAATTTGGCTCATACCAATCCCCAAATGTCCTCCAATCTCCTCAGAGGTGATACGCCGGTTTTATTCGATTAGTTACCTGGCAGTAGTCACGTTTCCCTCAGTAATCGCAGTAGAGGGCCGACCTTCACGAATTTCATCATGGAGATTTCAACATGGGATTTCAACACGGCCGCGATCAAATTCTGCATACCAACGCCTTACAGTGCTCAAATGAGGTGCTTTCCTCCCAAAAATATTTTAAAGTCGAGCAGTGCAGTCGTGCAGAGACAGTGGATTTTTTAAATCATAAAAAATCATCGCCCTAAAATATTTTCGCGTTACTTCCATTTTTGCTACGGACGACGAACTTCAACTTGTGTTACAAAGCAATTGAAACTCGACTTCCCGCCAAAAATTATTTTAATCAATGAATGAGTTTCTTATGAACATTATGGAATACATATGGAACATTCCATTGTGTGGATCGACCTGAGGACACGGTGGAGGTCTGCCCGGCTTGGGCGGAGCACCGCCGTGTCCTCGTGGCGGTGACCTCTCCCGGCCCTGGTGCAGGCCATGGTACGGAGCAAGAGGGAATTGGAAGCCGTCACCTTCTGCGATGCAGTAATGCTCGCGAAGGAAGAGGCGGAGAGCGTAAGGGAGAGGCAATCGTTGCGTCCTCACGCCCCTAGCCGCCGCAGGAGGAGACACCCTGGGCCCCTGGTCGATAGCCGACTCCCGGCGTCGGCTATCGAGCAGGGGCCCAGGCCCGGCCACTGTAAGCGCGGGCTTGCGGACGGCGAACAATGGGCAGCTCGCCGTCCGGTAAAGACCAGGCCCGGGTCAACGGCGCGTTGTGTTCCACGCGCGCCTTAAAGAGATGTCAGCATAATTGACGGGGTCCGATAGGGCCGATGGCTGCCGGGGTCGCGTATTGTTCGAAAGAGTTACCGTGGCCCTTGGCGCACAAGCAACTGAAGTAACACGGGTAGGTTTTAGTCAGTAAGAGTCTGACATGCCCTCCCGCTCCGCCCAGAGTGGGAGAGGTCATTTGATGATTTCACACCAAAAAAATAAAATGGTGCATTTACAGCATCCCTGAGTACTTTATTTTGGAATTGTTGGATTATTTTAAAGTTAATTCGTTTAGGACAGCCCCATAGTTGGATGCCATACTTCCAAATTGGCATTTGAATATGCTTGTATATTATAATTTTATTATGTATTGATAGGATCATGATATTGCATTGCTAGGATTATATATTTATTGATCTTTAAATATGTCTCATCTGAGGATAATGCAGCGGACTGCAACATTACTACTTAAAGTTTTGTTAACCTTATATTATATATGTTGTAGTTGTTTATTATCCCTTAATAAATAAAATAAAATAAATAGGAAGGACTTCCTTCCGAGTTACCAATACATACTTTTATAACGTATGTCGAGTTCCTGTCTTTTCTTTTTGACGTGAGATTTCCAACGCAGTTTGGCGTCAAGAGTTATGCCAAGGTATTTGGCTGTATTAGCATAAGGCACTTGCATGCCGTTTATATAGATTGGGTGGTAATCACAGTGTTTGTTAGTGAAGTCAATATGAATTGATTTTGACTCATTCCATTTGATCTTCCACTTTTGTGTCCCGTCATAAACTTTGTTCACAGCTAGTTGAACTTTTTTTACTGCTTCTTTGTGGCTTGATCCGGCGGCCATAATAGCAGTGCCATCTGCAAAGGTCGCAATGGTTTTGTTTTCCAGCTCTGGGATATCACATGTGTATAGCAAGTACAGGAATGGGCCTAACACACTTCCTTGTGGCACCCCAGCTTTTATAGTTTTTAGCTCGGAATATGCATCCTCTTGCCTTATTCTAAACATTCTGTTACTTATATGATTCTACTAGCTTTTACCCGCGGCTACGCTCGCGTTAATTTAGAATTTGACAATCAATTCGGGTTGTACTCTGCTTTCTGAAATCTGGGCATTGGACACACGTGAACATGCTACATAGAGCTGGCTATGGGAAAAGTATGGCTTCTCCAAATGACTCCTGCTACTCTAGACTCATAAAATGAATAAGGTACTTAAATATTAAAAAAACTCTTATCACACTACTAAAGTTTCTATAATAATATAATTCAATCATGATTCGATAGACACGTGGCGCCATCTATTATCATAAGAACGTTATTGTTGTTTTCCTCAGAGGAACGTTATTGTTGTTTTCATTAGAGGATTATATCCTAAATAAGAATGCTTGGAAACATGCTGGTCCTGCTCCATAGGACAATCAAGAGTCTAGACAAAATCAAACTAGTTGCTAATTTAATTGTATAATTTATAATTTTTATGACATTGATTGTTACATTATGTACTTAACTACTTTAACTCACACACTAAATTAATACTTGTTAAAATTTTGGAAACATCATCTACTTTTCAATATTTGTAAATATGTAAGCACCATGTATCTATCACATAATTAATTTACCTGTCTTTGCATTATATTTAATTCTTTTTACCTATTGTGGTATACTAATTGTATTTTAGGTGCATAGTCTTCACATATAATTATATATTTAATGTGAACCTACATAATATTGTAAAACATTTTAAAAGAGTAAAACGGTGGAGTTTCTTGCCCATTCTTCTCCATACGAAACTACCTTTTGGAAGGGGCAACTAGAATCAATTCTATTTTTTTGTAAATTTTGACGTTCAAAAGTGCCTTTTATATGCCTATTTGTAATAAATGATATGACTTAGACTTTGACCTCGGGAACAGTACTTTTTCGGGAAGAAAGGTACCCTATGTCCGTTTCTGTACACCTGAAAACGTATATGCAAAATTTCAGGATGGTCGGTTCAGTGGTTTAGGCGTGAACAGGTAACAAACTTACTTTCATATTTATAATATTAGTTAGGATAATGTCTGCCAATTCTGGAGGTAGCATGCGCCTGAGTTTACATACCAGACCTTCATGCCAAACTTTATCAAAAGCTTGCGCGACATCTAGGAATACATGGCGCAGACTTGCTTGTTTTCGAGTGTTTTTTCAATGATGTTAGTAATCCTGTGTACCTGGTCTATCGTAGTGTTTTTTCCTGAAGCCAAATTTATGATTTGGTATTAGGACTTTTACGCTTAACCGTTTTAATTACAGTTTTTCAAATAGTTTTGAAAATATTGGCAACAGGGAAATGGGTCTATATGATGATGCTTCATGGGGTGGTTTCTCAGGCTTCGCAATCATAATGACTTCAGCAACTCTCAGGCACATGTTTTAGCATAAATGCGGCATTAATAAATCTAGTCAGCTTTACTATGGCTTTGCGCGGTAGGTGTTTTAGAACTTTCCTGTTATGAGGTTTTCACAGGGTGCAAGTCTGTTAAGTATCTCGGAATCTATGTAGATCGTTCTTTGAGCTGGAAACCCCACCTTAGCAATCTCATATCGCGAGTCCGCAAGTGTATTTTTTTTTAAACTACGACACTCTGTGGACTATCGTACCATTAGAACTGTTTAATATGCCCTCTGTCAAATCATAATAAACTACTGCATCACAGTGAGGGGTGGAACTCCCAAGACAACCCTACTGCCTATTGAACGAGCACAGAGAGCTGTCCTCAAAGTTATGACCTCGACGCCGTTTAGATATCCCGTCTCGGCTCTCTGCACCGAATGCCAGGTCCTCACTCTGATACAGCTATTTGTTCTTGGCACTATTTTGCGCAAACATCCCTCTGTGGTATACAACCCTAATGCTGCTAAAAAGCGTAGATACATCGAAGTATGCTCAACTCGCGGATGTAGAACGGCCCTTGCTTAGCGTCATTATGATATTCTGTCTAACAATTTATATAACAAAATAAACAAACTATGCACCATTGCCCCAATGCGCCTAAATGTTTGTAAGACCAAGGTCACAAAGTGGCCATTGACACTGAGTTACGATAGGACTGAAGTTTTACTACATGTATCAATCGCTTAAACTAATGTAGTTAATAAAGGCATATATTTATATTTATATTCATGCAGACTTACATAAACGCAAATTTTTCAACATCGTTATCTCTCTCTCAATATATACACACACCATAGGTACCTTTATAGGCCACATCATTATTATATACATTTATTGTAAGCAGTTATCTTATAATAATGTTCTGTGCTCGTCCTACAACTACTGATATATGTTCAAGCTATAGGCGAGCACGCTGGCACCCTAAACACAAGTTAAATCTTACTTTTGGTGCCAGAATTCATCGAAAACACTCTTTCCCTTAGTTATAACGCTGCATAATTTTTAGATAAGTGTTTTTGTACAACTGAAGGTAATATAATTTTTTTCCCATATCCCGGTGATTTCCTCTAGCTTATGTTGTTTTGAATTTCTCGCAGAACTTCTTAAGGAGTCACAAGCTGAATTCTTTGACTTTGTAATAACTTTTCAGTCTCAAGTATTTCTATGGAGCTCTCATTGGTTGAAAAGTGTTTTCTAAGTATTGGGCAAACCTAACCGCTTTTTGTTCATTGCTTATGGCCCATTTTCCGTCGCTGTTTCTGATGGGCGGTATTTGCATAATCGGCATTTTTAGTTTTCTTGTCGGTTTCCAAAGAGAGAAATCAGTTGATTGGTCGTTGGTTAGCTGCATAAGGTTAGTATTCAGACAGTCATCCTCAAATTTTAGAATTTCTTTCTTTAATCGTTTAGTTAGGCTATTTAATAATGTTTTATCCCGCGGGCATCTTGTTTGTTACCACCGCTTTCTTCGCTTTCTTTTTTCGGATAGTAAGCTCACAATTTCCTTGGGATAGATTTGGCCCTTATATTTACGTTTTAACTGTGGCGTGTTGTTCCACGCACATTGTTGGATATTAACAACATATTTGTTTATTTCTATTTAGTAACGGAGTTTTTAGGTCGATAATACTATCTAGATCAAGGGCAAAACTGTCCACATCTGTAGACTTATTAACCAGGGTTAAATGGCTTTCTCGTAGTTGGATTTTTTGACTAAGTCTTAGGATATTCGGGGAGTGGTCCGAATTCATGTGAAAATCTTCCTCCAAATGAACGTAATTGGGGGATATATTTTTGATTATGAAAAATTCTATAAGATCCGGTACATTTTGGGGGTCAGTAGGCTAGTATGTTGGTTTGCCTGGGCTCATAACTTCACAATGTGTGTCTTTAACTTCCCTTTGTTGTAGTAAGTCTTGATCCCCAGTGCGTATGCTTGGCATTGAAATCACCGCCTAGGGTGGATCTCGGGCCTAGAAGTCCCAAAAATTGTAAGTATCGCTCTTTTCTTAGCATATGCCTTGGAGGACAGTAGACGGGGGCTATGGAAACTTGACAAAATTTTGTTTTAACAGATACTGCCTTGGCTTGAATGTCTGGTTCTTCAAATTTATTCTGCTCGTAATGATTGATGTTTTCTTTGATTATAACCGCGCTATCTCCTCTGGCGGAGTTGTCAGGGTCGAGCAAATTATATACCTTGTATCCTCTAAATTTGATGAAAGATTGATTAGTGAAGTGAGTTTCGGAGATTAAGCACAATCTATATTTTCTGTCTCTTGGACTGCCTGAACCTCATTCTGATGTTTGAGGAGCCCATTAGAGTTCCACGCCATTATTTTTTGTGTTCTTCAATTTTAGTTATTAATAACAGCTGTTTTGGTGCTGGATTTTAGCTTCTCTAATCTTTTGTCAAATGTAGTAATACACTTCAAGATCTGATTTTTCTTATCTTTCAGATTCGAAGGCTGTGTCTTGTTTTGTACACGAAACACACACAAATTGCACACGGTGTGCAAATCAAATTTAAAATCGGTTCAGTAGTTTAGGAGTCCATCGCGGACAAACAACGTGACACGTAATTTTTATATAATAACGATATTCATGTCTAAAGGCTCCTACACACTATGCCGGCAGCCCCGTCGGCGGGCATAGCACCAACAAGCCGCGGTACTGCCGGCGGATATTTAAGCCACCGGGGCTTGCCTGATAATGCCGGCATACCCGCACAGCAAAAACCCCCCGGCTGTGCCGCCGGTATAGTGTGTAGGAGGCTTAAAAGAGTTAACAAACTAAAATCAACAGGTTAGGTTTCAGTTAGTGAGTCGTAGAACATTTGGTAGTTCTTAACTCCGTCTATTATGATTGGCGGTGGCGGAGGCACTTTTTTGACTAATGTCTGTTCCTTCTCACATTTTTGTTGTTGTTGGGTGCTTGTTCCGGGTTTTTGTGGTGGAGAGAGGTAGATGTTTAGCTTCCTTTTCTTCCTACTTTTAACCCTAATCCACTCACGTCTCTTTAGCGAGTTCTTCCTCGTCTGTGTAGTACTCGATATCTCCTTTTCCAGATTGAGCAAATTGTATGTTGCTCTTTGCTTCCATCTCCTTAGGGTCACTATTTTCTTGACCCTTGGAGCTGGGAGTTTCTTCTTGGCGGCTTTGAAGTTGTCGCTGCAGGCCTTCTATTTGGATCTTCAGATCATTAACAAGAAGTTCCAGCTGTTCTGTTCTCTCTCCGATTTTTCCTGGATGTATCTGTCATACAACAGCTTCTCCAGATCAGTTATAATTTTTACCTCTGTTGAAGACATAGTTAGGTAAGTAAAAACTTCAACTGAACAATTATTTAATTGCACTGTTTACACTATAATTAATGACTGGGTCATCGCGGTGGCCTTCATAAACCGATTTCGCAAGGCGGCGATGTCGGTGTTATTGTGATGCGCCAGCGAATTACTCTAAAGTAGAGCACCCGCGCGCGAATGATACACGTCCGATCTCGGTAGAAGCCATACACGGAACTGAACGGAACGGGAACATGATAACTTAATTCGTGTTTTATCCGACTTAAAAAAAAAAGGAGGAGTTTACGCGTTCGGCTAATTTTATTTCAACAAAGTCCTTTAACGCGGCTTGCGGTAGGAGTTGACTGGTAAAAATCGTCACCTAACGAAAAAGCGTTAAGCCCCCTCCAAGTTTCTCCGTCTCTGTCTCTTTCTATTATATATATGACCGTGTGTGTGATTGCGTTGCTGACGGGGGTCCCCCGCCCGCACAGTTTCTTTAAAAATGTATCATTGATTTACGTGATTCTTTTATCATTTGCTAGAGGAAGCTCGCGCAGTGGTCCCATGTAAATTTTACTTTGCTTGGGTAGTTTTTGAGTCAGCTTTCTTTGATACGTACCTATTTAGTCCAGTTTGCGTATGTTGACGATGTTATAAAACTTCCTGTCACTGTTGTTTACAAAGCAAGTAGTGATATACGAATTTGGGTGGGTAGAAACTACAATAGTGAAAAAAGTACCTAGTAATAATTAAATAAATTTGTATTTTAACACGTTGCGGGACACTAAACACCCTCAGACGTAATCACAATAAAACTATTCGGTCTTTTTCAGTGTCCTTCAACCGATTAAAAATGAAAAGTTGGCGACAAAAACTAAAATACAAAATTAGACACCAACTTCAGAAATTATAGTAATTTTTCACTTTGTAGTGTTTCTTTGAAGTCGGTTGTTGTTTTTTGTATTAAAGTCTTTATTTAAAATTTTGAGTTTTGAGAAGGAAGGCCCGCGAGCTCAACACGAGCGCGTCGAGGTCGCGTGCGACCCGAGACTCACGATGACGATCTTCCTCCAGCGGCCCTCGGCGACGGCGGCGCGCGCCAGCTGCTCCAGGTGGCGCACGTCGTTGTGGCGGAACACGCGCACGGTGGCGCGCGCCAGGCGCAGGCCCAGGATCAGCGACGCGTGGTTGTTTTCGTCACTCAGCGCCAGGCAGCCCGCGCCCAGCAGGCCGGGCAGGCCCAGCGTGTTGGTGCCGAACCCCATGCCCACCACCAGCGCCGCCTGCGATACACCGCCGAGTACAGTCTAAGATGGCTAGAGGAGCAGCGTCAATCTGTCCGCTGGGGCTGGACGCTGTGTGAGCGCCTCGGTACACAGAGCGAACCGGATCGTTGGCGCCTTCCGGTTTGTTCTGTTTCCGAAGCGAGCGCGTACCTCGACCCCGAGGAACTTGGCGGTGGTCTCTTCCAGCTCCTGGTGCAGCGGCGTGCTGCCGAGCTCGGCGCGCGCGGAGCACGCGGCCAGGCCGTAGCGGCGGCACGCGGCGCGCACGGCGGCGTGCGTGCTGCCGCCCGCGCCCTCCGCGAACCCCAGGTAGTTGTACGAGCCCAGGTTGATGCAGCGCTGCTCCGCGCCCGTGAACCTGCAGCACAAGTAGCACAACATACTTCTGAGATGATCATAATCATAATCATTTATTTGTCAGAAAATGGTACATTATAATGGTCTTAAGATTAGTCAGTGGTATCATCACATTCTGCCAAGTATGGCGTGCAAATATTAGGTAGATACATTTATTACAGGACAGAGATTATTAGTTTAGTATTAACATTATTGATTGCCTATTACGAATTAAAATTACAATTTGAGGTATGTCGGTTAAAAATAATATAATAAACACACTATTTATTTAGTATGGTCAAAGTATCATTAAATGTCAGAGTATCAAAGAGTAAGATGTCAAAGTATAAAAGATTACAATTAGGATGTCAACGTATCATTCAAATAGTCGTTTAAATTATAATAACATTTATTACATAGCAAGTCTTTAAGTTTACTTTTAAATCCATTTAAATTTAACTCTTTGATTGATTTAGGAATTTTGTTATAAACTTGCGGAGCTATGCAGAATATGCTTTTCCACATTAGGGCTGTTTTGGCTCTCCGTCCGCGTAACATATCATTCCGCCTGTTACGTTTAACAGTATCTGACAGGTGAAGAAACAAATGTGCATTTAACTTAACAAATAGGGCAGTTTCATAAATATACAAAGAAGGTTGTGTCAGGATTTTGAATTTTTTTATATATGGTTTACAACTGTCCGTTACTTGTGTAGTCCAAACATGGCTCTGATGGATCGCTTTTGCGCTTTAAAGGCGGCTTCTCTGTTTGTCGAGTTACCCCAAAATATAATACCGTATCTTAATATAGATGCCACAAGACCATGATAAGCTGTGAGTAGTGCATCTGTGTTAACTGTTGGAGCAAGTTTATACAGGGCATAGGATGAACTACTAATTTTCTTACATAGTGCTTCAATGTGATCTTTCCAGTTGAGCTGCCTGTCAATAATTAAGCCTAGAAATTTTGCACTATCTACGTCGTGAATTTTGTTACTTTCGTATTGGAACTCCATTTTCGAACTGAGTTTTTTATGGCCCAAAGTGCATTACTTGGGTTTTTCCAAGATTAATTCTTAAATTATTGTTATTAAGCCAAGAGATTAATGAATTGACCGCGTTATTGACATCAAATTCATACGATTCAGGTTTATTGCAAGGTATTGTTACCGTACTATCGTCAGCAAAGAGTGTTATGGGGAAGTCTATGGCATTGGGCAGGTCATTAATATAAATCAAGAACAGTAAGGGACCCAATACACTGCCCTGTGGTACTCCAAAATAAACTGCGTTCTTTGGACAAGTATGTAACTTCTTCTTTAGTCTTTAAATTTAAGTCTGTTATAGCAGTAAATTGTTTTCTTTTTGAAAGGTAAGTGCATATTAAGTCCAGAATGTTACCTCTTATACCATAGGAGTCAAGTTTGTTTCTAAAAATATTGTGGTCAACACAGTCAAAAGCTTGCGTCATATCACAATACACAGCACAAACAGGTGTTTATTTATCAATATTAGTCATAATTTTATTTAGAAAGTCATAAATAGCCATATTAATTGTCATATTCTTCCGGAAACCTTTTTGCTCGTTACAGAGAATCATTTGTTTTTCTAGGTATGCGTAAAGCTCATTATAAATGTATTTCTCATAAATTTTGGAGAAAATTGGCAAAAGCGCAATAGGTCTATAGTTTTATAGGTTTAGGTTTAGTTTTTTAGGTTAGGTTTTGTAGATTTTTTTTTTAGTTTTTATTACCCTTTTTAAATGTAGGTTTAACTATGGAGATCTTGAGACGGTCAGGAAAAACGCCCTGACTGATACACAGGTTAAGAATGTGACTTAAGTGTTTAGAAATTAAATCGGCAACATGTTTTATAATCTAGTTGAAATTTCGTCATACCCTACGCTATTAGTGTTTTTAAGACCTTTTATAATGTTAAATATTTGTATCGGTTGACATGGAGCCATGAACATAGATTTTTGTTTATTTAATATATAAGCACTCGATCTTTTACCTACTCCTGGTATTGGCACAATTTTTTCCACGAAATAGTCGTTGAACTTGTCAGCAACTAATTGAGGGTTGTTAATTGTTTCATTGTCGATTTGAATTGTGTTTATTGAGTCATTAGGTAGATTTAATTTAGGGTTTTTTATTATATTCCATGTCATTTTGCTTTTATTGTCAGAAGTTTTAATATTGTATCTATTTTGAGATCGTTTAGTCAATTTAATATTTTTTTTAAATAACTTTGAGTAATTCGAATATTTTGTTTTATTTATTTGAGTAGGTTTAAGTCTAGACGTCTATAACAATTGCCTTTTCTTGAAGCTACATAATTTAAGTCCTTGGGATATCCATTTTGGTTTTTTGCTTGTTGGTATTTTAATACGTCTACGGGGGAAGCTACATAATTTAAGTCCTTGGGATATCCATTTTGGTTTTTTGCTTGTTGGTATTTTAATACGTCTACGGGGGAAGCATAGATCATGAAATAATTTAAATTGTTCGATAAATGAATTAAATGCATCATTTGGATCGTCATTATCATATATTTCAGAGAATGTTATTTTCTCAAGACAGGATCTAAATTTATTCATATTCTCTTGGCTAAAGTCCCGTTGAGATTTATACCAATATTTCAAAACACAGTCAATAGGTACGGGACACTTTAGCAATTGCGCAGTGTGATCCGATAGGGCAAATTCTATTACTTCCGTCCTGCATTTTTTCTCGAAATTGTGGGCGAAATTATCAACGCAGGTTTGGCTTTGCATCCTGGTTGGTTTTTCTATTGCTAATGTCATTTTAAAACTTTTAAGGAGACATCTTAGTTCGAAAGTTATATTATTATTTTTCAATACGTCTGTCCATATTTATATCGCCTGCTATAATAATATTCCTACAATTTCTTCTTGCCAGTAATGTCAAAAATTGCTCTAATTTGCTAAAAAATACATACAAGTTCCCGGTCTTTGGTACTCTATAGATACATATTATTACAATTTTATAATTTGTCAGTTCAATTGCACAGCATTCTACTACATTAGTCAATGAAAGTTCTGAAACCTCTGGTAGCTCCCTCCATTAATGTCCAAACCGGACCAGAATACAAGATCCTCCTCTTTTACTATTTTGTCTGCTGAAACATGCAGCCAATCTATAATTAGGTATTACAAGGCGGTCTTCGTGACCTGACATCATAAAATGCTCTGTTATGCATAGTACATCTACGGACAGGAATTTTTCTGACAGTTCATTAAGGCATATAGAGAGGGTGTCTGCTTTGTTAAGCAGACCCGCTATATTTTGGTGTAGAACACATAGGTTCACGAAAAAAAAACACTGTGAACAGTATTATCCTCTAAAGACAGATTATTACTAGATGAGTTATTATTACAATTTTTTTCTTCGAAATTTTCGGTATCTATTTTATTGTTATGTTTTGTAAAGTCAGTTTGTACTGATTTATTTACATATATTTTTTTACTTTGTATAATTAATAAATTTTGATATTCATTTGATTTGTATTTATAGTCCAATTGCAAAATTTCCCTTAACAAAGATCTAGATAAATTAAGTATAAAGTGTGTACTTCGGGGCCGATATCTAGAGTAGTCCATATCCATAAAAACAACATTGTCATACTTTCCACAGATAAACCTTAACATGTAATTGAGTTTTGTTTCATTAAGATATCTATTTGATGGAACCTCGCTAATAATTATATTTGTGTTCTTGATGGATGATAGCCATGCATGTCACTACACACATGTACACTTCCGTGTCATATGGGTTGCGTTCATGGCGGCCTCCAACAACAATAACATAGTCATTCATATTGAATTTAGCTATTTCCTTTTTTGATGAATTGATGAGGTTTTCCAATGTAGTACCAGATTTTATAAACGAGAATACCGTATAATCCGATCCCAACAGCTGATTAAGTGATTGACGTAGTCCATTCCCTTGTTCATTACATAATATCATAACTTTTTTTTTTGCTTCATTATCTTTGCACTTGCGTGAGGAAGTATTTCTACTGCGTGGATTGTCGTGAGTCAGTTCATCAATAGGCGTGTGCAATATATTAGTACTTTCTTCATTTTCACAACTGTCCTCTTTGGAGAAATTTAGTACAGTTTTGTTTAAGACACTATCCTGTAGGTTTTCAGCCATACGTATGGCAGCTACGAATGAAAGCCGCTTTTCGACACCAGGGGACTTGTTTTTGTCAGCTGCGGAATTATTTAATACATCAGCTTTCGGGCTTATTAAGTTTAATGCCTGTATTGTGTATTGTTGAAACTTTAGCTTTGAAAACCAAGCCGACAGTCCCAAACATTGTGATCCGTCACAATCTTTACTCATCCCCACCATAAAAAGGGATCTAGTCACGAGAAAACTATCCGTATGAAAAATGTCATGTCCCGTGCACACCGTTTCGTATTTGTATCCGCAATAAACCCTATTTTAGTTTTCCGATTTATTTATTTTGTAAACTCCAATAATATTATTATACCAATACCCTACCTACATGTTAAATTTCGAGTTTCAACTTGATTCGGGGGTTGGTCAAAAGTCGCTCGAAATGGTTCGTCTAAGGTAACCCTTACACGAAGTTTGTCAACGAAAGTGGGAGTAACCGAATTTGGTTCTTTATTTAATAGTAATAAGATCTAAGATCTCCAGCACGAACTCTGTTGTAAATTTTCTTCGCAAGAAAATTGACCGAAATGCAGAACAATGGCGCTAGTTGTACTATACCAGTCAAAAATCTGTCAAATAATTGTATGTCATCTTGTGTTTTCAAATATCAATATTGAATTATTATAATATTTTTATTTTATTGTTTAGCCGTGGTATTTATTTAGTTTATTAATTCTTAAAAAATTTAATAATCGTTTCGGAAGTGGTTTTAGTGATTTTTTCATGTTTTCTATTTCACAGTTTCGTTCCTACAATGTGATAAATTACGAAAATATTATTTACGCAAATAAATTAAATCCCAGAGCAGCAGAAAATTCAAGCGCAGTCCTCTCGTCTCAACAGAGCGACGGCGACTGATTTGTGAAACAAAAATATGCTTGAAGTTCCCGCAACGTGCGACGGAAGATGACTTCTTCCACGAACTAAAAACGTCGTAAGTGCTTAAAGCTTGTAATCGTAATAATACCAAAAAAAAGGAATTTCAAAAAATGCCTGCACTATTTTTTTCGCCTTGTCTTAATACAAATAATCATAAAAAAATATCTTATTACTCATTAGCATATTAAGTACAAATTGAAAAAACGTGTAAATTAGGGGTAACCTTCGTGATGTTATTTTATCGAGAAAATTTTTACATTTTGTGTTTCTGTTCCACACCAAGTTTCAAAAGTCAAGTTTCAGTTTTAATCATGTAGTTACTCATATTATTTTTATTTTATACCTAAGTCTTATGAATTTAATGTAAAATCAAATTGAAGATAGGCAATTTTGGTTACTACCCGCTCTTAAGCGTGAGCTCGGCGCCGGGCGCGGAGCAGATGGGCCGGTTGAAGCAGAGAAGTGGCAGCAGATTGCGCGATGGAGTGGGTGTTACCTGAAGCTCCAGTTGCGGTCGTCTGTGGCGCGCTCCTTAAGCGTGAGCTCGGCGCCGGGGGCGGAGCAGATGGGGCGGTTGAAGCAGTGCCGTACGCGCCGGTACAAGTACCGCGAGAAAAACGTCTCGAACGGGTCGTACAACGTCGCATATCCCTGGGAAAGATATTCAACAATAGTCAATAAAAAAAATATTCGGTTTAAAAAACACGGTACAATATTTAAAAAAAAAAAGGTAATAGAGCCTAAAGGTGGTTTTATACTGGCGAGGCGAGGCGTGGATGGGATGGGCGAGAATTGAAATTAGTATGGCAAAATTTCTATCCACGCCCTGCCCATCATTGGTGTAAAAAAAAAGGTTTAGATGCGCGAGGATGTTCGAGGCGAGAATTGAAATATTTGTTAGTACAATATTGAACTTTATTGCCTTAAGAATAGAGTATTTATTCACTTTGTAAAAACGGATTTATAAATCTCGCACCGGCCATCGAGGACCCGCACGTTCTCTCCGTCAAGCGCTGACTCGCGATGTCTCGCGCTGGCACGCGCTGATACGCGCCGGCTCACTCCAAGACATCGCTGCGTACTATACTCTCCAGCTCCCTGTGCTACTTACATGTTTTTATTATGATATTTAATATGGTTTCTAATCTAAACACCGCGATTTCGTTATCTTGGCATAAGTAGAATATTATTTCTTCTTCTAATATCTTCTTCCGATTCTTCTTCCTCCATTAACATATTTAATAAGTAATGACGAAACATGACACAAAACAAACCGCCAAACATTGATCGCACCATACGAACGAAATAGCTCTGGTTCTTTCTCCACAAAATGTAGTAAGCGCGCGAGACACGGCTGGCCGGGCGGCGCGTGATAGCCCCAATCGGCGCGAGGAAGCGATGGCTGGTGCGTGACATCGCGAACCGGCGCGAGGTAGCGCTGCGCTGGCCATCGCGAGACGGCGCGGTTTAGCGATGGACATACATCTTTCGGTGTAAAAGGGGTAAGCGTGATTTTAATTCTCGCCCATCCCATCCAAGCCTCGCCTCGCCCGCCGGTATAAAACCACCTTTAGGGGCTAGGTCGCTTCCCAAGTAAATCAAAAACGTTCATATTGAGATGAACTAAATAAGTAAAAAATAAAACACTACAAAGATAAAAAATAATTTAAAATACAAATAAACCCGCCTGCATAATAAGTACCATCAATGTAAAATCAACGAAAGAAATCGAAACAAGATCAAACATTAACGGCAAATTTAAAACATATCGATGGTAGTCCTTCAAAATTGTATGCAGCATGATAACATGCAGTCGAAGGCATAGAATTGTGGTTAACGTTTGATCTTGTTTGGATTTCGTTCGTTGGCTTTTTATTATTATTAAAGGAGATTGCCCGTGGATGGGCCCCACTTTGTGGCGCCGTGTCCTAACTTCATGCTATACAAAATTTATATCTTATTTTTTATGTTTATGTATTTTTTATGAACATTTATTTTACCCTAGCATTGAAAAACGAAATAAATGTTTATTTAACTGAATCTTAGGTACATCCGTCAACTAAACCTTACTTGAACGTTGCCAGATGTCAAATAATATTTTAATAAAAAATCGGAATCGATTGATTGATATCGATACTATTCCAGAGTCTAGTTTTCATCTAATACTGACTTAACGCGTTGCCTGCTGAATTAATTTAAGTTACTAAATTAATGCTAAGTAAATAGCTATTGACCCTGTGCGGCAAACGCAGCCGCGCGTTCAATAAATATTTCGTATGGTGCTATGAACGCGTATGCGCGGTTGAAGAAAGTCTACCCAGTGCGGCTGGCCGCATTAGTGCGGCGTTCAATACTTGTCCAAGTGCGGCACGGCGCTTATGTGCGTTTGCAAATTTTCGAGTTTTATGACAGTCATAAAACAATTATTTAAATTTATATTTATATAATACGCTCAAGTAAAGGTGTTTTCACACGACAGCTGTTTCTGTAACAATCTTTTGTGAAGCACTTTCGGTGCCGAGCACGGGGGGCTCTCAGGTAGAACGTAAAAAGGGTAAAATGTTAGTTGTTACACACGCCATCTATTGAGATATAAGCGAACTAAGATTTATCGTACTACTAGTTTTAAGAAGATAATAAGGTGATGATGATATTATGTTTAAAGACATATTACAAATTAAACACTAAAAAACACTAAAAAATATATTGCTCACATAAAAGACATTTTAAATAAAAGGGGTTCGCCGTAGCCGGAACCTTGTTGTTTAAAATGTATTATCACCGGCGCGGCACCTGGCTTCAGTATAATACAATATTGAAATACCTAGTACCGAGTACAATAGTGCATAAATCTATTGTGTTCAAAATTTTAAGTTTAAGCCTTAAGACAAAAGGATGTCGGAATATTTTTTGTTATCATACGCAGCCTGGAGGAATTTTTAAGCTAACAAAGCAGCTAGGACTTATGAGAGCGGTAAATCAACACAAAATCATGATGATGCATCTTTTCCATGGAATCATTCTTTTATCATATAATTTTATATTACCTATCTAATAAAATATAAAAATCATAATAACATAGTATTATATTATCAAAAAACAATAATATGGTAACATTATTTTGTTTTGTCATTCATTCCCTCGTTCAAAATTTTGATCTACCTACGATTTACATTTGACACTGACACATTTCACTTTGTAACCGCGTACCGCGTACAGAAGAAAAATTTTGAAATTTTTTTATTTTAACAAATAATAAAAAATGAGCCGAAATATAATGAGCCGCTGGAGCCAGGCCATTCGCCGAATATTTTGTTGTGGGTCTGGTGCTGATACAGCAGCTGATTCAACCGATGAGTAAGTATCAACATCTGAATGAATATTTCATGGAAGCAGTTTACATTGTATTAATTAAATTATTATTTTAAATGTTTTTTTTCATTTCAGACCGATCTATGAAACTGTAGAGGCGCTGCACCAGACCCACGGCACGGTGAGTGCGCTGCAGCTGGTGGTGGAGGCGGTGGAAGAGGTATATACCGTTATTGATTAGATAGTGCCACATAATTCAATACCTAGTGTTACGCTATTAGGTTAAAATGAATAACGGAATAATAATAATACATAAATATACAGAAGAAAAATGATTTCATTATTTGTTTTACTTCGACAGATAAGGCAGTTGCTTGTTCCAATCGCCGACATGCCGGAACGCATACGGCGATTGGAACAGCACCTGCACCCGCTGCTGGTGTACAGGCCGGAAGAGGGAGAATATATGGAAATGCAGTGAGTACATACTTACTTAAGTGCACATACGTGATCTACCAAGAACATTTGTGGTCTCTGCCGTAGTCCCTGAAAGGTACCACAGGTAATTTTTTTACCCATGGTCCCTCCGAGAAATACAATGCTTCTGAAATGAAATTGTAGTCCCTGGAAGGTCCGTCCCTCTGAGAAATACAATGCTGCCAGATTAAAATTGTACCGAAGTCAAGTCTTAACACAGATGTGTTTATGGGCGAATAGGTTATTTATCCTCAATACTATATTGCATTCCACAATGTATATACTTAGGTGGTAAACATTAGATTAAGACTTGATTTAGGTACAATTTGAATTCACCTTTCAAGGCCTACGGGATCCCGACTACCATTTTAATTCGGCAGCATTGTATTTGTCGAAGGGACCACTGGTAAAAAAAATACCTGTGGTACCTTTCAGGGACTACGGGAGAGACCACGGGTCAGGAACAAAATATTTGTTACATTTTGGTTTTCAATGTAGGTTCATATTCAGAAGTTTTCTTTTTTATCTACAAATCATAATTTGCAGGAGCGGACCCCGGCCTGCACCAGCAGCGGAAGTGCCAACTCCACCGTCTCGCAGCGTCTGGCTCCAGTGGCTGACAGAACGAATTGATTATGGGGAGCCCTGGTGATCGTTCTTGTCAAAACGACTCATCAGGGCTCCCCCAATAAACTATGAACTTTTCATCAAGTTTTTTATTTTATTGTCATTACCCTTTGTTTCTAATTTCCATCACACTCACTAACATAAAGTGATGACTTTCAACAGGTAAAGCTGGTAATAGATTAGTTCGTTCGCCAAGATACATCAGCCGTACTGTATTATTTTACAAAATATTAAGGGGGAAGCGCTAAGGTAGCCCGCCAAATTCGAATTTTTATGAACTTGAGAGAACTATGAGAGTTGTAATGATGAGTTTTATGATTATAGTTCTATAAATAATATTTGATGCGGCTGCGAATCATATTTAGATGAACATACAACCTGCTAGTGACCTGCAAATTGCATAAAGAGCATTTGAGATTCGTAGGATATTAATATTATTTTCAAATAAAACAATTCGCGTAAAACTAGGCAGTACGGTCTGATGACTTTAGCCTGATATTGAATGGCCATAAAATGAAAAGATAGTATGTTGTCGATTGTAATTTTATTTGATTTGCTTGTTTGTTAGCTTCAAACATTCGATTCCAATGGATTTTGGAGGATTTCTGTAAGTATTCATAATTTTTATAACTACAAAAGAACGGTTTAGCTGTAATGTTTTTATGTGTATTTAAGTAGTTTTCTTTGAAGTTATTATTGCCGTAGATAATTATCGAACCAATAGGTCCTATTACATCTTTATAAATTTTTTGTTAGACAAGACGAGGATACCAATCCCAGTGATTGGGTCCCGTCGGAGTCACTGCCTCCGACTGCCGCTGCGTTCGGCGGGCCTGGGGGGAGCAGCGGGCCCGGAGGAAGCAGCGGCGGGGCCGGGGGAAGTGGCACCGGCGGGAGCAGCGACGGTGCCGGGGGAAGTGGCGCCGGCGGAAGCAGTGGCGGGGCCGCGTCAAATATGACGGCTGCACTGCGGGCGGCTAAGAGAGCAGCCGTCATAATTGACAACCAGCCCGCCAAACGGCAATGTCTCGGCGGCACAGATTTACCCACGCCTAAGGGTAAAGGCGTGGGTAAAAAAACAAAAAAATAAACAATGTTATTTTTAGGTTATTTTTTTTATTTCACGCTCTCAAATAAATTTCAATAATTGCTACGTGTAGACACGACTCGGAAAGCGAGTTGTGGTGGGTACACCACGAACTAATATTATTCCACCCTGACACGCGTAACGTATTACTATGTAGCAGCCGAATAACGTATGTAACATTTGAAATAGGTAACTCGTGTGTAGAAACCTTTACCGATTCATATTTTACGATGTTATCGAAACAATAGAGATGCACAATGGACGCACAGGTGCGGCGCGCCGCACTCGAAGAAAGTTAAGTAAATTGAATAGACGCGCATGCGCGCCGCCAGCACATGGTAAAAGTCCAAAAAACGCGCAGGTGCGTTGGCCGCACTGTATGCGCTGTGTTATCGGAAACGTTTTACTTTTGGTAAACCCACTTATATGAAGTAGAATCAAAATAAACTATGAAAATAACTATATTTAAAAGCTAACCTTTTTTTGTACAAATTAATAAGATCATTTTATTCATCAATATGCATCTGAAATATTTTTTTTTTTAAAACAATGACCTAAAAATCAATAACAATTAATTAACCCAAAAAGCACAGATGGTTATTTTTAAAAATAAATACAAAATCGACATCCAAAATCGATTACCAAATAATTTTACCTGGCAGCACCATACATGGTGTAAGACAATGATCTATATGTCAAACGAATCAAATCAATAGCCGGTTTATCGTTTCGTGCTGTACGTGTGTCGAGTTGAATCATATTCCTCCGTATTTACTTCTGTTACGTTGCGATTCCTACCTCGATACCTCAAGTGGTTTTATTGTGATCATCAACCAATCAAAATATTTTATTTCACATAAACCAACATGGGCACTTATGAAACGTCAGAAGCTAGGTGCACGGTTCCAATTGGTTGTTTACTATGGAGAAGAGCCGGCAAGAAACTCCACGGTTACTCTTTTAAAAATAAGGGTAACGCCTACACCTGTAAGTTTATATTTTCTTTAAAAGATTTAGTATGCACACGCTTTACTGTTTCGTGGATTTAATAATACATATTCTATGAAGAATAAATGTTTCATTTATTTATTGTTGTTTTTTTTTTAATATACCTTTTATATTATTTGGATCTTCTTCTTATAACTTAAAATGGCATTTAAACATAACCTGCCCTATAATTAAATGCATTCTTACACATGGGATGGGACTTCGATTTCCCCATCTTGGAAGCAATGTGGTGATCGTACTATATTGTCATAGAGCACTGAGTAGTAGTTAAGAGGCTTCTGCCAAAGCCAGTCGCCTTTTTCGATACTCACTGGAGGAGAGGGCAAGCACACTACTCTCTAGCGAGAGAAGGTGGTAGTGATGCCTATTCTCAAGAATCATCTTGCTCATATTACCCTTAAAATTTCCACTGCATAGCAAAGGCGACCCCATTAATATCAACCGCAATATCAATTAGAATAGTAAATAGGTCCATTAAGAAGATAAATAGGGAAGAATTTAATTTTTATAACCTCAATTTCAGAAAACTAAAAAAAAAGATTTCTCTTGAACCAGGGTGAATAAATAAAAACCGTTTGCAGAATATGAAAAGATACTTCTTTATCTACAAAATAAAATTAAAAACACCGTGACACGACAACCTTTTAAGGGAGCCCAAAGCTCCTAAAAAAATGGGCAATGTCCTTTTTGATCTTGTTTCGGTCCTTTTAGTTGATTTTACAATGATTGTCTTTTTATGCAGGCGGGCTTTTATGTTGTTTTAATGATTTTTTTTATTGATGTCTTTTTTATTATTTAGTATTAGGGTCATGATCATGGTATACTTTATTTAAATGCTTACGATGAGCCCTTTAATTTGATATCCATATTGCAGCATTCGAAACAACGTTTTTTTTCCAGCTGCCATGTTTGTCTTTTTTTTTTACTTATCTAAGAACACTTGGGCGGTCAAGACGTATCGAACGATGTCTTTGTTTTATAAATCCGTCTAGCGGTTTGAAAGATATGAGGTAATAAAGAATATTACATACATACAAGATCGTGCGAAAAACATAACCCTTTCCTTGCCGTCGGGCAATATGAATAAACAGTATAATACAAAGTTATCTGCAGACTGGTACCTGGCGTAGTGGGTGCTGCACTGCTACCTAAATTTATAAATCTCTCATTTTAAACGCTACATATGCTCTAAATGAGCAAAAAAGTCAAACATGTCGATCAATCACAGTGTGAAAGATGTAACATTTATAAATTCTCGCACGATGTCTTCAATATATGATATGTAGTACATATTCAAGTATCGATTAGATATCTCGTATGAATTACTCATGACTTGGAGTCACACAAGTGGTTGCGTCAAATAGCACAGTTTTCCATATAACAGAGTTACTGATTCACTCTTAAAAATAACAGTTACATTTAAACATATAGGTATCTGGTATGAAATAAAAAAATTGCTAGCCCTCACAAGCAAAGTACACAGACCCAGTTTGGAACAACAACGATTGCGCGGTTCGTCGTAAGTACCTAATTAAGTTTATGACTCTTGGCCAATTAATAATTAACACCGAAATACCGAATATGCCATTAACATAAATGAAAGAAGTTGGAGTAATGTAATAGTGATGATGAAGCATAATAAAAATATGTCAGTCTGGCGAACGAGTGGCTCTCGGTGCGTGCGCATTTTTAGTAGTTCAATAAATGACCTAAAAGCAATATTCATAACAACCACACCGCACACCGAATAGCAGCCAGTGCAGAGCAGCGGCCATGGCATCAATTAACGAATATATCAGCGTTTTGGTTTCATTCTGAACATCCAGCATTGAGTGCCATCCGATGTAGTGAAACAAATATTTTCGAAGACTTGTGACTTTGGAATTGAAAGCTAGGAGCCGACGTTCCAAGTAACCTGGTAATTAAGCTTGATATTATATTTAGCAAGAGCCAACACTGGTTTTTACTAGATGTACAAACTCGTAACTCGTATTTACAACGAGATAAGGACAACGTCATGTTTCCTTCCTCAACGTGACCACATCCTGGGTAAACGGCTCATGCATGGTACCTCCCTATGCATGTGCCTAGTACTTTCCAGTATTAATTGCACAATGACGCGAATGCCTATCAAACCACAGTAATATGCAAAAATAATAACTATCAAATGACACAATCCGGTTTTTGTATTAAGTAATTAAGGCGCATTTCCTATAACTTAAGGTCGGCTACGACTCTACGAATAAAAATTACAGTTGTCACCCTCCGAGATAACTGTATTTTTTTGTCATTTCCTTTCGTGGGGACAGGGCAGATGGATGGAAAAATTTGGAGATCATGTCTACCCAGGTTTATTGATTTTTTTTATAAGTATTTTTATGGCCTGGTTGCTAAGACCTTTTAGCCAAGTCTTTAGTTTATTTAACTTCCTTCACTAAATTTCTTCGAAAGTGTTTTTAATATATTTGTATATTGCTCGATAACAAGTCTTATTTTTTAATAATTCTGTCAAGCGGCGGGAGGTATTATTTAGCACAACACTTTCACTACACAATTCACTTAATTCACTCGCTAAAATCAATCTGTCTAACATATGATTTTGACAGTCAAAAAGCATATGATCAACGTTTCCAATATTTAAACCGCAACTTGAAAATTTGTTGTCTTGAACAATACCCAGTCTCGCTAAATGAGCAGGTATTTTGGAATGGCCAAAGCAGAGTCTATTCATCGTAGTTATGAAGGGTGGACTAGCTGTTCTCAGTTTATAATACCACGGCTTAGAAGGTATCTCCTCTTGAATATTTCCGTACCATCTACCTTTTGGTTCTTGATCTTTTTTCCAAAAACTGTCCCAAAAAGCATATATATTTATTCCTATTACAGTATAACAGTCAGTGAATGGAATTGCAGAAGTTAGGTACACATCTAATGAATTGATCCCTTCATAAGCAGTCTTATCAGCTATTTCATTTCCAGTTATACCCTTATGTGAAGGAAACCATAAAAAGAAAACTTCAACTCCTTTTTGAAGGTAATTGTATATTAATTGTTTAATATTATATAAAATATAGTTACTTTTAAAATGAATGTCATAACTTTCAAGACTTTGAATTAAACTAAGTGGATCTGTCAAAATCAAAAAATATTGATATTTATTTACATTATCAATACGCCTAAGAGCTTCAAAGACTGCATATGCCTCTGCTGTGAATATGCTACAAGTTTTACTAAGAACAAAGCTTTGAGCAAATCTTATCTGGGGATCATAAACTGCACTTCTAACATGTGACTCTCCTTTACTACCATCAGTGTAAAGTTTATAGTAACCCTTATTATCATTTAAATATGCTTGTAATTCTTGATTGCTACATATTTTAATTTTGATAATATTAACTGGATTTATCAAAACCTTAAAAGGTTTTAAATAAAAAGGCCAGAGATGATTTTGTTGAACATTACGGAATTTATTTCGCGGGTGTAGAAGAATATGTGGTAATTTGGGAAAATTATGACTTAACAAGTCACTGCCTGCTGTCAGTGGAGATTGCAGAGTTATAGGACAAGGTATGATTTTCTTTATTATCTGCTGATTGTTGGAAGATAGTAGTTTAATACAGTATCTTTCTATTAGTAACAGTCGCCTAAGTGTAAGAGGCATTATTACTGTTTCAACCTCCATGGCTCTTATAGGGGTAGAACATATAGCTCCAGATATAATTCTCAAAGCCTTGTTCTGCACTATATCTAACTTATTTACATGTTTACTGTCAAAATATGCTATACAACTATAATCATAGTGGCTTCTTACAATGGCTTTGTACAGAATAGAGAGTCAGAGGATCTGCACCCCATGACACTCCAGCTAAACATTTAATTATATTTAATCCTTTCATGGCATTCTTTAATATGAAATTTATATGTGGTTCAAATGATATTTTTTTTATCAATAATAACTCCTAAAAATTTATGTTGATTAACCACAGGAATTGTTTGATTATTAAACACTATTTCAGAATTAGGAAAGTCTTTGCTAAATATCATTATATTGACATTGCATTTATTTTTATATTATGATTTGTATTTATCTCGTGTTTGTTATTGTAATACTTGTGATTGTAATATGGGAAAACCTGAAATAAATGGATTTAATTTAATTTAATTTAATTACACTGCTTTTACTTGGGTTAATTTTTAGTTTAAGTTTATTATTGTAATACATTTGCAAATCATTTAAAGCCAAATTAACACTTTGAATAGCAGAATCAACATTGTAATTTATACTGTACAACACCAGGTCATCGGCAAATTGTAGGATATTTACACTACTATTATTTAAATATTTACAAATTTCAGATGTGTACAAATTATAAAGTAGAGGAGACAAAGTTGCCCCCTGCATTGTACCTTGTGATGTAGGTCTAGGTCCATGTAAAATATTATTGTATTTAACATAAAGAGTTCTATTAGTTAAAAATTCATGAATCCATTTACACATTAAACCAGGAATACCCAAACTGGACAATATTTGTACAAGAATGTCTGGTTGAACATTGTCAAATGCACCTTGAACATCTAAAAAGACACATGCTACACTCTTATAATGTTTTGCATTTTTCAGGTCTGAAATAAGTGAAGTTAAGCTGTCTGAACAACTTCGACCACGTCTGAAGCCATTCTGAATATTAGGAATAATATTATTTGACTCAACATAATGATCTAATCGCAGTTTAATCATATTTTCAAAAAGTCCCTAAACAGGATGATAATGAAATAGGTATGTAAGAGTCTGGACTATCCGGTGGCTTATCTGATTTTAGGACAGGAATGACACACTATGTTTTCCAAGACTGAGGTATTGTTTGTTTAAGCCAAAGTGCATTAAGTATCTTTAAAAACAAATTTTGTGATTCAATATTCAATTTCTTAATTAAAATGTAAGGAAAATCATCCAAGCCCGATGTAGTATTCTTTCTAGATTGCAGACTAATTAAGAATTCTGTCCATGAAAAAGGTTCTAACAAGTATTTGGAGCTATCATCATTATTATGAAGATTGTAAAAAACATTTAAATTTTCAACACTTTCACAAGAATTTCCTGATACTTTGTTTAAAAATGGTTCAATAAATTCATCACAATAAGATTTATTACTAGTCTTTATTCTTTTAAACTTTTTAGTATTGTTCCAAATTATTGTAATAGGAGTTGATCTGTTAAAACTTTCACATAATTTTCTCCAACCATTATTCCTCTCTTCTGCTATTGTTCTTTTCTTAATTGCATCAATTTTTTTATATGATATAAAGTTACTAATATCAGGATTATTTCTATAATATTTTAAGGCCTCTTGGGACTTAGTAACACTCTCTTTAATTTTATCATTCCACCAGGGTGCTCGCAGTTTATATCTATACTCTGAAGTTTTGGTAAATTTTGGAATACACTCTAATTTGAGTGCATCAAGTGTAAGGCACTTGAAGTGTAAGACAAAAGCGATCATATGCTATTAGAGGATTACTAAGGTCAATATTAATGTTATTAAAAGTTGTTTTAGAGATGTCATTATACTTGTTCCAATCAGCTTTATTATATAGAAATTTATCTACA
Organism: Dryobotodes eremita; assembly: GCA_917490735.1. Lineage (NCBI taxonomy): Eukaryota > Metazoa > Arthropoda > Insecta > Lepidoptera > Noctuidae > Dryobotodes > Dryobotodes eremita. Next base: position 23,234,651 of record OU823249.1, on the reverse strand, counting down.
GGAGGATTAACATTATAATGGTTGGCTAAAATTGTGATTTCTGTGATAGTTGGAAAATGATAGCTTCCCATATTATCATCATGAACAGACCATTTACATAAAGGCGTAATACAAGGACTAGCCAGACTAACGTCTATAGCTGTCGGATTTCGTTTCGGATAATGTGTAGTAGTGAAATCTCCTTCATTTAGTATACATAGATCTAAATTGTCTATAATGTTATATAATTGTTGTCCTCTGCTTTTGGTTGACAAACAGCCAAAAGCAATGTGATGGGCATCGAAGTCTCCAGCTACAAAAATAGGTTTTGGTAGATTTTTAATTATGTTATTTAAAATGTCAGTTCCCAAAAGCCCCGAGGGAGGGCAGTACACACAGAGAATAGATAATTGGCCACAGGAAGTAAATAGCGACATAGCAATGGTTTTTACATTTTCATTAAACGATGTTTGCAACAGTTTATATAAAAAAAATGGCTTTATCAAAATTGCAACACCTCCATACCCATTTGAAGTATTTTTGAAACAAATATTAAAACCAGGTTTCATTAATAAGACAAACATCTATGTTGTTTTCTTCCAAAAAGTTAATTAAAAGAGGTTTTTTACTGTAAATACTTTGAATATTGTACTGTGCAATTCTTAAAACAGATGTATTATTACTATCCATAATTAAATTAGATTTATAAGTAACATTTCTTTGATAAACATTGTTGTAATTGGACTGTCATCTCCCTTATTTGCTATAGCAATTAATGTGCGTACCATGGCATTTGTAATGTCATTATTATTTATTAAGTGAGTCTTCAACTCATCAGTGGAAATCAGCTTTTGTTCATTTGTCTTATTGTTAACATTTTCATTGGGTTTGTTATTTGTCTTTTTATATACATTATTTTCAGGTTTATTAACTACTAGAGGAGGGAATCCTGTATTTAAAATTCTCTCCTTAGATAGGGCAACAGCGGCATAGGTTATTTTGCTTTTTTCCTCTTGTATCTTCCTCATTTTAATAGGACACATGTTAGAAATTGCCAAATGAGGTCCACTGCAATTCACGCAGCAAATATCATTGGGCTTGTCACGTTCTTTAAAGTAATGGTCTCCAGAGAAAATACTACATCGCTGTTTCCCATTGCATATTTTTGCTGAGTGATTAAAGGACAATGGCAACCGCCCAAACAAAATTTTGTTGACATTTTTTTTTGCGTCTGCCTATGAAAAATATGTAAAAATACAGAGTTCGAATCCCTAAACAGTTTTGTCTTCAGACATACTTTTATAGGAAGTCAGGAATTAAAGATATTCCAGTTTGAAGTTCTAGAGGTTATGTCTAGTCAACAACAGACCCTAATCGAAAAAGAAATATAGAAATACTACTTACCACTTAAAATATAATTCATAGAAATGCATTTTTTTTGCAAAATAAACTACGGACTACGGCTTCAGAATTATAAGTCTAGCCGATCGCGACGTGCGAAGGTCTGCCACATAGCCCACATGCGACGTAGGTACTTTACTTTGACTAATCGGGACGCCAACGCCACCAGGCAGTGCTCGACAGAGTCTACAATATAATGCTCGAGTAAAGAGGGTAAAAGCAGACCAATCCGATCACTATGTATGGCTAGCCGATCCCTTAGGAGAAGCGAGCTAAATACCTAGATGTGGTCCTCGACCACCACCTTACCTTCATTGAGCACTTATGTGCTCACTGACTTATGTGCTGTGTGAGCCATCCTTATGGATGGCTCGCTCGCGCGCCGCCTTCGCTCTCGGTAGACTTCAATTCCTATTAACCGCCCGCAGTAAATTGTCTCTCAAATCCAAATTGCGCATCTACACCGCAGTCATCCGTCCCATCATGATCTATGCCTGCGATGTATTTGCACACGCAAAGCCCCACCATCTTCATAGGATGCAGACCCTACAGAACCGTTTCCTCAGAAAGGTTACGGGAGCCCCCGTCTATGTCCGAAGTGGGAATCTTCACTTAGACCTCCAAATTCCCACCATCCAACAGTTCATGAAACGCCTTTCAAAGCGATTCTTCGACTGCAGCATAAAACACCCCAACCCCCTAATTAAAGCAGCCGCCTGCTACACTCCCTCCCGCAATAGTAAAATTCGCCACCCGAGGCATACCTTAGTCGACCCCGACGACGCCACTACCCTCCTCCAGGAGAGTAATAAGGCCACCAGTACTTTAAAGATACACAAACACAGACCGTCGTCCTTCCGTCCTCGCCGCCGAGGCTCGCCGCGACGTTCCGATCCACGTCCGCCCCGACCCTTGCTAGAGCCAGCCCGCGCCGCTGAGCCTGTAGCTTTAAATTCGTCCCCTAATAATAATTCCGATCCAGCCTGTCCCTTGCTGCCCTCTCCCAGCGTAGCCCTAAACAGAGGCTCGTACCCCGCAGCGGGTGCCCTTAGCGTGTTGTCGCCTAGTTTGTAAGTCTTCTATGGCAACCACAGACATGTCCAGTTAAGCAGTCGACAACCTCCTAGGTTGACCTGCGAGAAGCCAATCACAAAAAAAAGAGTAAAAGCAGAGTTGGTCGGTGGCGGTCAAGCAGTGAACACGTTTAGAAACCGTCGCGTGTTCTGCACAGAACACTATTACTCCTTGGCGTTGTGTACTTATAGTTGTGTCGTGTACCTACAGTGTGTGATTCGGTAGTGTGATTAATTTGTTCGTAAATTATAATTTGGTTTGAACAGCAAACGGTCTTTCTATTGCGCAATAACCAACACTTCGAATAGTACGCCCATAGTACGCCCACAGTAGTTAAAATATGGCTAATGACAACGAGAGAGACGTACCTTCTCCGTCATATATATATATGATTCATTATATGGTACGGGTATAGGGGATAGATTAAAAAAAACAAACTATGTATATTTTTAATAAATATTGCTCATCATTCACAACATCATCAAGAAAACCTGCAGGTGCTAATTTATTTGGGTAATGTCTGGCCCATCCTAGATACCATAATTATAGTGATTGTATAAGTGCAACATCCAACAGTTCATCTTGCAACTAAACAACTACCACAGTACTCTATTATTCCTGCTCGACCCCCTTGTACTTGGTTCAGCTTCTTCTCTGCCAGAAACTTCTCTTTGTAAGTTATTATTAACTGCAGCCATTGCAAGATCTCTGCATGCCTCGCAGACATAGTCATCTACCAAAATCTAAAAAACATAAACGATAATACTCTTAATACGTTAGAATGATTTATTAATATTTCTAGACCAATGTCATAGACGTACTTAGTAATTAAAAACTTGTCAATTGTAGTTCAAGATATTTATGGTAAAAGCAAAATACGTTACTCGTATTAAAAAAAAACCACTCCTTTGACCTTTATTTATTACAAAGCTTTAAACGGCTACAAATTTCATTTTAAATCATGATTTTTAATAGTTGGCCACTAACAGAAATCAAACAATGTTTTCAGCTAGGGTAAATAATCTTGTACTATACTTGTTACACAGTTTTATGCAACGTAGATAATCACTATCTTGTAACGACTAGTCGCCAGAAATACTTACAATTTGAGGGTATACCCAGCTGCAGATTAAAGCAGCGAATATCGTGTAAGTGCCAATGTCGTGTATCGGTGCAATTTATTTACACATGATGTTGCAGTAGACATACATGATGCGTGTAAGCTTGTAGGCCTTACACGGCTTCCCATCGTGGTAAACAAATAGATGCACACACAACAAAATCCAAGATATCAGGCAGAATCGTAATCCAGAGCCACAGAAAAATGTCGTCGTATAGGCAAATAATCAGAATCCTTAGGCAAGCACTAGTTAACAGTAAATCTCAGAGTCCATAAGCAGAAGCAGTCGATAAAGTAGAAAATCACGGCAAATCGATGGGAAACACAAAATAACGAGAAACACGCGCAAGCAACAAACGACAAGTTGTCAGAAAATTGTACTCTGTGGTTGTCAGTAGGTCGACCGGTTGATTGACAGAAGAAATGTCATCTGTTTTTTGTTGGCGATGTTGCCATTCTCGAATTACACTCATTTCCGTGATGTCAAATAATGTCAAGTCAAATGATGACCGCTTTATTCTAAGCACAAACAATTATATTTATCTTCATATTTATATTCTGATGCAGAAATGTATTTCCTAAGTATATTAATGCAATACGTAAAGCAAAGCATTTTATGTAACTTGCCAAGATTTTTATTACATGGCAACATTAAAAGTTCAGCTTAGCCAAAAGTCATGAAGTCAAGCCAGAAAAAGAAAACTAAGCCATGATTATTTTTATCATTAAGAAACTAGTCAACTAAGTATTCATTAATGACGATTTTTTTGCCAGACTTCGATAGGCCAAAAGCTTGATTTGATAAAACTTAGTAAATTATTTCGTCGGTATCTATCACGGTCACATAAGTAGACGCTTACTAATTCTATCAACAATTTCCTCGCCATTGTTCTTTAAAACATCTATCACACTGTTGCAGAGGTGGGACATATTCGAAAACTCTATATGAAAAAAAGGTCATATTGTACATTATCAGGGAGAGAACTCGACAAAAACGTTATACTGACTGTTTGGAGAGGCACCCTCTCCAGACCCACTTTTTTTGTGAATCTACGAATAGTTATAATTTCATATGTAGACGAAAGCTTTGAATAAAGTTCTTTATTCGAGATATTTGCTGGAACAAATCTAATTATGCCTGTTTACTCTATCTGAGCAGCCGGAATAAATGCCTTCATATTATATTTGTCCAGGACAGCAGTGTTCATTAAAAAGTTATTGGCGTTGTAGCGTCACTGTTAGTATGTACACTACAAACAATGAATGTCACGGACGTACAGATTTTATTATTAGTAGATAATATGTGAATAACAAGCGCGTGAGTCATTGACCGCTGGCGGCGGCCGCGCAGCGAGCGATCGAGACCCCTCCCGCTTCCTCGCGCCTGACCGGCTCGCCAGTCCGTTGGATGCCGCTGGGCTGACAACACGATTTCCGCTCTCGCTAAGCTGTCTTATGCATCTCGCGCGTTTGTTACCAACGCTAATATAATACTATATGTACTCTGCTTATCTGTCTTCTACTTGTGCTTGTGTAATCTAATTGTGCTTCTTTTTGTGAAACTTTCACCTTCTGTTCTTCAATATTTATGTGTGTACGTGTGTGTGACTCAAAACATTATACCCAGTTAGTGGACATACCGACTTTCATTCGTCTCCCGTACGTACCCACTTCAGCGTTATTGTACTGCTTAAATATCACTGCAATTTTACTAGCATTTACTCGCTGTATTGAGACAACACCTTTGACATCCGTGGTGAAAATGTGATTTAAATAGATAGGGCTCTTATTGCCCAGACGATCACTATTATTGATACTTTGTACAAATACCTTAAAGTCCGTGCTGGTTGAATTTTCTGGATATAGTCTTTTATAATTTGGTTTAAAGTATGGTAAGAAGTTATCCTCACCGCCGCTGACTAATACTTGGTCATTATTTTGGTCCTGAGGGTCCATTTTCCTAGCCCGTTTACCCGAAGTACCCAGGCCTTTAGTGGCCGAGGGATTTTCACCCCCGGCCCCTTCTTCCAACATTTTACAGCTACTTACAATATTAATATTTACACTTTAAAATAGAATTAGACAATAAATTGAACTTTTGTTAAAGAAAAATGTTAAGTTTGAAAAATTTGCGCCTTTTCAGTTTAAATTCCCGCCAGAATCTGTACCCAGGTTGCTAAGTCAGTGGACTTCGTTTCGACATCATGTAATAAGTCATTAATTGGCAGTCTTAAATGAAACACTTGGGTCACTTGAAAATCGAACACCATTACAGTATGTAAATATTTAATTTTTATTTTTATTTATTTTAGATGAGTTTGCTCTTGACTCTAGTCTAGGTCAGAGGTGACAGAGACAAAGTCGATGGAGTGAGCTTACCCAGAAGAAGCCTGTTCACTCTCACTTTGAAGAGATTTGGGTCGTATGCGTTCGGAAACACAGACTCAGGTAGAGAGTTCCACTCTTTTGCTGTGCGCATTAGAAATGACTTTCAGAAACGCTTAGTGCGAATTGGAGGAATAGTAACTAGGCAGGGATGGTAACTTGCAGTACGTCTAGATGTCCGATGGTAGAAGGGGGCCGGTGGAATGAGGTCGTGGAGTTCTTTGGCATACTCACCGAAGTACAATCTGTAGAAGACCGATAAGCTGACAGCCTTGTGGCGATGAGCCAAGCTGTGAAGCTTGGCATCCACCAGTTTTACGTCGCCAATGAGCCTCTTAGCTCTGGGTTCCACCGAGTCAAGCGCGGCAAGTTCGTATTTAGCTAAGCCATCCCAAAGGTGGCTGCAATACTCCATGTAGGATCGGACTTGCGCTTTGTAAAGGGTTAAAAGCTGTCCAGATGTAAAGTATTGCTTCACCCTATTTAGGATGCCCAGTTTCTTGGCCGCAGTTTGGGCTTTGTACTCGATGGGGGCGCCGAAGTTGAGACCAGGTCAACTCCATGCCTAGGAGCTCGAGCCGATCAGTTACAGGACCAGATGCACCCCGAAAAGTAGGAGTTTGGTCGAAACGACTCATTTTAGCGGTAAAAAACATACCTGTGTTTTGGTGGCGTTAAAAGAGACCAGATTATCATCACCCCACTGGGAGACAAGGCTTAAGGACAAATCTGTCCGCTCTACCATGGCCTCTCTCAAGGAACGAACATCGGCCGCGCTAGTTTTTGCGCTAGACAAGTATCTCTGTGAAACACTACTGTCATCAGCGTACCCAACAATACCACGGTGAAGGTAGGTCATTGATGTGCAGCAGGAAACGAGTTGCAGAGAGAACAGACCAAGGGAATTCCGATGTCAACAGCCGTAAGGTCAGAGGAGCAGCCGTCAACGACTACTCTGATCAACCTTTCACTAAGGAAGTCTGATATCCAGCTACAAAAATCAGCTGGGATGCCATAAGCAGGAAGCTTGCTGAGTAGACCAGCGTGCCAGACCCTGTCAAAGACCTTCAAGACATCAAGCGATACAACAAGTGCCTCGCAGTGTTTCTCGGTGGCTTCACCCCAGCAGCGCGTGACAAACACAAGAAGATCGCCAGTTGACCGTCCCCGGCGAAAGCTATATTGACGGTCACTGAGGAGATCATTGTCTTCAAGGTAGGTCAGCAACTTACTGTTCTGTACTCTTTCCATAACCTTGCACAGAATGGAGATAATGGCAATTGGACGGTAATGGGCAGAGTCTGCACGGTCGCACTTTTTGGGCAGTGGTTGTACATTTGCAAGCCTCCAGGAGTTTGGCACCGTTCTTTTTTCAAGAGAGAGAGGCGGAACAAGCGTGTCAACACAGGAGACAGTTCAGGCGCTCACTGCCTCAACACTCTCGCTGGAATGCCGTCACGCCTGATGGCCTTGTTCACTTCTAGACTGCACAATACTCTTCGGACCTCGTTAATGTGAAATGCGATCTCCGGCATCGAGGAGTCACATTGAGGTACAGTAGGTGGTTGCTTGGAGCCAGCGTCAAGACGTGAATTGCTTGAAAAGAGAGATGCAAATAAATTTACTTTCTCAATTGCAGAGTGGGCCAGCAACCCATCAGGTTTCATCATTGGAGGTAAAGTGAGACGACAGAAATTCGTTTCAACCACTTTAGACAGGGACCAGAACTGTTTACTACCCGGAGGGTTTCGATGCTAGTTTGGCCCCAATACGTCCGACATGGTCAAAACGTGCCCTACTAGTCCAGTCATTTAAGCTTAAATTAGGTAAGAATCTCGGAATACAAGATACCCAGCTGTAAGTCTGTAAATACTTGTATATTGACACCCTAAAAGTTGTCTCAAAACCTACATATGGTAGGGTGTACGCAACTATTAAATTTCAAGGTCAAAGGTCACAAAAATCGGTTTTTTGCGCTTTTTTTGTAAATATCTCATTTCCTATGGGTTTTTTGCTATTTGTATTTATTATCAATATTGTAGAATACGAAATTCTCTGCAAATTTTGTTCAAAAAAATTTTTCATACGGTGAACCGTTTTCGAGATAGAGGGCGGAGAGCGCGCGGTCACAGCATTACTTCAGGTCAACCGGTGCCTCCGGTCGAAAACGCGCCATATATAGTTGATGAACTATCGATAAATCAATCGATTATAAATATTTGTCAATTTTTATTAACTATTATATTATATTTTCTCATTTTCTTCATGCATTAAATCTATATCTATTCAATAATACTGATGACCGTTTCTGCGCTTTTTAAAAAGGGAAAAAAATCATTTTTAAAAGCTTTTGAGAAACTGACAAATTTGGATGAACTAGCTGCAGCATTTGAGGAAGAAAATTGTTCGGTCCAGAGATTATTAGAGAGTGGACCTCAAACCTTATTGTCAATCTATAATGCTCCGAAATCTGTGAAAAGTCTCGATCATCTTCGTTATATACATTACGTTAAGTCTACAAAACTTAATAAACCTGTGCAGCTTTCAAATATTCCACCAACAAGTGCAGCTGCTCATCAACATTTCAAACGTGTATATTATCAAGTTCAAACTTGGTTAGGCTATGATTTGGAACCCCCGGTAAGGGGTTGGGCAATGCGAAACGATTTTCTGGAGCCTATCATGACTATTTTACCACCTGCTCCAGAAGATTTGCTAAATACAATTTTCTGCAACTGCAAGAGTGGTTGTGGTTCGCGATGCGGATGCAGGAAAGCGGGCTTGCAATGCTCTTTAGCTTGTGGCCAATGTAATGGGCAAGCTTGTCTCAATGCTTAACCATATCAGAGCGACATGAACGAAGATGGAACCTTTGACCCCGAAATCATGGAAGAACTTGAGACAAATGTCGTTGAAGACGATAATGAAGACCAGTTTGAAATTTACCAGCAGCCGGAAGACGACGATGAAGAGGAAGAAGATAATTAAAATTATAAATTGTAGTTTTTGTACCCTTTATTCCATTTTTTTACTTTTAATAAAAATAAATGGTTTGAATGATATTTTTTAATAAAAAGATTAATTCATAATTTATTAGTTTTTTTTTTCTCATCATGTGAGTAGTTATTAATATTAATTAGGTTAAAATTCAAATATAATTCCTATATTTTCTGTAACAATTCTGCAATTACATGGGCAGGTAAGTGTTGTTAAATAAATTAATACTGAATAACAAGTGGATAGGTTAGGAAAAAAATGATAAAATATAATATAATAGTTAATAAAAATTGACAAATATTTATAATCGATTGATTTATCGATAGTTCATCAACTATATATGGCGCGTTTTCGACCGGAGGCACCGGTTGACCTGAAGTAATGCTGTGACCGCGCGCTCTCCGCCCTCTATCTCGAAAACGGTTCACCGTATGAAAAATTTTTTTGAACAAAATTTGTAGAGAATTTTGTATTCTACAATATTGATAATAAATACAAATAGCAAAAAACCCATAGGTAATGAGATATTTACAAAAAAAGCGCAAAAAACCGATTTTTGTGACCTTTGACCTTGAAAATTAATAGTTGCGTACACCCTACCATATGTAGGTTTTGAGACAACTTTTAGGGTGTCAATTATACAAGTATTTACAGACTTACAGCTGGGTAGTTCGAATTCCGAGGTGAACTTACTATAATGACTGGACTATACGTAAAACCCGTTTGCAGATCTTGGCGGCAGAATTAAAGGCTCTTTTCTTCGCGCGAACCTTACGTGCTATAATTTTGTGGTCGCGGGCCTTGCTCCAGGCTTGGTAGGCAGACTCTTTTCGGGCCTCTGCGTGGGCGCATTCTGCATTATACCAAGGCCGAGACTTGCGACCGAGCGGGATGTCAGAGAATGGAATAAAATACTCGCATCCCCTGCCGAATCACGTCCGTAACCACGTTAGCACAGCACGAGGGGTCACTTGAGAAGAAGCACAGTTGCCGCCATGGATAAGACGGAAAAAAGTGCTGCATGTCATCTCAGTCCGCTGACTCGTAACTCCTAACGCCATACTCGCCGCATGCCTCTAGGACTCTCAGCTGGAGGAGAGCAGGTCGATATAGATTTCACTAAACAGTGGTCAGACGTTCCCAGCTGGGCTGAGATCGATACTGAATGACTGTCCGGATCAGTTGCCAGCAGAAGGTCCAAGGAATTAGGTGTATGGCCGTCAACATCCGGTATCCGCGTTGCCACATTTGTAGCGGTATCTACATCGCCACATGCGAGCTACACGTCTCAATGACGTCACGCAAAATCCTGCATCGCGCAAGCAGAGTTTACCGCGCAACTAGCATATATACAACATCCCGACATCGACCGTCGGGCAGTTGGCTACCAGACACGACAGCCGTCTGGTCGGACGATCCACCCTTTTCCATAGAGTATGCATGAACTTTACACCCTGTTCCTCATACCTCTATACTGGTGACCCCGAACATGAACGTCAGCGCAGCCTTCGTGCATCTACATCAGCGTGACGTCATCATCACTTCCTTCAATCTTTCGAGCGGCGAGTCACACAGCCAGCCAGCACCCACGGCTTCCACGGGTATCCTGACCACCAGCATGCAGCGACCGCGCATACCTGGTCATCACGCTCAGCCTCAACAAGCAACCTTGGCACAGCACACTACACTTTCGGCCGGTCAACAAGAAGAGCTCTTAATCCCTCTCCTGGTCGACGCCAGCAGTCAGCCTCAACCCGGCGTTGTACCACATCCGACGCACTGGAGCATAACGCAGCGCCACCCCGACTCACGGGGGTACCATCGCAGACAGTTCCGACTCACCGTGAACTATGCGGCACCCGGTTCCGACTCACTGGAACCTCAACTGACCCTGGCAAGCATCGTAAGATACAAGACTCAGCCCACTATCGACCTCCGGTCTCCGGGGGGGAGTGATGTAGCGGTATCTACATCGCCACATGCGACCTACACGTCACAATGACGTCACGCAAAATCCTGCATCGCGCAAGCAGAGTTTACCGCGCAACTAGCATATATACAACATCCCGACATCAACCGTCGGGCAGTTGCCTACCAGACACGACACCCGTCTGGTCGGAGGATCCACCCTTTTCCATAGAGTATGAGTGAACTTTACACCCTGTTCCTCATACCTCTATACATTCACCATCTAGGTTAGATCTTAGCGTTAAAGCAAACTTGCGCGCCTCTAACCCGGCATGGCCAGTTATCTGGTACGGGGACAACCACTCTTTATGATGGGCGTTGAATAGGTACCCCAGAAAAATGAGCTTCGCTGTTGGGCACCGTTGCTGGGCTACGCCAATCGACTCCACGAGGAAATTAAAGAGTGCTGTTGTCTCCTGGTTACCGCTGAGCGATCGGTAGACGCCGATGTAGAAAGATTTCTCCACGCCAGTGTCCACAAGTAGCCATATGGCAGACAAACCAAATTTCTCAAAGCAGCGGAGACGACGACAACAAATTTAATCACGGACTTACACACAGACCCCAGCTTCTTTCTTGAACCTGTATTCAAGAGAGTAACCCGGGTAGTTGAGGTAGGCCACATCCGACGGAGTTGCTATCATCGTCTCCGTTAGGAAAAACAGGTGCGGCTTCTCGGTCTCAAGATAGTGATGGACCGGATCGAGATTGGAGTGTAACCCCCTGATGTTAGTAAGGTGCACTTTTAGCGGGAGCAGCCGTTGTTTAACCAATTTTTTTTTTATTGTTTTGTTAATTTTGAGTAGCGTTGTTGGAGAAAAAAGTCGACTTGTCGAGGCGCTGCTCAGTGATCCAAGTGGAACACTAGAGCTAACCAAACCTATGGGGAACTCGTTTGGAGACTGCGGCGACGCCCGAGCCCCCCCGGATATGGCCACCGGGTCCTTCCAACCCAATCGCCGGCTGGCACTATGGAGCATATCGGGATTTTTCGAATTGGCGGGGCAGTCTTCGACACGTGGCTGGTGTGCTACTTGGGCCCCCTACTGACTGCGGTCGACCAACGGCTGGCACCATGCTTCGGATCCCGTTACCCTCCAAAATGAATTACCCGGCAAGCAGAGACCAAGACCGGTTCTGAACAGCGCAACTAACAATCTCCTTCTCTCCCAAAGGCACTGGCACTCTCACACACCGACAGAACACATCAAGCTGCTTGGCGCCGGACTCCGGTGGGATGGTGGTCGCGAGCCAGGCGGCCCCTTGCGGCGCCTACCACCGCTAAAAGGGATAGCTCAGCCGTACCACAGGCAAGAATATGCTGCCGTTGCCCGGGGTGGACCACTAGGAGGTAGATCCCATACCACCCCGTAGTTTTTACGTAAACAATGTTAGTAACATTTTCTAAGACATTTAATAGACGACCGACTAATTCCGAGGTCGTTTCACAGCATCACAGTTCTAGAAAATACTACTAACTACTACTGGTAGGTACTGGGTATTGGTGGACAGTGCATCCTTTTTAGAACTGCGCTGTAGGCCTCGGCAGTTGCCACTCGCCATTGACATTAAAACAATTTGTGGTCATTATCGTAATTTCTCACTACACTGGCTGTATTATTCTTAACAAGGTACCTACTTACTTTATAGAGGAGCTTAAATATATAATTGTTTCATAGTACTCATGAAAAGAGCGCATTATAAAATGTTCATAATATTGTCCATCGCCCGTGATGACCCTACATAAAAGCGTTGTTAACCTATCTCCAATGATTGGTAGCTGCTTCTTGGGCAAGGCCGCCAGTTTACTTGCTAGTCCGAGGTGATCGATTCCGTGCAAATGAGACGGCTATAATCTGACAAGTGAACGAAACATTGTTGTGAAGGCATCCAATCACACTCACTAGCCAAACAATCGAATAAAAAGACGTGGACGCGACGCTTTGACAGTGGTGAAACAAATCACGCTAGACTAAATAGCGTGATTTGTTTTTACTCTACTCTCCTTGAAATGCAATCAGGCGGCGCATTGGAAACGGAGACATGTTTCGCTGGATTGGCGAAGCCTAACGCATACAGATACCTGCAGTTGAACTTGATGTATTCCCAAAATTCAACTGCATGCCGTGTAACTATGATTATTGGTTGGGTACAACCAATAACCATAGCTACAAATCTAAGATAAAAAATAAAAACGATAAATATTATATATTCTTTATTTGTGTATTTTCATTAAATTCGGGTGCGGTGTTAATAATGAATAATTCGTACATTTATCAAACACGTTTTTAGGGATCCGTACCTCAAAAGGAAAAATAAATAATAGTTTAAAAACTAAAAACCAAGCTTTAATAGAAAACCAAACTAAAAAGTAGAATATAATTTTCAATCAATTTAAATTAAGAATAGTGATTAACAAAAATAAAAAATATTGTAAAAAAGCGTGGGTGCTTTTTACGATATTTTCATATGACTGTACTTTTACCAATATCTGACAATAAAATATTTACAACAATTTACATCGAGCACCCCACGCTTTTATACAATAAAATATTTTTTGTTTTTGTTAATCACACTATTCTTAATTTTTTCTACTTTTTAGTTTGGGTTTCAATAAAAGCGTGTCTTATAGTTTTTTTAAACTATTATTTATTTTCTACCTCCCCGCGGCAAAAGTGGGTAATTTGCACGCCTGTTACCTTCCTTGGATGTTGTAGCCGTTTATCAGGCGGAAAGTTGAATTCCCTCGGATTCCATAATATCACCTCGCTTTACATGCATGACTGCACATTTGTCCACACCAAATTCCATCCTGATGGCGTTCGCAATTTGTTGGGGGCAAAGAGTTTCAAGTCATCCATTTAGAGGACGTGAGATATGACCTGACCACCTCTCCTCAACCGATAGCCTAGACCTGAATCCTCCAGTAATGTGCTTAGAGGATTCAAGGCTAAGGAGAACCAAAGTGGACTCAAACTGTCGCCCTGAAATATTCCCCGTTTAATCCATACAGGTTCATCATTCCGCTGGATCTGTCGACACCCTGGATAGCGAAGAACCGTCCTCCTTTGCTCCATACATAATTCAAGGAAGGTGCGTAGAGTTGCATCTATCTTGTACGACTCCAGCACCCTCATGAGCCATGTATGTGGCACAGAATCGTTAGCCTTCTTATAATCTATCCAGCATGTCGCCAGATCCTTCCGGGATCGACGAACCTGTTGGCTATTGGCCATGTCGATGACGAGAAGCTCCTTAGTACCGCGGGACCCGTTCCTACATCCATTTTTATTATTATGAATTCGACGTTTTGAAGTGGGTGAAAATCACGTTCAAAGATTCCGTTACAGACATTCATTCATACATACAAACAAACATACATACCGCGCTAATAAAAGCCTGTTAATATTTTGCTACTCCCAAATAAATCAAAACCTATAGGATACTTCCCATTGACCTAGAATCACGATAGGCAAGAAGCAAAGTCTCACAGCACAACTAAAGGAAAATGTCCGAAAATCGTTAATTTTTTGTTGTATCAAATAAAAGGAAAAAGTCGATTACAAACTAACACTTGTAGTTGGAGAATTGACCGTAACGTATATCGATGTATTTTGTCAGCTACAAAGTTAAGTTTGTTCTCGGGATAAATTCATCCCAACTACGGAACCCTTCATTGTGCGTGGTCCGACACGCACTTGGCCGGTTTTTCTTCTTTATCTTTATGCTAATTTCTTTGATTATTATAAATATTGTCATACATTTTGTAATGTCCTAACCTTGTCAAAAACCTCCAGCGCGCAGACTCCAGTAAGCAGTAATGGGCACCCATTACCGAACTAAACTGCAAGAACTTCGATTGCCTTTTTTGTCGAGATTATCGTCATCGACCTTGACTGAACAAGCGGCCAGTCGACGGTGACGCTTATTTGACAAATTAGCATTATGCAATGGTTTAATGATTGCCGTGGTGGCTGTGGTATAGGGTGAAGGTGTTTTCTAAGGAGCGTCGCATGCATGATCAACAAATAATGGGCAAATCAAGACGCTGAGGACCGTTCTTTCGAGAGGCATGCTTCTTCGGCACGACGCACAGTGGGCAGAAAACGACTATTTTTGTCCAAAAATCGGCCGACACGACAATTCGAAACCGATTTAATTGATTCTTTTTTTAATTTAAAGAATAGATTATCAGCTAAAATGTATCACTGTGTTTTTTTTTCATTAAACGCAACATAACCTCAAAAAAAATGAATTACGTGGTATATAAAAAATAAATTAAATCTGACTGATCTGATTATACAGGGTTACTGGTTAAGTCGACCTAGATCCATTAAGAGGTTATAGTTCCCATCATTTCTGACTAATTTGACTATGAAACACCCCAGCCTAAACCTAACCGTTTTTGAGATATTGGACTTAGAAGATTTTTTAAAAAAATATGCTAATTTCTTAAGAATTGGCATTTTTTTTGTCTTCTATGGCCTTATTTTTATTCTAATTCCGATTTTTGAGTACTAGAGAAGCTTGATTATTATTCTAAATGAAAAAAGTCCAAATATCTGAACCATAGGAGTCATAGTAGAGGACTGAAAGTGTAAAAAGAAATAAATTTATAAAAACATTTTTTTCTTTTAGCAAAATTTAAAAAAAAAATGTATGGCAGTTGTGCTGCAGATATGCTAAATAATATCTTTGTTCTATTAGTTATCCAACAAGGTATAACAAGCTAGGGTTTTGTCACAATTCTCAGATAAAACTTTGATTTAAACCTTCCAGGTCGAGACAAAAAATGATAAAATGAAAAAATGGGACTTAAGATCAAACTTATCACCTGGGTCAGAAAATGAAATAAAACAATCCAAATAGTTACAAAACAACATTTATTGTTATTTTTACAAGTCCTGTTCCACATGACCGCCTCTGTTTCGCACACACACTCTCATTCTGTGTCTCAGTCCACTTTTTACTACAGCAGTAGTTAAATGTCTTCTTATTTCGTTTGCTGCCGCAGTTATTTTCCGTCTCAACTCCCCAACAGATGCAATCGGATGATTGTCTTCTTAGACTAAAGTCTTCATGTGGCCCCACACATAAAAATCCATGGGGGTCAGATCAGGACTTCTCGCTGGCCACGGTATGGGTCCACCTCTTCCGATCCACCTATTTGGATACTGTTGGTCTAGCCATTCCCTGACCCCTCTCCTGTAGTGTGCAGGGCAACCGTCGTGTTGGAACCTCATGTCTCTAATAAGATTTAGTGGTAAATCGTCTAACAAATCGGTCTCTAATAAGATTTAGTGCTAAATCGTCTAACAAATCGGCAGCAAACGAAATAAGAAGACATTTAACTACTGCTGTAGTAAAAAGTGGACTGAGACACAGAATGAGAGTATGTGTGCGAAACAGAGGCGGTCATGTGGAAAGGACTTGTAAAAATAACAATAAATGTTGTTTTGTAACTATTTGGATTGTTTTATTTCATTTTCTGACCCAGGTGATAAGTTTGATCTTAAGTCCCATTTTTTCATTTTATCATTTTTTGTCTCTACCTGGAAGGTTTAAATCAAAGTTTTATCTGAGAATTGTGACAAAACCCTAGCTTGTTATACCTTGTTGGATAGCTAATAGAACAAAGATATTATTTAGCATATCTGCAGCACAACTGCCATACATTTTTTTTTTAAATTTTGCTAAAAGAAAAAAATGTTTTTATAAATTTATTTCTTTTTACACTTTCAGTCCTCTACTATGACTCCTATGGTTCAGATATTTGGACTTTTTGCATTTAGAATAATAATCAAGCTTCTCTAGTACTCAAAAATCGGAATTAGAAAAAAAATAAGGCCATAGAAGACAAAAAAATGCCAATTCTTAAGAAATTAGCATATTTTTTTAAAAAACCTTCTAAGTCCAATATCTCAAAAACGGTTAGGTTTAGGCTGGGGTGTTTCATAGTCAAATTAGTCAGAAATGATGGGAACTATAACCTCTTAATGGATCTAGGTCGACTTAACCAGTAATCCTGTATACCACGTAATTCATTTTTTTTGAGGTTATGTTGTGTTTAATGAAAAAAACGCAGTGATACATTTTAGCTGATATTCTTCTCTTTAAATTAAAAAAATAATCAATTAAATCGGTTTCGAATTGTCGTGTCGGCCGATTTTTTGACAAAAATAGTCGTTTGCTGCCCACTGTGCGACGGCGACGTATGCAGTTTGTACCTCGAGACATACGCTCGCATGACTGTGTGTGCCGACTAGCTGAGTGAAAGCGGAACACACGTATACCGAGACAAAATTTGTGATAACAATGTACAGTTAGGACTTGTGTATCATTTCATTACAATAGATACCTATTAGCATGTTCTTTTCTCGTAAAAATAAGACATCCAATTTGGAAAACACAAGCACTGCTGATAACTGATGGGGCTGAAGCTGGACTGTGATGTTTTTAAAAGTTTATAACTACAAATAAAGACTTGTATCTTATCTTATCAATACAGTTAGTTTGAATTTCGAAAATGACGGTCGACGGACACGCGTTTTTTGTCACGTATGCTTCGGTTTCCATATTATATATTTATTTATTTATTTATTTATTTATTTATTTATTTACAGTTAATTAAAACGGCACAGGTCCAATTACATTAATTAACATAGAATTATAAAAATTAAAATAAAATAAGCATTCAAATAACATACAATACAAAAAATTAAATTCAAAATTATTATTATTGCGGCTCCGTCATATTATAATAAAGACCGTCAGGAAAATCTGTAATTTTCACCAGTATTTGACGTTAAAGTGTTCAAAAATGCTCTGTATTTGGACAGCCGTTATTGTGTGACCGATCACCACTTTCTTAGGAAACTAACGCTTTACTTAAGTTTAAACTGCTTTAAGGCCCACTTGCACCGCAAATCACTAAATACATTGTGATTTCGTTGAGTTTTGTGAGGGTGTGCCAGGATCGGCCTCCTGCGCCTGCACTGCCTCCCTGCATTGTATCACGATGTGGCGCTGTGACGTGCGCTTATTGTCTCCCCGATAAGGAAGGCAGGCCACACTTCTTTTAAAGAGGTGTCCGCACCACATATTACTTTGTGAACAAAATGGTTGGTGTCGATGTTTGTTTGCAACTGAATTAAACATTTACAGTTAACATTTGACAACTGTACGCAGTCAAGCTTTCTTTGATTTTAGGTGAAATGTAAAGGAAATCAGTAAATTAAAATGATGCTACACACTTAGGTACATATACGGCAAGATAGACGTAGGGTCGCAGGTGCAAGTAACTCATAAACAGCTTACACATTTAGTTACTTTAATGGTCGGCTAAGGGCCCGTTGTTTGATCAGTAGTCAAACAAACTAATAGTTAAAATGCGTTATTAAGGGCCCGTTGTTTGATACATAGCTAAACATGACCGATAGTCAATTTAACAATTAGTCACTTGACAATAGTCAATAGCTGTCAAAGTTTAACTACTCTGTCTGCGCATGGTTAATTTTTATAGCAAATTTTCAATTTTTTTAACTATAGTTAGCTTAATAATAATAATAAATAAAATCTTTATTTATCCAAAAACATACAGAGTTTGAAAATACAGTGTGATATTTGGTTTAGAAAATACATTTATAGTTTGTTGCAAAATCTGTACAAGAATAATATTCACTACCTCTTAAGCTAGGGTATACCTGTATTATAAGAGGTAGTTTACGGTCAATAATCAACAAAAAAACTTAACCATTTGTCGAACAACATACTTATGTAATTTTTACAAATTGTTAGTTTAACTAACGCATTTTAACTATTAGTATGTTTGACTACCGATCAAACAACGGGCCCTTAAACTAACAATTTGTTAAAAATTACAGAAGTATGTTGTTTGACAAATGGTTAAGCTAAATACGGTTAAACGAATTGTCAATTTGCTATACAAGTGAACCATGCGCAGACAGAGTATTAAACTTTGACAGCTATTGACTATTGTCAAGTGACTAATTGTTAAATTGACTGTTGGTCATGTTTAGCTATGTATCAAACAACGGGCCCTAAGCAAAACAATCAACATAATTACTCTTTTTAACAATTATATACCTCTTTGTATGTAAATTATAAATTATTAATCGACCGGACAAAAAACCTATAAAAAGTAAAAAATAAAATTTCTGGTCCTTTAACTTTTATATTTAGATACTTAATTAGTAATATTTTGTGATTCGTCGTCGCGTCCGGGACCCGCTAAATAAACAAAATAAAAAACCGGCCAAGTGCGAGTCGGACTCGCGCACGAAGGGTTCCGTACCATTGACTAGGTAAACAACAGTAGGTACACAAATTAGGTGCCTACCTGTTACCATTTATTGATATCGAGCAAAAATAGGCAAAAAATGGCGATTTTTGTATGGGAGCCCCCCTTAAATATTTATTTTATTTTTTATTATTAAAGTAAAAATACAACTGAGTATTTTGTGAATATTTCAAGTGCCTACCTGTTGCCATTATTGATATCGAGCAAAAAAGGGCAAAAATATCGCGTTTGTTGTTGTATGGGAGCCCCCCTTAAATATTTATTTTATTTTGTTTTTAGGATTTGTTGTTATAGCGACAACAGAAATACATAATTTGTGAAAATTTCAACTGTCTAGCTATCGCGGTTCTTAAGATACAGCCTGGTGACAGACAGACGGACAGACAGCGAAGTCTTAGTAATAGGGTCCCGTTTTTACCTTTTGGGTACGGAACCCTAAAAACTAGCTCTGCGCGCACGAGTGTCAACGACGTCTGTCCTCACGTGTCTGCCCGCTCGGGTAAGCGCAGTCGGGAACCTGCCCCCGCGCTCTTTGCACCCACTACCGATCAAGCCACGCCCCGCGCGAATTATAATTATTATTTACTTAGGCCACCTATTACAGATTTATTATTAGAAAAAAAATGGTTCACGGTTTATGCATAAGGTTTATGTTTATGAAATTAAATGGGTTATTTTTTATATTTGAGTTGATTGGATAAAAAGTAAATTGCGGTTTACGATTTATGACGTATTAAAAAAAAAACTACTTACTAGATCTCGTTCAAACCAATTTTCGGTGGAAGTTTACATCATATATTTTTTTATTTTAGAATTCGCTTATTTTAGAAGTTACATTTTACCACTTTGGAAGTGTCTCTCGCGCAAACTATTCAGTTTAGAAAAAAAATGATATTAGAAACCACTATATAATTTTTAAAGACCTATCCATAGATACCCCACACGTATGGGTTTGATGTAAAAAAAATGTCGAGTTTCACTTCTAAGTATGGGGAACCCCCAAAATTTATTGTGTTTTTTCTAATTTTGTGTGTAAATCCTAATGCGGTTCACAGAATACATCTACTTACCAAGTTTCAATAGCGTAGTTCTTATAGTTTCGGAAAAAAGTGGCTGTGACATACGGACGGACGGGCAGACAGACAGACAGACATGACGAATCCATAAGGGTTCCGTTTTTTGCATTTGGCTACGGAACCCTAAAAACACAAAACCGATTAGTTATACGTATTATAAAGAACTATAATAGTCTGAAATTATTGTAGGATAGGTACCTATTTATTTCTTTTAAGACATACTTACGTATGAACTTAGTTTCGTACATCAATCTATTCCATTGTCGGAGCACATCGCTTCGTCACGCGCCGAGCGGAAATAATTATAACTAGTTGGTGTTCTGTTTTTTATATTGACCTTGTGACCTTGAAACGGCTGAACCGATTTTGATAAAACATGTCTAAGAACCACCGCTAGAAAAACTACTTACAATTAAAAAAAACCGCATCCAAATCGGTTCACCCGATTAAGAGCTACGATGCCACCGACTGCCACATACACACACGCCCTCACACATACACACACACACTCACACGCACACGCACGTGCACACACACGCGCAAACATACGCACGCACGCACGCACACGCACACGCGCACGCGCGCCCTCTCACGCATGCACGCACGCACGCACGCACGCACGAAATTGTATACATTTTCAATTGAAGGTCAATCGAAAATAATTTTGTGGCAAAATTATATTTGTATTAAGTTTTATCACTACATTAATTATAAAGTCCCCCGCCGCATCTGTCTATCTGTCTGTACGCGATAAACTAAAAAACTACCGAACGGATTTTCATACGGTTTTCACCAATGAACGGAGTGACTCATGACGAAGGTTTAGGTTTATAATTCATTAAAGTTTTGTGTAAATTGGCTGAAATATGACAATGGTAGTTGAAGAAGTCGGAAGAAATCCTGCCGTTTGAGAGCTATTTCGGCGTGCGGTGCAGAAACTGTTAGATGTACACATAAATAATGTATAGTGGGATGGTTACTCATAAATAGGTCTAAAAACGTCCGTGATAGCATGTCTACCATTTAGGCGAACGCCGTTATTTGGCAAAACTTTGTCCTTTGCATCATGTAAATTTGGTCAAATAGCTTAAAAATCGCGACAGTGCACGTGTCGCCGCTGTCATAAAAAAACCTTATAATCATCATCTTGCAGGATTGGAAATAAAATACATTAAAAATACAACAGATGTGAAAAATAGATACTCCAAGTAGGATGAAAATCAGTACATTTTAATTTAACCCACATGCTCGACGCAGCAGGCTGATACGACAATCAACTGAACAAAGATAGCCATATCTACGCTCTACTACCTGTGCGCAGCCGCGGCGGGTCTCTTGTCTATACTATAAAACTAATGGGCTCTTGTAGTCGCACTCGTTACTAAGGGTACTCGCATGTACTGCCTACTGGTCAGTTTGGACGAGGCCTAGTGTTACGGTTCGGCACACCAGTGCCACTGCCTGAGCCGACAGCACAGACTACTCAAAACATCGGTGTTAGGAATACGACAAATTGATTTAATGGACACAACAGCTTACCATAGAAGCAACAACAGCCAACACGCTACCGATTACGGAAATAACACTGCTCACACACGCGACGAATACATTTGTGGTTTTCTAGGTACAGCCATGGAACAGCAGCAGCCACCAGGAGGCAGGATCGCAGGAGCACAAGCTCGCTGCGAGTAATCGTTAGATCCACTGACAGATTAGCAACCACTACCGAACCACTGAAGCGATTTTTTTTATTAAGTACAATACGTAACGCCTATGTCCGTCCGGTAGTAAAAAGATTTGATCAAAAACGTTTGATTCAATGCAAAAATTCAATGAATATTTGTTGAAATAAGTAACAAAATGTGACTAGTAGCGCCATCTTTGATCTATGTCATGTATCAATGATTTTCCAATAAAACTGTCAGTTGTCATTCATACACTCTGCGTTTCATTAGAGGTTATGGGCCGCACACAAGTTTTTATAGTGATTTCGGTGGATATACAGTGCAAAAATGTCGACAAATCTTATTGCAAGTATTGCAAAGCTCAAGGGCAGAGAAAACTATGAAGATTGGGCGTTTGCCGTGGAGAACTACCTCGTGTTGGAAGGCATGCAGCAATGCATCGCGACCGGCGGCGATCAAAACGACGCAAAAGCAAAAGCCAAGATAGTCTTAACTATCGATCCCTGTTTATTCGTACATATAAAAAGTGAATCAACTGCAATGGGATTGTGGCTGAAGCTGAAAAGGCTATTTGATGATAATGGCTACACGCGGCGCATCGGATTGCTTCGGAACCTCATATCAATTCGTCGAGAAAATTGTGAATCTATGTCTCAGTATGTGACTTCGCTGTTAGAAACAAGTCAGCGATTGAACAATACAGGATTCAAGATCAGTGACGAGTGGATCGGCTCTTTGTTGTTAGCAGGATTGCCTGAAAAACTTGAGCCAATGATCATGGCGGTGGAGCATTCAGGTATTGAGTTGACAGCGGACGCTATAAAATCCAAGTTACTGGATATGGAGGACGGAAACGGAAACGAAGTTGGTAGGAGTTTTACACAGAACGCGTTTGCGTCGAAAGGTTGGCAAAACAAGAAAATAAACCAAACGCACGCGCATAGACAAACGTCATCGCAAAACGTCAAATCAAATGTCAGATGCTTCAAATGTAAACAATTGGGACATTTCATGAACAAATGTGAAAATATTCCAAAAAGCAAAGAATCTAATGCATTCAGTGCAGTATTTCTCAGCGGTAACTTCAATCAAACGGATTGGTACATTGATAGCGGTGCTAGCTGCCATTTGACGTCTAAAAAAGACTGGTTGTTGAACACAACAAATCAACACCAAGTGGATGAAATTATCATCGCTGATAAGACGAAAATTTCTGTTGAAGGCTGTGGGGATGTGCAGATAACAACAGTTGTTGGAGACACCGAGCACGAGAATACAGTGATGGGGGTGTTATATGTGCCAAACTTGGCTACGAATTTGTTATCTGTCAGCCAGTTGATTACCAAAGGTAACAAAGTGACATTTGATGTGAAACACTGTTATATTTATAACCAAAAGAGTGAACTTGTGGCGACTGCAGATTTGGTTGGAGGAGTTTATAAGTTGAGAATCAAGCAAGTACATTGTTTGTTGACTTCAGTGTCTGGATGTGTGTGGCATAGAAGATTTGGTCATCTTAACAGCACAGACCTCAATGTAATGAGAAATGGTGCTGTTAAAGGAATGTCATACTCGGACAAAGCTCAGGTCAGTAAAACAAACTGCATAGTGTGTTGCGAGGGAAAGCAGGCTAGGTTGCCATTCAATCATGCCGGCAACAGAGGCAACGAGCTACTTGAGGTCGTACACGCAGATGTTTGTGGACCATTAAAAACCAGATCTATCGGAGGAACGAAATACTTCTTGTTATTCGTGGATGACTATAGTCGAATGGCATTTGTTTATTTCTTGAAGACGAAAGATGAAGTATTCTCACATTTCAAGGCATTCAAGACGTTAGTAGAAAATCAGACAGGCTGGAAGCTGAAAGTGTTCAGGACAGACAATGGAACGGAATTCTGCAGTAAGGAGTTTGAAAATTTCTTGCAAATTTCAGGAATTGTACATCAAAAAACTTGTCCATACACACCAGAACAGAACGGTCTCTGTGAGCGGCTTAATCGCACAGTGGTTGAGAAAGCAAGATGTTTGTTGTTTGATGCAGGATTGCCTAAGCGCTTTTGGGCAGAAGCAGTGAACACTGCTGTTTATTTGCGAAACAGGTCAATCGCATCAGGATTGAACAACAAAACACCTATGGAGATATGGACCGGAACTAAGCCAGATGTCAGTAATCTACGTATCTTTGGAAGTAAGGCCATGGTACACATACCAAAAAAAAAAAGATTGAAATTGGACAGGAAGGCAACTCAGTGTATTCTTGTTGGTTACTCAGACAATGTGAAAGGGTACCGAGTTTACAATCCCAACAAAAACAGTATAACAATAGCAAGAGATATAGTTGTGATTGAGGAGGGGATTGAACAGAAGCAAGATGTAATACACTTTGACATTGGTGAGGTCACTAATGACTTTGTTCCAATGAAGGAAGAAAGAGAAGAATGTACCCAAGAAGTGGGGGACATGAAGCACATAAGAACCTTGAAAGATCAGGAGCAGAAAAAAGAAGTGCTGAGCACCAAAGTTAAAAGTTCTGGTACTGACGAAGAGGACTTTAAGGATTCCACAGACAAGCTGGGGGCTGAGCTTGAGGAGCCAGTGCGAGACGACATGTTTCAGCCAGGGCTTTCTGCCGAGTTTCGAGTGGAGAAGCCTGCTAAACGTATCCGAAAGCAGCTTGATCGGTATGGTTTTAGTAATGTGTGTGTAGGTCAAACCAGTGATACAAATGCAAGTGAAATATCTCTAGATGAAGCATTGAATGGACCAGAAAGTGAACAGTGGAAATTAGCCATGCAAAGTGAATTTAAATCGTTTGAAGACAATGACGCTTGGGAATTAGTTGATGTTCCACCCAGTGGCACAATTGTACAATGTAAATGGGTTTTTAAAAAGAAACTTGATAATAATAATAAAGTCAGGTATAGAGCTAGGTTAGTTGCTAAGGGCTTCACCCAAAGGCCAGGCATTGATTTTGATGAATGTTTTTCACCCGTTGTCAGGCATTCCACATTGAGATTGTTATTTGCTTTATCAGTTCAGCTTCAGTTCAAAATTTGTCATTTAGATAAAATCTAAATGACAAATTTTGTGCATTGCATTTTTGAATGGTTTACTAAAAGAAAATGTGCATATGATGAAACCTCCAGGTTTTCAGGGTAGCAATGATGATGTAAACAAGGTTTTGCGATTAAAACGTGCTATTTATGGCTTAAAACAGTCATCAAGGGCATGGTATCAACGAGTTGATGAATTGTTACAATCTTTGGGTTATAAAAAATCTAAACTAGAACCATGTTTGTTTACAAAGATTGATAAAGATGTAAAAATCATTATTGCGCTGTATGTCGACGATTTCTTTGTTTTTTCAAATAATGAAAAAGAAACTATTTTGTTGAAAGAGAGTTTGTCATCAAAGTTTAAAATCAAAGATTTGGGTTGTATTAAAAATTGTTTAGGCATGAGAGTAGTTGTAGATAAAGATAATGGTACTATAACTTTAGACCAAGAAAGCTATATTGAAGAATTGCTGTTAAAATTCAATATTTCTGATTGTAAGTCTGCAGAGACACCAATTGAACCTAGACTAAATTTAACTAAAAGTGAGACATGTAATAAACAGTTACCATATCAGAAACTGATTGGTTCGCTTATGTATGTAGCTGTGCTCACGCGTCCTGATATTGTATTTTTTATGTAAATTTCTTGAGCCAGTTTAATAACTGTTACAGTGAGGAACATTGGGCATATGCAAAGAGAGTTCTAAAGTACTTAAAGAAAACTAAATCTTTCTGTTTAAAGTTTTCAGCTAGTGGTAATAGTCAGTTAGAAGCTTTTGTAGATGCTGACTGGGCCAGTAATGTAATTGATCGGAGATCCTATACTGGATATTTTTTAGACTGTCAGATTGTGCAATCTCTTGGGAAACCAAGAAGCAGACAACTGTAGCGTTGTCTAGTACGGAGGCTGAGTATATGGGTATTTCGGAGAGTTGCAAAGAAGCTGTGTACTTGCGAAATTTGTTATTTGAATTAACTAATATAACTTATCCAATACCAATATTTAATGACAACCAGTCAGCCCACAAGTTGTCGGCCAATCCTATTTACCATAAAAGATCCAAACATATAGATGTGCGGTATCATTTTTGTAGAGAAAAAGTTGCTAATGATATTGTAAAGATTAAATATTTGTCCACTTCAGAGATGCCCGCAGATCTACTGACTAAGGGCTTATGCAAAATGAAACATTATAATTTTTTAGGAATGTTTGGTTTATTTGACAAATAATATATATTTTTGGTTTGTTAAGAAAGTCATTGAATGTATATAGGTGTACTGATATTTGATGGTTATACTGTGGTAAATGTACCTATTATTTTGTTAAGTGGGGGTGTTGAAATAAGTAACAAAATGTGACTAGTAGCGCCATCTTTGATCTATGTCATGTATCAATGATTTTCCAATAAAACTGTCAGTTGTCATTCATACACTCTGCGTTTCATTAGAATATTGAAGAATGAAGTGTACGTTATAAGTAACTTAACTATATGAATAGTCCACTAATGAAATAGATCCATTTCTTTCCTATTTCCCCCATCCTAAAGGTTTTGTTCCTCATATAGGTATAGGTACTTCCAGACAGGTAATACCACGCAGTAACGTCCTGGCCTGGCTGTGGTCTTCCTTATATGACGAAGGGAAAGACATCTGGAAACGCTTCAAGGTCTTGAAACCTGTTATTATTTTATTACTCAGATATGTTGGTAACTTCATTGGACAATTCATTCTAGGTGAGCAAAAACTCCTTTTATTAATAAAAATTATAATAGGGAAGAAAAATGGGCGCGCGCGATATGCCTCACCTTTTCTAAAATCAACAAGTCGATCAATATCCTGCAGTGCGGAGCATGAAGACTACTTTTTATTCAGTATTAGCATTCGCAGTAGCGACGGACCGACCATGCCTTTGGCCGACTAGCCGACTGGCCTAGTCGGTTGCAAACAGACCAACTATCGGCTAAGCCAGTCATTGCTTTCGGTTGCGTTCGGCTGTACAAAACCAAAACTGTGATTCTAAAATAAATAATAAACAATAGGTTTCATATACTATGTTCTTTATTTAGAGTTGTAGAAGCTCTCGTTTAGATTTATTTTTATGTTAATATTATATTTTTCTTGATTTAAGTTCAATTATTTACTAACAATAAAGGTTACGATTTCATTTCAATCACCCTATTTTTGAGCAAAGAAATACGAATAAATTAAAAAGCAGACTAGTCGATACATCTCTAATTCACAGTTCAGATGCTCGACCTATCCTCGGTGTAATGGCTTACTGGTTGATGATTTCAAGTGTGCCATGGAGAAATGCTCACATCACTTCCCTGCAGCGCAAATCCAGAATTCATATTTTAAGAGCTCCTAAGAGACCTAAATAAGATCACTTCAATGGAAGTAAGTCGCATAAACATGATAACATGGCAGTATTCGCGGTTGGCAGGTACGTATCGGTAGGTGAATAACAACAATAGTATCGCTCGCATAGACTCAACGATGCGTGTACGCAGCTCACCGCGCCGCGCCGGCTGGCCACGTATGACACGTACCGTTGAGTTCTACAGCTAATCAATGGTAACATAGGCCTACGAGACGAGACTCCTAGAGGCGAGGCGAAGCCCCTGCATGAGGCGAAGCTCTTGCATAACCAAAGTTTATCATGTCACCTCGTGATTAACGACAAGACTGGTGCAACATAACTGGCGTTTTTTTTTCTAGAATCGTAGGTGTTTTCACGCACTGCTTTCTTACCTGATGGAATGACACTGGTTACATTGTCCCATTTCATCAGCTCGTAAGTATTTAAATATGTTCGAGGACAGTTGGCGCCAAGACGCATTTAAAGAACAGTAGGCAGGTCATCTGCACTAACAAGGAGAGTTTTTGAGATGCGACTTCAAGTAAAAAACTAAGAGAAATAGAGAGAAGTGGTCAAAGGAGTTCAATGCTTGATAAAGAGAAGAAACATTTTTTTTTTTACAAAATCTCTCATGTGTTAGACATAAACAGTTACATACCTCTCTATTCTTTTCCGTAGCGACCTTAGGCTTGAAGAGCAGCTGGTTGACGAAACCTAAGAACATGAGGATGTACAGGCCGACGTGCGTGAGCGCCGCCGTGAGCAGCGTGCACTTCTCGAACGAGCCGGGGAACGTGTCGTACTGGGACCAGTCCATCTTCGGCACGCCCTCGCCCTCCGACACAAACATCTGAAAAGCAACACAATGTTTAGGAGAATTAAATAGGACAATCCTTTATACCTTTCTCTTTCAACTCGGATGAATAATCTGTTATAAGAAGGTACTTCCTATGCTAGTTTCAACGTCTGCTAGCATATTGTAAAGGGTACGATTCCTAAATTAAGCAGCACGACAACAAGAAACAAGTACTGCTACAGAGCGAAGTCATATTGCTGTAAAATGTGCCGGTGCACACACTGCGGTGAGACACGGTTCTAGTAATAGATAATAAAAAGCAAAATAATGTTATGACATGGCTCGAAACCAAGCACACCTACACAACGACCATCCACATGAAGGTATAGTAAGGTCGTCGTCTGTTTGACAGCAGGCACCGTGTTAGCAGGTACCGTGTTAGCGATAAATTAATAGTTATAACGGTCAGTCAATATCACTGTAGCAGTGCAGCCTACAATCAGGTGCTTACCGGAACGTGTTCAACATCGGACAGGGAGTTCAAATTGTTTCAAACAAGATTATTGTCCAATTAAATCAGCAGGATAAATGTAATTAATAAACATGACGAGATACATAGATCAGAAGTGCGAAAAGTTAGATATGGGGCACCACAGGGTAGTGTGTTGGGTCCCTTGTTATTTATAGTATATATTAATGACTTACCGGAGTGGATTGAACAACCATTGACTCTATATGCAGATGACAGTACCGTGACGATACCTTCGAAAAGCGTTGACACATACCAAAGTGACATTAATAATTCGTTAAAATTGATTATAAAATGGTTAGAGGAAAATAACTTAAGAATAAATTTAAATAAAACAAAAATAATCCAATTTAACCAACGTATGACTAACATTGACAATCTCAAGGTGCAATATAACGCTAATAGAATTAACGAGGTAGTTAGTACTAAATTTCTTGGGCTACAAATAGATAAAAAACTTAGCTGGAAACAACACATTGAGTTACTTTGTAAGAAACTAAGTTCATCTGCATACGCATTATATACCTTATCGGCTATTGTTAATCTGGATGCGTGCCTTACTGCGTACTATGGTATAGTTGAATGCCATCTGCGATACGGAGTTATCTTTTGGGGCAACTCAACAGAAAAAGAGACTGCATTTAAGGCCCAAAAAAGATGCATACGGTCTATTTTTAATTTGCAAAGTACTGTTAGCTGCGTACCATATTTTAAACAATATAAATTATTAACCCTACCATGTTTGTACATTTTAGAAATGGCAGTTTTCGTAAAATTAAACCAGGATCGCTTCGCACGAATGGCTGACGTATTTCCACGGAATAGGCGTGACAATAGTTGTCTATGTATCCCTAGTGCTAGAACAACTCTGATGCGCAAGAGTGTCTGCTGCATGGCACCGGTGATAATAACAAAATACCAAGTTGTTGGAAGGACTATAATTTGACATTATTTAAAAAAAGGCTTAGAATGTTTTTAGTAGACAAAGTTTATTTATAGGGTTGAAGATTTTTTATTGGAGAAAGAAGTTGTTTGACTATTTTGTATATTGTATTTAAATAACTATTAGAAATTGTGACATTAATTTTATTATTGACTGATTATGAATGAATTATGAATTGGAATGTTATTAGAAAAAAAAAGAAAGAAAATACATTTATTTGCGGTAAACATGAAGCAAAGAAAAAGAACACACAAATACAAAAAATAACGACTTGGGGAAAAATATGCGTCACATTCACGCAAAACGGCAATCGCTCAGCATAATGCTACGACCCTATGCGAGACAGAGCCCCAGCGCTGGTTTTCAGCGATAGCCGGCGCTGACGTGATGACGTCAACCAGTGCAGCATACGAAAATTAAAAATAAACATTAAAATAAGAAATAAAATAAATACACTATAACCTAGTTCAAAAGGTATATAAACATAATATTTATAACGTGGTAACATTCCGGGGAAACGACTCATACGCCGCCGGGCTTTAATGATCTGTGCGCGAAGCTGTCATAAAACTGTAGGTTTGACATTTTGACTTATTGTAAGCAATAAATATTATAAAACATGGCGCATTATGTAATGAATGTTATGATAGAATTTTATTAAACACCAAGGATGTATTTGTATTGGGTGATTGTGTACGTATGGTAATAATGAATTATTAGTAAATTTGTATTTTAATTGTACTTAAACTCAATACTTTTGCATGCCTTTTAATTGGCAAAATATGGCTGTTTCTGTATTTATATTTTGTAACACCTTGACTTGTACCCGTATTTGCAAAATAAAATATCTTTATCTTTATCTTTAAAATTCCAACAACAACTATAATTAATTTGTCGTACGTTTGAAGTTTTTTGAAATTATATTTTGTTTTTGTTCATATTTTCCGCTGATACGCTTGGATGTGTTGCGGATGAACAAACGAATGAATCAGTAAAAGTACCTTTTTTAATTTAAATGAGCATAAAACAACGCGGAATCGATCGAAACCGTTAGTATATTATTCTTATTCTGTTACTAGCTTCTGCCCACGACTTGGTTCGCGTGGAAGTCGTCAGACACCACAACATACTTAATTATCAGCCACATTTTTATAAAACCCTGTGTATATGTCATGACTGACTGCATGCTTAGCTCCATGAAGGTATAGCGTATAACTGCAATATTCTAACCTTTTGGCTCGTCTTTTTACGATTTGCGGTAAACTATAGAACAATACGAACAAGTTACAATATTGCTCATCCCCCATAGCAAATAGCGTGATAATTTGTAGCCTACTACAGACTGACCAGACTTATAGGGAACTAGCTTCTGCCCGCGGCTTCGTCCGCGTGTATGTCGGAAATTATCCCACGGGAACGTGCTACCAGGACAAAAAGTAGCCCATGTCCTTCCTTAGCAAGCCATCTCCGAGTATCTCCTTGCCAAATTTTTCCGAAATCCGTTGAGTGGTGCGTTAAAAGGTAACATACAAACAGTTAATTTCGAATTTATAAATTAATATTAGTTGGAAGTACGGATATCTATTCAAAATTTGAACAAAATCTACGATAGTATTTGCGTGACGCTGGAACATACATTCCGACAAACAGAAAAACATTCTAAAATGTATGGGGCATTCGAAACGTTTCCGGACCTCGTAGCAATTACTTTTTTCAAAAATATTCAACGTACAGTTTTGACTTCGCTACGATTTTATTATAAATATTATTGTTGGTAGGTATGTCACCGTATGATTGTGAACACCGTTAGTATAAAATCAATTTCGCGAGACTGGAAACTGTCGATAAATTGAAAGAAAGAAAGAAAAAGTATTTATTGAGACTCGCACAGGATTATCAGAAACTAAACTAAACACACTCGTAAAAATAAAAATAATAAAATAAAAACAAAATGAAAATAACAACAGTTAAGTCCTGTACGAAGCCAAAAGGCCCCATCTCTGCATGATGCTGCGACACTTAAAAAAAAAAATAAGTGTCGCAGCGCTGGTATTCTGATAGGGCCCGCTGCTGTGATGTCACGGACCATAGATATCCGAGAGATATGCCTTTACTCTATATTTGCTCAAGTTTATGTGTTGCCACCTTTTCCCCACTCCTGAAACTCTCACATAAACAAAAGAAATAGATACGGCACACATGATGCATTCTTCGCACACAAACAAAAAAATATGCGTAACACTTTTGTGCTATTTTATTGCACATATGCTCAAAAGGGGCGGGCACTAGAAAGTATAGATACAGTCACTGAATGCACACATGTAACTCTAGCATTAACTAGGGAAGAGAGGTTGGTATAAATATGTGATCGATAAAAATATCGATGAATACCGACTGCAAAAAGAGGTGTTTTTTGGACGTATTTGGTAACGTTCTTTTTTTCTGCTTTTCCATGTGGAATATTAAAAGACCAATAACAACAAATCAAGTAAAAATATAATATTTTCGTTTGCGAATAACATTTAAGTAATTCAGTTTCTTCAGTTTCTCCCTTACTCAGCCCCGGATTTAGATTTTTTTCGAGGCGGGGCAAAAACTGCAATCTGCCGCTCCCC
This sequence comes from Dryobotodes eremita, assembly GCA_917490735.1. NCBI lineage: Eukaryota > Metazoa > Arthropoda > Insecta > Lepidoptera > Noctuidae > Dryobotodes > Dryobotodes eremita. The sequence continues at coordinate 23,202,345 of OU823249.1, read as the reverse complement.
GCCCCGCCAATCCTTTAACGTTTTACATGAATCCTTATTTATTTAAATATACATGGACATGTCGAACAATTATTTAGGATAGGACAGGACATATTTGAAATAAATCGTGAGATTATAGCATACTAGCTTCTGTACGCGACTTCGTCCGCGTGAAACTTCGGCCCCCGACCCACCGCGTCGTTGCGCATCACTCGCCCATGATATTACTTCCTTTTCGCTTAGCGTTCTTTCTGACCTTTTTTCTTACTGCTCGGTTTCTAGGGTAAGGTTTCTACCTTCTTCAAGAATTGGGCTATCAAATGCAATAAGATTTTTTCAAATCCGACTGCTTGTTCCAGAGATTAGCGCGTTCAAACAAAAAAAACTCTTTAGCTTTATTATTAGCAGAAGATTAGAATAAATTTTTTACTCTTTGAGCCTTTTGTTTTGCAAAAAAATCGATGGCATTTTCATAATTAATCTGATTGTCATGATTTTTGATTGCTAAGATCACACCCGACTTATGCAGAAAAGCTTAACACCAATTAAGGCAATCTAGAATGCACCAGCGAGCGGAGCGAGCGCGAAAATTTTAGCACTGCCTCAAATAAGTTAGATTTTGTAAGTCCGAAAAGTTTTAAGAATTAAGAGTCGCTAGGCTATAAGAACCAGCAAAGCGAGCTCGAATATTTTGCCAGAAACATATTAGGTAAATTTTATCGATCGATAATGCTCCAATCCAACGGCTGCGCCAGCGCTCTGTGGTAAAAACTTAGTGGAAATCGTGTCGCCTTTCCGCATAAAGGCGGCGAAATGGGCGGGACGCCCGGCGCCCTCGCTAGGCGAAGTAAAATTTCTAAAATAAAGGATTTGTTCCTTAAATTTTTGGCCACAGAGGTGACAGAAGCGCTCATCCTCCTCAGGTTCGCCACGGCATAGATCTGTTGCAAGAGATGGAAAGCTAACCTTTTTGTATCGCCAAATAAAAATGGAGCATGTGTTTTAAAAACAGAGAGTTTCTGGTAGAATTCAACTGCTCCGCCCGCAACCCGCTCGCATCGTTTGACGATCTATGCCTACGCTAATCACGTAGTGATTTTGTCAGTGTGCCACTCGCAGAGAAAGATAATAAGTGCTGCGCATCTCACTTATCGCAGAGTTGCGGTGCGCTGAGTGGTGCACTTGTTTGCCACGCTTAAATTTGCCTTTCCCCCCTAGATCCGGGGCTGCCCTTACTTAAAATTAAAACTGTTCAACTATCGCACATAAAAGAACAATTAAAATAGGTACTTATTCAACATTATATCTGTCGCTTTCATAATTTAGTTGTTACATTCTTAGCCAAAAAATGTAAGCAAATATCAATATGTTATTCCATCACACATTTTGTCACTTGGATAATATTATTATCCATCGGGGTCTTGCTCAAACTGGTGAAAATCAGTCGATGAGAAAATATTTGTATCGACAAACTGTCTAAGAGCTTTTGGGACTAGCAACGTCTTTATGGACTTTGAAGTCACTTGAAATTACCAACCAATTATTTTCTCTGCATTTTGCATCTACCTATTTATGTTCAATTTCTGGATCTATCGGGAAACTGATATAAAATGTATTAATTCTTGTTTAAGATTCTTAATACAATTTCTTATTAGAGCAACTAACAATTATCGATATCCATATCTCAGTGCTGCGCACCACTAATGCATCGTTTTGACATGCGTCAGTCATTAGCAGTGATCGGAGTAGGTAGATTGAACTGGGGTCATTGATCCGAAACGTATATATTACTATGGACATTCCTCCAGAATTGGTGGATTATTAAAAAAAAACCGGAACTTATGTAGGAATTGTATTCTGCCAGAGTGGAAGGAGTCATTTGATGATTTGCCATCCTCAAAAAAAAGGTAGGAATTGTAATAAAATGAGCAATTTTATTCTTTATTATTCTTCCTATTTTTTTTTTGTCACGATTTGACAAAACCCAACGACCAATCAGAACAAACTTTAAATTTTGAATTGAGTAGTAATAATATCACTACCAACATTAACAATATTTAATTGAATCCGGAAATACCGGAATTACTTTCCGGAAAAATGGCTTATCCATGTTATTCTTTCTGTGTGCATTTATGATACAAGTACTAAAAATCAATCTACCTACTCCGATCACTGGTCATTAGGCAAAGGCTGTCGCATGTCAAAAATATTTCACAACTAGATAATTTGTAAAATACTTAAATATTATAATTAATGCGGTGATTTTTTAGTTACCGATGGTAAGACAAACCACTTGTACTAAGGTTTGTTGTAATTGTGCTATATTTTCACACAAGGACGGAACAATTCGGCATTTCGTAAAAATACGAAATCACACTACACGTTCCGAGGCAAACATATGACTAAACGGTGCTCACTGCAGTCACGCGTATTTAAGGTCAGTTCAACCCAACGGAGGCGACATGCGCCACGCCTCCAAGCCATATCCCTCGATATCCGTGTCACGGACGGATACAGACAAAAAACAAAATTAAAATAACTGAAATGAAATAATTGTGAACTGAACCGTACTGCTTACAAATATTACGTATTATTTTTGGATAGTTTATAATCTATCCATGACAAACCGTAAAATTGTGACGAACCTGCGGGGTAATTACGTAACACACTAACAGTAGGAATCGGTTTCATTTTGACAGTTCAACTACATTCATTGCGTTATTTACGTTGTTGAGCAGACATATTTTTCGAACATATGAAGCAATGGATTAGCAATAGGCTTCAAAATGATTCAGATTGTGATTGATAGTGTGTTACGTAATTAGGGTGCAGCACTTACCGACAGGGTTCACAATCTGTCCGATTTTATCACCCGTAAAATTGTGAACCGTCCCTGATTTGTCGGTCTTGGCGGTAGCCGAATTGGTACTCACAGTAACTAAGCCAGCACCACAATTATGTAACACACTATCTATCACAATCTGAATTATTTTGAAGCCTATTGTTAATCCGTTGCTTCATATGTTCGAAACGTTTGTCTGCTCAACAACGTAAATAACGCTATGAATGTTGTTGAACTGTCAAAATGAAACCCATTCCTACTGTTAGTGTGTTACGTAATTACCCCGCAGGGCACCCCGACCAAATGGGTTAGGTTAGCGCTACTTGCAAGTTGGTCGCAGTTAATTGGCTATTTAGTATTAGCGCAAGGTGCGATCCGTCGCATGCATGTTTGATAGCAGTTCACAACTTGTCGGTTTGCCATGGGCAGATTATAAACCATCGAAAAATAATACGTTAAATTGTGAATGGTTTGTTGCAGTACACAATTTTTCAATAGTATATAATCTCGCGAGATAAATTATCAACTAACGATGTTCATAATTATACGGTGACATAGATTCTTAAGAAAGTTAGATACACAGTGATAGGAGACTTGGGGACCGCAAGCGTTTTCCACTTTTATACACGGTTGGCGCAGTGGTTAAGCGATTGACTGCTGCGCTGCGTGTCGCGGGTTCGATTCCCGCACGGAAAAAATATTTGTATGACCTACAAGTAGTTGTTCCGGGTCTGGCTGTTTGTGTATGTGAGTTTTAAATGTTTGTAAACGCACCCACAATACAGGAGAAATTCCTAGTGTGGGGCAAAGTTAAAAAAAAAAAAAACAATCGATTTGCACTTACATCTAATCATTACCATTGTGTATTTAAAAGAAAAATAATTAGCGGGCGCAAATCATGTGTTTTTATATCAAGGAATGCCTACTGCCTAGTCCGCCTACGAGCTCAGGCACCGAGCAGCGCGGGCGGCCCCGCGTGCGCAGGAGTGCCGCGCGTGCTGATAACGAGTGGTGTGATTGCAGCGCACAACCACTCAACTATGCGATATGGCGTGTTTACGACCGAAGCAAACGCATGCGGAGTAGGTAAAGATGAAAGAAATGTATTTAAATATATTTATTTCATTGACCTTCATGCAATATTGTTTACATAGCTATACCTACTGTACTGTCTGTGAGTAGCGGATGGGGTATCTACCTACCTGCTATGCATTTTAGCATATTAAAAGAGCAATGCATTATAATTTGTTCAGGATAGATATGATACTTAACTCAGCAAGCATTGTTAATGAGACACAATTGATTATCTATTGTTTTGGCCCTCTAGCGGGCCACCTCGGGCCTGACTAGCTAATGGGATGACCCAATTATTGGCACAGATTAAAAAGTTGAAATTAAATATGGTTTATGGACAGAAAATGCTTTTGGATATCCTTTATTGATTACAAGCATGAAATGTGTATTAGAAATACTAAAAAGAAGTACTTAAACAAGCTGCAGGATAAAAATAATTAACATTTAAATCTGTACCATTAAGATTTACAGCAACGTAGAAACATCTTTGTAGATGGACAATCTTATTGAATGTTTATAAGGTGCTTCTACACCTGCAATATTTTATTCCATAATATGATTGTACTTAAAATCAATTATTTGAATGCAAAAACAGCCCAAATGCTTTAAAGTTTCGTTTGAGCAAGACCTACCAACAGTGTAGTGAAATATTGCACTATATTGATTTTACTCAGTGCAATGAAAATATAAGTATAATACTGTAACTCGCTCCAAACTTTTTGATCACTTATTGCGCAGTCTTCAATAACTCTAAACACTCAAGAACATAATATATTGTGGGTGTATGGACCAATTAACAGCTATTGGGATTGTTCAACATAAATTAACAACCGTATGGGTAGCAAACCTATGCAAACTGTTCTCTATAGCAGCATTCTGACAAAGCAAGATCACATTACCCTAGTTAGTATTTGTTTTTATATGCTTTATTTTATCTTTGTTCAAAACTCAAACTCAAAGCATGTATTTAAATTAAACTTATTACAGGCACTTTTGAACTATCAAGAGGTTGTTCAGTTAGAAAGATGAAGCTGGAGAATGAAAATGGAGAAGAATGTGCAAGAAACTCCATGGATACTCTTTTAAATCTAAATATTGGTTACATAAAAACAATAAAGAAAACTGTTGCCATAACCTGAGATGTCAATGAAATGAATGAGTTCTGTTAGACAAACCACTCATTCAAATAATAATGAAGTACATACAGGGATAGTCGTCAGTTGGTGTGTCATTGCATTCCAAATTGTTTAAGGGGCCTCTGCAAGTTGGATTCCTTCGGCCCCTTGTATGCCCTCCAAAAGACCAGGACGCCATAGTCCCGAGATTCGTAAAGATAGTTATAAATTATTTAAGTACTCACTTTATCTAACACATTATTAAAATCATTAAGTCATACGGGAAAATGTGAAGACATTATTATTAATATATATATTGTATGTGGGTTATTTATTAGACAAGGCATTCCCTTCCCAATCCAAATTCAATACTATCTAAGTATAGAGTTATTACAGCTAGATACCATACTCTTTTCATATACATAAAATAATTTCAGTATACACAAGTAAATAGTTGGGTGAATGTATACTTTTTACTTCTTTTGTTGGCAGGCTTTTTTAAAGATGAATAAAGTGATATATGAGGAATCCTATACTGAAGCATGGACTGATATGTGATGTTGGTTGTGTTCAATTACTTATGTTGTTGTTTAGTCAGCCATGATCTCATTTGTATCTCTAAAGTGAGACCTATTAGAATCCATGATCCTTCATTATGAAAGGTTCACTGTGCAAAAGTTTATACAAATTAATTTAAATATTCCAGAGGCTATATTTGTGCTCAATTAGTGACTAAAACCATGCACTCTGATATGTGAGACGTAAACGAACTGTGGGTGTACTAAACACAACCCTTTGGGGAATCCTGAAGTGATGATATTTTATGTTCAAATATTGGACCCCTAAGATAACCCTTTGACCAATGATTGTTACTAATGTTATCATTTAAATGTAAGTACTTGACGAAACTTGGTTGACGTGCTGTGTGGTACAGTACTAATACGGGACAAAGATACAGGTCGGGACAACCCTGCGATGGGTCGGCTGCCCTCGCCTGAAGCCACTAAATTCTCCTGCCTGCGGGGCGTGTCAAATATTCGACGCACCGGCGAAACTTAACATCGTGATAAAATTTTTCGAAGGTTACAAAATAAATGAATATCTACTCACAGTGTCACCATTACTTAAATATTTTGACTTCACGTAACCATTTTTATGACTATTCACTTTTCCATTAAGCAACTTTCGTTCTATTCTGTTGCAATTTTGTTGTTTATTGAGCGATATTATTTCACTCGCATCAACACAACCATCCGCTACTGCCGCCGCCATCCTTTTGGACTGGAATCACAGAACATATACTCTTAGACTGGAATTCATTCAATGGAATCAGTCAGTGCCTCAGTGGAATGTGGTGGGGTGGTAGTGGGATCGTGGTATTGTGGTATACTTGTCATTACTGTCATTTTTGAAAGAAGAAATCCTATATTGACTCATTGGAAGAAACGATTGCGCAGCGGTGTGTCGCTGTATAACAGCGATATATTTCCTGCTGGTAGTTCAAACTCAACACTAGGAATTAATGCAAGAAAAGCGCTTTATTGCTGAAAAATCATCTTGAACTGCCCCACAGACTATAAAGGTAGTAGAACTGAACTGCTTTATCGACTATTCTGACAGACAGAAACTTCAACATGACAGACCCGCACCGCCTAGCCCACTGCAGATGTCTGCAAAGTTTCGTTCTGAAACATTTATCAAAAATAATGTAGTTTACAGAATATGGCTAGAAAAGGAGTGACCACCAAGATGACGACTATTAACAAAACTATTCACTACCTAATCAAAATTTTACATAAGCAGCATTTTACAACAGTGCTGCACTAAAGGAGGTCACTATTATTAAATAAATTAGTTATCAAATATTGCTGACGAACACGTCTGAACGATGCAAGTGTGCCCGATTATGATCAATTATGTAATTACTAGCAGCGCCCCGCGGATTCACCCGCAGAAATCTCGATCCCGTGGGAACATCGGGATAAAAAGTATCCTATGTCCTAATCCAGGTCATAGTCTACCCATTTGCCAAATTTTATCCAAATCCGTTCAGCCGTTTTAGCGTGATTAAGTCACAAACATCCATAGTTCCAAACATATATAGTAGGAAGTAGGATAATTATGATCAATAAGGCGACAACCAGACGCCATATTGTTTAAAAGTAAAAAAATGAAATCGACGAACTATATCAAGTGGGATATCGTTGAATAGGTCTTCGAAAATCATTTTTAGTTTTCTGTAATCATTTTTCATTTTTAATGACCAGTTAGGATCTATAACGATTTAAAGTTGGTTAGCAACCGCCGTTATCACTTGCATTTTCAAAACTTATAATAAAGATGTGATAAAGTTCGTATATATATATTATATACATATGCTTAATAAGCATATGCAGTTTTTAGTAAGTCACTACAGTGACAAACTTATATTTTTTGACACCAACATTTTTGTTGATAAGTTGAAATCGACAAGGAATACAGTGTATCTGCCCATTAGGTTTAGACATAAAATAGCGAGGCTATTAGCTTATATAAACTCAGACATAAGTAGTATGTCGACGTCTTGTTCTTTAATTAACACCGCAATTATTAGTAATAATTCTAATGTACAGGTGGTCACCTTAAATAACCGTAGCACTAATGCTATAACTGTTTACAATAATTGTACGAAGGAGGATCCATGTGTCACTTTGGCAAATTCTTGTCTTAATGTGGGGTCCACAAGTAGTAGGATCTCATTGCCTAGTGATAGCATGGGAGTCTTGGGGCTCACTCTGGATGTTTATTTAAACTAGATAGTAAGACAACAGAAGATACCAGTAACAATGTAGTTATACCTTCCAACTTCAAGGTGTCTTCTTGCTCTCAAATAGTTAAGTGTAAAAAAGGTTCAAAGCAAAATTCCTTGACATTATTTCATCAAAATATTCAAGGTTTTGCTTCCAAACAATTAGAAATTGAACTATTTTTAGAAAAAACCATGTTTGAATGCTACTGCTTTGAAGGATAATTTAAAAGACAGTTACTTTAAGCATTACTTAACACGGTCAGAGAAAAATAATCCTAACCAAAAAGTGTAATTAATCAAAAAAAACGAAAAAAGTGACTGCGTAAAACATGAACTTTAAAATTATTGGAAACAAGATGACATATTTTTGTCTTCAATCCCACTCCCAATCTCATGCAGTCGGAGGCATCTTCTTTTTTACAATAAAGACATATTCGCACTTGGCCGGTTTTTTCATTAATTGTACTGGTTCCACTGGTAACAGCTGCTGTAATGTCGCTAAAGTTTGTGGTCGCTACTATCGCTATCGCTGCTTTCATTTGAAGAGCACAGGGAAACGATCCAAGTTTATGTAGTGTGTGAGTAGGTGATTTGCGAGAAAAGTTGTTTTTTAACTTTATAGACTTGTATCTAATTGATAAACGTGACATATAAAAATGCAATTTGACAAAATTACTTCTGATATTTTGTGACATTGTTTTATAAATAAAAAAACACGTGTGGCACTCGGGGACTGCCTCGGTAAAGCTATTGCATAGCATTTTTTATCAACTTATGCAATTATAATTATTTATTTATTTTTTATTTATGCAGTATTTTTTTTCTTTGATATTAATTCAAGTACAGTCGTACCATATACATACACGTTAAGCGAACGCTCGGCCGAGCTACATAGTAGGCGGAGTGGGGGGTGTTAGGTTTTATTTTCGTTACGGAATTTCTTGATTCGGTCGCCGCGCTCAAAGCTCGCGATAAAAGCTATGCAATAGCTTAAAAATAAAAACAGAATATTCCCAATCATTATATTTAATCTTTTCTTAATTAAAACACTCAAACATAAATCGAAATAATGATGTCATACTGAACTTACGAAGAAAGAGAATAATAACACAAAAAAAAGTTACGTTTTTTAGTGTTATTATTGCCCACATCATCATCCACAGTACATTCACTATCAGACATGACGAAAATCCTTGATAATTAACTGATTTACTGGCGTAAACAACAACAAATTGAACAAATTCGTAGAAAAACGAAAAGTAACGAACTGTCTTCTTGACGTTTAGATTATTCGTTCGAAAACTTGTAAGAAGGATCGAAGTCTTGATAACTCTGATCGTTTTTAACTTTTACCGCTTAGACTATGATCACTAATATCTTTTATGCAAAATAATAAAAGGTAATTTTTCGGGACTTGGTACGTTTTTACCCTGTTCCTATTGCGGGATAGGCAAGCTTAGCATCTTACGAACTAGATGACGCCACTAACTCAAAAGTAGTTTCAGGATGGCTGATCCGTCTTTGATCATTCTTTCCTTGTGCTCTTCATTTGTGAAACCACAGTGAAACGAAACCTTCTTACAATTCTCTTCATGTATCCGATTGACACTATGTTGTGAAGTGTCGGTAAAACAGTGGTTACTTAGCGCGCCTTCAAAAAGGCCAGGATCGGAAAGTCAATACTTTTCGCAATTTCTTGCTTGCATTGGACATTCTCATATTTTTGTGCAACTTTATTTATACTAACTGTTTACTTGACCATTTTAACAGTTTAATATTAAACTTATTTATATTTGCTTTCATTTATTTATTATAATTTCATTTATTCCATTTTATTATCTATATTACCGGCGAGCAGCGCCGCCCCCGCTGCAACGGAGGGGTCGGCGATGAGTAATACCGTTCGTTTCTCGTGCTGAGTGACGTCGTGCAGCCGCGGCCGGCGAACGGCTAGCAGACCGCAGTACGATACGGCGAGGACGCACGACAGGACCCGCCCTCCGCGTTCGCAGCTTCTCGCACGCGCGCTACTCCCGCACCTATCGATCACTCTCGAGACCGGCCTTTTTTATCTGTCACGTAAGGAAACATGGACAGCGCCGACGCTCTCCTCGGGGGTCTCGCGAGTGGAGACCCTGTACAGGTCACCGACGCGCCGCCTGCCGAACCTGTAATGAAGCGCGATCAGGACTCGACGGATGACTTCGAGCACCTCGACCGCGACGGCAAGCGAGAAGCGGCCGAGTCGCCGCACCGCCAGCCCGCCGCCGCCGCCACGCGCAGCTTCCTTGACATGGAGCGCGAGCTGCTGGCGGAGGCGCCTCGTGCACCCTCCGCCTCGGCCGACCACATCGCCGACAAATTCACAGACAGCGAGTCGGACGCCGACACGGCCGGCGAGTCGCCCATGCACCGGGCCGAGCCCCGCGCCGAGGCGGGGCGCGCCGCCTACACCCCCGAGCCGCCGCACGACCCCACGCCCGTGCTGGCACCCGCGGCGGCGCCAGCCCCGGCTCCAGCGCCTGCTCCCAGCGCTCCAGTGGCCCCCGAAAAGCCCTTGCCAGAGGAACCCAAACCGTCGGCGTCTCCAGAGCCGGCAGCCCCCGAGTCCCCGAAACCAGAGCCTCCGAAGCCGGAACCTGTGAAGTCAGAGCCGGTCCTGCCGCCGAAGCCAGCAGCGCCTGAGCCGAAGCGTCAAGTAGCACATGTGATTGAGGCCGAGGTCATCTTCTGCCAGATGGGACTCGGTAAGATGTTCTTTCTTTGTTACGCTCTATCTGTACTCTGAATGGCACACTTTTTGGCATTACGTTTCAAAATACCTTTCTTTTTCCTAAATGAAATGACTGAAAACATAGTTTTCATAGCTATAACTGGTAGGTGATTTCATTGTTCGTGTCTGCATGAGGTGTCGCAAGCGCGCGGCGTTTTTTTGCGCGACACGGTAAGTTTTAGAAAATTAGAATGGTTCCATTTGAAGGCGAGCACCGAGCGCTGCATGCCACGGACCGTGAAGAATCACGTCTGTAGGAGAACAATGCCTGCGCACACCAATATTATCTATACAGGTGTATTACAGAACCTGAACAACATTGTGGCAAGTTATTAGGAAATTATGGTTACGTTATTTTCGTCTATGCCGTATTGATATGACGCAAGTAATAAATAAGATAGGTCCATAATCATTTCAAATCAACAAGATTCAACCTCGGTAACTTTCTGGAAGATTACTTCTTTTATCAAAGTGAAATGAATGTAAATACGTAAAATAGTGACAGCAGTCAAATGGGGGGCGGGGTGGCGAAGCTAGGAGGGGTGGAGGAGGTCGGCTGCAGAGGTGGCGGAGCGGCAAGAGCGTTGACCGCGCTGCAGCACCGGGTAACGGCACCCGCGGGCCCACGCTCGGCCTGCACGCGGACGTCCGACAGCCCGCACCATACATTATTCAGACAACGTCCGAGTCGCTCCCGTCCTGCTCCTACCCTAGACTTCAAGTTGCCTTTGCTACTAGCCAACTCGACTACAGGCTTGCTGACTTGGTGGATGGCTACAGCCAGCACGATACAATATGTCGTATCGGACACTCATCGTAATGCTTCTCCAGTTTGTCTCTTTGTCTTAAACTTGGTAAAGAACTTTCAACTATTATAATTACCTAACTGAATTTATTTTGTAATATTCGGCTTAACAAAATTATAGCAAATAGTCAGAGGACTTAAAGCTGCTAATCGAGGAGTCATCGTTTATTTCCTACTGGTATCAGTTCCCGATATTGCTCTTTACTAACGTTTATTAGAACGACATACGTAGTTGCTATCCATTAATACATTTTAGGGGTTTATTTATAACTTTATAACTGTTGGAAGTTGAAACTAGTGTTATCTAAAGTCTTTATCTTATCTTTGTCATACTAGGAGCGCGACTCTACGTAAAAGTATTGAGATTAAAATTTCCTTCAGAATACCTTAGGTACTCCAAACAATGGTTTTCATCATTATTAACATTTTGCGACTGCCCCATAGAAGCGACGAGACTTTCAAAGTGTTTCATCCCCCAATGTAATAATCATAATAACCATCATAACCATAATCCTGTAATTTTTTTGAATTTGATTATGACTAATGAATGGCCGTGGGCATGGTGTTAGTGCACGAGTGCGCGGTCGCAGGGAGCGGCGTCGTCGGCGCGGCGGTGGCGGCGAGTGACGCGTGGTATGCACGACGCCACCATCGCTAATTTTAGCATCGCTGAAGCAGCACCGCGCTGCGTTCACAAACGGAGCACCCGCCGCGCGCTCACGTCGCACGGTCTCTGCTCGCCGCTCACAACTGTTCCGAGTGCTCGCTTGACATTGATGTGGCGTCGTGTGCTCGTGCTGTGACTCATTCTCGCGAGGACTTGCCTTTTGTGTGGATATTGTTGTGTGTGAAACATGGGTTCCGGAAGCGGTGACGATATCACGCGTAAGTATCGACATACTGATATTTGAAAGGGTGTCGGCTGCTTCAGTTATTCGAAACTATGCTTCCTAAACTCTGCTATGATTAGTTCGGTTTTGGTTTTGTCGGCTAAAAGATTTCCTTGCGGTGGTGGACACCTATAGTCAGCGGCTATTAGGTCACATTCCGGTAATAAATTCGTCTGATACATCTGCGCGATTAGCGATATACTTAATAAAAGATTACGTCAGCTGTGCTTCCGCAGTTAATATTGGCGTAGTTAGGTTTAGAAATGACAACTTACGAATGAGACTTTTTAATGAAAATAATAAATTGAAACTACGTTTTGAAATAAGTCTCTGCTGCCTTCTAATTCTGCTCAAGAAAATTTTCTTATCGGTCTATATAATATGATGCTATGTGGCATAGTTGTCTTATTTTTATTCTCAAACGATCTACTCGTCCGACTCGACCTCGGCGCGCTCTGCAAAAGTGCAATATTGATAGATTATATTGATGGATAATTTACCATGTCTCTCTTAATGCCATAATAGGTGATCTGTTAAGACCTTTGCTTTGCAATATCAGTCATCGACATTCGCCATTTACAAATAAATCAATTTCTAATCAACTGGTTTCATTGTCGTTCGGTTCAGTTCCACCCTAATTTGGTGACAAAACGAAGAAACGGTGCGTGTTGGAAATTGATTTAACTAAGCCTTCGTTCATCACTTGTCATAAATCTTTAAACTGTTTCACCATTCTTGATCAATTAATTTACAATCGGTTAGAAAGACAACATCTTGAATTATACCTACATGAATAAAAATAATCTGGTAGAAATTGCAAAATTTTGCCAAATCGCTAATGAAAACTTTGATTTGTTATAGTAACTCCTGAGTCTCTTAGCTCAGCAGTATTTATGTAGGTCGAGATCCGTGTGTCACCAACTAGTTTCAGAACTTTTTACTGTGCCAAACTATTTATCAATAAAGAAGAACGAAAGAAACAGGTCTTTTAACTGACAGAAAAAAATCATAAATCATTAATTCAAATTAAGCTGAGAATCAGCACTTTATGAACATCAAAAATTACATGAGGCAGTCTCCCAAAACGCCCTTCACCACTTCCTCGTGTTTTGGCTGGGTAGAAGGTGGCGCAACAAACTCCCTAGCTCCCCAAATGTCGATCTGTTAGCCACCCGAGTCATGGTTCAGACTCAGAGCGCAGCAGCCTTTACCTATGTCGTCAAAATCACAAGAATGCAACTTTTTCGGCATGTCACTGTAATAAATGTCAGCCTACATTATCCCACTGTTGGACAAAGGCGTCTCCCCATGACTTCCAGCTCCTCCGTTCCAGGGCAATAAATGTTATGGCATTTTTTTTCATAATTCCTGATACCCAATGTAAAAACAAGAGAGCGCTTAATTTATACTTACCTAAGCCATACCTATTTTATAATTATATTGAGCAAGCAGAACCAGACAGTTCCAAGATCAACACGCGCCCTGTGTGCACTCGTTGACCTAATTCCGAGCTCTTCACGAAAATGTAGCGCTGATCCCTTTGTGACCCTTGTGCTGAGATCTTTCACTGACGTCACTTCCCTGTCGCCCCTTTTATTTACTGTCCTATTCATAATGACGCTCACAAAAGGCCGTTGAATTACAGAATCGAATAACCTAATTGGTTTATTTTGTTAATAAATTTAACTTAACTGGTATTTTCGTCAGCTCCGGCAATGGCAGTGCTGCTACTCGCTAGACGAGGAGAGGGAGACAATTAATTAAAATAGTGATCTCAATCATGCTGAAAGCTTCTGTATTAAATGTAGAAGTACCTTCAGTACGCTGTTTTAATTTAGCGGTCGTCGTCGAATTGTATCAAGAAGAAAGATTCCATTTAGTCTCGATCCCATTAGTTTGTTGGAATCTATCGGATCATTCGTAATTTATTCTAATGCTTTGTCCTAAGAATAGATTCGCAGGCTAATTAAATTATTTATTTTTGATTGCCACAGAATGTCGTAAATCCAAGTCTGTTTGTTATAAATTGCTAACAGCGTTTGCTGTCGTAAGTAATTTGATTAAAAGTACTAATAGTCCTGAATATTTGGAAAAACCCTGACATGGATGCAATAAACTATAAAGGCTAGGCCTCGATGTATGTGGTGGGGTGCTGGGGTCGCGAGGGAGGGTGGCTGGCGCGGCGATCGATACGCTCCTCGCCAACCACCGCAGAGACACACCGTCACCGTCTGCTCTCTTTATTTTAACGGATCAAGTTGTTGCTAGCCGGTGAGCTTTTACTTCCAGAAATGCGTACTCGACTGTATCTGCCTTCTGAACTGTCAGTTTAAACTTCCCGTATGTTCTGAAAAGCTACGAAGTTCCCGAACAGTTTGATGTTGTAAATGAATAATAGTTGCTTGTAATTTATAGGATTAGGGCGAACAAGCCGGTGCACGGTGGGGAAACCCGGTTATTAAATCAATCACCTCTTTAATGACTGTCTCCGGAAACGAAATTCTATTAACATAATAATATTCTATGGCATATTGCAAGAACTTATTCGATTGAAGTGTTACCGTAAACGACCTTCTGCGAATCCCACCCGACATCCCCAACACATACACAAAAGCCCTGGTTTAGAGTTTCATTATTATGTGAACATGGATTACAGGCTTATTAACTCATGGCTCTGATTTTTCCGTGTTCATCTCTCCAGGGTGCATCACTCAGGTTCTGAAGGAATAAAATAGGTATATGTAGAATTCTAAACATGGAAGAAAGTTGGGAGACTTTCTAAGATAGCGACATATTATTTTTATTTATTTAACTTTATTTATTTATTTTATTTGTTTAATTTTATTTCAGACATACAGTCCATATAATTATTACAAAGAAAGCGTTAGTAGGGTTGTTAGCAGTACACACAAAATTAAATTAAATGGTGCTATTTAAGTATGTGGCGCTCGGTTTTTAATCTCATCTATTAAGGAACCTGACCTTAAGAAGTTATTCTTTCGATTAATTGGCTTCGTTGTTAAGTTTCATTGACCCTACAAGGGGGGGGCATTACGGCACGTTGAAGTGGCACACAGGTAGCCCATGACGTCATCGTAGCTGTCTCGCACTCGCACGGGGTATTTTTAACCGGCGCGACATGGCGTCGCACACGTCACTCATGTTTAATTTACTATGGGACCTGCTCAATAAAAGAAAATTCTTTGCTATCAGGTGTTACTTCCAGAACCTCTAAGCTGGCTAAAATCAATCAGACTAGACATTATTAACAATTTAATCTGCACCTAGATTTATGGTTCTTGTAAACTGGTGTCATAGAACTTACAGACCCAGCAATACAAGTTTGCTTTCGTTCAGCTATGTGCTTCAGTTTGGATTGGACTAAAACAAACACCAACTATAGCATTCGAATTGAACACGTCATTTGGTACACTGGCCGTGGCTCCGGAATCCGAAGTCATGGCCAGTATTCAGCGTGGGAGTTCAAAATAGCTTCAGTATTCAACTTCGATTGATCGTCATCCCATCGTTTGACAGAAGAAGTACTAAAATACTAGTGTGGACAACCTCAACATTTGTTCCGAGAGAAGTCACGATCTTATTCACATCGCAAGGTGGTGTGGTAGCACCAAAAACGTAAATGTTTAACATTAACTCAAGGTCGATACATATGTTACATCATGTTCCTTGTGCAATTTCTATAAATCGTGTACTAGCCAAGTATTTGAGGCTGGTAATTGTTTCAGGATCTAGCTTTTTTATTGAAGCTTATCATTATAATGATTATAATGCTGTATTTTTTGGTGATATTTTATTATGTTGTCTCTAATACGTTGTTTTTTATTTGATCGTCTGAAGTTCCGGTATTCAATACTATGTCTCCTGAGTACCCGTACCCACAACCCGCAACGTAGTAGTTGGTAAATCCACGAACATGAGCATTTAGCTTTAGGGTTGGTTAGTTGGAAGGTTTGTCTGTAATTAATTACCATAATGGAGGTGAACTGCTGTGACTCATTCTCGCAGTACTCCGTTGTTCTCGCCCAGTACCCGCCACGACTGACTGACGACCGTGACACTACCGCTTGACGTGACAAAATCAATCCACTTCACAACTTCTAAAGTATTAAGTATTTGTGCAGTATAGTCTGTCTATAAATATTCAAGAGTTACATTTAGTTTTATTTATGTTTTCTAGATAAATTGAAAGCCAAACCCTACCAAGTCATCTACTCACAATCTCGTAATGATCTGTTGTTTCCTTTCTTGTTTAGGATGTCTGAAGCGGTCTTATAAGCACGCAATAACTTCGGCCAAGACGGCGGCAATTTCCATGGATAATTGCGATGCGAAAGTCTTGAATCATGTATGATTCTCTCGGAATGGTTGCGATTTAGAACTTGGGAGCCTAAATGACTTGTCATGGTGTCAGCAGTTTTTTTTAAAACGCCATATCCTTCTAATATCCTTTGATCGACTTGATTTCAGCTTTCTGCACCCGAAGTTAATGATCAACTTTGCTTATTCTCTGACTTTGCAAGGAATCGACAAAGAACGGTTTCAGTGTCTTTTTGGAACAAGATCAGCCTTTGTTCTGTTGTCATCGTCACTTTTTATGCGATGGCTTACGATGCGTGAAGGCGACACGTTTCGAAAGTTGTCTGCGTCTCACTGGTTTTAATTGTTTTTTAAGAAGAAAATATTTCTACACAGAGAATAATTGATGACATAATACATTACAATGCAGACTTTCAGCTTAGTAAAAGTATTCAGCGCCAAGATGACCTTTCGCTTTTCGGTTCGACTCAAGTTTGTAGATGTTACCCATTAGTGTACCTAGTGAATACTTAGCAACACACATATTGTGTTTGAACGTGTTGTAGCTATTATGTGCTAAATGAGGATAACGTCAGCAGCTCGGCTACATGATTCATTATAAAAAAGGTAATAGATAAGAAGTAAACAACGTTGCGTCGAAATCTACTTAATCGCTAATTTTGTCATTTATTTCATGACTTTCAAATTTTACATTATTTTCCGCGGAACCGTGAGGAATTTACCAATACAAATCAATGAATACAAAAGGCGAATGCACTTTGCAGGACAGTGCAGCTCGACTCTGACTTATTTGATGTAGACCGCGGCGTGACCTGCGACCTGTCACCCGCGCGCCCTGTAAACAACATGCATAGGTACCAGACACCGTTGTCTCGCTCTTACTCGTTACTTCTGTTCGTGTTACTATTTGTATGTAAATAACTTGTCTAATCATCTGTCTGCACTGGAGTAAGTACTCATAATACTAACCGCACGATGAGCTAACCCTGTGAGACTAACTCACGATATCCTGGTGAGGGTGCGGGCATGCGTGTCGCGGTGGCGGGCGGTGGTGGTGCTGCAGCACGCTGGGGGTGCTGGTCAAACGTGGTGGTAGGTGCGCATGCGTGCCGCCGGGCGTGCGGGGGGCTGCGGCGCGGGCGGGGCGGGAGGGCTCGGCGCGGGGCTGCGCCGCGCCGCCAGTATCGACGCGAGAGTCCGGCGCGGCGCGCGCTCCGCCTTCATCCACCTCACGCTCGCGTTACGTAAATCACCACCATGCCGGACTCCGGACCCTCCCTCTGCAGCGTCCTCGACCCGCGTAAGTGCCCCCTCCCACTCGCGCCGGCTTCGCTTCGCCCGCTTTCCTCTCTGTCTGTCGCGACTAACCCGCTAACGCGCAGCCTTCTATTCCAGATGCCTGGTTCGACCCGCAGAGGCTGCATCCCGAAGGTGAGTGGTCGTGGAGAGCGGAGGGCAGAAATTATACGTATAGGTGGCGCGCCGCCAACCGGGCCGCCGCGCCGCCCGGGCAGCGCGCCTCGCCCTGCGGCCCTGCACTGTGACCCACTGCCGCCGCTAGCACTCCTACTTGTAGTGTTGTGTGAGCTCAGTGTTAACATCGCTCCAGTGACATTAACGATAACTGATCGACCGGCTCGCGGTCTCGGGGACGATGTCGCCAGTGATGGTGGTACTTAGTAATGGTGGAGGTGACGGTGGTGGTGCTGGACGTGGTCGGGTGGGCGGTCGGCTCCGTGCGCATCACGGCTAGTCTGTTTCATGTCGTGAACTCCCGCCAAGCCACGATAAAATCGTAGTCGCCGCCGGTGACAGAACAATAATAACTCCGCGTGCCGAGTCAAGGTTCGACAAGACCGTCCTAAATGTATCACTATTATTTAATAATACGTTATTTGCACCGAATTACGTTACGTGATGGAACACGAACGAAGATCCAACCTACAATATAAATCGACTGTAACCGGCCATACGATACTTTTATAACTTTCTTGTCCATGTGGATCCTCAACTCCGTGGATTACTTAAACTGTAATTGACCACACAGGTAGGTGAAAAATTCCACTGCACCGTCTCGAGTATTTATATCTGTGGTTAGTATGGGACAAAAAGGTTCAAATAGCTGTGCAGTGCGTAACTAGCTAATTGTGCGTCGTCACGGCTACGACAGCGACGTCTTTATATTTATCTGCATGTGATATTGTCGTTGATAGCGACGCTGGCTCGTGGCTCATCTGACTCTTGGATGTCATTAATATTGTGTTGGTAATGAATGTGTGGCGGTGCGCATGCGCTGTGCCGTGCTGCTCACCCTGCACACTTCAAATCGCCAGCCAAGATGAAATTAGACTGATTTTAACTGACGCTGAGGCCGGTTACAATCTGATTTATAACGTTTGACCATCCATCACCTAGACTGGTTCGAATTTGTATAATTCATGTCGGAGATCGCTTTTTAATTATCGAATTACGTTGGCGGCAAGTGACGGCGCCTTGCCAAAATGAAATAAAATATTCCACTATTGGCATAATGTTTGAATATGGGTCTAATTTATAAAATCCTTTTATTTTCTCCCAACAAGCTAAATTCCGGCATGGTGGCACAATACGCTCTTTCCTCTTTGCTTAATCACGTGGATTTTTGGCGATTTTAAGACTGATTCTTTTAATGCTAACCTCAACTTCGTCTTTCAAACTAATTGAGTTCTATGATTTGTAACAATAAGATGACATAATGAAGATAAGACATCTATGGAGATAAGTGTTTTCCAAATGGATCGTAAGTTAGACTTATTTCTGTAACAACGCTTGCTAGGCCTCGTGGGTTCCTCTCATTCCCCGACACGTTCAGGACTCTCGTTCACTGGACTCTCGTTTTGTTCATGTTGTCATTAACTCGTCCCGTGCCGATGAACGGTTCGTGCGGACACACTGCGTAGATAACATCATGTTGTCCTAATTGAATTATAAGCGCATGCCCTAGAACTGACTCGCCACGTGTCTCCCTTCTGTCCACTAGCTAGTCGTAGCTCTACACTATAAGTTTTAACGGAAGGCTGGTTTTTCTTTGTTTCCTGGTTTTCTACGCGACGAGAGAAACTTGATCGGATACTGGAGGTCGCAGGAATCCTATGTTCATCTATACACATGTGTATAAAGGTACCACTGGGTATCTCTTACGTACTGAGACGTGCTTCGTCCGTGAGCAAGACACTTTAATAGTCCTATCTAGTTCTGTTTGTCGTTGCAACTATGTTGACTGTATAGCACGTTATGACGTGACCAATGTATACCCTACGTTAACTTGTTCATTCAAGTAAGTCAAAATGGAGAACAAGACTGTAATAATCGATATGCTCAGCAGGTACTCTGTGTATGTCCTTGGTCAGTACAATATGTAATGACGGTGAACAATAAATATTATTTGCTATATATGATATGCTCGTGTTTATGATTCCAACTAAGTATTTAGGTTCCTACTTGCAAAGTTTGTTGTACCTGTAGCCACGACGTGACCTCACTGATAAGTCATATTTCATCTGCGCACTCTTATTGGTCTCGCCTTGATCTAATGGATACTCACTAATTGTACTTGCTGCTATAACAGATACTTGCGTCATGCATATAACAAGAACCATACGTGTGATAATGAGTTGGAAAAATGTGCAAACGACCGGCACACATTCAGTTTCATAGTAAGATTTAAAACTTTCAAATCTACGTATTTCTTCATTGATATGATAAGAAGATAAGATTATAGTATGACACAAGGAAGTACAAAACTAAGATAGAACGAGGTCTGGATAACATGTGTGTCGGAATCTCTGTTGCCTACACGACGACACGTGGAGATCTGTGACAACCGAAATGTACATACCACAGAACGTGGGAATATCATGTTATCAGCACTCTATTAATGCGTATACTGAGAATGCAAAATTTCGAAAGGGCGTAATGTTACCTACTCAAACGATGCGAGGCACATATTACCAACAATGAAACTATTAAGGAATCCAATGTAGGGAATTCATGAAAATTTATAAAATAATGGTGATGAGTCCGTTGGCGTCATTAGATCCATTATGTTAATTTAATATTTGTAATTCCACGGTAATTGATCGTTAATCGGTTACTGCTTACTGTCTTAGATTATTCTTTTATCAGTTTCATCCGAATCGCTGAAATGAATCAATATTAACTAGTCAGGCCCGAGGTGGCCATAACAATAGAAAATCTGTTTTGTCTCTTTAGCGATGCTTAGACACTGCAGATGACAGAGTAGGGTCTGCGAGTGTGTGATGAGCTGCTTCCTTTGGCACAGTCCCGGTGCCAGCGCGAGTCGCGTCGCGCTGATAAGCGACGCGACGGTTGATATCGCACGGACTATGATCCGCTCTCTCACCTGTCACAGATATACGAGGCTACAGAACTACATACCTACTAGATTAATATACCTAATCTTATTACTTTCGTAATAGAACCCTCTCTTGTGCAAGACGTTGTTGTCATACTCACTCAAATGTCTCGCTGGTGGTGGCGTGTGTGTTGGATCATTAAGTTCCCTTCAAAATGGTTGAGCTGAATGGTGCTGATCCATACGTCATGTTCGTGAACGGGCGCCGTAAGTAGGGACTGGTCGTCTCTTAGCTGCCACGGCTTATTTTAATGTCTGAATTGTATTTTCTTTTTGTTTTATCTTTTTTATTACGGACGCTTTTAACGTTCACGTCTTTTTAAATCGTTCTCACATGTATAATTTCAACATGAATGATGTAACCAAATTTTTTTGTAACTTTATGTTGATTTAAAAGAGTGTCCATGGAGTTTCTTGCCCGTTCTTCTCCATAGGTACCTACTACGCTTTGGAATGGGCAACTAGCTTCATTTTTCTGACTGACCGACCTCTTGACAATTGAAAAGTGCCTGTAATTGGTTTATTTGAAATAAATGCTTTGAGTTTTGAGTTCTTGAGTTTGAGTTAATTTAGTCTTGCTGGAAGTACTCGTGAGTAAAGAATAACTTAGCAGATACCCATTATTTTGAAATGATGGTTTTAGGAAGACTTACGAGTATATGTATGAGTAACAAAGTCAAAACTGTAAATTGAATATTTTGGAAAAAAGTAATTGCTACGAGGAACGATTGGAAGGATTGGAACGAGTCGAAATATAGATTTTAGAATTTTTGTGCGTTCGTCTGCTTTTCTGTCTGGATGTTCCGGGTTGGCGCAAAAACGGCTGAATAGATTGGGTGTTTTTTTTTTTTTTGTGTGGTTTATATACTGTCTACCCTACCCTAGCCCCTTCTCCACCCTACCCTATCTAGTACCCTATGGTACTTTTAATCCCGGTAATAAATTCTTGTGGGATATTTACGGAAACCCACGCGGGCGAAGGCTCGGGCAAAAAAGCAAGTTTAATTAAAAACTTGGTAGAAAGTCTCTTTCGGAACGCGAGTTTGTAGAACTTTCAATGACACAGAACATTGCAGTTTACACCAAATAACATTGGTGTTAAACATAGCCCAGATAATTACATTTTTACTTTCAGCGTCACGCGAGCGTCCACTTCGTTTGTGTCAGTTTTTGCCCCGTCTATAAAAACTTGTGCAATTTACAAGTTCGCGTTGTCTGTTGAAAAATGTTCTATCACATCGATATCTGTCGATCTAAACCTTATTGGAATCAACCTTACAATTAGATATTATCGAGGACTCTTTGGCCCGACTATCGCCGGAGACAAAGGGTCGTTAGTTCACCTTATCACGGTTATTTTCCTTTGTTAAGCGGTTCCATTTGTTTAGACCTATTGTGGTCACATAACTTAATGATGCCTTACGTTTTTATGACGTGTCGATGCGTTTATAACTCAACCTACTTCTAGTGCAACAGTCGTAGGATTTGAGAATGTGGTTCATTGTGAAGAGGAATGCGAGTTTCGGTTGAATTAGAACATTTCAATGTATGTTGGAGCGAGCGTGTGCTCTGTGCGGTGTGTGGCAGTGTTCGGAAGCCGCACTCGCAGTGGGACTGCGCGTTATTTATACCACTGTGTCGTGGTCGTGACGACGCGCGGCGACCTCCGCGCATTGTCTCTCTCCTCCATATTGTGATTAACTTTCATCTTTCCGCACATCGCGCCCTATAAACACATTCATTCATACAAACTACTCGTAACTGCCGACACAGACTTAACGTTCCGTTCCATTGAATTAGAAATGCGGACCAGCTGTGTACGGAATCGATTAACTATCATGTAATATGCAGATGTGCATGAATACATACTATACCATACTAGCAGACTGCACACCGCGGCTGGCGGGCGCAGCTCCGCCTAGGTGATGCATCGTCGGTCGCTAACTAACATCACTTCATGACAGGATGATACGCCGGGGTCGTGAAGGTTACGGTTGCTGAAATCAAAGACATAATTAAAAAAGTCCAAATTCTAAGACCTTAATATTAAAAAATAAACTTTAGATTGTGGATTGTAATTAGTGTCAGAAGCAGAACTGTCACTGTCAGTAGTTGTTTGGTATTACTCCAGAAGCACGTATCCAAAGAATATACTACTCTCTAACGAGAGCTCGTATCTGTTTTCCAAAATTCGTCTAACCACACACACTAAAGTGCGTTTGATGGGCTTTCTACCATTGGTTATAAAAAAGATACGATAGACACTTTACAAAATCCACAAATCAAAAACTTGAAGCTTTAATAAAACTATAGTTTGTGGTTGGGGTTGGGTTAGAGGTAGAGTATCTACATTCATAATGCTCTTAGCGTTGAAGTTTGGCTGTTCATTATGTGGCCGAAGATCAGAAAAGTTAAAAAATCTGCTCAAAAGTATGAAAATCATGTCATGGTCAGCGTACTTTCCCGAATATTTTTTTCGTCGGAGAATAATGGCGGCAATCATTGTTGTGTGTCATCGGTGTAATGGTCCGAAGAAAAAATCTTCCGAATTCGAGTGGTGTAAGTCAATGAATCTATGATACTTAGTAAAAATACATGTCTAAAGTGCCTTCCTATCAGGAAAACCTGAGACGAACCTCCGACCACATTGTATACCAATGAATAAGGAAACATCAAACCGGAAGAAGACCAACATAAAATAATCAATAATGTAACGTTAACGACAACAATTATAATGTAATGAAGACTCAATTTTCCTATCAACGAGCTTCAACACATGAAACACTTGCTGCATTGCTATTAATATTTTGTTTTACATCCTATTGTGTTATCAGCTCATATTCTTCTGATAATTGTTATCATTTTCGCACAGGTTTTGCTCTTTATCATTAAAACAAACAAACGATGCTACATTATAACAACGTCGTCTACCGAAGTCACTTCACAGAGACTGTAGGTACGTTTGTCGAATATCGAAGAAACGTAGGTATCGTTGTCATAGTAACATCAGCAGTGTATTCAGCTTGATAAGGCAATTGAGGCTGGATGGCATTGACCGTGTGTCGGCGCCGCTCGGTGCCAAGTGCGTGCAGTGAGCGGCTGCGCTAGCGCCTGCGTGTTTGTTGTGGTGCGGAGTCGCGCGCAGTCGTCGCCGCATCCCGTGCGCCCGCGCACATTGATAATGAAAGCCTTTCCACATACGCACCGACTTTCAGTTTCAACGCTCACGTTGTGTACAAACTCGTTTGGTTCTGGTATGTAGTATGTTAAGTCGAGTGTGCCGCATGCACCAGCATTTTGTATTTATTACAAACTTGCTTCAAGTTACAAATATTGTTGTATATGAGTATTTACTGTAGTAACTAACTGAGGCGTAGTTTTTGTTTCCGGCGCGTTGGGCATTGATTTACTTACATTGTTTTTACAAGCTTTTATTTTGGCTTCGCCCGCATGGATGTCGGAAATTATTCCACGGGAACGTGCTACCAGGATAAATAGTATCCTATCATCCCAAATTCCAAATCCATTCAGCCAGTAAAGCATGAAAAGGTAACAGACAGACAGATGAGTAATAAATGCAATTTTTTATTTTATTTTTATTTAACAGGTTTTTATGGTCCTAAATGTCTAACTTAAAAATAATACGTAATAATAATTCATTTTAATATTACCATCATTAATTTGAAATACTCTAGCGTTGCTCCGCTGTACTCTACTCTAGCATTGATGTAGCCATTGAACACGTATTACCTACATATTATTATTAGCTAAGTTATTTTTTAACTTCAAAATTTCAAATTGAAATAGTTTTTTAAGCGGGTGGACCGATTTCAATACAATAAATAATACAATACCTCAAGATTACGGCCCCCTAATTGTGTAATACACTATCAATCACAATCTGAATCATTTTGAAGAGGACTGCAAATCCATTGCTTCTTATTCGAAAAATTTGCCTTCTCACCAACGTAAATAACGCAATGAATAAATAATAAATAAATAAATAATAAAATTTATTCAATTATGAAATAAAATTATGATTTACATTAATTACAATCGAGGAAACATGTAATACTAACTGTAATGTAGTTCTGCCTGATCTAGGTTTATAAATACCTGTGTTTCAGGCCATCAATTTACATCAAACATTTAAAAAGAAGACAACAATAGATTTATTAATTAGAAGCTAAATTACAATTAGTCCGCCTTTGTACAGTATTTTTTTACTTGTGCATGAAGTTTTAATAAATAAATAAAAAGAAGATATTACCAATGACTTAAAGATTGATTGATTTGATTATATTATTATAAAACTAGATTATGTAAGATATATTATGTTTAAATAAATTAACGAATAATATTAAAGTAGATACAGTGGAGACTATTAATAATTAGGTAAAGGAAGAGACTTATATTAGAGTAGATAGATATAATTTTGACCGTGTCTGCATAATTGAGATTTGCCAAATATTCCTGTACTAGTAAATTACACCTATTATAACTTAAACTATAAATCTTTAGCACTCTGTTAAACTGATTATACAAGCAGGGTCCTAAAAATAAATAAAATCGACTAGCAAAAGCATGTTTAGTCTGAGAGTTAGCACAAATCAAATCTTTTCTTCTCCTATCGGAAGGTACTGGGTTAAAATAAAGTTCAGTGTGTAGGAATAAAACTACATTCAAAACAAATATTTGACGTACTGTTAGTACCTTAGATGCCATCTAAAGCTGGTGTGTAGGAAATCTAAATGGATGAAAAGTAGCAACCTTTAAAACCACTCTTTAGGCGCGTTCTAGGTGCAGTAAAGTTGATTTAGCGGCACCACCCCAGGACGTTATGCAGTAGGTAGTAATAGATTGACACAAAGCCAAATAAACCTATATAATTAATTTAAAGTCGGGAAAGTTACGTACCTACATTTAAAAAAATATATATTACTTTACGCACTCTGGTGCATAATAAATCGATGTGTTTGCGGAAATTCAGGATTGTGTCAATCGTGACGCCTAGATATTTAATATGGTCGGCTTTAGCTAAAGTGGGACAAGTGCATGCAATGTCAGCATAATGTAAATTACAATTGTTATGCGCTTGAATGTCTAGATTAGTAAGCGTTGGATTAGTGTTTATCGTTGTAAATAATAGGTACTTGGTTTTATCTGTATTTAAAGTTAAAAAAAAAACCTTTAATTCGGTCCTTGAAGAGATTTTTATGAAGCTATTTAGACACAACATTAAAACCATTCTGTGCTACCTCATAGACTTCGGCCTTTGATTTAGCTGCGAACAGTGAGCCGAGTCATCCGCGTATGAAATAATTGCACCCTTTTGGAGTGTCAAATTGCACAGCTCATTTATATAGATTAAAAGCAAAGTAGGACCCAAAATACTGCCTTGTGGGATTCCATAGCAGCTATTCTTAGGTTCAGAACTCATGGACTGGTCTATTTTTACACTGATGGCGGTCGTTAAAGTCATCAGATAATAGTTGCAATTGTACTCTCCGTATTCCCAGCATTTCCAGCTGGTGCAAAAGCAATGTACAAGAAATTGTGTCAAAAGCCTTGGTAAGGTCTAAAAATATCCCTATGGTGTGCATGCCGTTATCCAGGTTTGTGCTTATAAAATTTGTTAGAGGTTGAACAGCTTGGCTTGTTGATCTTTTATGCCTAAAACCAAATTGATGATCAGAGAGTGATTTATTACTTTCAAGATATTTTACTAATCTACTGTTTATAATTTTTTCCAAAATATTTGAGAAGCCCGAAAAAATCAAAAATGGCCTATAGTTATTTACACAATTTTTGTCTCCAGCTTTAAACACAAGGGTGACTACGGCTTTTTTAAGCAATTTTGGAAATGTTCCTTTTGTTAAACATAACTGAAAAATGTGAGTCAAGGGAGGGGCAATTACGCATTTGAATCTTTTGAATATGCTATTTGATATGTCGTCACATCTTACGGCACAAATTACCCAAAAACCATTTATTATACTTTCTACCTCATTAACATCAGTATCTAATAAGACAAAAGAGTTTCGTGTTGCATATGTCTTAGTTTGGCTTGTTGAACTGTCAAAATGAAAGCCATTCCTACTGTTATGTGTTACGCAATTACCCCGCTCACTGTATAGTATGGATACGTGTACTTGCCTAACTTCGTTGCCATCTGTTTCCTTCGTTGTAAGTTTCGTTCATGAGAGGATCGTGTTAAGTACCTATTTGAGTCCATTCGTTCATGCCCCGGAATCGATTTTTCTTAAAAAGTAGGTACAATTTTGAACTTTCTATTCCATCACGAATTCAAGACAATGAGTTCTTATGCAGCTATGAATCAACCGTTCGACATAAAAAAATCTCATCGATGCCGACGACGTGACGTTTTAAAATGCGGGACTGCGAGAGCATCCTGCCAGGCTGCCAGGCTAACATGCTCAGCATGACAGTTTTTTTTTCGTTGCTATAACGAGATGAAATACTGAGATGCGATTTTAAGCTAATGAAAATAATTTTACAAAATCCTATAAGAAAATTTTTATGTTTTTGAAATACTCAAACTCGGGATTTGTAATACGTAACAAATCTTTCCCGCGACCGTTCACAAAGTTGATCCTAGTTAAAAAATCTCAACCCTATAAGCGTGATAATCAGCTTGGTCCGTGCATGTGCCGCGCTCAGCATCACTCATGTCAAGAGTAGGCAGTAGGCACTGACCGACCTATTGTGAAGGCGTGCATTGTTGTTGCTCGTCGTCCAAGCTCTCCCTAGGCCAAGCTGTCGCTGTGCTTGCCTTAGTCATCACAGGCGTTTCTAGAATGTACCTTCCCACTCCTTTTGTGAAGGCACCAGATATTATTAGACGCTGCCTCATAATTACTTCATAAATAAATTCAAATGATACGACCGGCGAGTTCCCGATATAGTAGCATGACTCACACAAGATTCGGTTAAAGCGATCCATCGATCAATATTGTTCGGACGTCTGGTTCTTCAACGTGAAACCCTTAATGCTATTGAAATTACTGAAGTTAATTTAGGATTATAATCTTCGTCTGAGAGTGATCTGTTCAGCGTTGCAATTTGGTTCACAGGCAATGAACCGTGTACAGTCGACCTCGTAATTTCTTTACCTCACTAGGAGACAAATGTCCCGCAACACGTGTCGCTAGAGATGTCCGGCGAAGTGGCCCGATATCACTTGTATTCGCACAACATCTCTAGCGACACGTGTTGCGGGACATTTGTCTCCTAGTGAGGCGTTGAATGTCACTTGCACGTCATACAACGTCAAGGTCTATTTAAGCTTTAATACCAATGTGACAGTTAACTAGATAGTTTTAACCGTAGTGATTTTTACGATGTTTTGTTTAAAACTTACTAGGAGTTCTTGTCAAAAGTAGAAAAGCAATTACGTGGTTGGCTATACATAAGTAAATGCTTATAAAATCAAATTGTGGATATGAAAGAATGTGTTACGTAAATAGGGTGGTGGCAAGCCATGAAAGGCGTTTAATAGAGCCTTGTAGTATTGCGTGTAATGTGTCAATTCTGACAATGTATGGAGCGGTCGTGATATGTCGCGTGGCAGCGGCGGTGTTGCGCGGGCGCTGCGGTGTCAGCCGCGGGTCAGCGTCATGATGACGTGTGTGAAAGGCAGGGCCGCGTGGCGCCCGCCATGTGCGCGGCAGGCTGCGCGCGCGCCGGCCGCTCACTCCGCTGCCATGGCGCGCCCCAAGCACTCGCCGCGACACAACGCGCAGTACGAGCCCCTGCCGCCCCGAGGACCAGGTACCAACCCTCGCCGGCCGCGCGCGCCAGCCGCCTGGACGTGTGTGACGTGTCAGTGCGCCCCCTGCGCCCCTGCTCCCGGTGCCCCGGTTCGCTGCGGGTGCATCGCCCGCGCCGTGTGGACGTGGAATGGAAGCCTCAACCGTGTGACGTAGGCAGGGGGCAAGTCGCGAGCCATACGGTGTTTATTGCCACACATACTATAAATTTTCTTTCATCTTTTAAAAGGTTTCACGCGTCGATAATCTTATCATTTTGTGCGATAGTTCGACTTAAGTTTAGTAGAGTTAACAAAACAAAGCAATCGGATAGTGAAAAGTTAAACGGGTACCTATGAGTTACAGTGTTTATTATTATAAAAAATCATGTTATAATTCGAGTGCATGGTCTGATAGATAGGACGACAGCCAAAACTGAATAACGGTACATTCTTAGCGCCATTGGTTTCACTCGCTCCATAGCACATACGGTTGTTTGAACGAAAAGCCTCATTGAGAAAGTTTGGAGGGTTTGAAATAACCGGTTCGTATCTCGCACGTCTGGGCTTGCTCTACGTTTACCGTTAATCTTAACATTATTTTATTAAACACTTATTGTTATCATAGACGGATTCAGTTTTGTAGTCAGAACTTTCTTCGCGACAAATTAATAAAAAAACTTGTGATGCTCGTAGTGCGTAACGTTATCGTTGTAGAACTGGAGTGGGTTATCCTGAGAGTTTCAACAACGTCTTTCTCTTTTCAATAAAATATGTATTTAATTATGTCAAGTTAATTGTGTGAACCTATTTCCCGCCGTCGACACCGCTAGCTAGGTGTCGCAGTAAGTGTTGGTATTGACCGTTGTGGTGTGTGCAGTGGAGTCGCTGATCTACTGGCGGGCGGCGGCGCCGAGCGGGCTGGCGCTGGGCGCGGGGCTGGCGCTGCTGGTGGCGCTGGCGTGCTGCTCCGTGGTGTCGGTGCTGGCCTACGCCTCGCTGCTGGCACTGTCGGCTGCCGTGGCCTTCCGCATCTACAAGAACGTGCTGCAGGCCGTGCAGAAGACTAATGATGGACACCCATTCAAGTGAGTATCTACTCTCTCTCACTGCTAATCTATGATCGCTCATTATCTGGTCAATGCAATAACCCATGCCATTAGCTTAAGACGCTGTCTTGAGGTCTCTGGAGAGAGCGACCATCCCTAACTTTTAGAGTAATGGCCAAACAGTAATAGGTCCACTCAGTTAGATTACATACATTACATACATCTCACATTTTATCGTTTGACTGCTAAAAACGGCTTCCTGTAGCTGCAATGGTTATGTAGTCCCTAGCTGCCCCTGCCGCCCCTGCCACATTTCAAATTACCACCATGCATGAAATGTCCAATGTCAATGTTTTCTAGATTCAAGAAGATCTGTGCTAAGCATTCAATGAGTTCAATGAAGAAATATAAGATACTCACGATGATTACTCCGGCCGGAATGTTCAAACATGTGGTCATCGTGAGTTACTCAATCATCAACAATGTAATCATTCTTATCTATACACGCGTATTAAAGTATCTCTTTGGTCTGCATCAGTAATATTCCTACTCACTTAAAAGTCGACTCTTTCCAAATCACTTAGCAACGCGAACGTTGATTTATTTATTACTAAGACATCTTGTCAAACGACCAACATTTTGACTCCCACGGAAGTGCCAAAATGTTGGCGTAAGTTACGCCTCCATTGATGTGTTGCTGACGACTTTGTAAGCCTTCTCACGTACACGAAGGGCATTGGTGAATGTATGGACACACATTACTGTGCATAAGAGTGTAATCAGCGCACTAGTAGGTGCTTGTAGTGTTTATTCAGATGTTAGCAGAACTTGCGTAATCTTTCCCGTTGATCTAAGTTCGTCCAAATGTACAATAGGTATTTTTGATTGTAATTCAGGTGACAACGTGCGGTCGCCATCTTTTGAATTGTATTTTTAAATTTTCTTGACATGAGAAAACTGTAACGAATGAAGGATTTTAACTTCATATTAAATTAAAAAGCAGTACACTGGTTGTTTCTTACATTACTTTTGATAAAATGTAATTGTTAATAGATTAACTTATTTAGAATATTAGAACCAGTATAGGTACCTATCTAAATTGTAATGGTTATAAATAAGTTTAAATGACGACAAGTTTATCTTAACGGCACCTATTTGAACTCCCGACGATATCCAATTACTACGCTGAGTAGGTAATTATTTTAGCACAAATTAGAAACTTGATAGGACATACCTACTTATTTTTTGCAGACGAAGAGTGACATTTTCAATACATCCAGGCATCGTTTTTTGTTACCATTGTACGTAATCTAGTTCAACGTAGGTTTAGAAAGTACACATCAAATATTACAGATAGAGCTAGCACAGATAACCTACATACCGTAAAAGAAAAACTATAACTACCTACCTTGTAATTTTTTTTTTCACTACGAAAGACGACCGACTATCTTTCTTAGCAAAAAGTCAGAATGGTTTGTTAGGTTGGAATGGTGCCCGATGAAATGGAAGAACACTCCCTGTCGGATTAGAATGTAATATCATTATCGGCGAACGGTGCTGGCTCTTGAGGGAATTACTTCAGGGAATGTCACTCGGCTGCCAGACTTGTTGCTGAGGGCTGCGGAGGAAACGGGAGCGATTTAATATTTTTGAAAGTATTTTTTTTTTTGTATGGTCGACCTCTTAACTGCTTTACCACTTTTGGCAAAAACTTCCAGTAAATTAAAGCTTCACGGAGGTTGTTTTTATAGTAGGGGAGCCCACGATGCTAAATGGGGATTTACTCGAGCGTCGTAGAGACCTATTGGGTTGCAAAGCTTAGATGATAAGAAGAAAAAATGTTATATGATATATACCTTTACATCGGTGGGGAAAGCGGCTATAGATTTTTAAATATGTAAAAAAAAACTGTTGCATGGACATCCTCGAGCGCGTCAGATATTGATAGCATCAATGCCCTACGTATTTTTAATAATGTACGTATGTTAATCTGATCGTTTGCATGATGCGGGTGGTTGTATGTAAGGGTTGAAAATGAAAAAAAAAAAAAAAATATCGAGCGCGTCAGATTTTCTAAGGGAGTGTTAAGTGCACCAAAAAAAAGCTCTCATTCACTAATCTGACGATTTCGATGGGACGCAAACTCGCGGCCATTTTCATAATGTGCAAAAAAAATTCGCCATTTTGAAATACTCAAGCGCGTCAGATTAAGATATATATATGGTTCATCTTTATGTTCTAAACGTACTGTCTCATAATCTGATGATTATCTAGAGGGATTCGCCTGATCTGACAAAAAAAATTTTAGAAAAACGGTTCACCTTAAAGGCCATCCCTGCAACTTCCCGCTAATTCCATTCCTGGGCGCTTAAAATTGTACTTATGACATTTTTGAGCTCAAAATATAATTTATGTGATATTTTGAGCTCGCTGAGTTCAAATAAATAATATTTCTATGCATTTGAGCTCTCCCAGCTCGAAAGTCTGATAGAAGATTCATAGAACACTATTTTTGGAATTTTTAATCCGCAATAACTTTTGAATGGATCAAGCAATTTTCACGCGGTTGGCGGCATTCGACGCAGTTTTATCATCCTCATAAGTAATTTTGCAATTTTAATTGATCGAACCAAACATTTCGGAGTAATCCCGAAAAAACACTTTTTCGGGTTTCTTTCGTTCACGATATCTCTCGAACGAATCAACCGATTTTGACCAGCTTGGTGGCGATCGACCTGGTTTTTCAAGCTCAAAGGCGGATTCGTTTTTGAAGTTGATCGATAAAGCCGTTTAAAAATTATTCCAAAAAAATCTTATTTTTTTTGAGATTTTTCAAAATTTCTCAAAATCTATCGGCCCGAATCGGTTCAAATTCACAGGAAATCTAATTTTGAGGGAAATCTTTAGAACGCCGTTTAGTAGATTCCGATCGGTTTAGTCGTTCAAAAGTTATAAGCGAGTCACATAGTCACACACACACACACACACACATACATACAGACATAGTGACAACATCGCGGGGGTAGTCAGGGAAGCTTCCTATGACCTTAATATTTATAAACTTTAATTCACAAATATAATATTAAAATAGCAAAAAAAGCCAAAACGTTGGAAACACGTTGTAAACAGTATGCCACGAACGAGTCTTTATGATCAGCTGTGATGGCGTCATGGCAGCAGAAACCAGAGTGGGGACGGAGTGAGAGAGTAATAGATAGAGAAAGAGTGAGAGAGGAATAGAAACGTGGAGAAGGAAATGTAGGCATCACGCCGCTGCACGCATTTAACTTTATCGACGAATTTTTGTTATTTCGGCTTGCGGAAATCGTCAGATTATATATTTTTCATTATTCTTGAATTATTTCCTTCAAAATAAAAATAAATTTAGCTACGCTCGAGAATGTCGAGATGACGTTTTTTTTTTACAACTTTGTTGCCCTCCCCTTTCTTTACGTCACTCTCAAATTGTCAGATTAGTGGAATATACACTTTTTAGGATGTAATTAACTCACCCTACCTTAATCTGACGCGCTCGAGCATTTCTCATGGTCAACTTTTTTTTACTAATCTGATCCTGTATTCTTCACGGGCGGCCTTATATATGGGCCTCATGTTTTGTGGAGGTACTTAACCGGGTACAAGGTATCCCCCTATATATTAATCTGCCGCGCTTTAGTAAATCCCGAAATCCCCGCTTGGGCTCCCCTACTATTATTGGTTGACGTTTTATGACTTGTAAGTAGAGTCCGAACGAAATTATTATTTTTTTCGGCCGTAAGAAAACCGTACACAAACAAAAATAATTTTTTGTTGTGTTTTTCTTTAGGTTTTTACCTGGGAAAAGTAAAATAAATACAAGGAAAAATACAATGACTTAAACCGTTATTAAACCTGAAATTTAACTTTATACTTTGCTTAAAGAATAAACGATCTAATATGATATGCGAGGAGGAGCATTATTTTAGCATTTTCGTAATTACTGTGTTATTACGTAATATAACGATGGAATTTCTCTAAATAAATATTTTTTATTATTTATTTGCCGGAATTAAATATTTTTCGCCATTGCCGAAAATCATTAAACAAATCGCCCAAAAACGAAAATGGTCGAAAATCGATATTTCGGGCGACAATTTTACTGCCGAAAACCGAAAACGAAATTCGGTCGGACTACTTGCGGTGACATTCAACCTTAGGGTGGTAATGCAATTACGATGACGACGTTGACTATACAGGTCGGTGATCTCGAGCACAGCTAGTGTCACTATCACAGTACAGGCTGATCCACACATGGATACGTTGGTGTTTGGTAAAAATAAACTTTAAGTCAGCGCACATATTCACTTCTTGTTTAAAAAAAACTAAAAAAAACTTGGGCACCCTCATCAGAATTTATTCAACATTAATGTGAGTTACCTGCAGCATCAAGCTAGTAGTAACATTTGGTGGCAGTTGCAAGAGTGATTGTGTTTGTCAATGCGTGTGTTTGTGTTCCAGATGGTTGTTGGAGAAAGACATCAGCGTGCCGGCGGAGCGCGCGCAGTCGTTAGCGGCCGCCGCCACCGCGCACCTCAACGCGGGGCTCGCTGAGCTGCGCAGGTACGTCACGCTCACACGTACATACACATACATACAGTACAGTCGCTAGCGGCCGCCGCCACCGCGCACCTCAACGCGGGGCTCGCTGAGCTGCGCAGGTACGTCACGCTCACACGTACATACACATACATACAGTACAGTCGCTAGCGGCCGCCGCCACCGCGCACCTCAACGCGGGGCTCGCTGAGCTGCGCAGGTACGTCACGCTCACACGTACATACACATACATACAGTACAGTCGCTAGCGGCCGCCGCCACCGCGCACCTCAACGCGGGGCTCGCTGAGCTGCGCAGGTACGTCACGCTCACACGTACATACACATACATACAGTACAGTCGCTAGCGGCCGCCGCCACCGCGCACCTCAACGCGGGGCTCGCTGAGCTGCGCAGGTACGTCACGCTCACACGTACATACACATACATACAGTACAGTCGCTAGCGGCCGCCGCCACCGCGCACCTCAACGCGGGGCTCGCTGAGCTGCGCAGGTACGTCACGCTCACACGTACATACACATACATACAGTACAGTCGCTAGCGGCCGCCGCCACCGCGCACCTCAACGCGGGGCTCGCTGAGCTGCGCAGGTACGTCACGCTCACACGTACATACACATACATACAGTACAGTCGCTAGCGGCCGCCGCCACCGCGCACCTCAACGCGGGGCTCGCTGAGCTGCGCAGGTACGTCACGCTCCACGTACATACACATACATACAGTACAGTCGCTAGCGGCCGCCGCCACCGCGCACCTCAACGCGGGGCTCGCTGAGCTGCGCAGGTACGTCACGCTCACACGTACATACACATACATACAGTACAGTCGCTAGCGGCCGCCGCCACCGCGCACCTCAACGCGGGGCTCGCTGAGCTGCGCAGGTACGTCACGCTCCACGTACATACACATACATACAGTACAGTCGCTAGCGGCCGCCGCCACCGCGCACCTCAACGCGGGGCTCGCTGAGCTGCGCAGGTACGTCACGCTCACACGTACATACACATACATACAGTACAGTCGTTAGCGGCCGCCGCCACCGCGCACCTCAACGCGGGGCTCGCTGAGCTGCGCAGGTACGTCACGCTCACACGTACATACACATACATACAGTACAGTCGCTAGCGGCCGCCGCCACCGCGCACCTCAACGCGGGGCTCGCTGAGCTGCGCAGGTACGTCACGCTCACACGTACATACAGTACATACATCAGCGTGCCGGCGTTTATATGTATTGTATTATTGTGAATCATTCTAATGTTTAAAACTAATAATATATTTTTTTAAGTTTTCTCAATGATCTAAACGTGATACTACATCAATTCGTAAAATCTCTAAAAAATACTTATTATAACATCCTGTATACACATTCAAATAAAAGTACAGTAAGGCACACGGTGCGTTACGCGCGAGGCGGTCGATGCGCATTAGTTTTAGTTTTAAAGACACGTTTAATAAAAGTAAATAGAAATAGTGTTATTGTTGATACAGATTTTGCACGAATAAAAAAAAATATCATATGTACGTCGTGGGTGTATTTGTATAATAGGACAGATTTTTTGTCTTAACTTAACTCATTAGTGCTTTCGCCTCCTGAATGATCTCAATGAAGGAATCCCTCCGCCGTACCGTGTAGTGCAGTGGCCTGTCGTGACCGCGCGCGTGTTGCAGGTTGTTCCTGGTGGAGGACCTGGTGGACTCGCTGAAGTTCGGCGTGTTGCTGTGGTGCCTCACGTACGTCGGCGCCTGCTTCAACGGCATCACGCTCATCATACTCGGTCAGTACACACCAACATCTTTTTAAATTACTACAGGGTGTAAGAAGATCCTTCACGTAGCCGTTATCTACGCATTCTGTACATCAAACTGAGCACATTGATGAAAAATGTTTGTTGTGAAATTACTTTTATTTTTGGTGTGAAAAATCGCTATTTTCGTCAGCGCGTACCGTAACGTTGAGTTGAGTTGTCGGGGTAAGTTAAGTTATAACTTATAACATCTAAACCTTGTATTTAGTGAGAAATAAAAAAAATACCTTTGCTTTCAATGTCTCCGTAACCACGAGGTTCCCGGGTATGGCCCAGTACAAAAATATAATCACAATGACGGGGTGTGCAAGTGACTCTCAGCTTCGTTAAGCGTATTTTAACATCTGTTATATAGGTCCTTTTTAACGGCGGCGATAGCGCCTGGTAGAAGCCGATGGATGGGATTTACGATAGAGCTAACGGACCCAGAAGACTATTCTTTCACTCTAGATTTAAAGATTGTCGTGTTATGGGTAGTAGGGAAATCATCGTACGGTCAGTCACCGGCCGTCTTTTCCTATTTCCTGTGTCAAAGACGAACCGATGCATAGCACCGGCACCGCGATGCATCGAAAACGATAGTCACTGGACATGAAGGGAAAAGCCTGTCACTGTGCAATATTTATCTAGAATACAGCAGTCCTTTACCGCAGTTGTTACCGTTACTATCGCGATATAGTTATAATAATTCAGTAAATCAATTTAAAAAAAAAAACAATCTAATCAACTCCAAATTAGAATTGCTTATCATCAACTAATTATATTGGTTTTCCTTGGACATCTAGTAAACAATTTGGTAGTCACTCTCACATCCATAGCGTGTTGACGTTTAACGGTCGATGGGCTCCCGTCTCGGATCCAGTCGACTGTTAAACATCTTAACGTTTATCTAAAGTAACATCAGCGCACGACGGGCTGATTTTCATGAAAATTGTTAGCGCTGCGCGAAGTAGAAACAACATCACGGCTGTTTTACCCGAAGCAGTACACGAACCTTCACCCATATTTCGTAAGTCCATGTTATACGGGAGCTACCCTTGTTGCCATTAACCGGGTACCAGATTCCGGGTCGCTGTTTCCTGGTGGAAAGCCTTACCTAACACTATCCGACCTGAGAATCGAACAAAGTAATACAAATACTTGTTTATGTTTAATCGGTGTCATATCCATATTATACTTAGAATGGAACTATTAGGTCACAGATCATAGATATATAATCGTACGCACGCGCACGCGCAAGTGACGAATGGCTTACCATTGATTGAAGTTACAATCGTAAACAGTGCGGAACGAACGGACGCAAGTAGTAGTCACACTGCCTTTAGGGACTACTAAAATTAATACTTGCCATTGTACATATGCTCTTGAAATATTATGATTATGAACACCGAGTCAACGATTAAATTGAATTAAATGAAGTTTGAATCGCTTGCTGTGCAGCCATTGGGAAGATCTCGGTGCGGAGACAATAATAACAGCCTGGTTAGAAGTAAGAAGAGATTAAAGTGGGCTCGGAGACCTGCCGCGGGCGCCGTGGTCTCAATATTTGACAGAAAGCAGCTCTATATCGACGATGAACCATGTTTTGAGCACTAACTAGAGTACTTGTTTATATATATTTTTCAGTATATTTGTAAGTAATAGCGTGTATTGTGTAATGCTTGCAGGGTGGATAGCGCTGTTCACTCTGCCGAAGGCGTACGAGATGAACAAGGCGCAAGTGGACGCCAACCTCGAGCTGGCGCGCGGCAAGATCAACGAGATCTCCGCCAAGTGAGTCATGTTACCTACTACTACTTAGGGGCCATCCGTTGTATCATTTTTGTACTCATTTTGTGGGCACCTGGGCTGGCGAACCTTAATACGCAGTACTCTGTGACCTAGCTAGGACGCCAGATTCACTTTTGTAATTTTTTACTCCTTTAGTTCAACGATTGATCCCTGATTTGTAAATTATCCATCAATTACGTCACACGTTAAGAGGGAGGGGGGAATCAACATCGTGTGACTAGTAGGGCCGAGGTGACATCACATGTATAAATCTAAAGTACTAAAACCCCAAAAATAATAAAATTCGATTGACGTTCTTATGGATGACCGCTTAGCAGGCGCATGGGCACTACAGTAAGCAATGGAGTCAGGTATACAGGCAACAATAGTTTAACATTTCGCAGTCAATATTCATTTTTATTTATTTTGCAATACTTATGTTTTAAACTTTTAGGCACTAGCTCAACATTGCCAAATTAGCTGCCTTTATGTGGTCCTCTTACCTTTTTTGACTGTATTGTGTGTATGTGTGTGACTGTCACCTTGGTGTTGAAAACAAAAATGGACTTTACGTTGTATAACTTGCAACTTGCAAGAGGCATTCAATCTTAGGGTGGTAATGCAAATATGAGCTCGATTATACTACAATCAAACATTTTAATTTACACATCTATCAGCCTATAATACGAGGTTGCCCTGGCGCAGGGCAAGGGCCTCTTCTCACAAAGATAAGAAATGAGCATAGTTTGACAGAAAGTACTTTCAAAGAGCCTACCATAATACAGATTTACATCTATAATAATATATAATATTATAAAGAGGTAAAATTTGTTTGTTGTAGTATACCTGGAAATGCCAATCGGATTTAAAAAAATACAATGTCTTCTTTCTTTTATTGCCATGTGGGCCAGCTCTTGGCCTCGACCTCGCGGTGGAAAGCGATGGATGAGGACAATGAACTTAATTCCGTCATTATATTTAGCTTTCGTTACGTAAATGATATTGACATGTTGAGTCAGCATTATTTCCACTTTCCTGTGTAATCAACATGCAGTTGTTTAAACTCTTAATAACAAAATATTGGAATATGTATTTAGGTAGCTATTGTTCAGCAATTTCAACAATCTCACGTGGCTGTGGGTGTGAATAAGTTATCTCTAATTTCATACTTATGAATAAGGACTTTTTTAAATGTTAAAGAATAGCGTAGTTGTAAATAAATTTTTAAAGAACAGCGTAGTTTTAAATAAATTTTGTAGAACAGCGTAGTTTTAAATAAATGTTAAAGAACAGTGTAGTTTTAAATAAATGTTAAAGAACAGCGTAGTTTTAAATAAATGTTAAAGAACAGCGTAGTTTTAAATAAATGTTAAAGAACAGCGTAGTTTTAAATAAATCTATTTACTTTTCAACTACTGGAGAGAGAGCTGAGAGAGTGGAAACATGTTCATCGGCATCTTGGTTCAAACACTCCACTTAATGTGTAGTTACATACATACAGTACACTAGTACCTGGTACACATACAGGGCGGCAGGACATCGACGCGCAACCTGTTAATTCAGTACCTACATCATTCTGGACCCCCCTGCGTAAAAATAATTTGTCGGTAATTTAAATAAAAATTTGCTGTTCCATATATTTGCACCACGCAATTTTATGCAATTTTCTAGAAAACAGCAGATAAAAAGAAATAACAGTCGAAAAATTTAAACGCAGGGGTATCCAGAATCATGTACCGAGTCCATGGTAATAGGTTGTGTTGTGCGGCACCGCGCCGCGCCGCGCCGGCTCCCGCGCGCCGCTCGTACACTCGGCTCGGTCTAAACTTTAGAACGAGCCGAGTGTACGAGCGGCCCGGGCCCGGCGGCGGCGGTAATGCCGCACGTAGCTTTAGAATCTAAAGGTACGTGCGGCATTACAGCCGCCGGGCCAGTGTAGGCATCCTTTAATTCCTCCTTACATTGCTGCAACACATCCATACACCTCGCGAGAGTGTATGCACGTGTAATGTTGGTACAACCGATCGTACCTCAATTCTATAAGCGCCTTCAGAATCCACTACAAACTGATGAGTTTCACTCGAGTACAGCACTAAAATAAATGTCCATCTGTTATAATAACAGCCGTCGATATCATCCTTGAATAGTAAAATAAATACAAATTATATTTGCCAAAGATACGCATGCTTTTAGTGAAGCATGAACGGTTGCTGTCAGATCAGGTGCTCAACTCATGATGCAGAAGTATGCATTTCTAGGTAATGTACAGTCAGGGAAATTAATAGTTTAGCAGATTGAGACACGCGGTGATATAGCCATTCGACAGTCATATTTACGACTGTATTTTTGAATAACTGCGGACGTTTTAAGTTGTTACCTAGTCAATTTGCTTAGCGATTATTACCCCTGACTTTACATAATGCATGTGTACCTATTTTTGGTGTGACGTAACGTCGCTGCAGTACGTAACGTACGTGTGTCGCAGTACGTAACGTGCGTGTGTCGCAGTACGTAACGTGCGTGTGTCGCAGTACGTAACGTGTGTGTGTTGCAGGGTGCGCGCGGCCGTGCCGCTGGGCAGGAAGGCTGACAGCGAGAAGGACAAGTAGGCGAGCGCCTCAGACGCACGCGCGCTCAGTACTTCACTGTTTGTTATATTTATTATTATGTACTATTAAAGATAACTACTTTAACGTGTAAAGCTTTATGAGACGAGTCATGCGGAGATTATTGTATTTGCTTTTTGAAATTTTAAATTAAAATACTGTCGAACCAACCGTTGTTTTTATTTGACATGTTTTGTGCACCTTTCTCAGTTGGATACTATTTCCAAATGTACCTAATCAATAACAATCATTAAATCAATGCAGCTTCACTGTTCAGTGACCTATAACGATGTACAGCCAGGGAACTTGATTATTGAGAATATTGACATTACATCAATTCGCCGAGTTAGCCATTTCATACGACAGACAAGTTACAACGAATGAAAGTTGTGTGTGACAGACAATATTTGCTTATCATTCAAGTTCCCTGACTTGACATTATTTAATGAACACCCTCGAAATACGATGATTATCAGGGGACAACCCGCACCCTAATTGCGTAACACACTTCAATCACACTCTGAATGGTTTTGAAGGATATTGCTAATCCATTGCTGCATATGTTCGAAAAATTCGTTTGCTCAACAAGGTAAATAACGCAATGAATGTTGTTGAACCGTCAAAATGAAACCCATTCCAAGATCGACTCATGATATAGTACAGTCAGCCTCAAGAAGATGTATACATCGACAAGTAGTCTACTATCTTTGTTTTATAATGTTGTATGAATTTATAGCCAAGAAACGTAGTTGTTACACATTGGATACATAATTGTAGCTACACATTGATACAAAATAATGGAACACAAATTATTTACAGTCAAATGAATTCTTGGCGATATATATTTTCGAGGCTGACTGTACCATTTACAAATGCGTCTCAAAATCTGGATTGGCCGCGGTCTGGTTGCAGCTTACAAATCGGCACGGGACGTGTCTCTAAAAAATAGCAATTAAAAACGAGTTGGCGAGCAACGAGCAGCGAGTGCGTGTTGGCGACGAGCGATTAGTATCGCTGGTACGCGTATGTACCGATTGGAAGTCTCAGCGAGTGTTCCGCCCGCCAAGTGAGAGTAGCTAAGCCAGTACTCTCTTTGATAGCTCTTGTCCCTGCGACAACGAGTACTCGTCGGCGATGTGAACAGTTAGCGATCAACTATTAGTAAATGTATTGTACTGACACGGGACGCAATCTTGTATGTTTTTTGAGCGATAAAATAGTCGATAGCTATTTGTTTCCTCGATCGGCGGCGGCCGGCGGGCGGTGGGACACTAGTTAACAAATTCAGTAGTGCCCACATGTGTACGCACGGCGATATATTATCAAGCTATACATTTCCAGTATAAGCTGACTTCTCATTGTATCTAAAGCCTATACAATGCGAGGTCAGTTAAAACTGAAAATGTATAGCTTGGTATGTCGTCGTGTGTACAACAGTATTATAAAACTTAGTAGGAACTGCAGGAAGGTGTGTAGGTTACTTAGTTAGTTAACCACATAGGTACCGATCTGACTCGTCTTTTTATTAATAAAGTACAACGTACCTACAACAACCCATATTCAGATTCATTCGCACTAGGTACACAAATCCATCCTTATCGTTGACAGAGAGCTATTAGCTATTCTCCATCTCGTCCTTACTGCTACGATATAAACGCGCTGTCAGTGTCAAATTGTTACCACTCATGTGTGGTTGACTCTAGTATGTAGTATGTGACTGTACACACGGCTACATATCAAGCTATACATTTCCAGTATAAGCTGATCTCGCATTGTATAGGTTTTCCGTACAATGAGAGGTCAGCTTATACTGGAAATTTATAGCTTGGAGGGCAGCTGCCCCCCCTTTTTTTTTTTGGGTGGGAAATCATCAAATGACCTCTCCCGCTCTGGGCGGAGCGGAAGGGCGTGTCAGACTCTTACTGACTAAAACCCACCCGTGTTCCTTCAGTTGCCTGTGCGCCAGGGCCACGGTAACTCTTTCGAACAATCCGCAGCCCCGGCAGGCATCGGTCCTATCGGACCCCGTCAATTTTGCTGACATCTCTTTGAGGCGCGCGTGGAACACGACGCGCCGTCGACCCGGGCCTGGTCCTTACCCGACGGCGAGCTGCCCATTGCTCGCCGTCCGCAAGCCCGCGCCTACGGTGGCCGGGAGTCGGCAATCGACTCCCGACGCCCAGGGTGTCTCCTCCTGCGGCGACTAGGGGCGCGAGGGCGCAGTGATTGCCTCTCCCTCTCGCGCTCCGCCTCCTCCTTCGCGATCATTACTGCTTCGCAGAAGGAGGTGACGGCTTCCCATTCCCTCTCGCTCCGTACCATGGCCTGAACTAGGGCCGGACGCGAGAGGTCGCCGCCGCCGATCGCCGCCACGAGGACACGGCGGTGCTCCGCCCAAACCGGGCAGACCTCCACCGTATCCTCTGGTCGATCCACACAATGGTAACACCCGGGCGTTTCCTCTCGCCTAATCCGAAACAGGAACCTCCCGAAACAGCCATTTCCGGTGAGGACCTGCGTCAGGCGGAAGGTGAGGACGCCGTGACGCCTCTCAAGCCACTCCTCAAAGAGGGGTCTTACCGCCGCAATTGTGGTGTGCCCTGCGCTGGGTTGCGACAGTCGCACTCTCCATGCCGCCATGAAATCCCGCCGGAGCTTGGTCCGCTGTGCCGCGATTTCTCGCGGCAGCGGAGTTACGCCTCGGCGTTTCGCCTCCTCGCGCCACTCCCAGACGTGCGCGAGGACCTTTGCCTCCAGATCCCACGGCGGTAATCCGGCAAGGAGGCTCGCCGCCTCGCAGGAGACCGTGCGGTATCCCCGTACCATCCGGATAGCCATGACCCTTTGGGACGCGTTCAACCGGCGGGCTGGCCGGAGCCTCAATGAACGCGCCCACACCGGTGGCAGCTGCCCCCCTGGATTTTGTATTTCTAAGTAACTACTGTTGTCGATAAAAGTTATGTTAGAGTCATGTTACCAATTACTTTACAATTACAATATATTTATTAGGTATTAATTGCATTTATTTGATATGTTTTGAAAGAGCTAAACATAGACGAAGAAAAATATTAATTGAATGACCTTAGCAAACTATTATTAAAAATCACGCATATAATTTATATATTATATTTATGGCTTATATCAAGCCTTGTTATGTAGCCATGTGTATCTATATTTATATATTTTATATACATTCTTGGATAACATACCTATGTACGTCAATTGTAAAGTTAGCCAATTTTGCACTTTTGGTACCGACTAATATCCTATGTACAGTTTGGAGAGGTACCGTTCGAAAATCAAACTCAACTCGATCAAGAGTGTGTTAGTCGATTAAACTGAAAATTAAATCGGTTTGTTTCTACTCATTTTAGGATCACCACATTCACCATACCTTTTTAGCGAATTTTACTTATATTTTTTAAGCTATTGCATAGCTTTTATCGCAGGCTTTGAGCGCGGGGATCGAATCAAGAAATTCCGTAACAAAAATAAAACCTAACAGCCCCCACTCCGCCTACCATGTAGCTCGGCTGAGCGTTCGCTTAATGTGTATGTATATGGTACGACTGTACTTGAATTAATATCAAAGAAAAAAACAACTGCATAAATAAAAAATAAATA
This sequence comes from Dryobotodes eremita, assembly GCA_917490735.1. Taxonomy (NCBI): domain Eukaryota; kingdom Metazoa; phylum Arthropoda; class Insecta; order Lepidoptera; family Noctuidae; genus Dryobotodes; species Dryobotodes eremita. The sequence continues at coordinate 23,158,104 of OU823249.1, read as the reverse complement.
AATAATTATAATTGAATAAGTTGATAAAAAATGCTATGCAATAGCTAAAGCTATTTACGTGTGGCATTCGGGGACTGCCGCGGTAAACCGCGGCAGTCCCCGAATGCCACACGTGGTTCTTTTTATGAAGAATGATTAAGATTGGAATAAAAAAGGATTTAAAATAAAATTGAAGTAAAAAACCTTTTCAAAACCAAGCATTTATTGAACTAAAAACTACTAAATAAAACTTTTGTTAACATAAAACTTTAGTATTTTCTTAAAAGCTTGAGGCGTGAACGTCATTCTTTCATTTTAAGATAAGCCGCAAGCTTTTAAGAAAATATTAAAGTTTTATGTTAACATAAGTTTTATTTAGTAGTTTTTAGTTCAATAAAAGCTTGGTTTTGAAAAGGTTTTTTACTTCAATTTTATTTTGTACTTTTTAGCAATAGAATTTCTATAGATAACCGTTCTATCACCTTCTCTTGAAAGGTACTTGTAAAGACAAATCCAAAGAACCCAAACGCGCCTTTACACAAGTCATAGTGAGAAGCCATTCGAGTTACACTATCCAGGTCATGCCACACTTTAGAAAGGGCTATCATTATAATTTAATGAATAATTATACAACATTTCCTGCCTGTGCTGTTGACCTCTGAGGAGTTCTCTCGTATGGGTGCCAATTCTGGGTGCAGCAGCCAGATCATGGTAAACTTTAGAACAAGCTATCATAATTGTATGCGTATATAAAATGACATGTCTGCACCGTTGACCGTTAAGGAGATCCTTCATCTGGAGCCAATTCTGGGTGTAGAATGACAGGTCATGCATCATCAAAATGCATTGTCTACGAAACAGAATCAACGTGTGAAATTTAAACTCCGTAGGATAAGAGAAAGTGGTTTTTTTTCAGCTTGCAAGATTCCACCCGGACAAACATTACATACATTGCAAGTTAAATAAAAGCTTGTAAAAAAGTGTGCGATCGGGGGACCCCGTCAGGAACGAAGTTCCGTAGGAATCATTCTCAAAAATTACTTCTTAGGTCAGTATTGAAATCTTGTAAATCTCCGTTCATAACGTGGTGTATATTGCTTAAATTTGACTAAATCTCATTTGACAAAATTAAAATATCTTGTAATCGACTAACTAATACTTTTCTATTCCCTTTTAGTTTTATCATTGGAAAACCTTTTAGAATTTGAACAGCTGTCTTGTCATGTACTCATGTGCAGTGGGCTGTCAACTGTCATTCATCGCTGTCAAAATCATTTCAGATTTAGGCTGAATTTCACTGAACATATGTAGTTATAAGTTAATACGGGTTACTTTTGTGCTTATTTATTTTATTAAGTTTCTAAGTGTTAGCCGAAGTCATTCAGGTCGATTTCCTACAGTGTTAAAAAGGTATAATATGGCCGAGAGCCTGTTATAAAGAGTGATGTAAGGAAGTAAACTTGTACGCAACATTGAAACACTTGAATGAAATATTTTGAACCGTACTGTGATACCGAACGGACAACAAGTGCTGGACAAGTGCCTTAAAACTACGGCATGGCGAGCAGCGCGAGGTTTGTAAATATTTTTATACTCCATTGAATATCACCAGTGTGTTAGCAGTTTTGTATGCCTTGTCACAAAGTCCAGAAATTTATGTTCACGTACCCTTGATGTTTTTCTAGAAATTATTCTGTAAGAGCTGTTGTTATTATTTCATAATAATCACTTAGAATGGCCTTATTACACAATTTGCAGTTCCCTAATGTTAATTAACATAAATAAGAATTAATTTGTCATTGAAATAACTTACTATTAATATAATTACTACTAATGAACTTTTGTGTTAGATCTTAGTAATTCTTATGCTGTATGGAACTGCTGGTTGTTAAGCCATCCTTGTTAGTGTAGCTCACTCAACAGTAGCGCTGAGTCATGGTGGAACTGAAGTGTTGTGGTTTCCAGGTGACAAGTATTCTGAACTATCTTCTGTATACTTACATGAAGGGATAATGCCAGCTTCCTTTGCACAGTATGTAGTTATTTTCAGTATTCTATCTATTCAATAACGTTTGCTAAATGTGGTGGGTTGGTTTAATGGAATTGTACTAATTATCCAGTTGAGATACAGCAGACTTCAGAACAAAAACTGCAATACAATTGTATTGGTTGATTGCTTACCAATTGTTTTCAATTTAGACTCAGTTTTGGTTCTTACATAACAAATTAAACTATTGATTTTATTCTAATACAATCAATGGTCAGTGTATTTTGTTCTTAATTCAGTATCACAATACTATCATCTTTATTATGCAACTTCGTCTTCTCAGGTGGAACATTTAAGTATACAAATGGTGAAAGTTACACATCTCTTTGTAATTAAAAGAATTAGTTTTTCAAGACATCACTTAATGTTACCTATGTTAGGCTATGTTGCATCATATTGCTTTAGACCATAGGTTCCCAACGGGGGCGGTACCAATCCCTAGTGGGTGCTGGAGCTTTTCGTAGGGGTTGGCAGCAGGTACAAAGGCAAATTGGGGGCGTCATGACAGTCAAGGGGGCGGTCGCGGCGTACCCACCTAATTAGAAATTTTATGTAATAAAATACTTTGAAAATACATCTATTTTCGTGAAAAAACATTTTATCTAGCCGTCTAAGATGTTTATTTATTATGGCATAAATAAACATTAAAACATTTAAATAAACATTCAGTATAAATAAACTAACTAATTGATTCGGCTTAGGACTGTCGGTAACAAGTCTATGCAAGTTGGTAAGCCAAGACTTGATTTACGCAATCAAGCATGTTTCGATAAAAATACGGGAACTTGTAACAACCTGTTTGCAGGGCAAGTGCACCGGAGCACTGCAAACAAACAAAGGCATACGAGTTGTTGTGTACTCAAAATCAAATCTTTATAAGGCAGGGATAGATCTTCTAATGTCTTGTTGTTTTTGTGTTCTTCGCCAGTGATCCATATTCGCGCGTGGCTGATAAAGTAAAGAAGTCATTATAGCCATTAGTTTTATAACTTTCTATAAATCGGTTGAAAAGTTAATGTATTGAAATTGTGAATTCCAAAATGTCTGAAACTGAGAAGAAATGTCGGCAGTACAATATTGAGTATTTTAAAATTTGGATTTGCGCAATCTCCAACAAACATGAAGCCTTCTAGGCTCCAAGAGCATTTGAATAAAATACATGCTATTAAAAAGGACAAAGATTCATCCTATTTTCAAGGACTTGAAAAACATACACAGCCAACTATATTGAACCTTTTTGTATCGTGTTCTAAACAAGAAGATGGTGAACTACGCGAGCTTCATATATAATATTTCATTATTAATCGCAAAAGCGGGAAAACCACACATAATTGGTGAGGAATTAATAATGCTGGCAGTCAAAGGGGTAATTGAAACTGTTCTTCATCATAAGACTCAATATCATCAAAATCATCATTTGAGTAATAATACAGTGCAAAGAAGAATCAATGAAATGGTTAAAGACTTTGAACTATCATTATGTGATTCTGATTACTTAGAGACTTCCAAATTTTCCATTCAACTCGATGAATCAACTTTACCAAATAAGGAAGCACTACTCTTGGCTTACATCCGATTCATAAAAGAAGGAAAAATTTGGAAAGTGATACAAAGGGAAAATCCATATTTAATACCACCTGTGTTTTTATTAAGAGAAAGAAATTCCTATTCGAAATATTTTGTCAGTTGCTACAGATGGTGCTCCAGCGATGACGGGGTGTCATTAGGGTTTCATTGCGCATTTAAAACAAGCAGTACCAAATGTACTCGCTGTACATTGATTCATTGTCAGCACTTGGTTGCAAAAAATCTTAATGAACGCCTGCACACGTCGCTCCATTACGTTATTAGAGCAGTCAACAAGATAAGAAGCAATTCATTAAATAACCGATTATTTGAGCAACTTTGTAGTGAAAACGATGAAGACTATAATCGCTTACTGCTGCACACAGAAGTACGATGGCTCTCGAAAGGTGTCTGAATCGCTTTTTCAATCCTATTTGACTCAATACGGGACTTCCTTGAAAACTAGAGACGAAGAACTGCGCGGAACCTTGATTGCGTCCAAAAATGACATCGCTTATTTGACAGACCTTTTTAAAATATTGAATGACGTTAATTTACAATTGCAGGGTGATGAGTTGAATTTAATAAAATCAAAAAACGTCATAGCTGCTTTTGAGGCAAAACTTCTTCAATTCAAAAGCGAAATCTAGGAAGAGGTGAATACAGCAACTTTCCGATATTATCTGCATTATTGGTAAAACAGGAAGATTTACTTACTACTACTAATACCTGGACGCTCTTCATGCTGATTTTACAGAGCGATTTTCCGGGATATTTTAGCCATGAATATACCAAGCTGGGTTTTTAGACCTTTTCGCAAGCATTTAACAAAACGTAAGTAAATTTTAAATTTCGCTGGCTACCTTCGCACATCCCCTAATTGAAAATAACCTACCTAAATTAGATTTTTTATTTAAAAGATTATATTTTTTTTATCTATGGTTAATTGGTTGTTCACAGCCGATCATAGAGATATAAAATGCAGTGGAATCGATTTTTGATGAATCGACTAACAGTCATTTTCTTAGTGTTTCTTTTGTAGAATAATTTAATAAATAACTATAACGTATGCTTGAAAAAAAATTCTCGAATTATATTTATTAGCTTTGCTTTCTTTTTTTGTTGAATAACAGTAACAATTAAGTAAAATCAGTACACCAAATCGATTTAGTATTGCTAATTGACACAAAATCGATTATCTTACTAAAGATTTTGATTTATCGACCACATATCTAAATCCCGGCCGGCACATTTCTGACATTTGATCTGATATATTAAGCTTTGTTTCTGTTATTTTTAAACGTCCGTTAGTGTTTTTGAGAGTTGAGATTAATTAATTATTATATTGTGTACATATTGAGAAGTACAGCTTGTTTGTATTTTTAACCGACTTCAAAAAAGGAGGAGGTTTCTCAATTCGCCGTTTTTTTTTGCGTGTTCGCGGAATAACTTCCTCGTTTATGATCCGATTTAGATGATTCTTTTTTTGTTGGAAAGGAGATATCCCAAGGGTGGTCCCATGACAAGGAAACCATGATCTGATGATGGCATCCCAGAGAAATCGAGGGGAACCTGCGAAAATCGTAGGGACAACTAGTGTGTTTGCTAATTTTTACATTAAGCATTTTAAAGCACTACAATTCAATGAAGGTCTGGAGTCGATCTGATGATGGAGCCGAAAGACTCAACGATTTACAACAGTTACGTTGTGTTTGGCCTTGATTAATTTGTATTGATGAGAACTGTACATCTAAATGGGTTGTGACTGTCATTAGGGGTCTGATAATGAAGACGAAGGACAGTTAAGGGAACTCCTCAACGGTTTACAGTAGCTACCTTGTGTTTGGGCTTAATTCATTTATATTGATGAGAACTTTGCACTCATATGGGTTATAAGTGCCATTACAGGTCTGATGATGGAGACCATAGACTGTCGAGAGAATTCCTCAACAATTTACATCAGTTACCTTTTGTTGGGCTTACTTCATACGGTTCAATATGCCAAAATGTTCAGTTCGTACAAAAATAATACCTAATTAAGATTGAAGTTTTACATAGGGCAACCACTACCTACTAGTCGTGCTGATGCGTCAGTTTGAGACTGAATTTAAGTTGCGTAATCGCGTCATCTCTAGCAATGTTCTTTCGTCGTGTGGCCTACTCAATAATTTATTTGAATCTAAGTCAGACAACGCTATTCCTTCTAAGGTTTTACCACGACTCAGAGCAACATACACCTGTCCTTTGGCGAAATTTTTCTTGCCCAGATCTATAACAGCTTTTTCCAGTGTAGTTCCCTGTAACTCGTGAACCGTAACTGCCCAACTTAAAATCAAAGGTGACATTCGGCGGTCGACATCTCCGTATCCTTTAGTTGCTTGAAATGTTGCAACAGTAGGAGTATTCGGTACCCAGCCATTTTCATCTTTAATTCTACTTCCAATCGTATCATCATCAAATTTAACTAACACACATTCCGGTAATTCCCCTTCTTTAATTTGTTCTCTCCGAAGAGCAGGCCATTTAAATTTTTTAACAATACCTATTGCTCCGTTTACAAGTCCATCTGAAGCCGATATATTTCGCCTTAGCATAACGCGAGATTCTTCAGCTAACTTTAGCGTTGATAATAAACCTCCACAGTTATTTACATCCCTCGGTATTACGTTGGGCGGTGGTGTCTTTCCATAAGTGGCGACCTCACGAGACTCGTCTACAGCAGTTATGGTAACTTTATGTAATTTAGAATTTTCTGCTGTCATTAAATCTTTATAATCGTCAACTTGTTTAACGGTGGGGAAGATTCGCACAGCAACTCCGTCAGCGAAGTCCCATGTCAAAGGTATTCTGCGTCGTTCACATAGCAATTCAAGTTGACTCGTAGTCAATTCGCCGACCAAAGCCGCCGCAAGTTATTCCACATAGTTTATATTGATGATGTTTTAATAATTCGTTTCGCGTAGACTGTTTTTTTATTTATTTTGCTTTTGTACATGTAGGTGGCACCATGATAAAAAAAATTGTCATCTGATTTTCTTTTTCTTCTATATTGGCATCACTCTTAAAAAAAATTGTCATCTGAGTTTTTTATTCTTTTATATATTATTTACGGTGGCAAGAGGGGTGGGTAACTTGCTATAGAAATATATTGCAAACTACTTGTTTTATGTAGTCAAACAACAGATTGCTAAAATTTAAAATTGGCTGTCAATGCAATAAAAAAACTGTTTCCACCATTTTTTTTTTAAATCGATTATCTTTTTAATTGTCACACCGTTTATTCTATTGTATTCCGCTTGTAATATATTACGCGTGTGAGTCGTGCACTTTTGGATTTTCCAAATTTTTTGTTTCTTATAGAATTTTGTTTTTTTATTATATTTTTTTAAATTAATTATGATTAATCGTCTTGTCTTTGCCCTTGTGCAGTGCCCCAGTGCGGGTTGCTCCAGCTTTGTGTATTGTCTTGCATTTGTTGATTAAGTTATAATTTTGTTAATAACACTTTGTTTGGTCTTTGTCTGAATTAAATGTTTTTATTATAACATGTTTTTGTATTTTTGAATAATTATTAAACACGACCCTCAGCCACGACCACGAGTAGCACGATTACAGAGAGAGAGAATTATAATAATAATAATAAGCCGCCTAAACACCCACACGTCCTGATTAACCATCTAATCACGTGGGTCGCGGACACACGAATGAGAAATTACTGGCGTGGCTAACGTGGCTCTAGAAACCCACTTAAAAATGAAGACCCGTTCAAAAAGAAAACGTATAGGACCATTGCCCGGGGGCGATCGCCGGAGCGCACTTGGAGCTGACGCTGAGTGTCTCAGCATGCGAACCGTCAAAGACAAAATCAAAATAGTTTATTTCACATAAACCAACATGGGCACTTATGAAACGTCAGAAGCTAGGTGCACGGTTCCAATGGTTGTTTCCTATGGAGAAGAGCCGGCAAGAAACTCCACGGTTACTCTTTTAAAAATATATATGTATATACGCTTTGACAATGTTTCAAATTACAGTGTTGATAGGGTATGGGAGGACAGTGTAGGCCTGTCAACAAGTAACAGACACTCAACAAAATATAAAAAATATAAAAAGGTCTACAAATCTATAGTCTACAAGTTAGGCCTACAAAGTTCTCACATTCACAAAATATAGAAGAATCTATATAAAAATAAAACCCTATTTAGCTAGTCAGGCCCGAGGTGGCCCGCTAGAGGGCCAAAACAATAGATAATCAATTGTGTCTCATTAACGATGCTTGATGAGTTAAACCAAATTACATGATTGCCATTACAACTGTAACAAATCTGAATTAAAATCCTGTTGAAAAGCCTGTTGTTGAGTTGAATTAAGTATTGGAGGTATATAATATCAAATAACGAAAAGATTATGTCAAGAGGAAAGTAAAAAACAAAAAAAAACTTTTTTTTAAACAAACTCCGTAATTTGGGAGCATTAATAGACCCTTACATAGTGGTGCCGTGAATGAAGAACCAGGGAAGCCACATGTGCAGAAGGAATTATTGCCAAACTTCCTTGTCTTCAACGTAGTCTTTAATCTTGTAATATGCATTTGATAAGGATACGTTTTATGTGGGTTTTGAACTTTCAATCGTCAAGTTCTGTAACTGACTTTGGCAACTTCTTATAAAAGCGGATACTGTTTATAAGAAATGACTTGCTTGTTTTAGTTCATCTAAATTTGGGTAGCACAATTTCATTTTTACTACGTGTATTTATATTATGGAAATCGCTTCTTATTTTGAAAAGTCCTAAGTTTTTGCGAACATACAAAATACTTTCTAAGATATAGAGAGAAGGTAGAGTTAGTATATCAATTTCTTTGAATTTGTTACTAAGATACTCGCGAGGACCCATATTATAGATCGCGCGGATTGCACTCTTTTGTAAAATGAAAATTGAATCTACGTCAGCTGCCGATCCCCACAGCAGAACGCCATAAGACATAATACTGTGGAAATAAGCAAAGTATGTACCTAGCAGTGGCTATATCAGTCAACTGCCTTATTTTTCTTACTGCATTTGCAGCTGAACTTAATCTCGAACGAGCTCTAATGTAGACGCCTCATTGCAATTTTGAATCTAAAGTAATTCCTAGAAATACAGTTTCCGTAATAACATCTACTTTCTTGCAATCAAGTTTTAAATTTAGACCTACTTGGGGTACATTTGGTAATGAAACCTTAAGACATTTAGTTTTGTTCGCATTAAGTAAAAGATTATTAGCTGCGAACCATTTCGAAAGAACCGCCAGACTATCGTTGCCATGTAAGACATCCGTATCTTTTCTATCAATTAAAAAAAATAGAGAAGTGTCATCAGCGAATAAAATTATATCCGATAAGTTAACTATCATGTAAGGAAGGTCATTAATATAAACTGGAAATAGGAAAGGCCCAAGAATTGAACCTTGAGGTACGCCCATCTTAACTAAGGACCCCGAGGACGTCGCCCCGTTAACGTTTACTTTTTGCTGCCTGTTTGATAGATAGGAAAGAACAAGATCAGCAGCTTATCCACGAATTCCGTAGTGATGTAATTTACAGATCAGTGTATTGTGGTCAACGCAGTCAAACGCTTTTGAGAGGTCACAGAAAATGCTAATTGCATCCTAAGACTTCTCCCAGGATTCCAAAATGTGACTGATGAGTTTTACTCTCGCGTCCGTCGTCGACCTACCTTTCGTGAAACCAAACTGGCGACTATGTAAAGTACCATTTGAGCTAAAATGTGACAACATCTGGTCTAGCATGATTTTTTCATAGATTTTACTCAATGCTGGTAGCACAGATATATGTAGGTCTATAATTAGAGGGATCGCCCTTATTACCTGATTTGAAAATTGCCACTACTTTACTATGTGTTATTTATATAAGGAAACGTACCGCAGTCTAAACATTGATTGAATATGCCTGTTAAGACAGGGGCAATTGTTTCAATGATATCTACAAGAACCTTAACGGAAATCCCCCATAAGTCGTCAGTGTTTTTTATGTTAAGACTTGAATGCTTTTTTAATTATGACCATAGAAATGTGCTTGAATTCAAAACTTGAAATGTCCTACTGAAGTTTTCTTTGAGAAGTGATTCAGCTAATATAGATGATGAGGTGAGACATTTCGTAACCTCTATTGGGATGTTGGCAAAGAAATGTTCTAGTGTCTCAGTAAAGTTCAAAACTCACATCAAACGTATCCTTATCAAAAATGCATATTACAAGATTAAAGACTACGTTGAAGACAAGGAAGTTTGGCAATAATTCATTCTGCTCATGTGGCTTCCCTGGTACTTTATTAACGGCACCACTATGTAAAGGGCCAATTAACTGCTCCCAAATTACGAAGTTTGCTTAAAAAAAAGTTTATTTTTCTTTTTCTTTCTTCTTTGTCAATATCTTTTCGGTATTTGATATTATATACCTCCAATTATTATTTCAACTCTTTAGAACAACAACAACAACAACAGGATTTTAATTCAGATTTGTTACAGTTGTAATGGCAATCATTTCATTTGGTTTCAATAGGCTTTTATTTTTATATAGATTCTTCTATATTTTGTGAATGTGAGAACGTTGTAGGCCTAACTTGTAGACTGTAGATTAGTAGACCTTTTTATATATATTTTAATATTTTTTTGAGTGCCTGTCACTTGTTGACAGGCCTACACTGTCCTCCCATACCTATCAACACTAATTTGAAACATTATAAAAGCCCCTTATTTTTAAAAGAGTAACCGTGGAGTTTCTTGCCGGCTCTTCTCCATAGGAAACAACCAGTTGGAAACGTGCACCTAGCTTCTGACGTTTCATAAGTGCCCATGTAAGTTTATGTGAAATATATTTTGATTTGATTTGATATAATACAAGTTTTGATGAAATGGACCCGAAACAAAAAAACAATTTTGGTAAGTTAATTTTATTATTTAATAATGTATTTTTATTGTTAACATAACTAAGCATTTTAACTTATATTACATTGTAACTTATTGACCTAGCTTTTAAAATATGTTTATTAAAAAAAGAATCAGTAAGCCTAGACAAAAAAAATTTTGATAGCGTAAACGCTAGACGCTAACGTCAAAATGTATGGCAATGACATTACCTGCGGAAAAGATACGTAATGTCACGTGGTAAGCAAATGTCAACTCCATACAATTTGATTTTTCCGTTGGCGTTACCGCTTAAAGAAAAGGGGTTTTGTCTAGGTCCCCTGGCAAGCCGCGCCAATACAGAAATGTCTAAATTGAAAGGGCCAAAAATACAGGAATAATATGCGAGTGAGAGGGAATGATAGTGCCGCCATTTTAGATACGTTTATTGCCACGGGTTAATAATGTGTAAAGAATATTATCGGTGTTGCCAAGGTCTACTACCCTGTTCAGATACGAAATATTCTGCGAATTTGGTAAAAATTTCATTAGCTAACGAACCACCGCGAACAGACATGAAATTTGGTAATGGCCTTATTTCTGATTTAGGAGACAATGTAGCGTTACTAGCAACACTGAGATTCAGTCTTTGTTCTTTGCGGATAACATTTTGCATGAGACTGCATGCTTTCACGATGTCCCCTGCAAAATCAATCGATACAATAGGTCGATGAAAAATACGCCATTTGTTGGCGATTATACCAAAGGCACACTCTACAAATCGTCTGACCCTTGGCCACGGGCCTTGGGGTTCTTGGCCTCCATAAGGACGAAGCAAGTGGTTATAAAGCAAATGTATAAGTGGTAAAGCAAACGCTTCATCTGCGACGAATACATAATAGAATTCATAATTTGTATTAGGAAGTCGTCTAGAGTCGGGAATATTAAATGCGTTATTTATAAGAATACCATTTCAAAATATTTTTTCTCTAAGCACACCGGAATCACAGTCCTTGCCGTAAACACCGACATCTACATAGATGAAGTTATATTGCTATCGACTATAGCCATTAGCACGATTGAAAAGAAATGCTTATAATTCAAGAACATAGAACCAATTTGTTGATTGTTGATGCTTGATTATTATTATGTGTTTGCCATCTATTGCACCTAAGCAATTTGGGAAATTTGCGGAACGTTCAAAATTTTCTGCTATTTGCAACCATTCGTCTTTAGGTGGTATTTTCATATATTCATTGGCCAATTCTGACCAAATGTAATGGCACACTTCACGTACGATCTTACATATTGTTGAAGATCCAGTTCTGAAAGTTAACTCCATATCGGCGATACAATTCCCTGTTGCTAAGAACCTGAAAAAAAAAAACAACTAGTGTTTGGTACAAAAAAGCCCGTGCTTCTATTTTATATTAAGTTAAATGTGTATTCACGGTCACATATTATTTGCTAGCGTTGCAAGGTTTGTCAACCGATTGATCAGTGAAATGACAACCAACGAAAAACGGTATTCATCGCGCGCTGGATAGGTATCGAAAACCTACCGGGAAATCAAAGGTACGTTTTCGATACCTACCCAGCGTCTTACGCGTTGAATACCTGTTTTTTGTTTAATATTACAATGCAACGCCAAAGTTTAAAAGTGCAGGTATTTATTTTGTAACTTCGGTTATTAGCTTAGAATGATAACGCATAGAAGCCGCGTCTAGAACAAAACACGAGCTATATCGTGTATCCACCTAATTTTCTTTGTGTGCGTGAGCCGAATGTGTCTACGTTCCTCAAACGCACACAAATATAGATTTCAGTGGTACCATTACCAGGCCGTTACCCACAAAAATATGGAAAAACGAACTACTATGTTGCTGGATCAAATAAAGACAAGTATTTTATGTTATCAGGAACTGGATAAGATGAATTTGATTTTTCATGTAATATGACATATTTTTACGGCAGGTAAAATTCAATTTAAGTGTTTAAGGAAATAAATTAATTGATATCGTTCAATGCGTTTAGAATTTTTGATGTGTGATATTTGTAGGCATGTATTAATTGCTGACATGTAAAAAAATTGTGTTTGATATCAATTAATAGCAAGTGTTGTATATTTTAATAGGAAAGTATGATTGAGAAAATTACAAAAGTGAAAAACATGTTAATAATATTGTAATATTTATTTGACCACTCTTCGAACCAACATTTTATGCTTATCATTTAAAAATCTTGCAGTTGCAACTGTAGTAGCTACATCAAAAACATTTTTTTTTCTGAACAAATATAAGAACAAAATTGAAAGGAATGTGGGTATTTTTTTCCTTAAAAATAGCAACACTGTATTGTGATAAGTTAGGTTATTAGAATTTTTGTTTGATGATCGATTTACGTAAAAATAATGTATAAAATGTAAGTACTTACTTGTGAAATGTAATTTCATCACATATTTTTTGTTTTCCTGAAGTGCTATGACATCCCTTAACGCTACAAAATGTCATTTTCAATTATTTTAAATTATTTACTCGCGAGCTGTGTTTGACGGAACGTGACCTTGAGTACTGACGGCTCGCCGAGAGAAGTTAGCCACTATGGCTAAATTTTAGTTGCCTCACTTTTTGCACTCGTACTAGGTTTCTATGCGTTATTATTCTAAGGTTATTAGATTATCAACAAAACGTATAGTAATAAATAATATTTTTATTTCCAGGAGCATTAGTAATGAAAAAATGGGCTAATATGAGGGATAGCTGGATGAAGTATGCTAAAAAGTAAAATAGTGCAAGTCTGGGTCAGGAGCTAAAAACATAAAAATATATGTGTTTTATGAACAAATAAAATTTCTTAAAAAGGTTGGCGACCACCGTCAGACCATATCTAATTTGAATGCGGATACAAGTAACGCGTCTATCAGTCAGCGCGTCTAACGAAAATACAGTAGATTTAACGACTCGGGAGATTCGGAAGATAAAGATAAAAAACCAACAGAGGTCACGGAAATGGACAAAAAAAATTATTAAGTTCATAGACGCTACAGAAAAAGAAGACCGTAGCCGCATTATGAACTTTTTTAAAGGTATGGCGCCGACAGTTGATTTGTTTACCGATGATGATATAATTGAATTACAGTCTGAAGTACTAGAAATAAAAAGAAGCATCATACACTTAACCCATGGACCCGAAACCAATACCATAATTTACAAACCGCTGTTCCGTCGACAAATGTTGGTACATATGGCTATCGGACACACGGCTACAGTTCATACAGTGAAAGTCACCCCTCAACCTCAACAACATTACAAACCCTCGAAGATTATGAGCAGCTACACGAGAGTCGACCTGAGTCGCAGAGCTCCTATATCAGTACCGATACCGTATATTCTGACATGGACGAATTTGACTTTAATGTTTAAAAATTGTTTTGTTAATAAAACTTAAAAATATAACCTGATTACCTACTAAGAAATAATTATTATAAATATTAATAAATACTTAATTATAGAAAAATAAAACTTTAAATGACTATCATTTCGATGCACTGCATCGTTTTCGAAAGTAAATCTTCATATTTTAGAAAGGTAAACAAAGATATTTTGATTTATGCTCCATTGCCCCCGGGGCAGTTTATTTTTTTAGAGAAATTCGCCACTGACCCGAAATACCTGCTGAAAGTATGATCCATTACTCCGATTGGTAAAAGTATAGTCAATCAGTAATTTGAAGATAGTATATTTTTTTTATACATGTCAAAAATTAAATAAGTATTTAAAAATGTGACGATTATTGAAAATCATTTTGCAAATAAAGAATTTAAAATTAAGTGATTTTTTCAATCTACAAACTATACTGAAAAACTACACATAAAAGCGAAAATATTCAATTCAAACTACCAGGGTAACTTGTGCCCGGTTGATGGCAATAGGCTCGCCCCCTGTTACATGGGACTTAAACATAACTGGCGAAATGTGGGTGTATTATAGATACACCTCTGCCTAACCCTTCGGGGAATACAAGCGTGATGTTATGTATGTATGTGTACTACCAGGGTAAAATGATCAAACAGGAGTTATTTAAATTGATTGAAAAGTCCGAGTTGTTACAGGCACGGTAATTCCTCCGAACGCCAATAGGCTCGGCCAGGTTAAAACGATGAAGTCAAAAAAAAAAGAACTAAATTATTTCTGGTTGTTTATGTTATCCTAGTACTTTACATTCAATGTGTTACTTTACATTTGTACACAGTAGTATGCCGTAGTCAAAAAACAAAATATAATAAAACATTAAAATGCCCCGGGGGCAATGGAGCATAAATCGATATTTTCAAAATAAACTTGTTTTCGTGATACTTAACATTCAGGTTCATCATAATGCCCAAATCTAAAAATGTCCAAGAGAATTGGATATTTTCAGAAATAGACATTTTGAGAGTTGGACAATTTGAAAATCAGACATTTCGAGAATTGGTCATTCCGAACCGTACGTGTTTCCCAGTCGTAGACAAAATCTTGTATGCAACTGCACGAAATTGGTATATTTTAATACTCACAGCATGCTATTTTAAAAAACTCGCTCGTTAATACGAGTGAGTTTTTTAATAATAACCTTAATTTCGTGAAATTTGCATAAATAGCTATTTTAGTACTTACATAGTCCAGTTTTTCGTTTCTTTTACTTACCGTAGAGTAACAGTCAATCTTTCAGCTGGAGTAGTATATCTCCTATCATTCTTCCATCATCCATAAGATTGGCTATAAATATGCGCTATTTATATCTTCATGTTTAAGTTTGGGTTCCAAAATGTGTAACATTTTGTTAAATGTTTCTTTTTTCATTCGAAAGTACTTCTCTAAATTTTCGTCATGTTTCATTAGTTGCTTCTGAATGAGCGTATGAAATGCACCATAATATTCTCTTTCTGTTAACATGGGATGTACCCAATATCGTCTTTGTATTTTTGTCGTCATTTTTTAGCTTTTTATACATGTACCAAGCAATAATACATTTTCTCTTTTTAACACTCAACATTTTGTACGTCCACAATTCACAGAATAAAGAGAGTGAATGAAGGCTGCACCTCCATGAAACCGGGTCGTGTACAAACCGTCTTGTGTGCAAGCTCGGACGGTTTCTACCCGGCGCCGGCAAAAAACCGGGCCGTGTTAAAACCGTCTCATGGGCAGGAGTCATAATAGCCAATCTCTAATATAACCAATCACAAGATCGCACGCAAACAGCACACACATCCACACAAACCGAATCCTTAACCCTAACGCTCGAAAATATAATATTTATTTTAATATAATATAATATTTATATTTATAATATTTATAATATAATATTGTAGTATACCTACATAAACCCATAATGTCAGAAGGACAAATTGAAGTCAAAGAACCTAAAATAGAAGCAAAATCTCGGATGCTGCAGTAAATTTTGCAGTTACAGAATTTAACTTTTTATGATTTTACTATTTAAAATAAAACCAAACATTTACATTTTTTGTTGGGTTGTATTGTATCTGGCTTTTATCATTATTTATGATGAACCCTAAAGATTGTAAAAATTTGCAGGCTGTGATTAAATTTTTTCTGCTTTGCTTTCATTGGGTGAGAAAATCATCTAAATAATTAACTATAAGCATTACCTTTGTATGTATTTTTCTGTTCCTTTCTTCCTGTCTGTTTATATGTGTGTAAATAAATGGTGAAATAAATAAATAAATAAAGTGACTCCATTCATCCATCTTGTTGAACACATGGTGCCGTTGATAATCCAAATGGATTTTGACATTGAATTAGTACAAATTGTTAAATTAAAAAAGAAACTTAGGTATTTTCTGGAATCATAATTTAATTTTAGTAAAAAATAAGCCTCTTTCAGGTTAAGTGATACCATATAACAATTTTTATCAACTAGATGCAACACTATTCGTATATCTTCCAGTTTGAAATGTGTTGGAACAAACTTATTTTTTTTTAGTTTTATTATAAATCTAGATGTTCCATTCGGTTTTGGTACAATTAATCAAACTCAAACTCAAAGCATTTATTTCAAATAAACCAATTACAGGCACTTTTGAATTGTCAAGGGGTCGGTCAGTCAGAAAGATGAAGCTAGTTGCCCATTCCAAAGCGTAGTAGGTACCTATGGAGAAGAACGGGCAAGAAACTCCATGGACACTCTTTTAAATCAAAATATGGTTACAAATTATTGGTTACATCATTCATGTTGAAATTATGCATGTGAGAACGATGCAGAACGTTAAAAGCGTCCGTAATAAAGAGACGACAACAATTCCAATATTAAATTAAAATAAGCCGTGGCAGCCAAGAGATGACCAGCATTATAATATTTTTGAGACATACTGATTTGATATACGTTTTGTTTCAAGTGTTATCGTACCAATTTTAATTAAATTTTGTATGCATTGTGATATTTTGAGCTTATCTGTTTTAGTAAAGGAGTTATTTTCAGGGATCTTGCCTTGGTACACTGTATGTGTTAAGGGAATTGAGTATCCATTTTACCCGACTCAAGACAGTCTTATTTTTTGTAAAGTGCCAATTTTTTTAATAATTTTGTAATCTACGTGCATAACTTGGCTCTAGTAACGTCGACGTCCGCGTTTGTTTTGCGATGTCCTGGTTTGCTTCGTCATAGACCGTAAATGCTGTTGTTGATTGTGGTTGGTGGTTGAGGTTGCTGGTTGTACTTTCCCCCGCGCCCTTGCTTCCTGTACGTGGACGGTCCCCAATTGTTTAAAGAACTCTGCAAGCCCTTAACTGAATTTTCATATTTTTTATTTTCCTTTGCAATTTTATTGATATCTTCTCCTTCACTTTTTTTTTAGTCCCAGTAAGATGATAGCACGTCTTGTTTGGGATTATATAAACTGAATATCCATTTTCTCTATGGGAGTGGGTCGTCTGACTTGTTGTATCTCTATGTAGTCTGTGGTGCACAGACCTCAGCGGTAGGACGAGCGCCTATACTTGGTCCAAAAATCTACCGGTTATTGCATAGTAAATATTAACAAAATAAATGTTGCTATCACATGGTATTTCAAGCGAGTGCATGTGATTTTTATCAGTGATCTACCACCGCCTATCCTTCAATTTAATAGGCATGTATCATACGGTACTACGAGCGAGTACTTGTGATACATTAACTTGATAAGCTTCTTCCCAGACGAACCAGAACCAGTTAAAAAGAGAAGCCAAATAATTATTGAATCTGACTCGGAGGATGAAGTGAAAAATACTCCACCTATTGATCACATACCCAACCTTTTGGAAAAAATGGGCCATGTTAAAGTGCCTGAAAATACTTTACAAATAAATAACCAAATAAAAGACTTTGGAACAATATAATAAAAAATGGTTTAGAAGAAAACACAAGAAATGACATTTTGAAGCTGCTCTGCAACTAAATCCTAAAATTCAGGCTGCGATGACAGCTCAAGCTGCCACAAGAGATTATCACAGAGAGAAACAAAACCTAATTGGCACAGTTATCTGTGGTTTAACAGTTATATTATACGAAAGCTTAAACACAAACCCTAATCAAGACTGAATATTTAGGAAACTAGCAGGCTAATAAGCCTTAGTCTTAAAAGAGTAACGGTGGAGTTTCTTGCACATTCTTCTCCATACGAAACTACCTTTTGGAAGGCGCAACTAGAATCAATTCAATTTTTTTTTGTAAATTTTGACGTTCAAAAGTGCCTTTTATGTGCCTATTTGAAATAAATGATTTGACTTTGACTTTGACCTTAGTAGAGATTGTCAAAAGTTGGAAGTTTAGAACACGACAGTTCTTTCTTTTGAAATTTAAGTATTGAGTTTTTGTCAAATGCTCACAGAGAAAGCCTCAATAACCCCGATCTCAATTATATTTTTTACTCTTAGCAGCTAAAATCCAATGAAGTATTAAATGAGCTCATTGGTAACATAATAATTACAGGGAAGTACTGAGAAATACGTAATTGAAACACTACAAATACTTGAGTTTTTAATTTTTTATTTCTTTTTATATTTAATAAATGCCTTAAGTTGCGGTGTCGGAAGAGATTTTTCATTTTTTATTAATTACATAAGAACCTTCGTCAACTTTTGTGGGTAATTTCATCGGCCGAAAACATTGGACAAGAACCTTGGTTCTTGTCCAACTTGTTGGAGGCGAAACTTCTCACTGATGAACCTTTTTTCAAAGTCTTTCTGGCACACACATAGTTTTTGAAGTTCATAATCACTGTTAATGTTATGTTATGGTTTTGGCACCGGGCGTAAGGGGGTGAAGATTGATAGAAGGGGGCGAGAAGACCTGTCTTGTTCTTTTCTTCCAACCATAGACTATACGGTTGAAACTGTATGTTCTAAGTTTGCGTGCCGTGGTATTATGTGTATTATGCTCCCTCTACACGTTGGCCCAATATGCGCTAGTATAAGTCACAGAATGTCTATATTACAACAATAAGTTTACGCAAATGAAGGTAGTTCAATGGTTTGTTAACAGTTTTAGTATACTGGGGCGAACATTGGCGTACGTTGGCCAAACCTGTAGAGGAGGCTTTAGTGAAGAGACCTTCAGACGTTTATCTGTCAGTGTTGCCATAGCGGGCAGGGTGGCAACTACATATTTTCAAATTTGGTATGTTTTACCTAATTCTGTAAACAGTTATTTTTTTATACGAATAGCACGTAGAATACATAATCATCTCAGACGAGGCGTTAATAAGTATAATATTAAAATGAGTTATTATTATTTTTAAGTTAGACATTTAGAATCATAAAAATTTGTTTCGTAAAAATAAAAATAAAATATTTGCGTTTATTTATTTTCTGTTTACCTTTTCACGCTTAAACGGCTCAATGGATTTGGATGATAGGATGCTATTTATCCAGGTAGCGCGCTCCCATGGGAAAATATCCGACATTCACGCAGGCAAAGCCGCGGACAGAAGCTAGTATTCTATATAATATTCAATATTCTGTTAGACTGGTCCCTGCATGTTATCATTATCCACTATTATACTGTGACAACTGTTGCTGTGTTGGGAATATTGGGTAATTCCTAAATAACTGCATAACTAACAGGCAAATACCTATTAACCATCGATCAATAATAAAGAACTAGATACACAATCCCATACAAAAAATCTCTTAAAACTGTCGCAATTGTGTTTACCTAATTCTAGTTGAAATAAATATACATTAATGAAAATTCAACCTTAGAAGCAATACTTTAAGTTGTATTCACAAAGATATGTACAAAAAGCAATAATTTTTTACGACCGATACTCGCTGGTTAACGCATCAAAACAAATTCACAATGGCAGAATTACAAAGTGCCAAATAAAAGCAATACAATTTTATGACCGAGGCTCACCGCTAGGACAAGTCGCTCATTTGGAGAAACAACGACGTAACTGGTACTTTTCAAATTTAACAGGAGAGTGATTTAATGTGAATTATTTTTGTAATGGGGTTCAACATTTCAGAACGAGACTGCAACGTCTGGTTCTGAAATGTTGATAAATCTCAGTATATATATTAAATATTTCACTCCTCTGCTCCTATGAAAATTTGTTCGAGCACAAATATCGACAACTAATTTTTGGGAAAAATTACATTTACGTCGATGTTTCTCCAAATGAGCGAAGTGATGAGAGGAGTCGAGCCGCCCAACACTTTTTTGCTTATACTGTAATTATAAATGGTAATCTTTTTAAATTTTGTTATGCTTGATGTATATACAACGCTTGCTTGGGTTGGCTTGAAAAATTCTTCGGATCTTTGAAGTGATACAACTGATATCCAATCTCCACACCTCACTGGATCTCAAGGAAAGCTAAACCTTACATGTCCTTAGTCAACATTAAATCAGAAACAGTAAATAAGTCTCATTAAACAAAAAAAAAACAATCAATTGCTAATTAATATTTGATTGTTTTATTTTTATTTTTATTATTAATAATAAAAAATAAAAATAAACATTATCGTCTCCAACAAATGGAACAGAATCAACGCACATTACCCGAACAATTTAAGTGGGCATGCGATAGCATAATTAATACGTTTAGTAAGAGTCTTCACAATTGAGATACTTTATAAAATTATAACTCCTGCTATTCACTACAACTTAATTAAAAAAAACGTTTTTACGATACTTTCTAGACAAAATACCAGTATTTACAATTCAGTGAGAACAATTATATATAATGATAATATTAATACTTTATACCGAAAACATGAAACTCTTATGTGTTTTAGCATCCTATATGTGTGATTTTTCCAGTTTTTAAACGAGAACTGAGGCGTGTTTACCGTCGGAACGTTCGAATCACAGAGTCCTTTAGACTATACTGAAATAGAGACCAATCTTGTTCCGTGGAACGGGTCATTTGCGTTCGTGAAGAAACTAGCGCCCTCTAATATTCATAGTTAGAACTACACCTTTGATATGAATAGGATATCCGTATGCCTATAGCTATGTATAGGTCACAGTACTTTACACTATACTGAAAGTATAATAGTAGTGTAGTACTAGTAGTAGGTAGTAGTCTGTGTTGTGTGTGTGTAGTAGTTTAATTTTATTCTGTAGTATTAGTGTTAATTTCAAGGATTTTTAAATGAAATACAAATTAGCTAATCATGTTTTTATATCCTATAACATGACATAAGTAAAGATATAACATAGTATGGTAGAATATTGCAGATTACCCGTTTTGATTATTGAATCAAAACGGGTATCCTGCAATATTCTACCAATTCCAATTATCCAAATTTCGAAATTCCGCTCCTCTAGCCAATGCCAGCGGAATTTCGAAAATAACAATGTTGTTGCAGTTTTAGTAGACCCTCATCTAAATTGAATACGAAATTTGCACAAAAATAAATATCGACGCACACACACAACTTTCGCTCAACTCAACGACAAACGCACAACATAACACAGAAAGATCACAAAAATAAACAAAGTATAGCTAAAACACCGGTGCAAGCATCAAACATTAGCAGGCATTTGAATTTGGATTAGCAAAACCATTAAAGGAATTCTACCACCACCCCAATGAATGTTTGCAAAAGATTTGTGTAAATTATTGCAATCTGTGATAAATGATAAAAAAATAATGAAATGTCATACTGAGCGATAAATGTAATTAAAAACCCTTGACAATGATCCATAATTTAAAATATTTTTTGGATACAATAAAACAGAAGTCGGTTAAAAAATATACTATTTTATTAGTTACCAAAGCTACGCAATGTTGATAAGTTGCGATTTTGTTTAGCGTCATCTATATGAAATAAAGTGAACATTGCTTCAGAGCTGCCATCTCTTAACTTTAGTTGGTGTAAAATTCATCAATAATTATAATCCAATAAAATTAAAAAACACATTCAAACATATTTTGTACAAGGACAACATATACTTCGTGATTTTGTATCATTGTACCTATTGCTGTTCCCCGTTTTTTGTACTAAGATTGAGTACCCTGGTTCGAATGCTACTAGCATATATATAATGTACTCTGTGGCTACTAGATTAAAAGCGCAAGCGCACCCAAATGTTCAATTGGGTCGTCTTTCGGTGAGGACATTTTTTGTCGCTTATTGTGTACCTAGTTCTTTATTAGTGATCGATGCTATTAACAAAGATCTTCTTTCTGGTTTTTATATAGTATAGGTATTGACTATAATTACTTAACTGTTAATCATAGGTACTAATTTATGCTGTGCCACGGTCATCAAGTGATCATAAAGCAATAAGACTAATAGGTATAATTTGACTGTTTGTTAGCAGATTTTTATGTTTATGACTATCATAATTTTTATTGTTAATAATTAAATGGCATATTGTTACAAAACATATCTCAAGACTTATCTCTTCCATTGCCATCAACAGCTTGCGACATTATTTGTTACATTACATATGAATATTAACGTACAGCCGGCTGTCTCGCTGTTTGTTTTTGTTGACTACATGTATTAGATAAGGCAAGAATGTACCCAGATGCTTCCAAATACGAGCTCTGTCAATATTGTGAGATATATTCTGTAGGAATGGCGTCGCTTCCAGACAGCATGCCTGACAGCGTGCAGTAGTCTGGGAACAACACAGAGCTGTCTGGAGGCGAGCGCCCGCGTGCAACAGCCGATCTATCGACAGATACGTACAACCATATCGTTACCGCCGTTCAGGTCAATCTGATAATAATGTTATATCATCTGCGGTTCACTGATGTGTCTGTCGATAGTTGGCGTGGTGTGTGTTCCGCTTGACCCATTCCATGGCACGTGTCACAGCTAAGGGCGCGCGGCCAGCTTGCGGTGGGCGGCATGCGCGCGCGCCTCGCTGCCCCGCCGCGCCCGCGACGCCATGGCTCAGCCTTGCCGCCGGTAGGTATCTACTAATACCTGTGTACACACCTTATCAAACAAGTAGCACACCCTGAACAAATATTTCAGCGGCCGCATGTTGAACAACAGCCTCCCGGTTCCTGACGCCAATCATGTCGTATTTACTTATGTAGATATACGACCGCCAGCGCCGAGTGCTGGCACGTCGGACTGCGTGCTCTTTATTCAGACCAGTCTTGTTAATAACGGTGGTTGTGTCGGAATTCATTAAAAAGTTAACAGTACGTGTTCGTCTCTCGTTGGTCTGTTACGTCACAATACACTGCATCGATAAATTGTCCAATTAATTATCAATCAAAGGGAACTAGAAGAACTAGTCTGCGGAGACGTTCATTTTTAAGATGTAAGTGGTAGTTAGATGTAGGTCAGTTGTCTGGGAGCCTGCTCTGCTGGCGGCGCAACGAGGAGCTGAACATGGCGTCCTGTGTGCGTCCGCGCACGTCCTCCTTACTAACTATTACATTACTAATAAGTTTTTCTTTGAAATGGATGACGTGTATGTTTAATTGTGTACGGGTATGTTTCACTATCTCTGCTACGAGTCGTTGCTTTTACATAATCTAGCCAATTTATTCACTTTGTCTTATTACCCACGACGGAACGGAGGCGGTATATTTGTGCTAGTTTCCCTAATCTTATACATAGGACCTAGTTAGCGAACGAGCGGTTCCTTCATTTGTGGTAAGTATGTCGTTGGGTTATGTATTTGTTGATATGAGCCAACTGCTGAAGCTACGATTTAACCCAGTACGATGCTATAGGGGCTGTCGTCCATCTCTGTACAACTGACATTGTATTAGACACCGGAGTTATTTATTACAAAATTACAATGTGTGTGTGTGTGTGTGATGTTATTTATTATCACTTACATCGTAATTAGTACCTATAATATTATAATTTTATCATTATTTTAGCTACTGTTTGAATTGTTTTGCGTATTGCGTCAAGTTACGTCTCGTACGCGTTGTCACAACTTCTCACAGTAACACCTGACGCAATAATAATTTATTACAAGACAATCATGATATTGTTCTGATAAGTGTTCGCGATTCACAAATAATATAAAAGACTTAGGTACTTAACTTATGGCCGTCGTGCAGCAGAACATGGGATTGTAATTAATCGTGGTAGAGTATTGTGTTTGTGCGACGACGCGCGACGCGACGTGCGTTAGTGTCGCCGCGTCGGACTGCGCGGGACAGTCGCGGACTCGTCTCTGCCAATAACACGTCTTCATCGGACCCTACTCTAAATATCACTAATCTGTCGTCGGGTCCAATCAGTAGCTCTATCGATAATGACTGCTTTCATATTTCGTTATTTTATCGGTTTCCGTCCAGTTCATTATCAGTGGACGGCTCTGTTACACTAAACGCTCGAGCACGGACTCCCGCACCTACCTATAACTTTTGCAGTTTATACTTACATGTGGAAAATAGTGCTGGTAGCAGTGGTAGCATGTAAATGATTGATAGATGGCTGTATAAGGTCAGTGTGCACTATCTGTTCTGCAATTGCACTCGTCTCCGCGATTGCTTCACCAGCCCACGCTCGTGGACACACGTCGCTAATCTTATCCGAGCGTTATCCTAAACTCACTAAGTATATATAAAGCGAACATTTCACACGTTTATTTTCAGTGAGAAGTTGGCTCACGATAATTCGATCATTTACAATAACGTAAACTAATATACTTTTATATATAAAAGTAGGTATAAATACAAATCGTCATCATCGTTACAAACCAGTCTGTTATCATTATCACTCGCCAAACTTAGAGTAGTGAAGCTAGTGCTGTGTTTAAGCGCTCGTCGTGCCGCAGGTTGAACGAGGACAAGGAGAGCTCGCCGTGCCTTGAGCGAGGAGACCGAGTCACCGCCAAGATGTGGGGCGCGCAGCGACTCGTGGCGCTGGACGTGCTGATGGTGTTCTGGGGCATCGGCACGTGGCTCGGCGTCAACGGGTTGTACGTGCAGCTCCCGCTGCTGGTGGACCGCCTGCCCGAGGGCTGGGCGCTGCCCTCGTCCATGGTGATGGCCGTGCAGCTCGCCAACAGCGGCCTGCTCCTGTACGCGCTTATGCGCCGTCTGCTGCCCAGCGTCAAAGACGCCTTCTACATCTACGCGCTGCTGGTGATCGGCACGCTGGCGCTCGTGCTCAATGCGTTCCTGTACGAGAAGACGTCAGTGATCGGCGGTGAGGAGCGCTCCGTGGCGTACCTGGCACTGACGTTCTTCGCTGCGCTGGTGGGCTGCACCAGCTCCGTGTTGTTCTACCCGTACCTACGCCACTTCCGCGACGTGTACCTCGCCACGTACCTGGTGGGCGAGGGGCTCAGTGGGTTCGTGTCGAGCCTGCTGGCGCTAGTTCAGGGCGTGGGCGGTGAGCCCGAGTGCCTGCCGTCGGCCGACAACAGCACGCTGGTGGCGCACTACCCGCCCGCACGCTTCGATACCATGGTGTTCCTGCTGCTGCTGGGCGGGCTATCGGCGACCAGCCTGGCCGCCTTCGTCATCATCAATAACTACAAGGGCTTCCAGTCGGAGCGCGTGGCGCCGGCGGCCGCGGCCAAGGACGACGAGGCCACGTCGGAGCGGCCGTCGCTGCTGGCGCCGCGCTGGGTGGGCGTGATGCTGCTGATGGTGCTGCTGAACGCGCTCAACAACGGCGTGCTGCCGTCAGTGCAGTCGTACTCGTGCATGCCGTACGGCACGCAGGCGTACCACCTGGCGGCGGCGCTGGGCGCCATGGCCAACCCGGCGGCGTGCCTGGCGGGCGTGTGGCTGCGGCCGCTGGCGGCGCGCGCGCTGGGCGGCCTGCTGCTGCTGGCGGCGGCGCCGCTGGCCTACATCCTGGCCACCGCGCTGCTCAGCCCCGCGCCGCCGCTGCAGCACACCGCGGCCGGCGTAGCATTAGTTGTGAGTATTACTTTAAAATTCACTTTTGATCCCATTCCGAAGAAAGTGTCCAGAAGTAGCTATCCGTAGCCCAAGATCTACTGGCTAGTGGCTACTAGTTTCTGGAAGTATATTTCAATAGTGCAGAATCGACAGGCGATTCCATATGCTGCTCTTCGGAAACTCTTGTTAGATGGTCTTTTTGTTCGAGATGCTGTCGTGAACAATTTATATGTTTCTCTCTTACGATGCACGTGGGTCACATCGTGATGTTATCAAGCTACATTAAAATTATCTAAATTATCCCAAATGACTATCACACATTCACACACACACACACACTTATGAAGCAAGAGACAAGTTTATGATGCAGTATAATAAAGATAAGTAGGTATGTATTTGTGTAGCCCTAGTTTAGTTATCTGATTTAATACTTAGCTAAATATTTCCGTCAGGTTGCACGTCCAGGTTTATAATTGTATCCGTTTTATCCGTAACTACAAGACAGTCTCGGTTTTGACGTTCGAGATAGTGATGTTAGAAGATTTACGTGTTCTGTTATACCATTTGATAAAAAAATCGCATGAGAAACTACTTTCGTCTTTATCAAATCTGCATCTTCAGAGTACCTTTGAAATCGATTTTAATTTAGGAGCTAGGTGAGTTTGCTATCAAATCATGATCCCAGGACATGCTGAGTTTTCCAAACGTGAGCGCCGCATGTGCTACCTAGATAAAATCGCTGGAAATGTACGCGACACTGTCAGCCCTCTCGGTGGCCCGTGCTCACAGGTGCGGTGACCTATTTCTTCTGCCGCGCGTACCTACTTAAACCACTTTTCAAACATTTCACTCCATACTAAGTGACCTGTCATTATTTTTCTTTTAACAACCCAACATTATCGCTCCTCATAAGCGTCAGGCCGGAAATTGCTCGATTGTTCTGAAATTCATGCAAATATCCGTGAACGATTGATTGACTGTAAGCTTGAGGTATCATTAGGTAATAATTGCGTCGATTAGGAATTATCTATCGTATTCGCTGGTAGCTTACCATTATCTTGGAGATACCATGGAGTGATAACTATCGTAATATGCTAGACGAACTGTCAATACTTCCGGAGTGAATTTGCGAATACATGGTTAAATTAAATTAGCTAGCGAAACTCTGCAGACGTTATATCTTTTACATTTTATATGTGTTTTTTTTAGATTATTGGAAGCAAGTGACGTGTTCCCCGTGACGTAATTTGGGATTTATTTATTTAAGGCAGCAAGGAAAAGGGCAGCCGGGTGATTGACTTTTGACGCTAAACCTGACTGTGCTGTGTTGTGTTCGCGAACGAATTGATGACGATCATGTCATTAGGTATGTCAGTGCTGTTACTGCTGTAATTGAAGACGACCACGTCAGTATGTCAGTGCTGTTACTACTGTAATTGTAGACGACCATGACAGTGTGTCAGTGCTGTTACTGCCGTAATTGAAGACGACCACGTCAGTATGTCAATGCTGTTACTGCTGTAATTGAAGGCGACCACGTCAGTATGTCAATGCTGTTACTGCTGTAATTGAAGACGACCACGTCAGTATGTCAATGCTGTTACTGCTGTAATTGCAGACGACCACGTCAGTGTGTCAGTGCTGTTACTGCTGTAATTGAAGACGACTACGTCAGTATGTCAGTGCTGTTACTGCTGTAATTGAAGACAACCACGTCAGTATGTCAGTGCTGTTACTGCTGTAATTGAAGACGACCACGTCAGTATGTCAATGCTGTTACTGCTGTAATTGCAGACGACCACGTCAGTGTGTCAGTGCTGTTACTGCTGTAATTGAAGACGACTACGTCAGTATGTCAGTGCTGTTACTGCTGTAATTGAAGACAACCACGTCAGTATGTCAGTGCTGTTACTGCTGTAATTGAAGACGACCACGTCAGTGTGTCAGTGCTGTTACTGCTGTAATTGAAGACAACCACGTCAGTATGTCAGTGCTGTTACTGCTGTAATTGAAGACGACCACGTCAGTATGTCAGTGCTGTTACTGCTGTAATTGAAGACGACCATGTCAGTGTGTCAGTGCTGTTACTGCTGTCATTGAAGACGACCACGTCAGTATGTTAATGCTGTTACTGCTGTAATTGAAGACGGCCTAGTCAGTGTGTCAGTGCTGTTACTGCTGTAATTGAAGACGGCCTAGTCAGTGTGTCAGTGCTGTTACTGCTGTGTTTCATATTGTAGTTCTGTGAGATGAGTCTATGAATTTTGCCTTCAACTAATGTAATTGGCCGATGGCAGTTTCCAATGAAAGTAAAATAAATAAATGATGGAGCATTGCTCTACTGCTAGGCAAAGAGCTCCTTACCTCCACACTTCTACTGGCGTTGGATTCTCCATGCAAGCAGTCCCACCGATACATCAGCGTTTCCTATACCTGCTTGATAACGCTACCCGTCCTGTGGCTATGTTGTAGTGTATAATGACGTGTTCTGTTGTCCTGCAGGTGATAGCGTGGGTGGTTGTGTCGGGCGTGATCTCGTACGCGCGCATGTGGGTGTACGGCTGGGCGCGGGCGGGCGGCGCGCGCGGCATGCGCCTGTGCGGCGGCGTGGGCCAGCTGGGCTCCGTGCTGGGCTCGGCCAGCACCTACTTCGTGGTGAACTACACGACGCTGTTCGTGCAGCCCGACGCCTGCCCCGCCATCTCCGCTCTCTCGCTCACCAACCTATACAGAACTTAGATTAATAATATAGACTATTTATGTTGACGTTATTTCACTAGTTTTATTTTACTCCATAATACTTAAGGAATACGTAATTTATAGAGCAAATCGTCTGAATTAAATGAATTTAATTTATTTATTTAAGTGTAATTTTGTGGCGGAACTCGGATTTATACTAACCTCAAAACTTCAAATATTTGGAGATCGAAAACAATACCTAATAATAACAGGTTTAGCAATGATATTTATTTTATTAATGTAGACAATGGACAAGAAACCAAACAGGCCTTCGATCATTCACTTCTAGATTTTTGTGAGTTAAGAAACTTATGTAAGTAAATCTTTTTTGACACTTTTACATGTCAATATTTTGTTCCAAAGAATAGAATTTCATAAGAAATGCCGAAACAAACCCAGAGGTCATGATCTCTTTTAAAGCTAACAATGCAGGGCCATGTCTTGAAGGGCCTTTTGAAGAAAGAGCCATTGACCTGTCCCAACGGACGGCATGCATGCATCAGTCATCGTGTAGCTCAACCCTATTTTAGGGAGCTCAACGACCCGACACACGACAGATCTGCAGGACATTTGCGTAGACCTTATACAAAATAAAGTAAGTTCGGGGTTTAAAGTGCCGATTTTAAAACAACACGTAAAAAGCCGTTAAAACAAGGTCTGATCTCCAAGATTTTCAGATATGTAGATGCAGAATGCATTCTAGTTTTAAACGAAATGGTTATATTTATTAAGTTAGTAATATCTTAAGTCGGCATGTTTATCCCAACGATGGAACAACCAACCCCGTGACGGGCTGGGTTGTTCCATCGTTGAGGTAAGATGTTCCGGTAGCAATTGTGATAATTAGTGATGCAGTAACTGAACATGGATTTACCTATAGATATTAAAGCAAAATTATTTAGTGGCAAATATTCATGAATCAAAGATTTTAAAAAAGAAAAACAAACTGTTTCAAACAAGTGACATAAACTCAAACTCAAAGCATTTATTTCAAATAAAGCAATTACAGGCACTTTTGAATTGTCACCCTTGACAGTCATCCTTGTCGTCCCTTGTCGGTCAGTTAATCAGAAAATTGAAGCCAATTGTCCATTCCAAAATAGATCTTTATGGAGAAGAACGGGCAAGAAACTCCAAGGTCACTCTTTTAAAATCAATATATTACAAAATCCTGGGTACATTATTCTTGTTGCTTCTATATGTGAGAACAATGTAAAAAAAAATATTAAGAAACAATTCCAAAATAAAAATATACCCTGGCAGCTAAGAGATAACTAGTCCCAACCGACGGCGCCCGTTCACGAACATGACGCGTGAATCAGCATCATCCAGCTCAACCATTTTGTAGGGAACCAAATGATCCGACACACGCGCCACCAACGGTGAGACATTTAAGTGAATATGATAACTGTCAACTGCCATGCTTTCAAGTCAACATAAATAATACCTTATGACAGAATAAACGAAGCCATGGTACTCACATTTACAAAAAAATTTAAAAATGCTTCTAAATTATATAAAACTATAGTTAGCTATGTATTTGAGTGATGAATAAACTGTTACTACCAAAAAGAAACGATAATCACTAGTATTCAACAATAAAACATATTTTATAAAACATGCAACATAGTTCTAATGAGAACTAGGTTAAAAGGTTAGGTTAGGTTAGTAGGTTAGGTTAGGTTAGGGGTAGGGGTAAGGGTAGGGGGGGAGGTGACTAGGTACAGGTAGGTCGTATCGAAATGAGACTGAATGTATATAGAGTTTTGGTGACAAAACTATAATTTGGTATCTTGGAGCTGAACTGATGATGGGGCCAGGTGGTGGGTAGTGGAACTCTTCAGTGGCTCCTAGTAAACCGCTCAAGTCATAAGTTCGTCAACTTTAGACTTATTAACTTAATGAAGACGATAATGGAACAAAACGTAAAAAAAAAACGAGCGAACCTTAAAGTAGTATTCGCTTAAGATGTGTAACATCTGACATCTCACCTTGGTAATAAGCAACATTAAGAGGGCCCGTCCCGGCCCGTCTATCGTCAACGCGAGCATGATTGTAAAGCTTGTTGTTTCATCCAACGCAATGTTTGAAACAAGAAGCAAGAGTGAGAACGCGATAACATCGAACGAAAATTGGCGCGCGGCGATTTTACAAAATTTATTGCAGGAAATAAGTGTTTTTGAAACAGCCTTACAAATTTTTAGAAAATATGTTTGTCATTAAGAATCTTCATAACATGTGCAAGGTTTCTATGATGATGTTTTCTTTACGTTTACAATTTATGAGTACATTATGAACGGCCAAAGTTCAGGTAAAATTTGTGCAAAAAGCTGATTTTTGGAGACTTATACTGAATTTGTTTCTTAAAATTTTGAATTTTTGCTTGCATAGAAACCTAGATAAAGTACACAAGACACCTATTAACTCCAAAATTTCAACGAAAGATGTGTTACAACGCCATAATCACGTACGAGCGTTTGTATGAAAAGTATGACGGGTAGGCCCCTCTTAACATTATATCCTGAAAAAAAAAAATGGTATTCTTTGAAGTTATTTTTCGTAACGAGGAATAATTATTTTTAATGAAAATTGTATGTGTAATGTGTAAATTAAATGTGTAAATTGTGTGTGTAATTAACACTAGGAGTAATGCAATTTTTTATTGAAGACAATTTTTTATGCAATTTTTGTTCAATTTGGGGAAGAGCGGAGACTAAGATATTTGAAAAAGACACAATATTTCACTAAATGCTTAGTACGATGTTTTTACATTATAAAAAAATACGGAAACTTCTCCATTGAGCAGCGACGGAAATTAACCTCAAAATATAAAAGCTAAACACTGAAATACTTTTCGAATAAATTCATTATCACTCACTAGCATTTTTTATCAATGATTTGCACTTTTTCAGACACTTAATAACAACAGTAAATATATTTATTAATATAGTTTACACATATACATTAGTTTATATAACAGCACACTTTAGGCACAACACTGTAGGTTTAGCGCACAGCTGATGCGTTCTCCTTCTCTATTTCGCTTTCTATTTCTCGTCACTTTCACGCGCACACTGTTGGCTGACAGTAACTACCAACCTGTCCGGAAATGGGTTAGTACTATCTGACGGCTAATTCTACCACCGCGCGCGCTCATTGGTCATATCAAATAGTACGCGCTTCCCGGCTTTCTGTTACACACTTCCGTCCCATTTCACGAAATCACTCCCACAGATTGCAGGAACGCGAGGGGAAAGATGTTACACATTAAAAATATTATGTAGTTCAAAATAAACTAAAAAACACGCTGATAGCACGCACTAAAGATTATAAAGTAATGGGGAAGGCAACTGTCAAAATGGTGCTGTCGTAGCTA
This sequence comes from Dryobotodes eremita, assembly GCA_917490735.1. Classification (NCBI taxonomy): domain Eukaryota; kingdom Metazoa; phylum Arthropoda; class Insecta; order Lepidoptera; family Noctuidae; genus Dryobotodes; species Dryobotodes eremita. The sequence continues at coordinate 23,126,160 of OU823249.1, read as the reverse complement.
GTTCCCAAAATAAGCTAATAATGCAAGTCGTGAGGTGGTTTTTTTTTTTTTTTGCGAACATGAGTCGTTGTTGTGATCAGTGTGTGAGCAAGGTGGGCATTTGCCCCACCCTGCTCTCTGACCCGAAGCAAAGAATTTTTTGGCAAAATTAATACGATGACAAAATTAAATTCATTCGGGTAATGAAGACTTTTTGAAAAAAATGGAAGGTGCTACAATTTAAGTGGTTTTCTTAGTGAAGTTGAACTGTGGTATAACACGTGGAAGCAAATAAATGTGGCATAGAGTGAACTGAACGAAATGGATTTAGTTGCGCTAGTTGAAGAGACATACCTTTTCTTTCCCACCATAAGACAAGCGCTTACTATATTACTTGCACAGCCCTGCACAACATGCACTATCGAAAGGTCATTTAGTACTTCACGAAGAATAAAAACTCTGTTAAGGTCAACGATGGCAGAAAACCGTCTAGTCGGCCTCTGTATGACGAGTGTGCATAAAAAGAGGGTTCTGGAAGCACAAAATAAATTATAGCTAGATTTAGCCAGAACTCTCGCAGGTTATTATTGAAATAAGGTGTAGTGTAGTGCAGTAAATAAAACGTATCAGTCAGTAAATAAAAAGCATTTTTAATTTCTTACCAAGTACTTAGTTTATTTACTTTTGCCCCACCTGCACCCATTAAAAAATGCTGGATACGCCCATGACTTAAACTTAGAAGATTGTGGTTAAATCTATTTATTTATTCATCTTTAATTCAGGCACGTTACCTACCCATCATTTTGTAGGTATACATCTCAATAAGCGCCTGCCCACCGTACAGTGTTATGTTGGTTACTTACCAGAACATAAACATATTAATTATTTCTGGCGGCAGGTTAGCTTCATTCGACAGTTTTATCCATAAGATGTCATATGAGACAAGGTCAAAAGCCCGAGATAAATCCAAGAAGCATACATACACAGGTGTATTCGTATGGAATTATTTTAATTAAATTATAGTTCGAGGTTATAGCGGAAACATTTTGTAGAAAGTGATTACTCGTACGAGGAAATAAGTAATATTTAAGGTTTTTAATTCTGACACTTTCCATATCGAATGAATATTCATTTGGAATATTGAAATCACCGAAAATAACGAAATAATGGAAATGTGGAATAAAGCCAAACTCATGAATGAACACGAAATGGAATGAATGAACGAAATGTCAAATTTATTGTAGGCCGTAAGGACCTACCTCTGGTCACGCCATCTACAATTAGCGTTGGCCGACCTTCCTCATTAAATTGACTTCTATTAGTTCTTCGTTTATATCCAATGATTAAATGAAAAAGCATGGAGCGCTTTTTATTTGTGTCTACCCACTTTTAATTAAGTAATATAAAAAAGCGCCCCACGCTTTTTAATTATTCATTTTATATAAAAGAAGAACTAACATAGGTAAGCCAATTTAATTATTTTATAATTTTTTGTGAGTGACAAACGCGTGTTTTTTAGTTTTTTTTAAACTAAATATTTTATAGCTTTCTGTAACATGTTGCGCAACAGATAAGAAATGCATAAACTAGTGTAGGTTACGTGAAACTATGCCTTTACTGTGCGCTGATAACGGATACAATGTACAGTTTTGTTGTTCTCGATAATCCGTTAGTCGCGTGGTAAGCATTAATATAATCGCTGCAGAAGATTGTCTGTCTACACTTAACCCTGTTGAACTTCGGGTATCAATGAAATAGGAAAAAACAATGTTCCCATTGATAGAGCAATATCCATAGTCCAAACTCTTTGGTTTATTTTCTTAACAAGGGAATATGTACAGTGATACAGTATTCCACGGATATCGAGGGATATGGCTTGGAGGCGTGGCGCATGTCGCCTCCGTTGGGTTGAACTGACCTTAAATACGCGTGACTGCAGTGAGCACCGTTCAATCCCGATAAGAGTCAAGCGGTGTTCTTTTCGAAACCGCGACTCAGACCCCTCCTCCCCCGTCCGCTGACCATGTACGGCAAGCCTATCCCTTGGGAGAAGCGAGCCAAATACTTGGGCGTCGTCCTAGACCAGCACCTCTCCTTCTCGGAGCACATAAAGCAGGCGCGCTCGCGCGCCGCTTTCGCTCTCGGTAGGCTCCACTCCGTCCTGAATGCACGCAGCAAATTGTCACTTAGGTGCAAATTACGCATTTACACAGCGTGCATTCGCCCCATCATGACCTATGCGAGCGTAGTATTCGCACAAGCGAAGCCCCATCACATCCATAGGATGCAGACCCTCCAAAACCGGTTCCTCCGCAGGGCGACCGGTGCCCCTTGGTTCGTTCGGAACGAAAGTCTCCATCTCGATCTTAAAATCCCGACCATCAGTCAGTTCATGAAACGCCTATCCAAGCGTTTCTTCGACTCCGCCGCCACTCACCGCAACCCTCTGGTTGTCGCGGCCGCCAGTTATGTCCCCTCCCGAATCAGTCACACCCGCCGTCCCCGGCATGTCCTAGTCGACCCCGATGACCCCATAACCCTCCTCCAGGAGAGCAGTAGGGCCACCAGTACAGTGCACAAACACAGACCGCCATCGTTCCGACCTCGCCGACGAGGTCCCACGCGACGACCCCCCCGCACCCGTTCCCCCCGTCCCCAGTCCGATGAGGCCTCAGCCCGCGCCGTAGCTGAGCCTGTAGCTTTAAATTCCCCGTTTAATAATCATGATACTATAAACCCTTTGATCCAGCCCGTCCCCAATATCGCGCTGCCCTCTCCCGATGACGCCCTAAGCCGAGGTCCGTACCCCACAGGGGGTGCCCTTAGCGTGCGGTCATCTATCATTTAAGTTTTAGTTTTAAATTTTTCCGCTCCTGGCTGGAGGCCTTTTAGAGTAAAATCCGAAAGGCAACCACAGGACAGACCGGTTAAGCAGCCACGACCCCCAGTGGTCAAAACTGCGAGTTGCCCTTCCAAAAAAAAAAAAAAAAAAAAAAAAAAAAAAAAAAAAAAAAAAAAAAAAAAAAAAAAAAAAAGAGCACCGTTTAGTCATATGTTTGCCTCGGAACGTGTAGTGTGATTTCGTATTTTTACGAAAACCTTAGTACAAGTGGTTTGTCTTACCACCGGTAACTAATAAATCACTGCATTAATTATAATATTTAAGTATTTTACAAATTATCTAGTTGTGAAATATTTTTGACATGCGACAGCCTTTGCCTAGTGACTGACGCATGTCAAAACGATGCATTAGTGGTGCGCAGCACTGAGATATGGATATCGATAATTGTTAGTTGCTCTAATAAGAAATTGTATTAAGAATCTTAAACGAGAATTAATACATTTTATATCAGTTTCCCGATAGATCCAGAAATTGAACATAAATAGGTAGATGCAAAATGCAGAGAAAATAATTGGTTGGTAATTTCAAGTGACTTCAAAGTCCATAAAGACGTTGCTAGTCCCAAAAGCTCTTAGACACTTTGTCGATACAAATATTTTCTCATCGACTGATTTTCACCAGTTTGAGCAAGACCCCGATGGATAATAATATTATCCAAGTGACAAAATGTGTGATGGAATAACATATTGATATTTGCTTACATTTTTTGGCTAAGAATGTAACAACTAAATTATGAAAGCGACAGATATAATGTTCAATAAGTACCTATTTTAATTGTTCTTTTATGTGCGATAGTTGAACAGTTTTAATTTTAAGTAAGGGCAGCCCCGGATCTAGGGGGGAAAGGCAAATTTAAGCGTGGCAAACAAGTGCACCACTCAGCGCACCGCAACTCTGCGATAAGTGAGATGCGCAGCACTTATTATCTTTCTCTGCGAGTGGCACACTGACAAAATCACTACGTGATTAGCGTAGGCATAGATCGTCAAACGGTGCGAGCGGGTTGCGGGCGGAGCAGTTGAATTCTACCAGAAACTCTGTTTTTAAAACACATGCTTCATTTTTATTTGGCGATACAAAAAGGTTAGCTTTCCATCTCTTGCAACAGATCTATGCCGTGGCGAACCTGAGGAGGATGAGCGCTTCTGTCACCTCTGTGGCCAAAAATTTAAGGAACAAATCCTTTATTTTAGAAATTTTACATCGCCTAGCGAGGGCGCCGGGCGTCCCGCCCATTTCGCCGCCTTTATGCGGAAAGGCGACACGATTTCCTTTAAGTTTTTACCACAGAGCGCTGGCGCAGCCGTTGGATTGGAGCATTATCGATCGATAAAATTTACCTAATATGTTTCTGGCAAAATATTCGAGCTCGCTTTGCTCGTTCTTATAGCCTAGCGAGTCTTAATTCTTAAAACTTTTCGGACTTACAAAATCTAACTTATTTGAGGCAGTGCTAAAATTTTCGCGCTCGCTCCGCTCGCTGGTGCATTCTAGATTGCCTTAATTGGTGTTAAGCTTTTCTGCATAAGTCGGGTGTGATCTTAGCAATCAAAAATCATGACAATCAGATTAATTATGAAAATGCCATCGATTTTTTTGCAAAACAAAAGGCTCAAAGAGTAAAAATTTTATTCTAATCTTCTGCTAATAATAAAGCTAAAGAGTTTTTTTTGTTTGAACGCGCTAATCTCTGGAACAAGCAGTCGGATTTGAAAAAATCTTATTGCATTTGATAGCCCAATTCTTGAAGAAGGTAGAAACCTTACCCTAGAAACCGAGCAGTAAGAAAAAAGGTCAGAAAGAACGCTAAGCGAAAAGGAAGTAATATCATGGGCGAGTGATGCGCAACGACGCGGTGGGTCGGGGGCCGAAGTTTCACGTGGACGAAGTCGCGTACAGAAGCTAGTATGCTATAATCTCACGATTTATTTCAAATATGTCCTGTCCTATCCTAAATAATTGTTCGACATGTCCATGTATATTTAAATAAATAAGGCTTCATGTAAAACGTTAAAGGATTGGCGGGACGGGGAGCGGCAGATTGCAGTTTTTGCCCCGCCTCGAAAAAAATCTAAATCCGGGGCTGAGTAAGGGAGAAACTGAAGGAACTGAATTACTTAAATGTTATTCGCAAACGAAAATATTATATTTTTACTTGATTTGTTGTTATTGGTCTTTTAATATTCCACATGGAAAAGCAGAAAAAAAGAACGGTACCAAATACGTCCAAAAAACACCTCTTTTTGCAGTCGGTATTCATCGATATTTTTATCGATCACATATTTATACCAACCTCTCTTCCCTAGTTGATGCTAGAGTTACATGTGTGCATTCAGTGACTGTATCTATACTTTCTAGTGCCCGCCCCTTTTGAGCATATGTGCAATAAAATAGCACAAAAGTGTTACGCATATTTTTTTGTTTGTGTGCGAAGAATGCATCATGTGTGCCGTATCTATTTCTTTTGTTTATGTATAAACTTGAGCAAATTTTAATATAGAGTAAAGGCATATCTCTCGGATATCTATGCAGTATTCACTTGTACTTCTTCGACTTCTTTGTTCTTCTTCGATAATGTTATTGCTATTAGGTACCGGGTTCACACGGTTCAATTTTAGTTGATCAACTGCTAAGTTGAAAGCGATTTGAACCGTCTGAACAGACTTTTGTATTTGACAATTGTATTTTTAGTAGAACAACAAAAGTTGTTCAACTAAAATCGAACCATGTGAACCCGCTATAAGGTACAGTGGAGCATAGGTAGGTAGGTAGGTACCTAAACCTACCCAAATGTCCTTTCTTTGGTAATGTTCGTCGAATCGTTGAGCTCCTTAAGTTTTGAGTTGAGCTGCACGATTACTGACAAATGCGTGCACTGACTGGATAGGTCCACTCATTCTGTGTGGTATTTTTTCCTCAAAAGACCATTTCAGACTCAAATCTACATGGTCTTCACATGATCTGACCAAGATTATGTCTGGACTTTAAAAGAGACTGTGACCTCTGAGTTTGTTTCGGCCTTTATTCTCAGAGTAGTCAGATAGGAAACGCCGACCTCATCTAGTTTTAAAATATGATTGACGTGTAAAAGTGTTTGTACAAACCTACTTACAGAAATAAAATCATTTATCATTTATCAAAGTTCTTCGGGACAAATTCTTTCGCAAAGAGCTGCGAGTGCAACAGACACCCAGAAATGATATGGAGGTTATATGTATAGACAAATAGATCATTACAAACGTACGGCAAGACCAGCACCCTAATTACGTAACACATTATCTATCATAGTCTGAATCATTTTGAAGCCTATTGCTAGTCCATTGCTTCATTTGTTCGAAAAATATGTCTGCTCAACAACGGAAAAAACGCAGTAAATGTTATTGAACTGTCAAAATAATACCCATTGTTACTGTTAGTGTGTTACGTAACTACCCCGCTGCTCTGATTAGCGGCCTCAAAAAAAACAAGGGAGGGAAATTTAGCAACACGCGCGGTTCGTCTGTATGCTGATTCTTTCCAACAACTGAAATCATGTAACTTGTGGGTAGGTAAGCAGGAAGTTAAGAGAAGCGCATAGTTCATTATTGTTATGGCGTGGCGTGCGTGCCACGCTCACAGTTGCTCTGAAAACAGTGGTCGGTATGTGATCTGTCCGGTTAACTTGCTTCATCATGATTGACAAACGTCTTTTTACGGGGGTAACCAGGGGTCTTACCAAGTTACCATATAGTCTCATAGCAGGTGAATAAGAGACTTATTGTAAACTAGCTTTTGCCCGCGGCTTCGCTCGCGTGGATTACAGAAATTATCCCACGGGAATGTACGACCGGGATAAAAAGTATCGTACCTGTTAATCCAGGTTATAAACTATCTGTGTTCCAAATCCGTTCAGTAGTTTATGCGTGAAAGAGTAAAAACATCCATCCATTCATCCATCCGTCCTCACAAACTTTCACATTTATAATTAGTAGGATTAGTAGGATACATATATACTTATGCGATTTTTTACCTTGACCTGACCAGCAAGTGGTAATATCTACTTGATAAAATCAGTTTGGAATATTAAGCGAGCTATTTTCGCTCATTATGCGACGTAATGCTCCATTATCTAATGCTACGTAATAGTGCACAAAGATTGCTCCACAAACACTCCGCGTTTTATAATGATCGCCAATCGAATGGACGTTAAGGAGGAGTAGGTCATTTATTATATTAACAAGTCGATTTTGATTAGAAGGATGACTGGCTGGAATACCAAAATAATGTCAATATTAATACTTACTCTTTTATTCTCATAACTATCGAATTTTTCTGTGACAAAGTACATAGTACCTAGCTACGGACATAAAAATCTAGTGAAGCGAAAAAATAAAATAAAAGCACGTTTCTTGTATGGAGACCCCTTTAATTTTTAACTTTATTTTATTTTTATTATTTGTTGTTATAGCCGCAGTAGATACACACTGAAATTTCAACTGTCTACCTATTATGGTTCATGAGATACAGCCCGCATACGACATGACAGACAGACGGACTGAACGACGGACAGCGGAGGCTTAGTAATAAGGTTCCGTTGGCACCCTTTGGGTACGGTACCCAAAAAACGAAAAGCTTAATTTCAATAACACTGGTTTCGAATTTCGAGCTATTTGATTATGAATGACAGTTCAAAGTTAATTGACTTGAAAGACGAGCCATAAACAAAACGCAGGGGCACTACAGAGCTAACCTACCTTTTCTCGAAGCTGTTCGTCGTATTTTCGAATCCTCATAGCTTCGGCCTGGACAATGCTAGAGAGCTCAAATTCCCAGGATAAGATGTAGTTAGCAGGCTTATAAAACACACTAAGTCCCGTTTGTCAAGCTTTTATACTTTGGATATTATTGATACCTGTAATACGTCGATTTCGTAACTCACTCACTCATCAGAACCTCTAGGGCACTTCTCGAATTCCTAGAAAGCTGAAATTTGGTATGTAGGCTAGGATTTGCACCCAAATAAAAAAATTAATAAAAAAAATCTGTAATTTTCACCCTCCAACTCCCGTAAATGGGGGATGGGTCCATATATAAAATAAATCCTCTAGAGTACTTCCCGAAGTCGGAGAAAGCTGAAATTTGGTATGCAGGCTAGGATTTGCACCCGAACAACAACAAAAAACGAGAAATTTGTAACTTTTACCCTCCAACCCCTTTAAAAGGAGGTGTAAGTCTGTATTTCTTACGGATAATAGGTCAGTACGATATGATATTATATCCTTTATTTAATTATATACATATAAATTATATTTTTAAATATTAGAATATAAAAACATTTAAAAATATAAAAAATTGTGGCCCACCGATATCGGGAAGCTACCAGCGGTCAGGGCTCCAGAGAGAAAAACCTCCTAACAATGCGGACCGTGACCAGAAGTACCGCCTTCTGAATCAAGCCCTTGATCCACCTGCCCAACGAGAGCCTCCTCAGGTGTTGCTCGAGGCTCTTGACTATTAAGCCATTGGCTGCCACAACTATCAATACAATGATCGCTGAGTCCACATCCCACAAGTCGACAACCTCGCGAGCCTAGTCAAGGTACTTGATTTGTTTATCTTTCTCGGCTATCATGAGGTTCCCGTCATGCAGGACCGTTATGTCAACAATCATTGCGCGCCGCTCTAATCGATCCACCACCACTATATCAGGCTTATTGGCAACAATAGTTCAGTCAGTGATGATAGATCGATCCCAGTACAATGAAAGCTTTATGTAAGTTTTGGCAATGTACTTTATACAATTTTTTTTTGGTGGGTTGGATTGACTCCATAGTTCTGAGTGAGCACTAGTAAATAAGGGGAAGGTTTGTTTTTATATTTGCACCGATGGGTTCGTTATTAACCCTAGATAGAGAACCATATTTCACTGTACACTAAAGATATATACTTAATAGATAGATAGTTACTTTGGAATAGCAACTAGCTTAATTTTTCTGACAGACCGACCCCTTGACAATTGAAAAGTGCCTGTAATTGGTTTATTTGAAATAAATGCTTTGAGTTTTGATAACCATACGTCGATTCGATGCATATTTAACTGGGCATAGTTTAGATTATGTATATATCTAATAGGTTTATTATTGTGGTAATATGTCGTGATACCCAAATTTAGATGAACTAAAACAAGCAAGTCATTTCTTATAAACAGTATCCGCTTTTATAACAAGTTGCCAAGGTCAGTTACAGAACTTAGCGATGGAAAGTTCAAAACCCACATCAAACGTATCCTTATCAAAAATGCATATTATAAGATTAAAGACTACGTTGAAGACAAGGAAGTTTGGCAATAGTTCCTTCTGCACATGTGGCTTCCCTGGTACTTCATTAACGGCACAACTATGTAAGGCTCTATTAACTGCTTCCAAATTACGAAGTTTATGATTAAAAAAAGGTTTTTTTTGTTTTTTACTTTCTTCTTTGACATAATCTTTTCATTATTTGACATTATATACCTCCAATTCTTATTTCAACTCTTTACATAGGGCTTTTGTAAACAGGATTTTAATTCAGATGTGTTACAGTTGTAAAGGCAATCATTTCATTTGGTTTAAATAGGCTTTTATTTTTATATAGATTCTTCTATATTTTGTGAATGTGAGAACATTGTAGGCCTAACTTGTAGACTGTAGATTTGTAGACCTTTTTATATTTTTTTTATATTTGTTGAGTGTCTGTTACTTGTTCACAAGCTTACACTGTCCTCCCATACCTATCAACACTGTAATTTGAAACATTGTAAAAGACCCTTATTTTTAAAAGAGTAACCGTGGAGTTTCTTGCCGGCTCTTCTCCATAGGAAACTACCAATTGGAACCGTGCACCTAGCTTCTGACGTTTCATAAGTGCCCATGTGGGTTTATGTGAAATAAAATATTTTGATTTTGAGATGTATGTAATTTTGTGTTGTGAATAATTGAAAAACATTAGGGTTTATTTATAATTTTATTAGAAAAAAAAAACAAAATTTGTTACTTCTTACTCTAAAAAACTTGAACATTTAGGACTCTCTGCGTCAGTCTTATAATTTACTATGTAAACTTTTTAAAATATTTTTTTTGTTATCTCTATAACATAAAAAAAAACCTAAAAAATATTCCTTTTATTGATTTTGGCCTCAAAGGCACTTGGGACAGGCGCTGGACTTGTACGTACTCTCCACAAATGCGATTATTGCAGCTGTCGTACATTGTCTTTGTCGTCCTTCTAATTTTTGATGGACAGAAGGCACAATATTTACTTTTCTTTGGCTCAGTTATACTGAAAAGAGTAGTAGTTTTAAAAGTTTATTTTACTTCAGGCCTTTGAATGTTCAGTTGGATTTCAGCGTTGGTCCATTTTGTTGTCCACAATGGCATCAGTAAAAAATATACAGAGACATTCTATAGGCTGATAAAACATTTATTCATCCGATTGGGACTCCTAGGTGTCCGAATAATATTAGGTCTTTACCTATGAAATTGCCGTTCTGCAGTACTGGCCATTTCAAATCAAAATAATTTTTGTTTGGCTATGAATTCTAATTTCAAATTAATTTTATTTTAAAAACATGGATTTTTTTTTCTAAAAGTAGTCATTTCTTTATTGATTAGTGTTACATTTTCATCGCATTTCAATCTTTTTCGTCATCATGGATACGTTAAAAATTCGAGTAATTATGGAATATGAGTACCGTCGTGGCAGCAACGCGGCACAAGCGGCACGCAACATCAACGACGTTTACGGAGCTAACTCTACAAACCAACGCACCACCTGTTATTGGTTTGCTCGCTTCCGTTCTGGAAATTTCGACCTGAAAAATGAACCTCGCGGTCGTCCGAAGACTTTGGTCGACAATGACGAATTAAAGGCGATTGTGGAAGCTGATGATACACAATCTACGGCTGAATTAGCAGCAGCTTTCGACGTTAGCGTCAAAACAATATTGGTCCATTTGCGTCAAATTGGCAAGGTAAAAAAGCTTGACAAATGGGTGCCCCACGAACTCAATGATCGCCAGCGCGAAGTACGCGTCGAGACGTGCCTTGCACTGCTCAACAGACACACAAATGAAGGAATTTTGAACCGCATTGTTACCTGCGATGAAAAATGGATTCTGTTTGATAACCGTAAGCGCTCAGCAAGTTGGTTGGATCCTGGTTCAGCACCTAAACAATGCCCTAAACGAAAACTTACCCCTAGAAAAGTGATGGTCACTGTTTGGTGGTCTAGCGCCGGTGTGATTCATCACAGCTTCTTACCAAACGGGGTGAGCATTACTGCAGATGTGTACTGTGAAGAACTGAACACAATGATGGAGAAGCTGGCGCATCTCCAACCAGCATTGGTCAATCGCTCGTCTCCGCTGCTCCTGCACGACAACGCGCGACCTCATACTGCACAGCAGACGGTCTCCAAGTTGCAAGAACTGGGGTTGGAAGCTCTCCGTCATCCGCCCTACTCACCAGACCTTGCGCCTACAGACTACTACTTTTTCCAGAATTTGGATAACTTCTTGGCGGGAAAAAAATTTAATACCCGAGAGGCAGTACAAAATGCCTTTGAAGAATTTGTTGCCTCCCGTCCAGCTGATTTCTTTAAGAAGGGCATCAATAAACTGCCACTGCGATGGCAAAGATGCATTGATTGCATGGGTGATTACTTCGATTAATACAAATAAAAAATTCATGAAAAAAATTCGTTTAAATTTTTTCATACAAAACGGCAATTTCATAGGTAAAGACCTATTATTTGCAGATGGTACTCTGCTACTTGTTCTGCCTTTAGTGGCTGTCCAACGAAGATCGTTTTTGCCTCTGTGATTTTAACGCTGTGGCATGACAATATAACTAGGCACACTGGACGAAGCACTTGCAAGAGTTTCAGGATCACTTTCAGACACATATTCAGTGTCACATAACATCTCTTGTCATATAACATCTCTTGCGGGGCGGTTAAGCTCGGCCGCTTATGCTGTTAGGAAGATAAGACAGTTAACAGATGTAGAAACCGCGCGTTTGGTTTATTTTAGCTACTTCCACAGCATTATGTCATATGGCATTTTACTGTGGGGTCGGGCTGCTGACATTGAATCCATTTTCATTTTGCAAAAGAGAGCTGTCAGGGCCATTTACGATCTATGTCGTCGCGAATCTCTTAGGGAACTATTTAAAAAGATTAATATTATGACGGTACCTTGTCAATTCATTTATGAAAATATTATGTATGTAAGAAAAAATCTACATCTTTTTAAAAAAATAAGTGATAGACATAATTTTAATACTAGAAATAAAGATAAAATAGATCAACCATTTTTTAGATTATCTAAAGTACATACATCTTTTATGGGGTACTGTGTTAAATGTTACAACAAAATACCTTGTGACATATTGCAATTAAATGAAAGAAAATTTAAAACTCATATAAAAAGTACACTTTGTAAACAAGCATATTACAAATTAGAGGATTATATCCTAGATAAGAATGCTTGGAAACATGCTGGTCCTGCTCCATAGGACAATCTGGAGTCTAAACAAAATCTAACTGGTTGCTAATTTAATTGTATAATTTATAATTTGTATGACATTGATTGTTACATTATGTACTTAACTACTTTAACTCACACACTAAATTATTACTTGTTGAAATTTTGGAAACATCATCTACTTTTCAATATTTGTAAATATGTGAGCACCATGTATCTATCACATAATTAATTTAACTGCCTTTGCATTATATTTAATTCTTTTTACCTATTGTGGTATAGTAATTTTATTCTAGGTGCATCGTCTTCACATATGATTACATAATTAATGTGAACTTAAATAATATTGTAAAATATTTTAAAAGAGTAACGGTGGAGTTTCTTGCCCATTCTTCTCCATACGAAACTACCTTTTGGAAGGGGCAACGAGAATCAATTCTATTTTTTTGTAAATTTTGACGTTCAAAAGTTCCTTTTATGTGCCTATTTGAAATAAATGATTTGACTTTGACTATGACTTTGAGATAGTCATATACCGTCGTAAATTTTGATGTAGATCTTTTTAAGATATACAATTCTGTAGTATATTATTTTGATATATCCCATAAGGTTAAGCCAGCGTTTGCAATGTAAGCGCATACAAATATGTTTTTTACGACATCACATTACAAATCCTTCAAATTCTCGGCTTTTCTATACATACATATAAACCTTCCCCTTGAATCACACTGTCTACATATTGATGAAAACCGCATTAAAATCAGTTGCGTAGTTTAAAAGATTTAAGCGGACAGACACGAAAAGCGACTTTGTTTTACACAATGTAGAGATAAGCGTAAAATAATACCGCGTTGAGAAAAGTCCTTCCCCTTAACTACCCGCCTGGGTCCAACGGTGGCGAGGGTGGCGGCAGTGCGCTACCGCGCGCCGTCTGCCATCGACTCAACATGGAGCTGATAAGCTTCATACTGACATACTTCACCACCAAGGATCTGTCCATGATGACTGCCTTCATTTGCTGGACGCCTGGTAATGTAATATTTTATTTAAAACAAAAGTAGGTACCAGTTACAAGATCACTAAAGTACCTATAAGACAGCACCAAAAACGATTTAATGGTTATTAAGATCTCTTTGAAAAATTAAATCCTAAGGCCATGGCGTGTCTTTTCTGAAAATATTAAGCGGTGATTAAGTACCTACGTTAGTACGATTCCTGGGTTAAACTGCGAACGCGTAAAATACTCTTCCTCATTTTTAGGTATCAAGATGTTGCTCTAAGAAGCCGACATTATAATATGCTAGACCGTTACATATCGAGCAGGCGCCAATTACAGATATTTTACCAAGTTTTCTGTTTGCTGAATTTTCTCTAGAATATTACGAACAGTACATTTTTAGAGCAAGTATCGGAGCTGTACCGCAGCAGCAACCGCGCCGGCGTGCGACTGGCGCTGGTCTCCAACTTCCTGCGCCCGCCGCCGATGACCCCGCGTGGCTGGTTCCCGGAGGCCATGCTGCTAGACCTCGCCTGTCCCGGCGCCGACCTCATCCTGGACCAGGTACCGTCCAGATGACTAGCATCCTCCTTCAGCATTATGTTTCATATAATGGATTGGTAACGTGAAAATTATTTATTAGCTATAGGCAGGCATAAGTATGTATTATATCCCTTTTGTTTTTGTATACTCGTATACATATTGTATAGATTTAATTTAGTAAAGTAAAAAGAGTATGTGCTCATGGGAAGGAAGCGTGAGTTGTGTGAATTGTGTGTAGATGTATAAAAAGTTAGTATAATAATTTACCTAATACAGCTGTAGGTATAATGTTATTAAATATTACAATGCTATGTAATTATGCATAATATTATTGTAAGACTGGGAACAGTCCATACGTTTGCGGAAAGAATGCCATATTTACTTATACATAGATATTTTAAATCTTAGTATTTACCTACCTTCTGTGCAGGTGCTTTTTCTTCAATATACATAGTATAATACATAGAAATATACTTATTATAAACTCTCACAAATAGAACAGCCGCTAGCGCACAGTAAGTATCAGGCAGTCCGCCGCTCTATCCGCCAGACGTTAGACACATTCATTCATTCCAGGCATCCGCCTCTCGCGGGCTCAACTACCGCCACTCGTGGCTGTTGCTCCACAACTCCTCGTCCGACCGGTCCATCATCGAGGCCACTCTGTCGGCTTGCGAAATCCTGCCGGACGCAGACGTGGTGTGGTCCTCGCCAGAGAGCCTGGTGGACGTGTACAGAGTTAAGCTGGGCATGCCATACTTGCAGACTGAGTTAGGCTTGGCCAGGAACTGCTCGCGGCAGGAGTTGCAGGTGCTATGGGGCGCGCTGCCCACTGCCGTGTCCAGGAGGAGAGACTTGAGGAACGTGTCGTTGAAGGGTATTTCCATAGTAAGTGTAGGCAGATAACAAAGGATCCCTCATCTAGGGACCAGGGAGAAGTAAGATGGACATGGTAAATACCAGCCTTTTACAGAGGTGAGCATCGACGAAATACAGTAGCGGGACATTGGAAGTTTTCTTTAGTACTGTGGCAAATTGTCGATCAGTCATGGAGCGTTATCATTTTCACGCATTCTGATTATGATTATTTAATAACTTACTTAAATACATTATTAATTATGTACATTTTCCGTACAGCCATTTAAGGTTTTCTAAATTAGACGTGCAATTTTTTCTGCTTCTTTTCTATTCTTAGATTTTGTTTTATACAGAACAGCTTACTGTAAGCTATTGTGTAAATGCCTGTGTAGGTGACGGAGCCGGTCAACTTCAAAGGCTGGTCGGACCTGCGCAACCGGCAGATCGACACCTTCCCCAAGTTCACGTACCCGCTCATGATGCTGGCTGCGGAGGACATGCACTTCCGGTTCGTATTCATGTCGTCGGCAGATTGTATGATTCGTCATTATAAAAATTTCGCCGTGCGGTTGCAAGCGGACGCTGTCATGTGAAATGTCGAAAGCAAATTAATGATGCTTCTATATAATCGTATTCATTTCGCCGAGAATCTTATGTTAGGGAACTATGATTTTAACGACCAGTTATAAAAACGGGAATATCACAAGCATCACAACCAATATTCAATTGCTGTAAAACTATTATAAAACCACAATCATTACCTTAATATTAAACCAGTTTATTTTTCTACTACTGCTACTACTTCGTAGGTAACCATTATTTTTTTTGCATAAGTTACCTTATTTTCTAGTTTTTGTTATGAATTATTCATAGTGAGCTGAAAAACAGATTTTGTTTACCACCGACTATAAATAAGTATGTTGTCACGGTACCTAATATTTATTTCCTTAACAAATCATCGATGTATGTTTATATAAAAACTCATCAAATTATAATCGTCGTGAGTTTGCTGACGAACTATACGAACATTTCTGAAATTCTGACAAATATCCGTGGAAAACATTATTGTCTTGTAGAGTCGTATTATTTATAAACTTTCTATACGTCTGGAAAGTGTGTCACATGTTCACAAATCGCGCGGACTACGTGTGTCTGGTCACGTTTTGTTTGTGCAGCTTCGACCTGCGCCAGGTGGACTTCTACGGCGTGTCGCACAACGGCTCCTTCGACGGGTTGGTGGGGCGGCTGCAGCGCCAGGAGGCCGAGGTGGGGCTGGCCTCGCTCTTCATGAGATCCGACCGCATGCAAGTGGCCGACTTCTTCTCCGAGACCTGCGTGCTCGCGTCAGTACCTGGTCATCTTGAGTAATCCTCCTAGGTCACCAAAACCTTCAAAACCTTGAGGGCGGGGCGGGAAGGAATTAGGTACCATATTTTTTGCTGAAATTCCCAACAGCTCATTTATCGGAAGTATGTGCTTGTTGGTTGTTTGTTGTCGCTTACCGTGGGAATGTACGAGTACAGTGCAGGTGTGCGATCAACCACTCACTCACACACGTCAGGCGGCACTTCTCGGTATTGGTATCGGGTTCTGTGAATATAACGTAATAAAATACATATATATAAAAAAAAACTGTTTAAAAAACATGTAGCCTCGCTTGTCCTTGTACCTTATTTATGGTTCTCTATTGTCCTCAGCTAAGAGTTGTTTGAAAGCTTTGATTAATATTACAAATCACCGACTATCAAGTTTAAATGCACTTTATAGTCCTTTATAGCAATAAATATTCCTAGTCTAAGTATTAGTTATTAGAAAAATACCTATCGAGCATCACGTCGGTCGATGTGTTCGACTACCTAGTTCAGGGATTCTCAAACTATTTTGGGCAAGCGACACCTTTTCTAAAATGAACTAAATGAACTGATACCTCAGACCCCCATAGCCAATTTACTTTAAAAATCCTATCTCTAGTTTTTTCTTATTGATACAAATACAAAATACTTACCAATTTAAATGAACAAAATTTAAAAAAAAAGAAATAGACACAAAATTTAGTAAATATCAAGTGTAATTCATAATTATTAATACAAATTACGTAAAAATACTTAAGTTGGTAATTATTTTTTGAAAAAAAATAAACATTAAAATCGCAGTCTTTGCTTTGCGATTTTATAAAAGAATAAAAATTCAGTGTGCTGGATGCAACACGTAACACAACTTTACAGTATCTTGAAAGTTTTAAATAAGAAGTTGTGTTAATTAATAGGAGTCGATTTTTAGACCTGTAAGGACGGGACTTTAAGGGAAATGAAACATTTCAATGCTGAGTAAACACTGAGTATATTTGGTGCATTGTTACATCTTATATGCACTCACACAAGCATAATATACATAGTATACTTACACACTACATCACAACCTCGTTAACCCCCAAAATCAGTTTTCGTTTATGTCGACCCCTGGGAAACCGATATCGACCCCTTCTGGTCGATATCGACCACTTTGGGAATCCCTGAGCTAGTTAATAGTTGCCGCGCTATAGGTCAACAGTCAACACCGTACTATTACGTGTTCCGTGTCGTTACGTGTTTGGCGACAAGGTACCTACGGTCAGCAACGATGCTTTACATAATTACTCATACGATTCATGTTGGTCTTGAATTTATGTCAATTTAATATTAAGTAAGAAGGTAGGTACATCTAGTTTATCCGTCATTTTATACTTTTTTTGACTGAACCGACTCTCTTTTCTGACTGTACTTCTGTATGTGTGGTCTACTTACACAAATATTTAATAACTTACGTTTTATTAATTAGGTAAATGTATCCAAATATTTCTCCTTCTTACACTATATATATATATCGCTAGATTATACCTATCGGAATACTCGATAGTATAGTCTGT
Organism: Dryobotodes eremita; assembly: GCA_917490735.1. Classification (NCBI taxonomy): domain Eukaryota; kingdom Metazoa; phylum Arthropoda; class Insecta; order Lepidoptera; family Noctuidae; genus Dryobotodes; species Dryobotodes eremita. Next base: position 23,108,477 of record OU823249.1, on the reverse strand, counting down.
GAAAGTTTCCGGATAAGATAATTTCTTCCAATAAATAAACAAAGTTCAATGTCATTTATTATCATTCGCACCGTTGTTATGTAAATTATTACCTTCGGTATCGGTACGTGGTAGATACAGCAGATTATATTCAATTGATATACTTTATGATTATGACTCAACGTAAAATTGTGAACGAGGGCCGCTGAGGTTTTTGTGTCGCGAGTCGATTGATCGATTGATCGATAGCCACAAATAGAAGCGTGAATATAGTTTAAAGACTTATTGTCATGCTTCCATTCTGTTGGTACGTATGTTTCGAATAACTAATTGGCGCAATTTGTGTGCAATTAACCTCTGTTTATAAAACAAACATCTCTGGGTGCAATCATGTCAGTTTCGTTAGTTGTGGTCTATTAGCGGACGCGACGTGCAAGTTAACAGCAGCGTGGTGCGCGGCGGTCTTGGTGCGGCGGCGGCGGTAGTTGGACGAAGCACGAGTCTATTTCTGTCTTAGCCTATTTTAATAACGACAATGAATGTTTGGAACACAAAACCTCAGTGCAGCGGTAGTTTATGGCTATATGTAGCATAACCAAAACTAACAGATCATGATTGAGCAGAGAGCTTTGGACGAGTCGGTCAATGAATCTCTCACGCAGTAGATATGAACATGCGTAAAGTGGCTACCTACGCTATAAAGCGTTTACTTATTTTATTGATCTTGTTAGATTAAAGAAACACGATTAGGAATACAGTTTTATTATTTAAGAAACACACACTTTCTTTTTCTTATGAGGGTACGTACAACAGTTACTAAAATCAATCATGTAATAATTTACAAGTTATTAAATGCAAGACAAATAAAACAGTAATTAACCAAATTACAAACAGTAATAAACCAAACCAATTAAAGTAATTAACCAATTTCATATTTACATTTGAATAAAAACAAGCTGAACGATTACTAATTATATTATTTTTTATAAAGCGGGACAGGGCAGCAATAGCTTTATTAAGAGAGTGTGCACGCGCTGATGGTCAGAAGCGAAAGAGAGCGAGAGCGCGTCCAATGTCCATAGTCCACGATCTTGACGGCGACCGTTGGAGAGGGAAACGAGGTCATTCGCGCTTCATCGGGAAGTGACGTCACTCTGACGCGCCGTTGACAGCTCGAGCGATAACAATCTTTAAGCTATTAGCTAGGCTAATAAAACTTGCATCTGTATAAAGGTTCAGGTATTATCTTCCTGAAATGTACTTTTTTTTTCGCATTTATTGACATTTTTTGCATTTATTATGGAACTTATTTTATAAGACAGGAACAATGAATATTGAAACCAGGGACCATTTCGGTTACCCATTGAAAGGGTTTCCGGTAGGGTTTTTCTAAGCAGTTAGTTAAAAACCCATACGATGTGGGTAACCCTTTTGAACGGCTTAACTAAGCCTCCAAAATTATGGTTACCCATTGAAAAGGTTTTCGATAGGGTTTTTCTAAGCAGTTAATCAAAAACCTATACGATGTAGGTAACCCTTTTAAACGGCTTAATTTAAGCCATTAAAATTTTGATTACCCATTGAAAGGGTTTTCGGTAGGGTTTTTCTAAGCAGTTAATTAAAAACCCATACGATGTGGGTAACCCTTTTGAACGGCTTAATTTAAGCCAGTAAAATTATGGTTACCCATTGAAAGGGTTTTCGGTAGGGTTTTTCTAAGCAGTTAATTAAAAACCCATACGATGTGGGTAACCCCTTTGAAAGGCTTAATTTAAGCCATTGAAAAGGGTCACACTTTCAACTCTCTTAAAAACGATAACAGCGTAACATTCCAATTCGGAACAATGTAATATGATCTCTCTATGATGGGCATAGGTTTCAAAATGGAATAGCACGCGTTAAGCGGCCGCGGCGGCGCCTTTGTGGCTACTTACCGAGCGGCTTGTAAACAGGGATCTATGGTCATTATGGCATGTATTATAAAGCTCATTTTAGCTTTGCTGGCCATATATCGGAATGACATAATATTATGATTTTTTCATGTCTGTACTTGTTTATTACTTTATTGCAGCAGGGACCTTACAAATCGTACAATTTTCATATTTGCCGTTTGATTTTTGAACCCGGACCGGATTATGGTATTTTCCGAATATTACTCAGTGCAAATTTTTAACAATTTAAAATGCCGAAACCGAGACGAGATGCCGTACATCGCTATTATTTATTTGATGCATCAAATAATACAAGTAAATGTAATTTATGTGGACATTTATTAAAGGTAAGGTGATACCTACTTAATTATTTGTTATAATTTGCCTTCACTGCCTTCCTTACAATAAGTAGGTAGATACGTTAATTTATCAATCACGGACTAGAAAAAAAAAGGAACATACACGTACGTACGTACTTACGTATACGTAGGACAATGCGCAACGATGCTATGTCTTATTATACCTACCACTTGATTGTTGACTGATCATTTGTGATCTATGTCGTAGATTGATTATTGGTCACTAAACGTAGAAATTGCAAAAAATATAAGTTGCCAAAAGATCGAAAATAGATTGATTCCTTCTCGTGTGGCACAAATATAACGGCGTCGCCGGATGTATGAGGTGTAAGTAGTGGTGGTAATTATTGTAACAACAGATAATATAATGCATTATTCTTACGCAATTTATAATGAATTATTAAACTCCCAACTCATCCCGTTGACATTATTGATGTTATTATTATTGTCAACTCTGTAACTGCAAATGCGCAGTGAGATGACGACCAACCGAACGCAACGACCCACGGGTGCGAACAAGCAAATTAGCAAACAAATAGAGGTGTGAGAGAGATGGTGCTACTCAGATATTTCACTTCAATTACGAAATCTGAAGTCTTAGAGAACGCTATCACATTTTTGAAACACTCAAGTTTAGGCATCTGAGTCGCAACACAACAACATTACGCGCACGCACACATTGAAACCGCCGTCCTTTCGAATTTATACATTAGTAACTAATCTTGGTACTTGAAGGTTTTATTTTTTTAATATTTACTATATTTGTTGAGTAAAGTTAGTAGTAACTTTATTGTATTTGGTAACAGTAACTAAGTATTATAAGCATGATCATCATAATTTTTGGAATTATTTGAAATTCGTAGGTACAAAAAATGTTCAAGCCATAAAGAAAAAGAAAACCCGAGGGCTGACAATAAAATACTATAAATATTATTTTTACCTACCATTTTTGCAGCATGACATTACACAAATATAACCGACCGATAACCGTATACTAACGGTGTGATCGTTTTAAAATACACAAGATATTAATTCTACTATCTGTCAATAATTCCAAATGAACGACATCTTTAAATTTTCAAAGTTTTTGAGAGTTGATTACCAACTTCACATCAAAACAATTAAAAGGTTAAGTACAACCTCTTAGATTTACATAAAAATTCAAATTGACGTTAAATATTAATGATCATTATACCAAAACTCCCAAAATTGATACCCTTGTCGACTTTTCATCAAAAGAGTTCATCTGCCATCTTAAATAAAAAAAAGTGTGATACATTTATAATCACCACACCCAAAATTTCCAAAATTGATTACTTTGATGACTATTTATTAAAAAAAAACAGCTGCCGTGTTTGAATAAAATATGGATGACACATTCGTAATCACTATCCTAAAAATCCTTAAAAATTAAAGCAATGTCCAATTTATTTTATAAGACAAAATCCTGTATATCTGAATTAAATAATGGATGACATGCGTAATTGCCACACCAAAAATGGATAATCATATCAATTTATCATTAAAAAATTGATCCGCCATCTTGTATTCTAAAACTGAATACGTATTCATAATCATCACTACCACCAAAATTTCCAATAATGACTACCAAAACAAATTTTAAAAATACTGAAGTTTTTTCCGCCATTTTGAATTTGATTTATTTATTAAACGACTTCAAAAGAGGAGGAGGTTTTTAAACGACTTCAAAAGAGGTGGAGGTTTCTCAATTCGACCGTACAATTTTTATTTTTTAATGTTTGTTCGCGGATAACTTCGTCGTTTATGAACCGATTTAGATGATTCTTTTTTTGTTAGAAAGGAGATATCCCAAGGGTAGTCCCATGATAAAGAAACACGATCTGATGATATCATCCCAGAGAAATCGAGGGGAACCTTCGAAAATCGTAAGGGCAACTAGTGCGTTTGTTAATTTTTTCATTAAGTATTTTAAAGCACTACCATTTAATAAAGATCTGGAGTCGATCTGATGATGGAGCCGAAAGACAGTCGAGGGAACTCCTCAACGATTTACAGCAGTAACCTTGTGTTTGGGCTTGATTAATTTGTATTGATGAGAACTTTACATCTAAATGGGTTGTGACTGTGATTAAGGGTCTGATAATGAAGACGAAGGACAGTTAAGGGAACTCCTCAACGGTTAACAGTAGCTACCTTGTGTTTGGGCTTGATTAATTTTTATTGATGAGAACTTTACATCTAAATGGGTTGTGACTGTCATTAGGAGTCTGATGATGAAGACGAAGGACGGTTAAGGGAACTCCTCAACGGTTTACAGTAGCTACCTTGTGTTTGGACTTTTCATTTATATTGATGAGAACTTTGCACCCATATGGGTTATAAGTAACATTACAGGTCTGATGATGGAGACCATAGACTGTCGAGGGAATTCCTCAACAATTAACAGCAGTTACCTTTCATTGGGCTTACTTCATACGGTTCAATATGCCAAAATGTTCAGTTCGTACAAAAATAATACCTAATTAAGATTGAAGTTTTACATAGGACAACCACTACCTACTAGTCGTGCTGAGGCGTCAATTTGAGACTGAATTAAGTTGGGTAATCGCGTCATCTCTAGCAATGCTCTTTCGTCGTGTGATCTACTCAATAATATGTTTAAATCTAAGTCAGACAACGATATTCCTTCCATGGTTTTTGCACGACTCAGAGCAAAATACACCTGTCCTTTGGCGAAATTTTTCTTGCCTAGATCTAAAACAGCTTTTTTAACAGACTTCAAAAAGGAGGAGGTTCTCAATTCGACTGTATTGTTTTTTAGGGTTCCGTAGCCAAATGGCAAAAAACGGGACCCTTATGGATTCGTCATGTCTGTCTGTCTGTCCGTCCGTATGTCACAGCCACTTTTTTCCGAAACTATAAGAACTATGCTGTTGAAACTTGGTAAGTAGATGTATTCTGTGAACCGCATTAAGATTTTCACGCAAAAATAGAAAAAAAAACAATAAATTTTGGGGGTTCCCCATACTTAGAACTGAAACTCAAAAAAAAATATTTCATCAGACCCATACGTGTGGGGTATCTATGGATGGATAGGTCTTCAAAAATGATATTGAGGTTTCTAATATCATTTTTTTCCAAACTGAATAGTTTGCGCGAGAGACACTTCCAAATTGGTAAAATGTGTGTCCCCCCCTGTAACTTCTAAAATAAGAGAATGATAAAACTCAAAAAAGTATACGATGTACATTGCCATGTTAACTTCCACCGAAAATTGGTTTGAACGAGGTCTAGTAAGTAGTTTTTTTTTAATACGTCATAGATCGTAAACCGCAATTTACCTTTCATTCAATCAAATCAAATATAAAAATAAAATAAAACATTTAATTTCATAAACATAAACCTTATGCATAAACCGTGAACCATTATTTTCTAATAATAAATCTGTAATAGGTGCCTAAGTAAAGAATAATTATAATTCGCGCTGGGCGTGGTTTGATCGGTAGTGGATGCGGAGCGCGCGGGGGGCAGGTTCCCGACTGCGCTTACCGGAGCGGGCAGACACGTGAGGGCAGACGTCGTTGACACTCGTGCGCGCGGAGCTAGTTAAGGTTCCGTACCCAAAGGGTAAAAACGGGACCCTATTACTAAGACTTCGCTGTCTGTCCGTCCGTCTGTGTGTCACCAGGCTGTATCTCAAGAACCGCGATAACTAGACAGTTGAAATTTTCAAAAATTATGTATTTCTGTTGCTGTTATAACAACAAATACTAAAAACAAAATAAAATAAATATTTAAGGGGGGCTCCCATACAACAAACGCGATGTTTTGCCCTTTTTTGCTCGATATGAATAATGGCAACAGGTAGGAACTTGAAATATTCACAAAATACTCAGTTGTATTTTTACTTTAATAATAAATAATAAAATTAAAATAAATTAAATATTTAAGGGGGCTCCCATACAAAAAACGCCATTTTTGCTCGATATCAATAAATGGTAACAGGTAAACACCTAATTTGTGTACCTACCGTTTACCTAGTCAATGGTACGAAACCCTTCGTACGCGAGTCCGACTCGCACTTGGCCGGTTTTTATATTTTTAAATGTTATTAGCTCAGAAGTTTTTTCTGGGTGAACCGATTTGGATGATTATTTTTTTATTTGAAAGCTGGTGCTTTTCATGTGGTCCCGTCTAAATTTCAGTTATCCTTATTACTGCGTATTTTTTCCACTTAGTTTATATTGGTGATGTTTTAATAATTTCCTACGGTTATTTACATATCGAGTAATGGTATAGGAATTTGTGTGGGGTAGGTACCACAACTAAAAAGTGAAAAATAAAAACGTTTTTACAAAAAAATCAACAGACTTCCAAAAAAACGCCTAAAAAGTGAAAAATTACTTTAATTTCGGAAGTCGGTGGCAAAAACGAAAATACAAAACCAAAGAGACCGACTTCCGAAATTAAAGTTATTTTTCAATTTTTTTGCGTTTTTTTCGGAAGTCGGTTGATTTTTTTCAAAACCAATTTTTTGTAATAAGTTTGGTACCTACTCGTACTTTTAGTCCGAAAAGTATCAACTTTTGTCAACCACAGTAGGTATACAGCACGGCACTCACTTATTATTATTTTGATCGTATTTCTTTTTTGCAAGATAGCGATACACCCGTCTTTCCTAGGGCGTGTCTGAGCCTGCGCACGGAAATCGGAATGACAAACCGCGAGTAGAAAATGTATGAAGAAAGAGAGCGTTCTTTATTTTTCTCATAAATGAAAAAGTCATTTAATTAGGTATAAAACATACTAATATATAATATACTTACTATATACTCGTAATACTCGTATATTAACTGATTGGAACAAAGTTGATTTTAATACGATACGTTATTCGATAACAGAAAAATTTACAGCAAAATTATATTATTTACCTACTTGCACGTTGTTGCAATTGAAATGAATAATGAAAACTTTCTACCCCGTATATTAAACGCTTGCTACATAGTTGCCAACCACCTACCTACTTAGCATACTTTACTGAATAACCATATGGTAACCCGAACAAAACCCTTATATTGTATAGGTTATCACAATGAAAGGGTAACCCTTTCACTGGGTTTCAAGTATAGAACCCATTCAATGGGTTATCATGTAACCCTTTTACTGGGTTTCAAGCATAGAACCCATTCAATGGGTTATCATGTAACCCTTTTACTGGGTTTCAAGCATAGAACCCATTCAATGGGTTATCATGTAACCCTTTTACTGGGTTTCAAGCATAGAACCCATTCAATGGGTTATCCATACAGAAAGGCTAACCCTTTTACTGGCTTTTAGGCATAGAACCCATTCAAGGAGTTACACCATGATAAAGGTAACCTCATAAATGGCTTACCCTTTCGAAAGGCTTAACCCTTAACCGGGGTTGTACGGTCCCTGATTGAAACCAACGAAATTCATTACGATACTCATTGCGGAAAATACCTAACTATAAATAATGAGATTGAAAGTCGGAACGGGCAAACAGATTTAGAGGAACTGGTGCCAATTTCAAAATATGGTTCTGCTTTACATTGTTACTCAGTAGGCAACAAGCTACATGAATTTGAAGGTAAGGAGATGGCGGGAACTACAGCACATTTAGTGGACTCCTATCAAAAGGACTGCCTTCAGATAGCGACGAGACAGATACAAGTGCAAGGGGAAAGGGAGGCCTTTGCTCTGCAGTGGCCGCAGAGGGACGTTGTTACGCTAATATAGGTATATCGTTTCCAGGAGTGCGTTCATCTTCCGGCAGCCGTCCCGCTCGGCTGTCTCCAACGTGTTTCTGGCGCCGTTCAGCAGCGGCGTGTGGGCGGCCAGCGGCGGCGTGGCCGCGGCCGCCTCGCTGCTGCTGGTGGCCCTGAGGAAGGTCCGCGAGAGAACGCGGCCGGGCCTCGAGCTGGAGCAGTTCACACTGCCCGAGACCGTCACCTTTGCGCTTGGCACGCTGTGTCAGCAAGGTACGTCTCTCACGGTTAGGTACTCTGGTAAGATTCAGGAAGACGTGTTCAGAAATTCAAAATGTGATGTGGTTGTGAAGACAGCAGCAGCTGTAAAGTTCCTGACTAATGGCTGATGGATGTCTGAAAGTAACAGTTTGAAACGATATGCGGTAGGTCAGCTAGTTGTACCGATCCAATGCATATGTTGTGAGTGGCACCTTAATGTTGCTTTTAGTGTAAAATAATGCTATCTATCTAATCTTGCGCCCCTCGGGAAGTTCTCACCTCGCTGTACACTGTGCAGTCGTAACTAACTAACTATCTAACTAAGTAACATAATATCTAACTAACTGGCTATCTAACTAACTAACTAACTTTTTAAATAGCTAACTAACTAACTAGCTATTTAAATAGCTAAATAACTAACTATTTATGTAACTAACTATTTAAATAACTCACTAACTGTCTAACTAACTATTTATATAACTATCTAACTAACGAACTACTTAAATAATGTCGTAACTATTTAAATAGCTAACTAACTATTTAACTAACGAACTGGAACTGGACTCAGGTCTTGAACATAAAGTTCAAGGTAGGTAGAGGCTAACTCCCAATAAATGACGAAAGGTTGTAAGTTGTTAGCAGAGCAGGTAGGTAATAAAAACAGCAGTATAAATTAAATTTTAATATCATCTGCTTAAAAAATTAAGAGATCAGTTTTATCATAATCAAATATGACGTGAAATCGACTTTTCGCCCGGTATACTGGTGGTAAGTTCAATATTTCTGACTGACAAAAACATGTAAGATTTCAACCGCTAATAATTACGAGAATTTGAATGCTAGAGTAACGGTTGAGCATTCAAAATATAGGTCATATTTGTACCAATTTTGAGACAAAATATAATTTGCCTATAACGTCACATGGCGAGTGCAGGCGCATGGGCGCTACTCTCTATTTTTCACCGTGTCCAAATTCCAATTCGTATAGCGAAAAAACATGTTTAGCTAGAACGCTAATTCTGGTGATATTATCAAGAATTGACAAAGCACTACTAGAACCCAATAATAACAACAGAAATACTGGCCGGAAAGGGTTAAAAATACATTTGAAGTCGACAGTAGCAAAATAATTTCAGATGTCGTCTCATATCGGTCGTAAATGTAGCCAAAAATGAAAAAAAAAACTCAATAGAAGTAAGCTTGCGTCATAAGAAATGCAACGAGGCTCAAAAGTCCAGTGTCGAGCAAATACAATAGCTATAGCGGTATCAGAAACCGAAAGATAATCTGCAGCAAGTAACAAAAAATCTTAAGATGTCGTCTCATATTTACTGTAAATCTGCTCAAAACTGAAAAATATCACATTCGATGAAAGTTTACTTCATAAGGAATGCAATGAGCCTACTAAGTCTAGTGTCGAATCAATACAATGGCTGCGACAGTAACGGAAACCGTAAGATTTTTTGACAAAAGCCTTTAAAATAAAAAGATTTTGACTTTTATCGGCTGTGAATCCGCTCGAAATTGTAAAAATTGAAAAAAAACGGCAATCGCAGAAACTTTGTATCATAAGGAACACAATAAGCCTAAAATCTAGTTATGAGCTAATACAAAAGCTAGAAAAATTTTGAAAATAAAAAAAAAACATCGATAACACTGGTCAACACTGTTTTTGTCACACGAACTTTGTGATGATTTTTATTTATGTTAATGTAGGGTACATTAACATAAATAAAAATCATCACAAAGTTCATTCAAAAATAATCATTATTTTGTATCAGTCACATCGAGTTTTTTTGTGACAGTCTGACCTCATTTACGTGTTTTATTTGAATAACGTTAATTTAGACGACTGTATAACGATTGCATTCAACTAACTTACGTTTGTTACATTGCAAATATGCCGCGAAAGTGTTCTAATAACCCAGACAGTTTTTGTTATGTGTGTGGAGAATTAACTTTTACATCTCAGCGTCGGTAATTTACGCCGTTAATTGAAAAGTGTTATTTAGACTATTTTGGTTTTCCTGTACGCCACCAAGATAAACCCTGGGTTCCACATATATGTTGTTCAACGTGTGTTAGACTCCTATTAGGTTGGTCTAAACAAGAATCTAGACATTTGGCTTTTGGTATACCAATGATTTGGACGGAACCAAAGGATCATGTAAGTGATTGTTATTTTTGTTTGATTCAAATAAAAGGCATAACAACTAAGTCTAAACACACTGTCCAGTACCCAATCCTGTCATCGGCCAACAGACCAATCCTACATAGTACCGAACTGCCTGTGCCAAAGCCTCCAAATCAAGCAGAAAGTCTGGATTCTGTTCCTTGTCCGGAATTTGTTCTTAGTCAACAAAGTGGGATATCTCAGCGAGGCAAAAATTAAAGAGGGAATATTTGTTGGTCCACAAATACGGGAACTAATGAAGGATACAAACTTTGAAGGAAAGCTGAATGATCAGGAAAAAGTCGCCTGGAAATGTTTTATAAATGTTGTCCGAAATTTTCTAGGAAACCATAAAGCGGAAAATTACAAAGACTTAATCAGTGAGCTTTTAATTTCATACAAAGCTTTGGGATGTAACATGTCTTTAAAAATACATATGCTGTACTCTCATCTGGATGTTTTTCCCGAAAATTTGGGTGCTGTGAGCGACGAACAAGGCGAGAGGTTTCATCAGGACATTTCCTTCATAGAAAAGCGCTATCAAGGGAAATGGAGTCCAGGAATGCTAGCAGATTACTGCTGAGGACTTAAAAGGGACCTACCAGAAGCCAAACATTCACGCAAATCATAGATATTTATTTTACATTAAGAAATATTTTTTTATATGGTACTGATTTTTGTACTTTTCATAAAATAGTAGATTGTTATACAAGGGTCGAAAGGAATCAATTCCCATACGAGGTATTTAGACGCCCGAGCGCAGCGAGGGCGGCTATAGTCCGAGTAGGAATTGATGACATTCACCCGTGTTAAACACTCTACTTTTCATTTTGAATACAAGGAAAGTAAAAATAGTAGTTTTTCTAAAATATTAATTAATAGTAATAATTTGAGACTCATTTTTAATCAAATACTAGTCTATAAAACTGATATTTTGAATTTCGGTACAGCTTACAGTTTTTTTTTCTTGTGGCTTCGCACGGTTTGTTCATTCAGCCAATGTCACGTTTAGTTTAATTATTACGAAGAAAACAAAGCTAAGGAAGCTTACAGAGTTATTATCCCGCCAAATGATAGTCCTTTTTAAATTTTAAATATGGAACACACCGGCTCACCGCCGCGGGCCGTCCCGCTTAAGGTGGATCCTCAGTTGTAGCCCGCCAAATTCAAATATTGTTTGGTTTTTTGCCAATTGCAGCTCTGTGTCAATTGTGTTTCTGGTGAGTCACTGCAAATTGCAAAAAACTAAGTAAATTTGAATTTTAGCGCCTCCCCCTTAATGGGTATTTCTTTAATTCACACTGGCTGTTATGAAGTCACTATTATGTAAAAAAAATCGTAGCCGACTACCTAACCAAATTTATTTCTATTTTTAAAATTCATTCCCGCCCTAGAGAGGGAAGTAATTACTATGAGTCATTCCCGCCCTAAGACGGGGAACAGCGTCTTCCACCCGCTACTCAGATCAAACAAACAGTACTTTCCGTGTATGAGAAATGAAAATATAAATCTTGATGTCACAAAGAAACCTGATGTGTAAATTTTTTTTCTGTTGATATATTATTGTTTGGTGGCCATAGTACATTCAAAATTTGGTATAAGTTTTCGTGTGACAAAAAAAAGTTTGAATTTTGTTGACCAGTGTAATCGTCATGTTATCAATTGGCGGCGTCGTGTCATCGTGCAAGTATGCGTGAAGATTACGAGAACATTCGGAGGTTTCAACGGCATAGGAGTAAGTAAGAAGACATCTCTACATAGGCGAGGGATTTATTGGAGCTGTAATATCCGCTCAGTCTGCGTGAGGGAAGCGAGCATACCGCGGCAGTTATTGTGAACAGCTAGCACCAATTAACCAGGGATAATTACAGCTCGATTATACCTTCCTCGGTAAGGCAGCTTAGGTTAGAACTGAGAACACTTTTTACAAGCCAAGCGAGCGAAGCAAGCGCTCTCAAACGAAGCGAAAACAGCTTAAGAAAAACCCAGTTTTATCGTCAAATGTAGTCCCAGCCTTATACATGTTTTGACAAGAGAGTTAACAACTATGTAATAGTCCCGATTATTCGCATTTTGTGGCATAACACACAAAGATATCTAAAATATGACGAGCTTAGAGGCAACTATTGAGCGAGTCCCAGTAATCGTCACAATAGTACTGAATATGACGAGTTCTGGACAAGTCGGAATTTTTTAATGCCATACCAATAGATGTCCCGTTAAAAAAATATTTTTATGATAAAAGTGTCCCAAATTTCAAGTTATATCGTTAGCATTTGCTAACGATATAACTTGACCAATGAATTTGTAAAGTTAATTTTAACTTTACAAATTCATTGGTCAGTGGGTCGTTTAGGGGGAGTGGTGGGGGGGTTCTTACCTTAGACCCCACTGAAGTTTCACAAATAAAAACACAAAATTACATGTTAAGTGTCACATTAGCAGCTAAACATGCGAAAAATTTAAAAATTGTGAGACGTAATTTTCAAGAGGGTATAATATTTCAGACGCAGACAGTTACACTCAAGTGTTGTTATTTTAATGGTATAATAATTATGTTACCAAAAATATTTTGCTATAAAAATCGCCCAGTTTAATATTCAATAGAATAATATATTGATGTTCACTGTCATTTCATTCGCGTACCTTATTACTTCTCCGGGACATTGTTTACGTAACCTCTTGTAAAAACCGCACCTATATAATTTTTAGAGGCCATTCGATGTTTTCAACAATAGCTATTCTTTTTCATTTCCCATTCAGGTTTTCACAGCACGCCGGCGGTGACGTCGGTGCGCGTGGTGATGTTCAGCACGCTGCTGGCGGCGCTGTTCGTGTTCACGGCCTACTCCGCCAAGATCGTGGCCATCCTGCAGACGCCCAGCAACGCGCTGCGCTCCATCGACGACCTCACGCGCTCGCCCATAGTCATCGGAGTGCAGGACACCACCTACAAGAATGTCTACTACCTCGTTAGTATGGTCTGAGGGATGAGGCTGTACTTCTCTTGTCAGAGAACGACCACAACACACACAAGACACAACACAGACAAGACATTTGGGTAACGAGTCTAATACAGAAAGCGGTAGTCTTAGACGCGGCAAGCACTGTCAGAAGATTCCTGTTACCTCGCACAAATCAAGCTAATCCTACTAATATTATAAATGTGAAAGTTTGTGAGGATGGATGCAGAGATGTAACTTATCTAAGATACAAGTATCTGAATAATCTGAAATACAGATACAAGATACAAAATACGTATTTTCATCTTGTAACTATAAAAGGTTTTTTAAATTCATTTCGTATCTTGTATTTAAATACCTTTTGTTTGGTATTTTGTACATAGTATGTTTGCTAAAATACTTTTAGTAATAGATAACTGATTCTATTGTGACATCTTAGGTGACATTAATTATATATTATGTCGATGTTGTCGTAGATAAAACTGAACGCGCCATTGAATCTTTAGTCTGGGGCCAAATTGATAGATGGCGTTGCAATTCTTTCTTTCTACAAAATGTCATCGGCTATGCCCCTTGACTCGTGACTTGACTCGTGTTATCTATAAAAAGTATTCAAAAGATACGTATTTTGTATCTAGTTTTTCAGATACCATTCCAGAAAGTTATTTGCATCTGGTATCTGAAATACTTAATTTAAAAGTATTTTGCATTTTGTATTCCAGATACTTTATTTAAGGTATCTTGTACATCACTGAATGGATGGATGGGTGATTGTTTGTTACTCTTTCACGCAAAAACACCGGAACGGATTTGGATGGAATTTGGAACACCGATAGTTTATAACCTGGATTAACACATAGGATACTTTTCATCCCAGTAGTAGGTACGTTCCCGTGAGATAATTTCGGACATCCACACCGGCGAAGCCGCGGGCTAGTATATATCAAAACAAAATATTCAATTCACAATATTACATTTAATTCCATCAATATACAATCACTCACTTGCAACACAAATAACTAATTACATTTTGGCGCTTATTTAAAACATTATTCTGTCCCTGTCAATTTCGAACCATTGACAAAAATAGATCGATATTTTAAATGTTTTGAACGTATTTAGTGGTTCGTGGTACGAGTGAGCCTTAAATTACTTGGTCATACAAAATTAAATAAATCGGCCACTCGTATCTTTGAAAGTATGGTGACTCTGCCCCTATTCGCAGGAGAGTCCGGGCGAGTCCACGGAGCAGCTGTACCGGCGCAAGATCCTGCCGCAGGGCGAGCGTGCCTACCACAGTGTGGTGGACGGCATCGCGCGCATGCGCACCAGCTTCTTCGCTTTCCAGGTGCGTTTCTGTTGATGTTCAATACTCCAGAGTCCAGACATAGGGCAATCCTCCTTGAAATTCGTTTCGTAGGTACATATCTTGTTTATTTTCTACGTGCTACTAAGTCTCACATCTACACTGGCGAGTGGCTTTAGTTTTCTTCGTAAACTCAAAAAAGTGAGCAGAATCAACAGAAAGTCGTCATCCCCGTTTGATTTCTTTATAGCTAAGTGCCGTAAATCCGCGTTTTACAAAATTTGTCATCAGTTTGAAATGGTGTGAGAAATTGAAGTTAATTCGGAACTCGACTTGTAATAGCAATGCTGAATGTTTAATGTGCAGGTGGAGAGTAGTTCAGGGTACGACATAGTAAAGCAGACGTTCACGGAGCGTGAGAAGTGCAGCCTCAAAGAGATCGAAGCGTTCAAGCTGCCCCTGGTGGCCGTGCCCATGAGGAAGCACTCCGGCTACAAGGAGCTGTTCGCCAGCAGGTAACAGTGACTTCTGTAGATTTTGGTTTGGATTCAAAGTCAAAAGTCATTTATTCAAATTAGGCTAAGAATCAGCACTTTTTGAACATCAAAACTACATAAGACAGTACCGCAAAACGCCCGCCCTTCACCACTTCCTACTAGTGCTTTAGCTGGGAAGAAGCAGTGGCGCAATAAACTCTCCAGCAGCACATCGGTCTGTTTAGTAAGAAGAACTTGATTCTACACAATCATTCATTCTCATTGTTCTAATTGTTAATGTTTGCTTACACGCAGGATGCGCTGGCAGCGCGAGGTGGGTCTGATGGACCGCGCGCGGCGCGTGTGGCTGGTGGCGCGGCCGCGGTGCGAGGCCTCCAGCGGCGGCTTCGTCAGCATCGGCATCATCGACGTGTTGCCAGCACTGCAGGTACACTACTGCAGTACATGGTGTCTAAGGTACTGCGCTAGACATCGATTCGCCCGCACAACTATCCAGTCTGATACCAAAGCTTTAAAATATACTTGCATCTTCTCTTTTGGATTGTTGTGATAAATAGTGCTGGCTCTCGATCTAACATACAGTGAAACAGGAATATAACATAATTATGCCAAAACAAGCCACGTTAAGCATGAGTGTGTTTGAGACTAATCGTATAATTTTGCAGGTCTTGGCACTGGGAGCGTTGATATCAGTCCTGCTGCTGGTGTCCGAATTGGGGGTCCACGTCATCAACCGGAAATCTCGACGGTACCACGACATTCACCAGCTATGGCTCGAGAAGACCGCAAGAGTCGCCACTATACGCCGGAACCAGAAGTAAGTAAGTAAGTACATCTTCATAGTAAGTATACCTAAACCAGCGCAGCAATACTATTATGATGGCGCCTGTGACAGCTTACAAATATAAATGAGAAGGTACGTGTCTCTCGTTATCATCGGCCATATTTTAGCTAGGTACTGTGGGCGTACTGTGAGAATTGTTGGTTATTGCGCAAAAGAAAAACGGTTTACAGTTTAAATCAAATTATAATTTACGATCAAATTAATCACACTAGCGAATCACACATTGTAAGTACATGACACAACTATACAATACGCGCGACAGTTTTTAAACGTGTTCACTGCTTGACCGCCACCGACCAACCTTCTGCTTTTACTCTGGTCGAGCGTTAGCGTTATGTTTTAGACTCTGTCGAGCGCCGCCTCGTGGCGCTGGCGTCCTGATAAGTCAAAGTCAAATGATTGATTAAACGTATTCCCGACAAATATATATTATATAGCTATAGCTTATCGATTTGATAAATTATAGTTCCAGCGAAACGTAATTATTGCAGCCCTTTCAACAATGTGGTACGGCATCTCTTTCCTCACATTTAGCAGGCAATATTAACGGAAATTCATTAAAACGTACAAACGTCACAGGCCATCACACAGTGCCGCCTTTGTAGTAGGTAGGTACTGAAGCAGAAGTGAAACACAGGGTGCTATCGTAAGTTTTATTAATAACTTGTACTGATATTTACAGGAAGGAGGCACTAAGTAGACCTAGCATAGAAATAAAGAGTTCTAGTCGCACGACTGCTGCTAGACGAGAGCAACTCGGCAAGGAGCGCTAGTAGAGACAACAGCGACTCTTAGTAACGCATATCGAGCAAATTCCTGCTTCAGAGATACTGATGAGCAGTTGAACACTTGAGTCCAGAGCGTTGCCGGCAGGACCGAGACGAGCATTAAGCCGTTTATTCCTCGAGGACAAATATCCTCCTCCTCCTCCGACACGTGTTTCCAGACACACTGCACCAAATTGAGCGGCGTCAACAACTTCGCTAGAACACGATCACAATGTTGTGCGGCAAGATGTCTGTCTGGTGTTCTGAGGTGACGTCACGTAACTTCGTATGATGTATCCAGAGACACGTGTCAAGGGACATTTGACCCGTAGTGAAACAAGTAGTGCACGACGAGCCGAGCGCGGGTGTTAGAACAGCTGCACGGCGATGAGCACGAGCAGCGTAAGCACGATGCACGCGGACAGCACGCGGTCCAGCAGCAGCGCCGCCGCCGCCCACGTGCCGCTCTCCGACGAGATGCACGACCCCTGCGACAACACCACCAGCTATGTTACTTTACTGTTGTGTAGCAATAAACTGTAGCAGGAAAGTAGTTTTTTTTTTTTGTAATTTTCTGGAATCATAGCACAATATGTCATTGAACTTCTACATTATCTTTTACGAGGTATAATCATCTGACTGCCTATACAGGGTCAAATTAAATTAGCTAGCGAAACTCTGCAGACTTGGTGGGTATCGATATCTAAACACGATTAAATTAAAATTAAAAAGATTTTATGTTTTTTTAGGGGTCAACGACCGATGGCAGTTTTATTACTTCGAGTATGAGTTGAGAATAGTAGATGGTTATACAAGGGGCTAAAATTACCCATTATATAGGTACGAGGTAGTTAGTTTTACTCCAAAGCTTTAGCGAAGGAGTAAATAAAAACCGAGTTATAATGGGTTCTTATCGCCGTGTGTTACACTCTACTTTTCACTACGAATTGCGAGAAAAAAAAATCCAAGACAATATTGAAAATAAATTACGCGCGGTCTTTAATTTAATTTGTAATTAGAGAAAAATCCTAAAGATTTCGCACTAATGCCTATTTTTTTTTAAATCTGTAGCCGCAACGCAATGCATGCATTATACCGAAGAGATCTATAATAAAATGTTCTTTTTTATGAAAAAGTAATAAGTCGAGTCTTTATTCATGATTATTCTACTTATGAACAAAGACTTTTTCATTTTTGTAGGCTCGCTGGTAACACGCAAAAATTATAAAAAACAATACTTTTTCCCCTTGAGGAAAATATGGTATTTTATCCCCGTTCTGGTACGCTACAATGACGGTCTTTTTGAGAAAGACGAGTAAAAAATATGTTTTATCGTGTTTAAATATCGATACTAATCACGTCTGTGAAGTTTACACAAAAAAAAAACTGAAAAAATTTATTAAACTGATTTTTCAAGTGAATACACTAACTGCGGTCGACGATCCCACAAAAGAAAATCACTAAATTAATTAATTTTTTGTTTTATCATGTCTAGATATCGATACCCATCACGTCTACGGAGTTTCGCTAGATAATTTTATTTCATCATCATCAACAATATATATAAAGTATATATATCTCAGAACAGTCCGTGAAGCACGCCTATCTGTGAGAACTGCTTCAACATTTGCCACCTGCGGGGTAATTACGTAACACACTAACAGTAGAAATGGGTTTCATTTTGACAGTTCAACAACATTCATTGAGCTATTTACGTTGTTGAGCAGACAAATTTTTCGAACATATGAAGCCATGGATTAGCATTAGGCTTCAAAAAGATTCAGATTGCGATAGATAGTGTGTTATATAATTAGGGTGCTGATTGCCATATGTCTGCAGCATTCTGTAGTAAGTAGTACAGTCACGAGCATTAATACATTAGTTACGCAAAAGTCAAAAGCGTTTTTCTCGTGAAATAACAATGACTTCTTTGGGGAAAGACCTATTTCATCATTTCGGTTTTGAAAATACCTATGTACTACGTTCATAACACCACAAAATACCTAGGTACTATGTTCATAACACCACAAAATACATAGGTACTTTGTTCATAACACCACAAAATACCTAGCTACTACTTTCTTAACACCACAAAATACCTAGGTACTATGTTCATAACACCACAAAATACCTAGGTACTACGTTCATAACACCACAAAATACCTAGGTACTACGTTCATAACACCACAAAATATCTATCAATACTTTAGCAGAAAATCGCTTTAGAATCTTCAATTTATGATCTGCCTTAGAGCCTTTTCCCAACTATTTTTGGGGTCGGCTTCCAGTCTAACCGGATGCAGCTGAATACCAGTATTTTCCGTGGCGCGACTGCCTATCTGACCTCCACCATTCAGTTAATAGGTAACACGATACCCCTTGGTAAGACTGGTTGTCACACCTTCGGGCTTCTGACGACCCGTAACGACTGCCAAAGATCCACGAATTACAGCTGGGACCAACAGCTCAACGTGCTTTCCGAGGCACGGGGTCTCGGTATGTAAAGATGGTCACCCATCCACGGACCGACCGCGGCAAGTGTAGCTTAACCTGATCGATCGACTCGTGCGGCTGTTATTAGTTAGCCACGAGCCCCTCAGAATCTTGCATAAGTGTAAGGTATTTATGCTCTTGACTGTAGGTACCTACTTACTGGCAGCCATAAATAGACTCGCAAAACTTGTAAAAGTACACGCTCTTGGTTTTCTAAATGCGTGATTTTTCCTTATTCCGACCGAAGTATGGCAACTCACAGTTGTAATGTTGCGTTGAGTTCTGGAGGAATGAACCTTTTAGTGACACCGCTCTTAGGGAAACTTAGGGCGAGGCGGACGCCATCGGACTGTAATTTAGTTGGTCCTTACCGCCGAGGGCGTCAGTTTGCACACGGTGGAGAGGCTGGATAACAGCGTCCGTAGCGCTCTCGGCGGCGTCGCGGTGCAGTGCGCCAGCCGCGCCACCAGCGCCGCGCACGCGCCGCTCAGCGCGCCGCACACGCACAGCGCGCACATCACCGACATGGCGCGCGGGCACGAGCTGGCGCCCGGCAGCCGCACCAGCGTCGAGATCAACCTGCAGACACAGCAACGATGCACTGAGCTGTTTTGAAAATGCTTGTGTGCAATTGTGATGAAGGAGCATGGACCGGTTGTTGAGCTAGTGTATGTTGTTCTGCATGGTTAAGGTTTATCAAGCTGCAGCAGCAATTGTCCGACGAAGGAGCGATGGTCATCGGAGTGGACCACTGAGGGCAAAGACCTCGTATCGGCAAGCGACCTCAAAAAGGCTGCTTTCATAGACTGCATGCGGAAGCCGGAGAACCGAAGTGTTGTAGTTTGTAATGCAACATGGGAGAGATTTAATAGGTGAAGTTGATTGATTGAAGGTAATATTGAGTGCTCACCAAAGCGCGGCTGTGAAGGACGCGCAGGCCGCGAGCGCGGGTCGCTGCAACGGTGGCAGCGCTGCAGCAGTCACCAGCAGCAGCGCGCCGGTTACCAACACGGCGCCAGCGGCTAGAGCGTGCGCAGGCGCGCGACGCTGCACCGACACCGTCCACGTCGCCGTGCTCACCTCCTCCTCGCCGCGTTGCCAGGACGACTTTTCACCCGTCACCTTCTGGATTTCCCAGGATCCCGTCTCGAATACTACTGCATGCTGTAAGGATAGATTCATGCTGAGGAAACTATTGAAATCAGTCACACGTCATTATATTAAACAGGTTAAGCTATTATATGAGTTTGAGTGATTCTACTTACATCTGAGCACCGTATATATAATGATGGAGTTTGCATGCAATGCATCACAGAGCATAATCTCTATACACCGTTGCTATGGAGTTTTTTCCTAACAGTTCTGTCACATTCCTGTATGTCGATTGTATGTGTAACATCTATTAAACAACTATCTATAAAAAAATAAAAAAATAACTATATAATGTGCGTACGTTTTCTCATTAGCACCGTATACTGTACCTAGCTAGGTACCAATCTATCATATAAGGACTATTCCTGCTTTATTAGTTGAAACAAAATCATGACAAAATGTAAAGTATAAAAACATTAAAAACTGTCTCTTCCTTGATCCTTTTTTTTTTGTTCTTTTCCTATTTGTCGAAAATCGGTGGTCAGACATCTGTGATCATTAGATTATAACAGAGCCTGAGAAAATTTAAACAAAATATTACTATGTATTTTTGTTTTATTAGTCTACGCAAAGAGGGGCTTACGAGTACCGTCCCTTTTTGCGTAGACTAATAAAACAAAAAAAAATAGATGTGGTCATCATGTGCACGAAATTTTGTTTTCCCGGTGGTGAGATGTTCGTGCCCGTACGTACCAACGTTATTCAATCTATTCGCTAACGGAAAGTTCGGAAAACGTCCTTGCGCATTTAAAACAGCCGCATTTGCTGCATCAAAACTTACACGTTAGCTACTACTGAACTAGGTGCTCGGTGACTTTCACTTTTTCAGCGTCAAGCGATGACGAACGAGGAAGCGAGACGCGGTTGGTCTCACGTCTTTGCTTAGAACTGCACAGACCTTAAATATACAGCCAGGCGTCACAGCTTACTTTAAGTTCATTGATCTCTATGACCAGCTCGTCATCGTTGTAGGCTCTGGAACCAAACTTGAATGTGCAGGCTTGAGTGTCGGTGGGCCAGGCCTGCAGCGCCAGGTTGAGAGGCACGGTGACGTCTAGGCGCGTGACCCAGGAGACGGCGCCGGCGGCGTCCAGGCGCGCGCGCAGGACGACGTCGCCCGCACTGGTGGCGGCCGCGTTCAGCAGCACCACGTCGGGCAGCCACAGCCGCTCCGCCGCCGTCAGCGCGCTGTCACAGCCCCACTCCGACACATTCCACCGCACGCGCGGCTCCTGCCACGACTGGAACGCAAGCCATAAATCATTTCATTCAGTTTCAATGCTTTATTTGGTAAACTAAACCGGCTCATCCGTTCAACGCGGACTGATAAAAAACGCGTAGGCGAATATCTACATAATCTCATTTACATGATTTTTATTTATTGTGCTTTAAAAATAAAATACATTTTATTTTTGCATTTAGTTGTTCCTGTTTTACCAATTGTTGACCCATAGCTGAAGAAGCTCTACCTATTGTAAAATTTTAGCTTCCTGAGTTAACATCTTGAGGTGGCGCACTAGACTTGAAATTTTGAAAACCAAAGAAATTCTGTGTTGCAAATTTCTTGAACTATTAACAGTGCTAAGTTTATTTATGAATGGAATATTATTAAAAAAAAAAACAACAACACCACGTTTTCAACTTTCGATATAAATATGTGCTTCTAAACAGAAATCTCCAAATCTCCTTATAAGTGAAAATAATGAGATTTGATTTCAATTTACAAGTCTTGTACGGTTTCCATCCTGGGTCTTAAGAACATATTTTTTACTTCTGATCTTTAAGCAAACAACACAGCCTCTGTTATAGCTTGCCATTTTACTGCTCAAGTGAGTGTGGCAAGAGTACCTCTCAACCTGCAGAAAATTGTCTCCTGAAGAAAAATCATCGAACAGATTTCTGTCACTAAGTTACATGTTAATAGTGGTTTAGTCACTGTTTTAGACATTCAGGCTATTTTGTCATCTTCAACTATGTTGAAAACGTGAAATGGACGTTATTTAGGATAGTTTCGTCTTGATGTCAAACAAACTTTCGTGCGTAAAGTTTTCTTGATGAGAATGGCGAGTTTTTTCATATTTTCCAATGGTTTAGAAGGGTTCCCTCTATCTGGCAGAATTTTGATGCTCCGAAATTTATTTGGCATAACCCACTTGGCATAATCTTCTTTAAACGAATATATATATGGCATAAAAATCATTTAATATAATTATTGTTTGGCCGAATGTTTATATGTCCGAATTTACAAAGGCATACTTTTAAGATGGCAGAATTTTATTTGGCATAATTACTTTTGGCAAAGCTTAATTTCGCATAATTTCGTTTCACATAACGTTTATTTAAAGCGACGATTATTTGGAATAATTTCACTTGGCATATTAAGAAGATGGCAGAATATCATTTGGAATAATTTTATTAGGCATAATTATTGTCATTTCTATAAAATGTAATCATATTCTTAACCTTAAATTAAAATTAAAATATTGTCTTAAAAAGTCAATATGTTGTACTACAAAAGTTAGTGAAGTGACAGAACCGAATCGTTGCAAAACCGACTGCACGTAGTCTTGTCTGCCCTACCCCTAGAGTGTAATTTAAGCCCGCGTAGGCGCGGAGGGGCGAGGCGGTCCGCGAGCTGAGGAGCAGATGGTTTTAACGCTCGCCGCCGCGGCTGAGGCTGGCCGGCAAAGCCGGCCAGCAAGCCGAAGCCGCTGTGGTGAGCGTTACAACCATCTGCGACGAGAAGCTTGCGTGGGACCGCCGGAGCCCCGCAGCGCCGGAGCCGTGACAGAAACCATGCCTGCTGCATGTTGCATGCTTGCTTGCATGCTGCATGTTTGCTTGCATGCTGCATGCATGGTGTGTGCTTTTTTTGCATGTTTGCATTCTACATGCTTGATGCATGCATGCATGGTGTGTGCTTTTTTGCATATTTGCATGCTACATGCTTGATGCATGCATGGTGTAAGCTTGTTTGCATGCTTATCTCATGTTTCATACAAAATTATTCTAACTATGAATTTTCCGTAATGTGATAGATGAGTCTTTCAATTATTATGGATATGAAATGTATGCCAAAAGATGATTCTAACTGTAAACTTTCTGAGATATGATAGTTCTACCTTTTAATGATTATCGATATGAAATGTATGTATGCCAAAAGACGATTCTGACAGTGAACTTTCTGCAATATGATGGTCCTACTTTTTAATTATTATGGATATGTAATTTATGCCAAAAGACGATTCTGACAGTGAACTTTCTGCAATATGATGGTTCTACTTTTAATTATTATGGATATCAAATTTATGCCTAAAGATGAATCTGACTTACAAAATTATGCGTTTTTAATGTATTATAAATGAGTGTATGCCAAACGATTTTCTGCGAAATGAAGTTTATGCTATGCGCTGTTATGCAAAATAATATTATGACATAAAAAGTTCTGCTATAAAGGGTAGACCCGGTTTAGAAGTTCTCAAAATCTTAAACGAAAGATCCCTGTTGGCGCAAGTCAACCATCGGGACTATACTAGCTTGCCAGAGACTATTAGCTGAGCTGGACGAGATTTGTCCTTAACAAATACTGTAGTACTCAACAAATCAGGACCCACATCTGTTAAATCTGTGAAAATAGCTTCAAAAGCCTTTTCTTAATGTCCAAACACTTATTGCATGCTGCCGGCAAAACTATTGTGGTATTGTAGCCTAGAAAACAAATTATGAAGTGGTTATTCATTTGCGTGTAGTTAGCGCACGAACCACTGTAAAGGTCGGTTAAGACGACTTCTTTTTTTTATTCTCCTAAATGCAATGACGCATTTACGAGATTTACACGCAGTTAACGTGGTTTACCAACCCCGGAAACGGAAATCTTTCCGAGTTTTGATAGTTTAACTTCACATTATGGAGGCAATTTTCTTGAAAATGTGTTATAATGCAAATCTTTTTCACAAGTTATATAATCAGAATTAACAAAACATTTGTTTATAAATTCAAGCGATAATAACACATGCAAAATACAAAAAAAAAAACAGCTATTTATTTGTAGATGTAAAACAAGCGTGAAAATCGACTTTCGTTAGGTTTACTCTTATCGTGCGCCACGTGACGATGAAGTCGTAGGAACTTTATGTTTTGCATGAATGATGATTATCTATAGGCTCACCAATTAACAATACAGAAATAAGAAGAAAAAAGACAAAAAATGCCCTTTTCGCATCACCCTAATTGCAGATACTCTGAAAGTTTTCAAACAAGTTTTCGCTGATTTACAAAAAAAGTTAAAACCATATTCACCTGGTTTATTGAAACTCTCACTGTGCTTCTACTGCCTACTCAATTCACTTTCCGACAGCTTTGTTCTACCTGATTACTGATCAGACTGAGTTAGTGGCTCATGTGCTGCTGTAGCGCCCGTCATGCACTAAGTACCTACGTTTTAGGAAAGTATGTTGGGTTGGGTAACCACGTTCAGTAAGCAATCACAGCCTCCTACTGGTTATTGTAGTGTTAAGGCTAGCATAGATTGGCCGGCCACGCCGCACTCAAAGCATTGCAATAATCCACTTTTATCACTTTCGTACATTTTCTATGAACCAACGCACACTACAGGCGCGTCGCACCGTACTTTTTTGTATGAAGATGCGATGCGCTCCGGCCCGATGCGGCTGTAATGTGAGTTTGGCTTTCTGGCTCACCATCTTGAGGTCAGCGAGTAGGCGCATGACGGCGTGCTCCTCGTCCACGGTGGCGTGGCGTACGTCGAGCGCCAGCGTGACGTTCACGCGCCCGGCGGGCGGCGCCTCGCGCTCGTACTCCGCCAGCAGAGTGTCCACCTGCACGGACAGCTGTGTCGCGTTGCTGCACGCGCTCCAAGCCACGGGGACTCCTGCACACAAACAGTGGTCAATACCAAGCGAGTGATCTGGGAATATGTTGCCCACGACAATATTGCCAAATTTGTTGGTAAACAAAACAGACTGGCTAAGACTTGTGGAAGAAGAGGTGCGATTCAACTTCTAGTTATTAGTCTCAAATGTGCTAAATAAGTTGTTAGATGCTAAAATAATAACTGCTGTAAGATTCCTGCAACTGCTGCAAAAAGCTCTGTGTTTTTTTGAGAAGCAGCGGAACCGTTCGTAGTATTACAACAGCCAGCTGTATGAGGAAATTTGGCACTTGAGCTCGATGTCAGTGGTGATGGAAGAAGAGTAATAATGGTAAAATATTACCGTATAAACAGAGCAGGAGCGTGGTGAGCAGGACAACCGGCCGCGACGCCATCTTGTTACGACTCGCGTCAGCGTCGCCTGCGCTGTGCAGCCACTGATGCGCAGGGAGCGACAACCTTCAGTCATAAACTATGAGATATTTTAAATCTCACTGATTTATGGCAATAATATTTCCGAAAATAATTTTCGAAGAATTTTCGTGGTTCCCAGATCTTTCCTTACTAGTCTGACGCACGTTATAAAATATTTATAATACAGATAGTAATATATTTTTTTTAGATACCTCAGTCAAAAGTGTGTCAGTCAAAAGTGTACCTATTCAGTCTAATTGACATGAAACTATTCGTTTTTCCGTTAAGAGTTTGCAGTGTTTGGTGTCCAGGTTCGGTAATATGTTCTGAGCGGTGGCTGTGGGGTACTGGTTAGTGGTACAATATAGCTTTCATCTTACATACTTGACATATAAATAAAAAAATAAACATAAGCATGAGCGCTCTAAAATACCCATTTTTTTTTTTGTGATTGCCTTATCTCGCCGGTCAACCTAAGAGGTTGTCGGCTGCTTATAACCGGACATGCCTGTGGTTGCCTCAGTAAATTAAGGCCCCCAGCCAGTGCTTAGTTAAAATACCTATTTAAACCACATGCCTATACAGGGGGAGTAAATATTTGTGGATCAAATGAAACAGGGCGATAGTTGGGGTTATTTGCAGTAAAAATATCTTCTGTACCAGAGCCCTAAATTGATCTCCTTAAAAGTTATGACTATTTGAGTGCTTTTTTAAGAATAATAAAATATTTAAAAAAAGATACTTTTGATCCCTAGACACTTTTCATGTGTGTAAGTTACATAGTTCCTAGAACGGCAGTATGTCGCGGGGTGAGCGGACGGTCGCTGTCTGCAGTTACCTCTTGTCGCAGTAACGCAGTTATGCGGGCACCTCTGCGTCGACACACTAATAATTACAACAAGCAATTCCATCATATCGATATGTTTGCTCTTCCTGCTGGCAGAGTCAAAAATATTGTACTCAAAACATAATGCCCTAATGAGTTTTTTCTTTGTTTGCTATATTTACTTTCGATTTACTATTTAACACAAATAATGTTTTCTTAACTTAAATTATTGTAGTTTTTAGGTTTTAGTTTAAATAGCATCATTTGTAAAGATTATTTTATGTGTATTCCGTGGAAATGTTGTTGGTTACACATTTGGCCGCATCTTTTTTGTATTTCTCCCTACATAATGTAATGTGTCACCGGATGTTTTGCCAAAAAATAAATACTTTTTAACCGACTTCATGTATGTTAGGTCAGAACTTTTTTCTACATGAACCGATTTGGATGATTCTTTTTTATTTAAAAGCTGGTGCTTCTCATGTGGTCTCATATAAATTTGATCAAGTTCTGACCAGTAGTTTTTGAGTTATCTTTAATACTGCATATTTTGTCCACTTGTCTTAGATTATAATGATGATGTTTTAATAATTTCCTGTCACTGTTATTTACATATCAAGTAGTGGTATACGAATTTGTGAGAGGTAGGTACCACAACTAAAAAGTGAAAAATAAAATCTTTTTTTATTACATTATACTTAAGTTTCTCATATTAGGTCTTTACCTATGAAATTGCCGTTCTGCAGTACTGGCCATTTCAAATCAAAATAATTTTTGTTTGGCTATGAATTCTAATTTCAAATTAATTTTATTTTAAAAACATGGATTTTTTTTTCTAAAAGTAGTCATTTCTTTATTGATTAGTGTTACATTTTCATCGCATTTCAATCTTTTTCGTCATCATGGATACGTTAAAAATTCGAGTAATTATGGAATATGAGTACCGTCGTGGCAGCAACGCGGCACAAGCGGCACGCAACATCAACGACGTTTACGGAGCTAACTCTACAAACCAACGCACCACCTGTTATTGGTTTGCTCGCTTCCGTTCTGGAAATTTCGACCAGAAAAATGAACCTCGCGGTCGTCCGAAGACTTTGGTCGACAATGACGAATTAAAGGCGATTGTGGAAGCTGATGATACACAATCTACGGCTGAATTAGCAGCAGCTTTCGACGTTAGCGTCAAAACAATATTGGTCCATTTGCGTCAAATTGGCAAGGTAAAAAAGCTTGACAAATGGGTGCCCCACGAACTCAATGATCGCCAGCGCGAAGTACGCGTCGAGACGTGCCTTGCACTGCTCAACAGACACACAAATGAAGGAATTTTGAACCGCATTGTTACCTGCGATGAAAAATGGATTCTGTTTGATAACCGTAAGCGCTCAGCAAGTTGGTTGGATCCTGGTTCAGCACCTAAACAATGCCCTAAACGAAAACTTACCCCTAGAAAAGTGATGGTCACTGTTTGGTGGTCTAGCGCCGGTGGAATTCATCACAGCTTCTTACCAAACGGGGTGAGCATTACTGCAGATGTGTACTGTGAAGAACTGAACACAATGATGGAGAAGCTGGCGCATCTCCAACCAGCATTGGTCAATCGCTCGTCTCCGCTGCTCCTGCACGACAACGCGCGACCTCATACTGCACAGCAGACGGTCTCCAAGTTGCAAGAACTGGGGTTGGAAGCTCTCCGTCATCCGCCCTACTCACCAGACCTTGCGCCTACAGACTACTACTTTTTCCAGAATTTGGATAACTTCTTGGCGGGAATAAAATTTAATACCTGAGAGGCAGTACAAAATGCCTTTGAAGAATTTGTTGCCTCCCGTCCAGCTGATTTCTTTAAGAAGGGCATCAATAAACTGCCACTGCGATGGCAAAGATGCATTGATTGCATGGGTGATTACTTCGATTAATACAAATAAAAAATTCATGAAAAAAATTCGTTTAAATTTTTTCATACAAAACGGCAATTTCATAGGTAAAGACCTATTATTTTTTTTACTTTGTTACTTCACCGCAGTCATTCCACGCAGACCATTAGCAGACCAGATCTGGATAGAATGGACTGCCTAATTGGTCTAGTGGTCGCAAGTGCTGAGCATGAGGCCCTGCGTTCGATTCCCGGGTCGGGCAAAGTGTTACTGGGTTTTGGATTGGTCATTTGGGATTTCTCTGTTACAGCCCGGAGTCTGGAGTTGTACCCGGTTGATGGCAATACGCTTGCCCCCTATTACATGGGACTTAAACATAACTGGTGAAAAGTGGGTGGTCTATAGGTACACCTCTGCCCAACCCTTCGAAGAAATACAGACGTGATGTTATGTTATGTTATGTTACATCACCTAAATATTAACATGTTTGCCTTACCTGGAAAGAGACTGGACCCCACGACGCAGGGGATCCTAGCGTGGGGTCCGTGGCTTATATGTTACGTATTACTAGTTTTTTTTTAAATATTGCATCGTGTTTTCTGAACAGAATAAAGTTTTTATTTATTTATTTAAATAAGATGTTATTGCTACAAACATGGTCAACGGTTGTGCTCCCCTGCGGGTGGCGCTGCGCGTGGGCAGGCTATCATCAACGGTATCCGCCCTCGCAAGGACAACTACATACATTGTATTTTTGTATAGAATTATTATAAATATTAGTACACGTTCCTTTATTTCAACGATTAGATATATTTGGCCAGCAGTGTTGGTCAGGAAATATTTAGTGGCTGTTTGATTTTTCAAGGCAGATGTGGCGCTGGAAGCCGCTTTCAATATTTTGCTAATGTAGTTATTATTCGCGCTGTGCAAATCTTCCTCTTGCTTCCATCTGTGCTCTCTTCAACCCACAATGGAATAGAATGGAATATATTTAATTATTTGCTTTAAAACATGGTACATTAAGGTCTTCTATATAGAATTATGATCTTACATGTTTCGCCATAGACTGGCATACAAATATTTAAACATGTGAAATTAAAAACCATACATTAATTTGTTAAAATTATTATTCTAACAAGTCTATAACGTTGGTAAAATCTTAACAACAATAAAATCATAAAGTGATACACGTAATGAAAAGTCAGTAACCATATTTACTGTTATTTTTTTATCAATAAATTCTTTCACACTATAAAAACAATTACCAATAACTCATTTATGTAGTTTGTATTTAAAGTGTTTAAGAGGGAGTTCGCTTATTTCTTTTGGAATATTGTTGAATATTTTAATTGCTGTGATAAAGCAATTTTTATGGCATAATGTGCTTTGATGTGAAGGAATTTTTAAACGTGTTCGGTCTCGGCGGGTATATTTTGAATGCAAGTCACATGCTATAAAAAATTTTGAGTGCTCTTCAATTATGTTCTGAATAAGTAGGAAGGTAGGTACATACAGCGTTTCATTAACAGATAAACTATATGTAACCGTATTATTATAAGACTGTTCAACAGACAGATACGTGGACCTGCTGTAGGTACACTGCATATGACAGATAACACACTTCCTTTCACACGATCATCTGACGAACCAGGCGCTACAGGGAACAAAATAAAAACTAATGCAATTAATTATTTAGAGGATTTATTATTGTGTAAAGTATTCACAATTGACAAGGAACTGAGTTGTGATGATGTAGGTTTACAATGATGAATTATTCATCAGCACGCACAACAGCTGACAATTTTGTTACTATAATAGTCGTAGTCACTAAATAAGACAAACTGGACTATAAATAAGACAAAATGTCTCCAAATAAGACAAAATTTCTTGTCATTTGATATTGTGTGCTAGACTTGCATGGTGCATGCAACAGACTTTACACCAAAATGTTTGGCATTTACATAACAGTGTGACATTTATCTACATAGGAACAACGCTGTAGCGTTAAGGCTCCTTCAAACAGGCGCGACGCGCATCGTGAATCGTACGCGTCACAAAGCCACCGCTCGTCGCGCGACAGGCGGTACCTTTGTGTCGGGTCGCATGTCGCGCCTGTTTGTTGGAGACTTTAAACGCCAAAATCACAACTAACCACCATCTTGTTTTGTCAATACAATTTCTGTGACAATTTCACAATTAATGCTCACCAACAATGTAATTCAGGAGCCAATAGATCCTTGTAGAACTCTACTTACTCGTAAATGCTTTGAACTGCCGACAATTAATTTAGGAACGTTTGGAAACATTTGGCGCTGAAAAACACAATCAAATATAAACAATTCATTAGATGTGTACCTATACAGAATAATTTGTGAAAACATTTTTAAAGAAGTTCATTTGTACACAATTAACCTACGTTTCATTTAACAAGCAGAATAATTATGCTAGTTTACATTGTTATTATTGATTTATTAACGAATAACAACAAAACATTGAACGATACTTAACAACATGGAAACATAACGTGGTCGGAGGCAGTGCGCTGGCGACCATCACTCCTGCCTCGACCGATAGCAAACCATCGCCACCGGCTTAGATCAAGTCTTACCCAAAAAGTTCTTCACTCTCTTCTTACGTGTCCTTCCATATACTAATTACCAGACATAGGCCGCTATGCGAGGAAATCTGTACCTAATCCATGAGTAAATAATGATCTCCCGCAAATAATGTGTTTTATCGGTACGTATTGATAATACAAATGTATATATGGTGAGTATGGTCTAGTTTCTTGAAAGTACCTAATTATAACTAGGTATTTATTGACAACGTATTACAATACATTAAACACAGACCACAATTTACGCAAAAAAAAACCGTGTCGTAAAACATATTGATATCCCTTCCGAATGAATATCAGTCAGACGATGCACTGACTTCCGACCATAACTACAAATACTTAATAATATATAATTAACATAAGAAGCAATTAGTTAGCCATTGACACAGTTAACGCACTAAAATATTAAGCCTAATATTAGTGTCTAATTGACACAGTATATAGGACCTTATAGTTATATGATAATAAAAAAATGGGTTGAAACTAAAACAAACTATACTAGAATTACAGTTTCAGGTTCAAAACTAATTGTATCTATTACTTTGTCGGTTCTTCTTTATATTTTTAATTTTTCAGCAACGTTCAATTCAATTAATTTATTCAATAACATTTTTTACATCGTGTCTGAATTTCTATAACTAAATATAATAACATATAACTAAATATATAGTTCAACAAAGCATAAGACCGTTCGTAATTAATTCCGTGTTTTCCCTGTCAACAAAAAAGGGATTTTAAGAGATTCAGAATAAAAAGCACAAATATAAGAATCTATCGCTAAAAACATCAAAGTATGAAGTCATTGTAGCCACAGAGAACAACTGCACAAGTGGCGGAATATTCTTATTTTCCGAAGGGCAGCCATGAGCCACTGCACACTTATCTATTATTTACATACAAATAATTTTATTTTATATACATACCTACATATAATTACATACCAACGAAAGGCTCGTGGCTTAATAATAACAACAGCACGGGTCGATCGAAGGTTAAGCTACGCTTGCCGCGGTCAGTTCGTGGATGGGCGACCTTCCATTACAGATCGAGACGCCTCCGTGCCACGGAAAGCACGTTAAGTCGTGGGTTACAGCTGTGTTCTTAAATCTTTGACAGTCGTTACGATTACTCAGAAGCCCAAAAGTCTGACAATAAGTCTTCAAGAGGTATCATGTTACCCAGGGACTGCGTTGTGGAGGTCAGATAGGCAGTCGCTCCATGTAAAATACTAGTATTCAGCTGCACCCGGTTAGACTGGAAGCTGACCACAACATGGGAAAAGGCAGGCAAATTGATAATAATTATTAATTAACAATTGTGTCTCTATTGGCGTGTAATTATTACATGCCAGAGACACAATAGTAATACACGTCAGTAACATCTTACTATAAAGACAGCTTTGCCTCTGATGAGGAATAATGATAAACATGTCTCTGAAATATTAAAAATAATCACAAGTATTTAAGTATATAATAAACAAAGTTTGTATTTGTATGAAATAACAATAACGTATAAAGACATACATAGCTGCTGAAACAAATTAAGCAATTGAAAATGTGAAAATGAAATAAAAACTTAACTTTACGTCGGAGAGAAACTTTAGCTCAAAGATCGTTGTTAACTTGTTAGAGAGTTATATAACTAGAGAGGTAACATTAACACCGCCAAGGCTTCGCAGATACTCACAACCTTAAGTTCTAACACCTACTTACAAGAGAATATAAAGAAGATATGTACAACTTGATATGGAACCAGATTTAATAGAAAATGCCACGATAGCAGTTCTCAAAGAACCATAAAATGGAAAGAACTAAAAACTAACGTTTAATACATAAATATAATGCTGATAAGTAAGGCAGCATCTGATTCAATAAATAAGAACTTCAGTGGTTCTTTGCCAATGAACGATAGTTCGCTGGCGCTACACATAATACCTGAATGTACAGGGATATCGAGGCGCAACCTGTTACCATGGATTCAGTACACAATTCTGAACCTTGCGTTGAAATTTTTCGCCATTTATTAAAAAAAAAAAATCGACCGCGAAGGTATTGCACTTTTCTATGAAACAGCAGATTTATTTTTTGATAACTGAAGAAAAAATTCTAGACCTGTCTAAAATCGTGTGCTGAATTCATGGTTTCAGTTTACGCGTCGATGTCCCTGCCACTCCTGTATATTATGATGTTTCTTTCTTCAAAAACTAGGACAGTAATGTGGTTTATTTTAATTCATAATAAACTAGGATCATAATGCCTGACGTGCGATTTAATTGGCTGTGGCACATACCATAACTTGTACCAACAATACAAGTTGCATCCTTTAAACAGGGTTTAGACCATGCACGTCATTTATTGCTTCAATTGTATTGTATGCCACAGGCAAGAAACTTGCTTCGTGCAAATGATGAGAGGCAGTGGATTGTTTAGTCTATAATAAGTAAAACGTGGAGCCGGCCGGCGCGCGCCGCTACATTACGTAAAATTATAATTATTCAGAACAGTAAGCTCAAGCGCTTATCTACACAATATACCTACTTTTATATAATTTGTATGTCAACCACGTATCTATACAATGTTGTAAATTACAGCTTATGACACGATGTAACCTACTGGCTAAATATGATACAATGAATCGCCAATATCTGGGTGTTCCAAGTAATATTTGTGTAAATGATCCCCGACATCGACTGACAGAACATGTCTGCTTTGAGTTCTACACGAATGTCTGGCAAGTATCGTCTATATATTATAAGTACCCATTACTTTCTGTCACTGGTAGCAGATGGCATGAATTATTTACATGTATCACGTACGGATTCGATTCCTGCACGGAGAAAATATACTTGAATGGCTTACAGAATGTTTTATTCCTTGTAGGTATGGGGCAATGTATTACAAAACATACTGAACATGTTGGTAGCACTGATAAATAGAAAAGGAATTCACATTCACTTAAGGCAGTAAATATATGCTTTAATTAATTACCAGTCTCAGTGTAGGTAATATCTAAGTTAGCATTTTGAACTCAACCACTGAAAATTATCAAATGCAAATCTTAGTTCTTATTTTCATAGCATTGCAAAACAATACGTGTTGCAACTGAGTAAGTCTGCAAGATGTTCTTACTAACAACACACATAGCATTACGCCTTGTTTCCCCCAAGGATTGGATTGCGTTGGATTTTCTTACTACTAAGTAATAAAAGTCCTTACGAAAATCCAATTTACCAGACGTTTGTAGACCGATACATACTGCGTTATGAATTGATGAGGTCACGGCGACACTGCACTGATTGTACTTGTTTATACGTACTTGAATTATCAGATTCAACAACACACCCACACGCGTCTCTGAAGGAAGTGACGTAGCACAAGGGTGCTACGCGCTACGCCGTAGCACTTTCTTCTACGTCGTCGCACGTAGTCGAGCTACGCGGCTACGTGGCACTACTGCGTGCTGGTGGAGGGTGCGGGGTCGCTGTGTGTGTGCGTGGCTGCGGGGTGTGCGTGCGTGTGTGGCGGTGGGTGCGCATGCGCGGCGGGCAAGTAGTGCCAGTAGGGCGGCGCGTCGCCCGCCTGCGCCTGGCACGCCGCCGCCAGCCCCGCCCAGCTGAACCGGTACGCGTAGCGCTTACCGTGCACCTGATGGAAAGGACATAGCAATCAGCAAACCAATCACTATGAAAACATGTCATGGACAAGGGAACATATCTAATGCTTGCTAAGTATCTCACATATAAGTTTGTACGTAGCAAGTTAACCACTGCACTGGCACGGCACTGTGCCCGCTTGGTGGATAATGAACCACTCCCTCTCACAGAGAAGGCCTGTGTCCCAGCAGTGGGAATATTAAGGGCTGATTATGCTATAAAAATTAACAAATCTTTTTAAAACACGATTAATTTGGCTCTGCTGTTTATACCGGCAATATTAAGCAATAAGTATTTAATAACAGTATATACGATGTTATCAGCTAGTGCGCTATGTCGACGGAGTACATCGTAACCCTACCACAACAGGATAACTTAGAGCAATATTATACGACCGCGGTACCTATGTAGACCATTATTTAAAGTCAGTAAAGTTAAGCAAAGAGAAATAATAGTTGAGAGTACGAGAGCCCACAAACAAAACTATGTCTCATCGTTTTACGGCAAAATCCGTTTAAAATCGATCGTTTAGATAATTCTGAACAGAAACGTCGCAGTTTTATGGGGCCCATTTTTGCTATGTCAAAAAATTAGGCAAACCGTTTTATCACAATTATATCTGATATTAAAAATATACATAGGTTTCGCCATTTTATTTGTTAAATTGTTATGTGTTTGCAGACATTTTGCGCGTCAAACGTGGGCAGAGCACATTTAAAAAAATTACAAAAGAAATACCGACCTGTCTCATAGCAACCCGGTCCCATTTTTTTTGATAATCTTTTGTATGGCTGCCGCGCATATAACGCGCGGTGCTTGTTACGACCATATTCACGCCAACGATGATGCGTCCGACCGTGATTATAAACAATGTTTTTTTTTTTCAATAATCAATATTTTTCAGACGTGATCACAGTTTCCTCTTATCCAATTTATTAAAAAAAGTAATTAACTTTAATTCGATTGTTTCGGGCAAGCTCTTTATTAATCGTACATAAATACGCCGTATGATTTTTCAATCATTTCTGACTATAGAAAAGTTTACTGATTAGTAATGTGCTACAGTAAAGAAGACGGGTCACGGCCCATACAAAATTTACCCAGGCACGGCGGAAAAAAAGTTATCTCACATTTTAGTATATTTTTAGTACATTAATAATTGGTAGTCACCATTACCCAAAATCATGGCTATCATTGTAATATTGCTATATACATTTTGTCAGGAAAAACATTGAAAAAATATTTATTTCGTTAGAAAATGTATAGATTTTGCACACAAGTGTATATTATTGTGAAACTAATTAATACAGGCTTTATTATATCTTCTATTATCGTAGCTGTCATAGAATATTGCTAAGCAAAATATAAAAAATATAGTGATTTCAATAAAACTGATAAAAAATAATCACACAAACAATTGTTTATAACCTAAGAGCGATTTATGTCTCATTTCTACATATTTATCCAAGGCCGAAGAACTCTCGGTAGCTGCGTACACGTCGTGAGCATCGTTTATTATTTGGGCAGGGCTAGACCCGAAGACACATTTAGTCATCTTGCGTGCAGACTTGATAATACTGTATTAGGTATGGAAAATCAATATAATGCCATTTGTTGTTTTCTATTTTATTTACTAGTTTTCTGATTTCTGTTGTTTTCATAAATTATTTCTTCACTGTTTTTAAACGTATGGCACTAAGATCAAGCACGCATGCATGATTCTTAAAACATATATATATATATATATAAAAGTGAAATATATATGTTTTCCTGATCTAAAATGCGTAGCAATATCACATTTATTCACTAATAGCTAAATCTAAACATATAAGTATTTATGTGCAACTTTAAACGAAAAAAAATTGGACACCCTTAAAAAAATAAATAGCAATATTTACACGATAGCCATCCAAATTAAACACAAAAAATGCAGTTATTTTTTACTCATGATAATGCATAAACTGGGATACATTTCTTTAGCGCCGGGCGTTATGAACATTTTCGGTCAATTTTGACCAGTCTGCTTTGTCTGATAATTTTTTTTCCACATCTGGGCAAGTTTTGTCATCATGTCCAACAGTTTTCAGACATAATGCTGTTTCCGATTGGTCAATACGTTCAAAATGGTTTGAACACATAAGATGCTCACACTTTTTCTGAAATATGATTTATTTGCATGAACTGACAAATGCTCACTTGAATACAAGATTTTCTGATGGATTGCTAAGAGGTTTTTTTTTACCTCATTTTTTGTATTCTCAAATGGTATCCTGGGTACGTGCGATGCTTCTGATGTCGGAAAACTGTGTCTTCGTAATCTAAAATCTATCGTTCAACTACATTCTGAAAATCGGACAGATTGCTGTGAAACAGTTCGGTATATATTTTTTTTTGATATATCTGTTATTCCGGTCAGACAAGACGTGACGCGGAAAATTTCTGAAATTAGCATTGTTGGATACAAAATAACCAAATCTATCGATTTTATACGGATTTGGTTGTAAGATGATGAGGCAAAAATGTTGGTCCTGGGCTCTCGTACTATGACGTGGGACTACGGCCACCGTGAGAAACCATTTCGATAATGACGTACACCACGGAGTAGTACACACCTTAGGCGAACACAATACACATCAGTTTTTTCTTCTAGTTCCATTCACCTTACTAAGATTGGTTGTAAGAGTACCTGGCAATAGTTTAAGAATATAAAAAAAGCTTTGTAAAAAAAGGATAAAAATATCGCAACTTCTGATAACTATTGTATTATTCCATGTACACCGACCGAGTATAGTAAAACTGATAGACGTTTAACTTATTTAAAGCAATGGCTGAAGCATTTCTCTGCACCCAAAAACTTATCGCTGCCACCAAACTGTTTGCGCTGCTCGGTGATCTTGGCACTGTTCTCTGCAGGAGGTTAGGAACATCCACATAACCTTTAGCTGTGTCGTATAACTTGCATATCACGTACCTTGCTCATGATATTCTTGTCGTAGTAGTAGCGCAGCGCGCGCGACAGCTTGTCGTAGTTCATGTTGGGCTTCTGCTTGCGCCGGCCCCAGCGCCGCGCCACCTCGTCCGGGTCCGACAGACGGAACTCGCCCTCGTTCGGGGGACCCTGGGGTACAACAGAAGGTCAGTCAGTAGCTGGTGCAACATGAATATCCCGTCATATCAAAAACTTCACAAGATACCTAAAAGCTGAAAAAATGCCGTCGGATTTCTTTAAAATGAGCCTGCGACATGACTGTTACTATCAGTCAACTTATTTTGGTAATGAATGTGGTAATACTTCAACAGAAGGTGGTTGAGAATCCCAAACTGGTAACAAGCTCAACATTTCAAGAAACAAAAACGTCGTAACTAATAATTATACGCCGCCCGACAAAGTCCTCAAATTTTGCCGCGACAGTGGAATTTTTCCACCAGAGACATTCCGTCAATTTCTTTTCTTTCTACGTACTTCCCAGCAGATGCCGGGCGCCCCTGCCGCCAGCTCCTCCAGCAGGAACTGCCAGAGCTGCACCTGTCCGCCAGAGGCACGCGCGCATCCCGTCAGCGCGCCATACGGATCTGTAACAATAACAACACACCATCGTCAGTGAGAGGCAATTTTTTTTGGCTATTCTGGTAATAGTACAAAGTGCAATATCCATATTACTTTGTATAGCCCTACATTCGTGTGTACCTGTGTAAAATAACGAATGTAGTCAAAACTATAGAATACTTCCTTACCTACAAAAAGAAAAGTACCTGGTCCGAAAGTCGTCGAATTAAAGAGTTGACGTCAGTCATTTAAGCAATTCAGCTGAGATAACTGGTAATTCCGAGTTTCATATCCTGTTATTGTTCCTTATAGGTACCTACTGAATACAAACCCAGAACCAAACAAGACAGACGTCCTTGATAAGAGATAAAGCAATGTGTCGTTTCTATAATATCTAGATGTTTATACCTATGTTTATACATTGTTGATGCAAACATACTATTTAATTCGGCGATGACATACTCTAGTGCAGTACAATCTCAGTGCTTATCGGTGAGGAACGATCGCAGGTAGCATATGTATAGGTATGTAGTTCAGGTACCTATCTACTATGAGAGATTGTTGACGTGATGCCATACATTACTACATCCTAGCGACGATTAAACGCAAACATTAGCCAGCGGGGAATTACGTAACACACTAACACTACGAAAGGGTTTCATTTTGACAGTTCAACCACATTCATTGCGTTATTCACGTTGTTATGTAGACGAATTTTTCGAACATAAGAAGCAATGGATTAGCAATAGGCTTCAAAATTATTCAGATTGTGATAGATAGTGTGTTACGTAATTAGGGTGCATACATGGCTCAGTTACATAATAATAATCTCCTAATAATCTTTATTGGAACAAAAACACATTTTACAAATTGGTTGAGTACGTAAATAGCTAGATTAGTTGGAAAACCGTGTCGCAACCATTAACGCCCACCTCCAGGAGGGAGACAACAGAGTTCCAGATTCTAGGGATGAATACAGTAGGGGTAAAAAAGAGCAATTACAAATTTAAAAAATAAGTTAAAATAGTAAAAATTTAAATAGGTCAGTGCTTAGTGTTGTGGATGTGGGAGTGTTGTATGTGAGTGTAGTGCACATAAGCTTGACTGCATCCAGCTGCAATGT
This sequence comes from Dryobotodes eremita, assembly GCA_917490735.1. Taxonomy (NCBI): domain Eukaryota; kingdom Metazoa; phylum Arthropoda; class Insecta; order Lepidoptera; family Noctuidae; genus Dryobotodes; species Dryobotodes eremita. Next base: position 23,069,091 of record OU823249.1, on the reverse strand, counting down.
AATTATTTTGCATTTTTTGCAAAACAAGTAATGCAGTTACATAACGGCTTAGTGAAACTTTAAACCAATCGTAGATTTACGAATTTGTATATTATTTGTTAACACGGTTAACATAACGAACAATTTTCTTATAATGTTAGCATTATAAGAAAATTCTTTTTTTGCCTTAACAATCTGTCTGCCATTCTCATTAATAAAGACGAACAGATAGTTAAGATCAAATAGAAAAACTTAACATTTATTTTAGTTATAGTTAATTCGTGCTATATACAGTCAATCTCGTGCCTACGTCCGGACGGCTGCTGGCAATTATACTGACGAGTTCAGTATGTGTGGCGGTAGGCTTGCACCAAGGATTACCTCTTCCTGTTGACTGTTGACGCTCTGAGGTCGGACATACAGGAAAAGTCACCCTGGTGCATGCTGTTTGGCGATGATATTGTTCTTGTCGGTGAAGATGGATCTGAGATCCAGAGCAGATTGGAGAAATGGCAACAGAAGTTGGAGAATGTTGGCTTGAAAATCAGCAGAACCAAAACTGAATATAGATATGTTCTGCGATTTCGGCGGTCTCTCCAGTTCTGGAGCCACAGCGCTTGATGGCGCGCTTCTCCCAGTTTGCTCCGAATTTCGGTATCTCGGTTCACTCGTGCAAAGCGATGGCGAAGTAGATCGGACGGTTAAGCACAGAATTAACACTGCACGGATGAACTGGCGGCAGGTCACGGGAACAATCTGCCACTCCCGCATTCCCCTTAAAGTTAAGGGGAAAATATATAAAACAATGGTTAGACCTGCTGCCTTGTATGGATCAGAATGTTGAGCCACAAAAGGAATAATAATAATAATAACCCCACCGCCGTATCTCTATGTTGACGTCGTGGTGGGGCTTGCGTGCTCCTGAACTCTCTACTGGTCCGGTACCGGTCTATACCGGTAGAATTTACTTTGCCGAAACAGGTCTAGGGTGAGGAACCAGACCAAGAGAGATACAGAAACCCGCAGGGAAGCAAGTGGCGAGCTGTTGGGCAGTAGCGATCCCACGGACCCTATCTCCCGGGAGAAGTATTGTTCTTGGCTTGCCTTTATTGGCCGGCTGGAGTGAACAATGACGAGGAACAGAGCTCCCACCTCTTTCTTGCCTTTATTGGCCGGCTTGAGTGGAAATTCGCCAGAGCAAACGTGCTCGGAGGAAGTAAGTATTCCAGTAAGATGCTTGTAGGGATCTTGACGGTACTTCCGGGATTGTCCTGATAGCCGTGGGATATATCTCCACTCTTCGTAAGCACTTCAGGACATGTTGCCTTCTTATCGCTACGACACTATGTGCTAGCGCCTAGCGACCGTTTTCGGGGCTCCATTATTGAGTGTGCAAGTCCCCCCCTGCCATTTTATCTATGTGTTTTATATAAAACATTGGTTAGGCCTGGCTATAGTCTTTCCATAGGCCTAGTTAACTGGTCCACTTGTGCTACCCAAATCTATACCAACCGGGGGTTATCCTTGGGTGCACTTGTATAGTGCAAACTGGGATAATCGTCACTTGGTGCCTCACTTAATTAAAAACTTCTAACGGGCCTCTGCGAGTTGGCTTCGGCCCCTCGTACGACTTCCAAAAGTCCGGGATCCAGGGTCCCGAGAAATATCAAGAGACGTATTTTTTTATTTTATTCTTATACAAGTATTACAATATTTAGGTATGACACTGGATCCCGCACTAGGATACCCTGTGTCGCAGGATCCAGTCTCTTTCGACAGATAATATGAATTATAGAAGATAAGTTAAAAAATGCAACGGTTTCAGTATATTTAATTAAACTTAGGACTAAAAGGTAACCAAATATATGTGTGTATTTGATGAGTACAACTATGCAAGATGAGGGATAGTGTGTATGAGATGATGAATACTTTAACAGTTGAATGATAAAACATTTTCCGTTTTAGCATAATTAAGACCTAACAGCCAATCTTGAACCTGTTTAGTTGAATTAATGAAAGGCAATTGCATGCAGCTGAGATGAGAATGCTAAGAGAAAAGTGTGGTGTTACACGAATGGATAAAATAATAAATGAGTACAATAAGAAGTCTGAAAGTGGCACCGGTAACTGAAAAGTTGTGTGGAAGTCAGTTGTCATGGTATGGGCATGTGATGCGAGGAGTGAGGAAAATGTCGTGAGGAAAGTTCTGAGTATGAATGTCGATGACTATAAGAGTAGGGGAAGACCAAAGAAACGATCGATGGACTGTGTGAATGATGACATGGCTAGAAAGGGGGGGACTACCGAGATGACGACTGATAGAGAAGTGTGGAAGACAAAGACGTTGCGACGACCACAAATAAATTGGAATAAGGAAGGAGATTGATGATTGCTACGAGTATTCTACATCAAATCTATTTAATAGTGGAAAGCCATGATTCGTGATTATGCATCCAACGCAATGAGAAACGTTCAAACACTTAACGTATAATCAATTAAAAGTAAGTGGTTGAGACGGTGTCAACTTTCAGTAATGGCGTACCATCATGGTGATAACTGTATTGACAGAGGAGTCTCCTAGATTTAACGAAATTATTCTAAGTCAGTTAATATCAGCTGAGACTGATAACAACGCTATCTTCTTTATTTACTTTTATCAAAAAAACAACATACATAATATAATAAGTGTGTAATGCTAATGAATGATGCAACAATATATTTTATTAGTCAGGGCCAGATAAAATATTAGTTATCTATTGAAGTATATTAGCTTCGAGTGAATTAAGCCAGAGTACTTGCATAAGCAGCAGGTTTTCCAGTACAGATCGCTGCAGGATGATCTACGGAAACAAACGGTTGCAATGTCTTACCGGTTTCTTTATGTGTGACCGCATAAGTTAATACGAGGCTATTTTTAACCCCCTACAGAAACGGAGCGGTGTTATAAGTTTAACGTGTGTAGGTATCTGTGTGTCTGAGCATCTGTGCAACTGTGTACCTGTGTGTCTGTCTGTGCCATCGTAGCTCGCAAACGGCTAAACCAATTTTGTTCTTTTTTGTTTTGTTTGAGAGGTGACTTGATCGCGAGTGTTTTTAACTATGATTTAAAAAAAAATACAGCTCTTTTCTCGTTGTGATGTGAGCATCTTCCAAAGGTCTCATCGAGTCGAAATTTGGTATTTTATTACTTCAACTATATTAGAAGAACATAGTAACCTTGAACTGATCCTGCAGCATCACCTGGAATTTGCAGGATATCCGACTCCCGTAACTTAGAGCAGAGGTAGTGTGTTTGGGTTCATTGGACATTGGACTGGTCTCAATGAATAGGTTATAGATAGATGATCAAGGTCTGACGATGGAGTAGGAAACGAAATTTAAATCTTGTATAAAACACACATTATGCAGCCAAGTAAATTATAAGTTGGTGATAACATCGCTGATAAAAATGCTTGGTTCAACGCTGGTCCTGTTCCACAAGGACGCATAAACTAATTGATTAGTATTTAAAAATACTGTTGGAGCTGCTGAAGATTTTAAAAACTATCTTTGCATTGTATAAATTCAATCTCTTAGTATTGTATAATTGCATAGCACATCTGTGAGCACTATGTACCTACTATAAAGCTATCATTTACTGAGTTCGTCTTCCATTGACTGCAATGTGCCCTGGCGGCTGAGAGTATGTCATGCTCACTCTAATGTCTTGCTGATGGTGGCGCATGTGTGAGCTGAATGGTGCTAATCCATGCGTCATGTTCGTGAACAGGCGCCGTCAGTAGGGACTGGTCATATCTTAGGTGTCACGGCTTATTTTAATTTAATTTAATATAATTGAATTGTTTTTTTGTAATCTTTTTATTACGGACGCTTTTAGTACGTTCTGCATCATTCTCAAATGCATAATTTCAACATGAATGATGTAACCAATATTTTGTAACCATATTTTGATTTAAAAGAGTGTCCGTGGATTTTCTTGCCCGTTCTTCTCCATAGGTACCCACTACGCTTTGGAATGGGCAACTACCACCGACCCTTTGACAATTCAAAAGTGCCTGTATTTGGTTTATTTGAAATAAATGCTTTGAGTTGAGTTGAGTTGAGTTGTCTCTATGTTCAGTGTGAAAATGAGATAATACACAGCAGGCAACTCGTGTAGGTTTTTATCAGTGGTATTATAACTGTAGCTGCTGAAACATATGCAACTTTACGTTGTGCCAACTAGAAATAAACGAAATTAAAATGTTTATTTTGTTTGTCCTAAATACATATTTCAGAAGGTTAACGTGAACCTACAAAGTTGTATATACCTAATTACAGGATATTGACCTACCAATTAAGCATTAATAAATACGTCCGTGCGTCTTAAAATAACACGGACAATAAGTACAGAAGTCTGATTCAGTTTAGCTGAAAACAAATAAATGCTTTGAGTTTGAGTTGTGGGACTGTGGGAAAAATACGTAGGTACAGCTACGCAGATTTCGGCGAGGCACGTGTCGTCCCTCGACGCGACGACGCTAGGATCAAAATATGTCCTACAACTTATATTAAACTTAAAGGGCCATTAGGTACATATTATTTTTTTACTTTTTAGAGGTTTTTGTTTGTGTCGGGGTTTTAACCCGCATCGATCGACCGACTTGTCGTTACCGGGAACTTGCGGTTTTATGCAAACATTACTTGGCTAACAATATTGTATTCACATAGTAACTCTGCCGCTTAGGTATTCCCGTATGCAATCAAAGATCGAAATCATCAATTCAAATCAACAATAAGAATCATAGAAAAGTGTATTAAACATGTTGAGATAAATAGAGATGTACCGTGATACAGATGCTGGAAGCGCCGGTGCTCACTCGTACTTAGCCACAACATCACTGAATTAATTAGTCACATAATTACTTGCTATTTAGGTATGAAGGTACATTGCACACAAATATATTGTAGCCAATAGAATGTTCTCACTGTTCTGTTTCATTTTACACACTGAATGATTTTTAAAATAAACAAAGTTTAGACTTTCGTAGCAAGCAACAAGTAAAAGATAGTACTTTCAATAATGTTTTAATGTTCATTATTTTAAGTCAACTTAATATCACTTCTTAAATACCTAAGACGGGGTCGCACAAGCCGGATATGCGGCCGGATGCGGCACCGGAAGCTCGCGAGTGTGACGGAAGAGCCCGGAGGCGCCGCCTGCCCTGCTGCGACGAGGGCGGGCGGGGTGCAAGGTGGCGCGCGACGGATAGATAATATCAGAACGGCAATTCCCGTTGTTTTAAGAACTTTCGCACTCTGATCTCAATCTCAATCTATTAACAATACCTCTAACTTCCCAACATTTTTGACAGGTTTTTGACATTGATTGTCGTCGAGACGAGCTTGCGACTAGATACTGACGTTGGTCATTACGGGAGGTGGCCTTCAGACACTGTGCGACGTATCATTAACTTATAGAAGGATGTTTAGTTGTAACGTGCGACACACAGTAGCTACGGCACGTGCGGTCTTCTCTTCTAGTGTGAAGAAAAAGTCAGAGTCAAGTGATCAATTCATTCATTTAAACAGAGTTTGAATAAAATAGTCGATAAAAATTAGAACGTTACGCTCAAAACAATATTACTATATTCCAGCCTGCACTGATGTATACCTACGTCCATGTAATGAGTGCATTAAAATTTAAATCACATTGTTTTACTTGCAAATAGTTTCAATGAGCTCTGAAGTGACTTACTTATTCATAACTTTATCTATTTCATTACGACTGATGATAATCGTATACCCTCGTTGTTAATCCTGCGCACCTCGTGTCTGTGGAGGGTGGCTTAGCGTGGCGCACGGTGACAGAGTAATGAAGACATCACGCTGAGACGGTGAGCAGTTGAGCCGTTGAGCTGTTGAGCCACCGCCTCTAACGGAACATTCTATATTACAAGCGCGACTCAACTCGAAGGTCGGGATTGTCTTGTTTAAATGTCGGTGATGTTACCAGAGCTTTTAGTTCTAGTCGTTTTAAGTTTTTAAGTTTACTTATAATAACCGATTACTTGTAGGTATGTGTCGGGCGTAGACAGAGTATTCTCTGTCTACGGTGTCGGGGCTGTCCAACCTCCATAGTGACGACGAATTGACAGGCTGACTAGAATCAGATGTCAAAAGAGACAAGAGAATATAGACATAAATTGCAAAATATATTCAAATAATAATTTAATTATCGCTTGCTTTTAAATCCCTGACGACAAGACCGTTCAGCACAGACTACATAGAGATACTACGTATGTACCGTTCAGTACTCCCTTGAACATATATACTCCATATATGTTCTGTGGTTCAGTATGTGTGACATAAAACTATGAATACAAGTTGGTTATTAATAATAAATAATTAAATGTCGGTGCAGGGACATTAATCAAATGAAATGTTTTGTTAGAATGCAATAGTTGGCTGAGGGGCTTGTGACCAAAACTTTCAAAATTAAAGAAACTAGATATTTTTATTAAAAAGATGTGCAAATCTCTGTCCACTCTTGGTAAAAGAACTTTCCAAGTTGTGTCAAACTACACCAGGGCCTTAAGAACGCTGTAGTTTAAATAATATCCCGAGCACAGGCCGGCGGCGCATCCTGTACCGATTTAATTTACTCTTCGCCACCACATAGGTCTTCACCATCTTATAGATCTGTCTTTAAATTGCTGACGCACGTGCTACTCGTTAATTTCTTAATCTGTTATGGTGAACCTACACAATTTCTAATAAACTCTTGTAACGTAAACGCTCCCACGTTTGTATCAGAACATTTCAGTTTATAAGCACGTGTGTAGGTAGAACCACAAACAGTTTTGATTAATACAAAACAAATCATACAAAAATGCAGCGAGATAGGTAAACATCCGCCGAGTAGGAAACAAGAAAGTTATTCTAATTCAAGATCTCGTTATTTATAGTTTTCTCTGAGACCAAATTCTATTCATGAATGAATATAAGATATTATTATAAGCGAGATACTGTCAGAATATGGACCACACAAGGTGGACGTGAGAGGATATTGTAAATATCACCAATTCACCATTGACCACACTTGTAGGAGCGGCCACGGCGGCACAATCAGAAAGTGACCTTGTATAAGACGTTGCGTCGGCCCATACTTAGCTGCAATTATCGCGCGGCTTTTTATTTTGTTGGGCAACTTCCTGCGAATACGATGATTATTATAATTTCTGTACCTACACCACGCAGCAGATTGTTTCGAAGCATGCGTCATGCTCATATGAAAGAAATGGCGCCGCCCCACTAAGTCAACGTTAAAGTCGTTTGTAAAAGCCGCATTATTGTTATTTATCAGATAATATGATTCCGGATTCCCGAAGTCACGTTTTACTTACGGGATCACCAAATTACCTACACTTTTACCGACCATAATACTGAACACAGTACCTTACAATCGCTACTGTGATCAGTAAACCCATGAAACAGTCCAACTCCAAACACATTACTTAAAAAAACAATTCGGTGACAATTTAATGAAAGCCAGATAAGTAGAGGGGTTGTTCCATAATGCATGCGCCACCGCGCCGGCCATGCATAATGTATGGGCGTCCCGCGGCGCGCGGCCAATATAGCGCGCCCTCGCGCCCCCGCTCCCCCGGCCTGACGCGACCCTCAGGAGACAGGTCAGGTAATGACGGTGTCATGGAGATAGTGGCTTCTGATGGGAAGGTCGCAGGTCAGATTTATTGTCTATTGAACTATGATAAGGATGCTTTTGGAACGAAGATGTGAATTTCCGAAGCTGATCTTAGGGGATAATAATAGTAAGGTGTTACAGCAACCACTCGACGTGGGATTGTTTGCTTTGCTATAAAAATGGATAAATTAAACCCGTGCTAATAAAAATATGTGCTTATATTGGACTATACCATAGGCTTTCACGTAAAAAATGCGATTTTTATCGTAAACGCCATAGTTTTAAATATTATTTTAAGATAAAACACGCATTTTCATAAAAATGTCGCTTATGATACTCTAGAATCACTTTAAAACTTTATACGAGCAAAAGGTTAAAAGTTTACAAATAAAAGATATTGCGTTATCTTCAGAACTAATATTTTTTGTGTTAAAAGGTGTTAAAAGGTTTGTAACGTACCTAACGTTACAAACCTTTTCGAAATGAAATTCAAAACCAATAAAATCCCTTATAACGAGCCGCATCCGGACCCTATCATGATCGGCTACACTCGGCGCGCGGCGGGCGGTTACAGGAATCACGGACCCTAATTTTATGAGTCGTTAATAAAGCAAGTGTCACTTATTAATTTAAGGCCTATAGGTAATAATAATAATGTAAGGAAGTCATTATCTCGTAAAGCTGTGGTCAGGTCGGCTGGTGCTAACTAATCGATGACTCAATATGGCCGGACCCCAACTTTAAAGTGGTAAGTGTGTGGTAGCTCTTGATTATTTCATTAAGTTTATCGGCTCGCTAAGTGCGTTGGGTGTATTTTAATAAATATAGGGTGCATATAAATCTATTACTATCTGTGTTAGATACATAGTAATTATTGTTGCTAGCCCTAATGGGCGCTTAATCATGTCGACATGATTAAGCGCCTCGACCGCTTTAAATCGCTTGTGGTATTCGAGAAGAGAGTTTTAAAGCGTTGAGAAAACGTCAATTTATTGATCTACAAATAGGCATGTATAGGCATTTAAGTTACGATTTTGCAACAAAACTTGGTTCGCAACTTTGTGGTCAATTCATTAAAAAGTTACGTATGTCTTGTACTATGGTTGCCTACAAATTGTGACCAAGGAGCTATTTATAAAATGACATAATACCTAGATTGTGTCCAGCTACACACTCAGTTCAGTTCTATAACTGGAGGTCGTGGGCGCTGCCGGGCGGTCGCCGGTGGCGTCTGCGGTTGCTGCGCTCAGGATCAATGATGGCGGACAATACGATTCCTTCTTAGAAATAAGGTCTGTGTCGCACGGCACAAGCGAAAGCGATTGGTTTTTTACAGAAACTATCGTAAAATAAACACGGGAACACTATTTTACAATGTGGTCTGCTAGGCTGCTACGAAAGCGTAGCGCTACGCCGTAGCAGCTGAGCCGTTGAACTTTTTGTGCGTTATGGGCACAATGTATGCTACTTGTCATTATTCCTGTGATTGAGAAAAATTTATGAATTTAAAGGCTTTTTGACATATTTTAGTTATTTGTTACATCTCAGAGACATCGATCGAAACATCTAGATCAGAAATTTTAAATAGTTAGTTCTTTCGTATGCGCGATAAAATGCAAATAATTTAATAAACCGAATGATTGTGATTATCGTAACTTAATTGAAACTTCGAAGAAAAACAAGTTGTTGCATAGCTTATCGTGTCCACTGCTGGACATAAAAGCAAATTCCAAAGTAACCAAGATGTGAGTGTGTAAGACTAAACTTCAATCATTTTTTAATCGTTTTCAAGCGGAGGTGCTGAACCGTAGAACATACGACTCCCACACTCTACCTCTCGTAACTCAGGCAGTCTGGCTTGTCTCAAGTCTTAAGAATGAGTACGGAGGGCGGAGCCTCGGATAGCCGGGCAGGTGTGGCCTGTGGCGCTCCGCCCCGCGAGCAGGGCGCCCCCCCGCGCGGCCGCTAACAGACACTTGTGACACGGATACGGTAAGATAGTCAGTCACCTTCGTAATTATAGATAACGCTTAGGAGAAGACCGTCCGGCCGCATCGCACTGTTACCGCCCGGTCATGTTTCGCTACAAAAGTTTTGAAGATTTTCGCCGAAACTTGCAAGTGCTGCTAATTTTATAGAACGTGGGCATAATTAAGCTGCGTCACATTTTATTTGTGAAATTGGACCGACAGTTAGGTTATTTGAAAGAAAATATACGATTTTATATTATAAATATTGTTTTTACGTAACCGTAACGCGCAACTTTTTTAAATCCGTAGACCTAAAGTTTACCATCATATTTCCCTTTCCAAGTAACATTCGTTTTGCCTCCTTAAACTTACTACACTTACTCAAAAGTATCTGGTGCTATGACAATGTCACAATTTTCCGAAGTTCCGCCGGCACTGCGCTGCATTTCAGTGCTTCGATTCTGCTTGTTACAGGTGCTAAGTAGGTGCTTTAAAAATATAAGTACAAGGCCAAGTGACCAATTTCATTTCTTTACGTAGGTATTGTAAGCCCTAAAATCCGTTCTTTTCGCGGAAAGCTTATCAGGATCAGCGACGTCAAGTGATAGCATGTCCTTAATAAACCCTGGCTGACCGACTATTAAAGACTGTCCAATACTAGGAACTACATTGGTTCTGCCAGATATATAGTGTTTTGGGTCAGACGATCTACATCAGTGGGTATTTCCAAGGTGGCAGACAAATTACGTGTCTATGAAGGTCGCCGCCTTCAACTATTGTATTTTCCATGAAGACTCGATGACGCTTTACTTAGGTATTGCGTTGTCGATGGAAACAAAAATATTTTTTTATAATTTTGGTCAGTATAAGTAGGATCATCGTGCAGGTCGAAAGTTGTGAGATTAGTTACTTCTTAATTTATAAAATTAAGATAATAACAGCGAGCAACCTCACTGTGTGTAGGGTAGCTACACGTGCAGATAAGGCAGTACTATAACCGTGTTACATATGAAATTCTTATTCAACACGAACTAATATGTAGGTAAGAATACTTAGATGATGTATCCAGTAGATATCATGCACGTCAGTGTGAAAAGTTAAAGTATAAGGCAGCCCACAGGGTGCTATGTAACACAGTGTGCAAATGGAGCCAGGCATGTTCCTTCGTGTTGTGCTCAAGAGTAATCCATCATCATGCAGTCATCAACAAAACGAAAGGTTTTTGCAAGTGAAGTTTAAGGAATGCTAACTATCTCATGCCGCTATATGAATCATCGTCATTAATGATCGCGGCCTCATCTAAAATGCAGTATTAGTACCGATATCGTCAACATGAATTATTTAATCTGGAATGCTACATATTTTAGTATGTAAGTATGGTCCAAGGTTTAGAAGTCCGCGAAAAGTGATAGGCACATATGCTTCGCGACTTAGGTACCCTGGGCGCATACCTACTTACATTTTTCCTTTTTCTGTTACTTGTCATTACATCGAATATCAATGTATTGTGTCGGTACCATGCTCCCTATTAAATGACGCCTACAGTTTACGAGTTGTGTACTGAATCACATATACATACCTCTCTGCACTCGTAATAGTATGAATGTTGCAGAGTTAGCAACAAAGTCAATGTCCCCGGTGTCTATCGGGTCCGCAATGCCTTAGGTAAGTTCACACGGTCCGCATTCCTCGCGATGATTCACGGCGGCCTGCGCTCGCGCCGCTGGTCGGTGCGGGAATGTGAAAGCAGAGGAATCCGGTCTGGAGCACACAACAGGTGATCTCCACTATTATTATAGTAAGGTCGCCGTGTGTGCTCATGTGACCACGCCGTTACTTTAAAATCAGAGCGGGGCCTATTATAATAACCGCTGGTCTTTATTGGACCTAGATAGGCTCATCTATGGTGATCTATGCATATAATTAGGAAGCATGAAAAGTTAATTAGTACCTATACTTATTTGATTACGGCGACTAAAATATGGTAGTCTTACACCTACCTATAGCATTATAAAATTGAAAACTTTTGACCAAGCCAGCTTCGCAACCTTAAATGTTGTTAAGTATAAACACATTCATTAATATCGACACCGTATAGTTAAATTAATATATTCAAATCAACATAAACATAACACGACGCCCGTATTTGCTCGAAGATGTACAGGCTATAGATTCAAATCAGTGCAGATCTAAACCGAATGCTAAATATTTGCAGCACAGAAATGGCTACATTTAAGTATTCGTTACCAAGTTATACGAGGTTTGCTGTTGGTTTCATAACTCGTAGTCAATAAATTAATAATCCCCCTATCATTGTACCTTAAATGTCGGGTTTACCATGAAGGACTATGGTAGTGAAGCGATCCCCGTCAAGGGTTGTTCATCATACAAATCCCATGTTATGACAGGGTACAGGGCGCGACCCCTGGCATTAAATGCTAATGTGCACCCCGTCGCGACCCCTGCAGGCTGCAGGGAAATCCAGGGAACCTGTGAAGCCTTGTAATTGTTTGTAATTTCAGTAAAATATTTAAAAAAACTTGGACCATTCATTTGTTTTAAAGCAGTGTAGGTAAAGTTATAAAATAACGATTTGATTTCTGCGGTCAAGGAATGTTTTTTACTTTTATTTCTGTTTTTGCATTGATTACCCATCAATATTGATCACTAGACCATCTGTGTCAAATATAATAATATTATATTCTAATAAAACCAATCGAATCTACTTCTAAGGATAATTTAAATGGCGGTGGCGTAAAGATTAAATATCAGACAAAAATAAAAGATTTTCCTTTTTTTTGTATTACCTTTGTTAATATGATTATTTTTTGTTCTCCATCATATAATTAAAACAGTTTCAACCTTCACAATGCTAAGTTTCGTTCTTATGTAGGTAGTAATAAGTAATCGATGCTCCTGTTCTAATTCACGTTCCTTTGAAATTGGATGTTTTAAATTCAAAAGCTCGTAGATCTTATGTAAATAAGTAATAACCTCAAGCCTTCAACTGACGTCTCTCTGTGGGTGGTGGACATCCCCAGCCGCTTATCAACGCACTTCTTACAAGTTATGCGTTGTGCATAAATGTTTCTTTTGAAACTATCGCGTTCGTGATGTATTTTGGAAACGATCTAGGTACCTATGTTATTTTTTTCGACTTGAATCAATATTCAGGCAGCGCCGTCAATCTATTTAAAGCCTTGTTAGGTATATATACAAGAAACAGATTGGATGTATACCTACGTATAGTTTAACTGCAAAACTACTGTACAAATTGAAACAAAAGAAATTACAACAAACAAAACGACAGAAAAAAAATTAAAACACTTAAAATTTTGTAAATTAAGCTCCCGCAAAACGGATGCGGCGGGTTGGTCTACGTGTAATCCTCGTCCTCCTATTGGCTGGTATCACTTCTAATAATGTCGTCTAGTCCCTCGTTAACCTATGGCCTACAGTTGCTAAACCTGGCGTCCCAAACGCTTGTTATTTTCAATGATGTAATTTTGTAACAAGGCGCCGCACGGACGCGCCGCTGTCGAATCACTCGCGCTTCCTAGAACACTACAGCCAATGTGCGGTCTGCCGCCATTATCTGAACGGTATAAATTTAGAATAACCGCCATGCGTTCAACTTATCCATTATTTCGTGAGAGAGATCTACTTCATAGTGGTGCTGCGATATCTGCACCTGTGGGCTACAGTGTACAAATAGCTCCATGGAGCCCACCTAATATGTATATGTGTGGAACTGTACCTTATGCTGAATGCTCGTATGCTACCCAGGTACCTGTTTGCCTTTGCCAACGGTCATTCGTTGCTGAAAATATTGTATCATGACTTTACCTCACAACATAAAAATATTAGGGCTCAATCGTTCCATGAAAACACTTTGATGTAAGTAGGTATTCCCAAGAATTTCATTAATATTGCTTCTTATTGCCTATGACTCTCGACAATTTTGATGACAAAGATTTTAAGTAAATTAGTTATGTTACATTTGCATAATCCACTACATGCTGCGGTTTTACATAAATTTATAAATTAAATCATTCTGACACTCTTAATTGATTCGCCTTTACACTAAGGTCACCCCTGCCACCTTCCACTTATACAAAAATAATGAATAACATTAAATTGTTAATATTACAAGACCACAAAAAATATAATTTACTGTAGTTTATAAACGATGCCTCGTGTGTGGTGTGGGAGTGTTCTTCGTTTGAAACCAACCAATGAGGAGCCGGCGCAAAGTAAACTAACTTCGTTGATATTTATGTCGTTTCTGCCAATTTACGCGATAAATAACATAAGAAGGTCGATTTTAAAACATCAAGACATTTAGGACGTGCAGCTGACACTCTGTTTTATTTCGCTTTAAATTTTGCTAATGACATTATATGTTTGCGATGCGACAGGCGTTGTGTAAAACAAGCTTGTTAGTTATGATCCTGGCTCCTGAGAATCAAAAGCTTTAAGCGAGACACAGATGTCATTTCAAGGGGTTCCTTGAAAGCCATATCATTCGAGATTCCTTTTCTCTTAATTTAGGTGGTAACCCCTGTGTGCTTAGTAATTTCTTATTTTTGAAATGACATCTGTGTCTCGCTTAAAGCTTTTGATTCTCAGGAGCCAGGATCATAACTAACAACCCATACAACCATTTTCGGTCGCAAAATTTAAAAAAAATTGCAGGTTTGTAACAGTGTCGTAACTATTACTAAACTTACTAACTATATGGATTTTGATTGCAGCGTGTAGTAACGGTGTCAACACTTTGCACTGAAAAATGTTACAGGAACTATGTGTGGTCCCTATTTCGACAAGTTCCGACATAAATGTTTCTAAATTAATTCTCGACACATTGTGTTTACTTTGAATTTATGTGTAAATATTAAAATTAAATTGTTGACACATTGTCGAAACTAAGTTGAAATAAATTTTGCAATAACACAAGTGTAGTAACGGTAACGACAGTAAAGTGTTGGATTTGACCAAACAGAAAATGCAGACGTGGTTCTCAACATATTTACTCAGTGCTGCTGTGGTTAAGAAAATTATTGGTTTTTTATAACAATGAACCATAAGCAACCCAATCGTTTCCGTCTATTTTCGAGCTTTTACAGAAAAGTAAAGATGAGATCGAGTTCAGAAAATAGACATACAGGTAAGGATTTTTCATTGATAAATAGATTTGTTCGTAAAATCATGACAGCCATTGTTTTAAATTTCTTGTAGACTATTCGCTTACACTGCCCTCCACCTCGAGTGATGTAAGTCAAGAACCTTATTCAGAAAATACGCTTCAACTGCCGTCCAACTCAAGTGATGTAAGTCAACAAACTAATTCGGAAAATATGAAGACTTCTACTTCACGTCAAGAAACTGGAAATATAGATTTTAAATCCACTTCATCTGATTTTATGACAAATCAAGTCAATACCGCAGAACTATTTCAAATGTCCCGACATTCGGTTATTGTAGAAGACGACATGGATTCACTTAAATAAATAATATCAAATTCACGATGATAATGAATCATCAAATTCTGATATCGTTGATCTGGATGACGGCATAACATTTTCTTTTAAATCTAAAATTCGACAATGCGCACTACAGCGTCAAATACGCCAAAACGCTTTGAATGAATTACTAGGAATATTAATTAAGAGATATTCCAAATATGGATTTTTTGCCAAAAGATAGCAGAAGTCTGTTACAAACTCCCAGGACAAACAACATTGTCATTATGGGATAAGGAAAGTATTGGTCTTAGAGCATTTAACCTATGTATGTATGTATGTAATTTTGATCCAGGGAGAAATAAAAATCAAAGGTATTAAAAAAATGTTTAATTTCTTTGCGAAACCTTTTCAATCTTACCATATAAATGTTTCTTCAAATGAACAAATATCACTTAATTTCAGTCTGCATTTAATTTGTCTGGTATGCTGTTTTCGTTGCTTCTCAGTGATTCAATCTCACTTTTTTTTAGTATAAATATGTTCCTTCCACCCACCCTTCAGGTACCGCAGATACCCATTTGGCCCATTTTTTGTAAAAACCAATTTGATGATGTTGAGAACCACTGCAAACTTAAAAATAACAAAACTCCATTTTGTGAAAACAGTCCCACTGTAACCAGTCTCAACACTTGTAAACACAGTTACGAAACATTGTGTTGAGATTTATTGTCCCAAGTAGATAAATATTTTTTCACTTAATTTTGCATAATTACTTAATATATCAGTTTTCTGGAATAAACTTTTGTTGAATTTATGTAAACTGTATCAATAAAACCTTCTGCATTGTTCGAAAATACGATTTTTTGTAGATGTTTTTATGGAAAACAGGAACAATAATAGAGAATATTTTAATTATTTGATGTAATTATAAGGGCGCATCGGTGAATTTGTTAAAATGACATCAAATTGCACGATGAATTTAATTTTGCAGAGTATTTTCGAACAATTAAGAAGTAAATATCCCAGAACCAAATTTTATACTTACATATTTTTTTGTGATGGCGGTGAAGATTTAATGACATCCACAAAAAATAAATACGAAATAATAATAAAAAATGACAAGTAGAGGAACGGCGACGAATGAATGATTGAATGAATGCGCGGTAGAAGTGAGCACAAATAAGTCGCAATGTGTCGACACGGCGACAGACACAGTGTGACTGAAAGTTACTGTTACGATTATTCCCCACTTTTCGAAACGGCGTAGAAACACAGGTCGACACGACAACGTAATGCTACGAAACAATGTTACAAAAAAGTTCCGTTACGACACAGTAAGTGTCGAGTTATGTCGTAACCGCTACTTGATATGGCTGTATGGGAAGTCAGCTCAGCTTATTTTTTCTTAGATAGTTGCCGGTAATCGAGGGTATCCTAGACGATCCCGAGACTCCCATTTCTTTAATTGAAAATGAATTATGGAAACTAGTAATTTGGGCAATTGGTTCCATGCCAGCTCGTGGAACATACTTAGCGGTTCTGGGTACTTACCAAAACTTTTATCAATCTATAAAGCAAACGATAGTGTTGGCCGAACTCTTTACTCTGGGGCTCGCGAGTGGGGAGGACTGTTCCTATACTCTCCAGTATGTTCCACCAGGGTTTGACCTATTTTAGGTTATATCTTTTTTTGTTTCTTTTAATCTTTTTGAACTATGAATCAACATTCAATACCTGGGTTCGAGTGATAAAGCTAACGAAAAACCCCAATCAATGTATTCTGTTCGCGGAATTCAAGACCATTACAAATCGAAGTATCTTTACAAAAGTCTTCTGTACCATTTGCTATTTTATCGATAATCACTATCAATGCCATACTAAACGACTACATCTGCAGAGATGAGATGAAAGGCAGGAATTGTGTAAAGTGACACGTATCACTTTAAACAGTCAACTCTCCCACGACGACGACGCATACGCGAAAACACCGGCGCCTGCGCATTACTCATACTAACAACGATCTAACCACGTGCGGCACGCGCAAGCCAAAATAAACAGTAGCACTCACGACATAGGAATTTAATTCATTCAACGTTTTGAGATCATAGTGATTCAATCCGGAACAGTGAATCACGATCATTTCCGAGTAAATATTGATTCACTTCCGCTATAGTACTCTAGTAGTTGAACCATCTTGTGCAAGGTGACGAGTTACTGGTAAGTGAGCCTCATCTGTTGAGACAGTACCAACAGGTACTAGTGCGGCGCAGGTAGATCCGGCTCGCAAAAATTTATGTCTCAACGTCTGTGGAGAAAGTTAGTTTTAAGAATGATTGCCTTAAAATTTAGTCATCGCATTTAACACCATTCATCTGGTGTAGGTATGTTGAAACTAATTTATTTAACCTGTAACTTTGTTCGTTACTCAGCTACTCAGTTAGTTTTTAGGGTTCCGTACGTCCTAATGTAATAACGGAACCCTTATAGGATCACTCGTGTGTCTGTCTGTCTGTCTGTCTGTCACAGCCAATATGCTCCGAATCTACTAGACTGGTTAAGTTGAAATTTGGTACACATATGAATTTCTGTGACCCTAACACGGACGTGTAACGTAAATAAATGAATTTTGAATATGGGGTCACGTTGGGGGGGCAAACAAAAAATTAAAAACAAACGTTTTGCTAACGTACTGTGTGACATATCAAATGAAAGGGCTTGTTGTGAGGATCTCAAATATATTTTTGTATAATTATAAAATAAACAGTTTTGAAGTTATTTAAGAAAATATATGAAAATTGACCACCCCTCCCTTATCTCTGAAACTACTGAGCCTAAAATTTCGATGAAATTTAGTTTAATAGAACGGCCAAGTTATACATTTTGACCAAGATGTAAGGTTTGAAGAGTTAGGGCTCGTCGAGTTAGGGGCTTGGCTTTGCATTAGATCTGATAACTTTTTAACAGTGAAAACGTTAAGTCTTGGCAACCTACTTTACATGAAATGTCTTTGGCGGGTAACATATTTTTCCTATGGAACCCTCTTCAGGCGAGTTCAACTGACAATATTGTCTGGTTTTATTTGAACTACTAGCTTCTGCCCGCGACTTTATTCGCGTGGAAGTCGTAAGATAACACAATATACTAAAATAACAGCCACATCCTATAAAACTTTCCTGTATACTACCTACGTTTGTAGTTTTGGCCAAAATATGAAGACAGTCAGGACTGGTGACGCGAGAGCAAGCGACGTAGAGTTGTCTGTGTAAGAAGCAGCTCGTCCTGAGGTCGACAGCCGCAGCCTTTAGTAGTAATTTCCCATTACTTTCAAAGTTTTTCGTATTTAGTGAATTAATGATCGCCTGCGCGCCTGTACACAAGGTGGAGACGACAATACGACAATAAATTAAACTGCGTACCTAATGCCATTCCCAGTCTGTATTCAAAATTCAATCAAATATATCCAATAGGTTAGTCACTATAGCTAGTCAATGATTGGCAAAACCCATAGTCGGCCAATCATTGTCTATAGTGTGTTAGAAAAAATTGTATTTTTTTATTTTAATGCTAGGGTTTATTTCATAGTTCCAAAATACTTTTATGCATAAGTATTGCCAGTGTTTTCATTTACTGTCGTATTGTTGTCTCCACATTGTATACCACCTAATGGCACAACACTGGTACACTGACTGATGCTTTCTTACAGATTATTCCTGACGAACAGCTATCACTAAAATAATAGGGAGCCGGGAGACTTCTCAGATTTAATGAAATACAATAAGGTAATACCACTTTCCAAATCCAGGGACAGTATAGACACCAACAATTATAGACCAGTATCCGTGTTGCCCAATATTTGGGAGTGCTGATGGATGATGGACTTAGGTAGGACAGGCAGATTGCCTCGTTCATTACCAGAACTAGGCGGCTTATAAATGTGTTCAGGACCCTAAGGGATTCTGCAACACTGGATAACCTAAAACTAGTCTACCTAGCCCTATGTCAGTCCATTATGCAATATTGCATAACCGTGTGCGGAAGTGCAACCAAGACCTACCTGCTCGGAGCGAGCACAGGGAGCTGTGCTCAAGGTTATAACCAAGAAACTGTACAGGTTCCCCAACTCACAATTATTATCTGAATCTAAAGTCCTCACTGTCCGCCAGCTCTATGTGCTCAAATCCATCCAAAGAAAACAAGGAAATGTTCCCTTACCCGACCCAAATAAATGTAGCAAATCCTCCATGTGCCCTACTACGAGTATACCCTGCCGGACCTCAATTGGCAACCACCAATTTAATAGCTTAAGCAGCAAACTTTACAATCTCGCAAACAAAAAGCTAAACATAGCTATAATGTGTCGGCAGGAAATGAAAAAGAAAGTAGCAGACTGGCTCCAAAAGATGGACTATCAGGAGACTGGAAGTTTATTCACATTCATAATATAAGATGATCTAAAATCGATACACACTGTCACCCATTCTTACTTTTTCCCGTTCTTACACACATTGAAAGGTGCGAACCAAACCAGACACTCACTCACTCCCATATGCACACACACAACACACTTCCACCACATACACATTTACACACATACACTCATCAACTCACACGACTTCACACACAGACATACAAACGCACATAAATAACTCTTCAGCATTATTACTTTATTTTTGTAATTTTAATTTTAATTCCTACATAATGTGTGTTTTACCTTCTTTTTGTAATGAATAAGTAATTTTGACCTATATGTGTTACCAAATGGCAATAACCTTGGCTGTCAACTTTGTAGCGACACTTCTCCAAAATGCTGATAGATTGAAAATAGAACCCATGGCTGAACGCTAACCCCAAAAATATTTTTTTGAGCGATTTGTAGAGATTTTTTTCCAAGATCTTTGATAAGGCTGACAACACCGATATGGGCCTATAATAATTATTGACACAGTCTCTGTCCCCACCCTTATAAATTGGGTGAACAATAGCATTTTTCAAAGCATCAGGGAACACGCCAGTAATAATAGCACGATTACAGATGTACGTTATAGGTGGAATCAGTACGCGTCGGCACTCTCTGAGGAAGGAAGCAGCTGTAGGATAGTGGTTTCAATGTCCGCTTCACCTACTTCTAGTAGAACGAGCGAGTTAGGTAGATAGTTTTTGGAACAGTCTAAGGCGGGGGGTTGAGCGAATACAGAGTCCTCTGTAGCTGAGGTTTGAGACAGAAGGATGTTATTGGCTAGATTGTTACCGACATCTCATCTCATCTCATTTTTTAGTTCCAAAGTATTGTCTTTAACTTTGAGTCTTAGTTATCTCTTTGATAGCTTTCCATAGGGCTTTAGGGTCTTTGCCTGCTTTGTCCAGTTGACTTTTCTCTTATGCGATTTTTAGTTTTCGTAGGAGTTGATTTGTAAAGTTCCTATATCGTGTATATGTTACTTTAAGTGTCATGTTATCTGGAGTTTTTTTTTGCTTTAAAATGTACGAGCCTCGTAACCTATCCCGATTTTTAATACAGCGCAGGAGCCGGCGGAGCACGGCTTAAGGATTTTTTGCTTATAAGGCACCAAAACTGTGTGCGTCTGTTTATTAATAATTGATGCGATTATTTAAATTAAGCAGTTGGTTGTGGTGTTAGCGTCATCCATTTCTAAGAGAGGTTTGAAGTTTGTGCTTTTTATTTCGAGTTTTATTGACGAACAATCAATACGAGTTTTAGCGTTTTTGTACTGATGTTTAGGACACACGATTTCTATGAACAATACAACAGGCATGTGAGCGGTTATATTTGATTGTAGTACTTGTCTTGTAGAAGGCAGTTTAGATTTTAGTAAAATGTAGTCAAGACAAGTTTTGATCCTAGTAGGAAGTGTATGCGTATTCCTCTGAAATAGGGTCTTTATTCATGCTACAGATGGCGATGTTGATATCACCAACAAGGACGTGCGTACTAGTTTTTAGTCCAGTGTAGACGGTATTTAAACTGTCTGAGAAATTATCGTGGTTAATTCTAGTCTTAAGTGAAGGGGGGCGATAAATAGCAACCATTTCTAAGTTCTTTCCTATTCGACAAACCATACAGTTTGCAGCATTGAAAGCTGGTTCATAAACTAGACAGGTTAGTTTTGTGCTGGTAAAAATAATAAGACCGTAATTTTGGTTAACTGTGTTTGTGGTGTATTGTGATACATAACCATTTAGGATAGATAGATCTTTTACCTTGCTAAGCCAATTTGCGGTAAACTATAGAAGAATACGAATAAATAGCAATGTTGCTCATCCCCGATAGCAAATAGTGTGATAATTTATAGTCTGCAGAAGTGGAGACTGACCAGACTTATACGGGAATATCTATGATTTTTTAAATAAAATGTATCCGGTAGTATTTGCGTGATGCTGGAGTCCGTGATTCCTGTTCGGTCGTCAATAATCTGTAAGAATGCATCTTGTTTATGTTATTCATTATTGTATTATTGTTGTGCCATAAGGTAGTTTATGCAGGAACGCAGGCATTCATTAATTCACTAAAAACTAAAAACTTCGGAAGCAAGGGAAATTACTACTGAAGGCTGTGGGTGTCGACCTCAGGACGATCTGGCTCATGATCTGGATCTGGCTTCTCACACGAACAATTGTTCGCCACTTGCTCCAGCGTCACCAATCCTGGCTCTCTTAATAGTTTGGCTGCTGAGACCAAAACTACAAATGTAGTATGCAGGGAAGTTTTATAAAAATGTGGTTGTTATTTTAGTATAATTTGTTGACTTACGACTTTCACGCGAATGAAGTCGCGGGCGGAAGTTAGTGGTCTTAATAAAGGTGTATCATTCTAGTGTATCGAGTCCAACAGCCCGCGGGCGCGTGGCGGTAATGAGTTTAGTGTCAAAACCGAAATGAATCAGACAATCAGTAGCACGCGTGCGTAACGGAACGTAGGGAGCGCGCCAAAAAATGTGCGCCATCTTGAAGACCGCGGGAATCTCCAGCTTGATTCAAAACAAAATGAATAGTAAATGACCTGTCCGAATTTTCGGGGAAGCGGATGTTTTTTGAGCTTTGAGAAAAAATTGATGAGTTATTTTACCAAAATGCTACGTTAAACTCAACCAGTCTTACATTTAGATACTTACCTATACCTACTCACATTATCCACATAACAGATTTCCTCTACAATAAATATTATGCAATAAACTTGCCAGTTACCTACTATATTTCCTTGGCAATTCCTTATAAATATAACAATCTCTGTTAGAAATACAGATACCTACAAGAAAACCAATTTCACTCTCCTAAGAGCGGGGAACTTTTGTTTTTTCGGCAGTAAATGACGATGACGATAAAAATGACAAGTATTCAGATGCCACATCACCAAAGAATGGCTGACGATGTAATATTGGCAAGAACTCAAATACGACAGAAATTTTGCGCGTGCTTTAATGTTTTTAACGTGATCAACACAAAGACATTAGTAAACTTAATAAAAAAGGAATATTTCAAACTCTTTAGACATGATTTTACTTTAAAAAAATTACTTAGAATATAAACGCAATAACACCTCAACCCTATTGCCACATTTATAAAAAATTGCCCTGCTTGTCCCGTACGTCCCTCGTCGTTAAGATAGCAGTGGTAATGACCGGTGGTCATTACGCAAGCGATCTATTAAGATACGCTTCGTTTTGGGGCAGATTGCGTCTTCTCGCGCTCCTAGGGGATGAGGGCCAAATAGAGTTAAGAATGTGGAACATTCGGGAGGGATTGATGAACAATCATCAGTTTCCCAATTTTGTCGCTCATTATTTGAAAGGGGTTAAGCAACAACGCCATTCTCAATGACAATTTTGGGGAAATTATCCAAGATTTTGTAAGAATGCAATTTTTATTATGGTTCAAGTTGCTACTGCTAATCATTCACATTTGACCACAAGTGAGTTAAGAAGTAATTTAGGTACATAAAACATTAAAAAATACCATCGGCCAATTTCAATTAAAATAAAACGATCTCGGTCGGGATTCCACAAAAAAAGTAGCAATGTAAGTCTTTGTATAGGCAGAATACATTCCTTGCAGTCGCATAGTTTAGCGTACGGTGACCCTGAACCAGGTGACCCACATACCGAAATGCATCGAAATATTTTTACACTTAGGCCTAATGAAAATTACTAAACTATACTAAACATAATTTGTATTTCACTATAAAGTGATAAATTTTATAAGGAAATAAATAAATTGACCAGTAATTACCAGTTCAAAGTTTAATTTCGGAGAAACAATGTGAGTCAGTTACCGCGCGTGATGAATGGAACGCACCCGGCTGTGTGACTCATTCACCGCGCATCCATTCATTAGTTTTTTGGCGCGCTTTCTAGTTTTTACTTTACTACGCGCCGATAGATGGCGCTGATTTAAATTAGAGCATTACAATGATGTTATTTCTTTTTTAGTTTCTAAATAATTATTACTAAGAATAATTTATCGCAGATCCATTGATGAGCTAAAGAAATACACCATAAACTAGCAAATTAAAAGGGTACAGAAACAGAAATCAACATGTACATAATTATGTAGGTTGGTATGTACCTACGCAAGATTATGATCGTTTCAAATTGTTTGATCCAATGCAGCATACATCACAATTTATCATAGTTTATTTAACAAAGTTCTTGGGCCAAGAACATTTTTTCGTTCATCATAATTCCTAAAATCGTACGAGGATTTTACGGTCCTTGGAGATGCGCGTTGATGTCTAACATTCTTTAAGGTATACGTATACTTAGGTAGTAAAAAAGAGGTCAAACGTTTGCCTATTCATGAAAAATGAAAGAAGTAAAGAATCTAAGTAATCATAAACACTAGTACTCACTGTAGTCCACAGCGGCTGCGCTGGTGGTGGCCTGGTGTTCAGGCAGTGGCTCCGGCGGCGCCTGCCCCGTGGCGCCGGCGTGAGCATGACGTAGGTACGCGTGGTAGATACGTGCCGACTGCTCGCTGCCGTCGCATACCTGGACATGGAGATTTTTGAATTAAAATGGTCTAACTTTTATGCTTAAGGGCTCGGCAGGTTCAGTTTTCACCAAAGCAGACAGGAAGACGTTGAAGCTAAACGGAGAGATATAAAAATAACGAAAACGTATGTTCGAGGAATATTCTCTCATCTCCGCGTGTGCGGATTGAAGGAGTATACTGCCTGTGATTTTTGAAAAGGAGTCTTTTTTTCTAAGTCTCCCTGATTGGAAAAAAACGGGGCTGACTTTTAATTTGACAATCACTTTTTTCATGTAAAACGGCGTCAATGTTATCAGTTATGAAAAAAAACTGATGTTTGTTCAAGTCAATATCATCTGAATATCATTACCGTCTCTATGGACCAGCACCCTAATTACGTAACACACTATCTATCACAATCTTAATCATTTTGAAGCATATTGTTAAACCATTGCTTCTTAAGTTCGAAAAATTTGTGTGCTCAACAACGTAAATAACGCAATGAATGTTGTTGAACTGTCAAAATGAAACCCATTCCTACTGGTAGAGTGTTACGTAATTATCCCGCTGTTTTGGGGGAAATACGCTGATTTCACTTTCAGGTTACAGTTTAGGTTTCTTCATGCTCTATGCTCTATGCATGGGTAAAGCGACCGCCGCAAAAAACTGGCACACAAACATAAGTACACATTTTGGGATGCATAAATGATTTAGTTTTGAGTATAACAGCAGAAAGAAGGATAAAGTTTATTTACAATGTGCAGGGAAAAACGACCTTCAGCCAATTCAGACATGGCTTAGAAAAGGCATTTCATAAAAATAATTGTGCGTTTGTTCTGACTTCCATAGTAATTTAAAACTAACATTCATTGACGCAGGTATCGGCATGGGCGCCCCTGTGCAAGGTATTGACGACCTGGTGAGGGTCGCGGGAATCCTCTGAATGCAGGAATGGGGGTCGACGTCGATGCTTGGGAGGTGCCTATATTCGGCAGTGGACGTCTTTCGGCTGAATGTTGGTGATGATAACGTGTTTCGTATAACTTGCTTTAGTTGGTCCGTACCTGCAGCCAGTTATCCTCCGTGAGCTGCAGCAGCGCGCGGCCGCTGTCGGGCAGCAGATGGCGGCGCGGTGCGCACACGCCGAACGTACGCGCCACCCAGCGCACGCAGCGCAGCACGTCTCCACGCTCCCATTTCTCCGGATCTGGAACGTACACATGTAAATCAGTATTGTAAGGGACAGTGCAGAAGTTGTTGCCCAATAGTAACGGCCTCGGCTTACGAGTAGTCGTGGGTTAAAAAACCCAGACAGGCCCGTTCCTTAGTGGCCAACGGCTAAGCATTGTATGAAAATGTAGACAGTATCGTCCACTGCGACCCACGGCCACGCTACGCACGAAACATATGAACCGTGGCAAACCGCTCCGTCACAGAGCATCATTATAATACTGGTAGGCTCCGAGCACATCCGTAGCAGTGGACGGTCGACTCTACTCTGTGGAATTTATTTTATCAGCACTGATCAAAATGGTAAATCATCATATTTGTGAGGAAACCGGCATGCCTCAGAACCCAAAAATTTTAAGACGTATGACATCAACCAACCCAGACTGCAGGGCTCGCGTGAGGCCCGTGGTAGGTTACGGTCGTGAGGATTAGTGAAACGTTACCACAAGTCTCCTCCTCCTGATAGATGCTTACAATACTTTATGATCACTCAATACATCGATGTGTAGCCGAATTCGAACTCGTAGTATTACCATAAACTTGTCAACGACGGACGGTACAAAGTAATAACTGTCGTGTTTCATATCACAACAGAAACTGAAAGCTCAGAAAATCTTGTTGCCAGTCTTAAGTTTAGTAACAATGTCTGTCCAAAATCTACATCTTTTTAGTAAAAGAGGTGAAAGACACAATTATATCACTAGATATAGGTTCCAGGCTGCCTAAAGTATACTTATCTTTAAAATTTTACAATAAAATACCTTCCCACACACTTCAACTGAATGAAACGAAATTTAAACCTTGTCTACAACGCACACTATGCAGCCAAGCATATAAGTAGGGGATTACATCGCTGATAAAAATACTTGGCTCACCGCTGGTCCTGCTCCACAAGGGAGCAAAAACTAATTATTATTATTATTATTACTAACTGATTAGCATTTGAAACTACTGTTGGAGCTGCTGAAGATTTTAAAAACTATCTTTGCATTGTATAAATTCAACCTTTTAGGATTGTAAAATTGCATAGCGCATGTGTGAGTACTATGTACATACTATAAAGCTATCATTTACTGGGTACGTCTTCCATTCACTTGAATGTGCCCTGGCGGCTGAGAGTATGTCATGCTCACTCTAATGTCTCGCTGGTGGTGGCGTGTGTGTTGGACCATTTAGCTCCCTTGAAAATGGTTGAGCTAAATGGTGCTAATCCATGCGTCTGGTTCGTGAACGGGCGCCGTCAGCAGGAACTGGTCATCTCTTAGCTGCCACGGCTTATTTTAAATTAATTTGAATTGTTTTTGTCTTTTTATTACGCATCGTTCTCACATGCATAATTTCAACATGAATGATGTAAGCAATATTTTGTAACCATATTTTGATTTTAAAGAGTGTCCGTGGAGTTTCTTATCCGTTCTTCTCCATAGGTACCTACTACGCTTTGGAATAGGCAACTAGCTCCATTTTTCTGACTGACCGATCCCTTGACAATTCAAAAGTGCGTGTTTATTTGAAAGTTGTCTGTGTTTGAAATAAATGCTTTGAGTTGAGTTGAGTTGTCTCTATGTTCAGTGTGAAAATGAGATAATACACAGCAGGCAACTCGTGTAGGTTTTTATCAGTGATATTATTACTGTAGCTGCTGAAACATATGCAACTTTACGTTGTGCCAACTAGAAATAAACGAAATTAAAATGTTTATTTTCCCTTGACATTAAAGTCCTTAATACATATTTCAGAAGGTTAACGTGAACCGACAAAGTTTTATATAATTACAGGAATACTGACCTACCAATTAAGCATTAATAAATACGTCCGTGCGTCTTAAAATAACACGGACAGTAAGTATAAAAGTCTGATTCAGTTTAGCTGAAAACCAACAAATCGAAACTCATTCCAATATTTTCAGTAAATGCGCAAGTAAAATGGGAAACGACTTGTCGCGGTGCTTCTGAATAGTTACAACTTACAATGAGTATATACTTTCGTAAAATGGATTCTCAATATTATGTCACGTGAAAGCAATATTCAGTCTATTCAGATAAAACTTTATCCATTTCTTGAGAATATCGTCAAACATTCGCGTAGCACTGCATGCCTAGCATCGTAGCCGTAGCACCGATTCATCCATAATAGAGCACCATCTATGTTAGTCGAAGCCTCGAGGGCTGTACGGACGTTATGAGAGAAAGAGATAACCTACGTCAAAGTGGCAGTAGAGTAGAACAGAATTGTTAATTTTGCAATTAACCGATGCGAAGCTTTTCTTTAAGAATGACAACCACAGGACCTGGTAAAGGTAAAGTACCAGTTAAGGCTCCTTGGAACAGTCCCTAGGCCCATACACATTATAATCAGTGACATTCATGATATTATCATGATCATCATGAGAAGGGAGATCGGATGTCCCTAATTTCCTCGATATGAAATAAATCGCCAAAGGCTGATCAAAAATCAAAATCAATAGTCATTTATTTAAATTAGGCTAAAAATCAGAACTTTTTGAACGTCAGAATTACATAAGTCAGTTCCCAAAACGCCCGCCCTTCACCACTTCCTAGAGCTTTGGTCATTAGTGATGCTCCTTCAATCAATAACGTAACCACGTATCCTTATGTAATTAATATGCAGTTTATAGCTAGGGTTTATCTTATTTATTTATTTTACTTTAACGTAAAACGGCTATCCGCTAATTACATTAGTTAAAGAAAATTAGTCAAGTCAGATTAGATCGAGTTGAGTTAGTTAATCTTATGTCCAACATTGGACGTCTTTCGGCTGAGATGATGACGGTGATGGTAAGCTAGGATGCATCACGTTGGAACACTGCATTGCGGCAGATTTAAGATATAGGTACTTCCAGCGAAAGAGACCTTTCCCAAGAAGCAGGATGTGTATTAAAATTATGAAATAGATATGAACAATCCAATTCAGTTAGTATATAAATTGTCGCACGGCCTGATACAGACGTGTGTTTTAAATGTCACTTGCGTTGTTTTTATCGAGATTCCTAGAAATTGATGTGTCAGCTGTCTTGTAGTCAATAATGTGTCGAAAGGTTAATAGTATATTTTAAGGCTGGAAAATTATGATAATGTTTTTAACTCATCACGCATCATTAATGAGACACAATTGATTATCTATTGTTTTGGCCCTCTAGCGGGCCACCTCGGGCCTGACTAGTTAAATTCATTCATTCATTGTATTTCTCTGAAGGCAATTACTACATAAATATATTGTCCTTATTAAAGTAATGGCGCTCTCATGTAAGTATATCCGCCTATGTAGGTACATAAGAAATGGAAGCAACCCGTTACACCTAGGCACCATTTTTAGGGTTCCGTACCAACAGGGTATCTCTCTTGTCTCTTCACTAAAATAATTAAAAAAATAGTAGTGTTAAATATTGTACGGTGGTGCGGAACCCTTCGTGTCCGAATCCGACTCGCACTTGGCCGCTACTTTTTACATCATTGTGATATTATTCGTTTGGGTTAAATATAACTTTCAGTTTAAATTACTCAATGTTTAATGATACTACATAATTATATTCAGCACATAAATGTACCCTCCCAAAATGGGGTAAGTAGTGAGGGGTTGCTGCCAAACTTCTTTCAGTTTCTTTATTTCAGTGTACGTGAAAAAACGACAATACCTATTATTGTTTTTATTAAACTTATTTTTTAAATAAATTACCTACGTTTTGATTTTGACGAATCTAAATCAATGTAGAGCGCTATAAAATAATAGAAACTAAGTAAAATTAATGTGTGACTCAATTTGAAGTTGGAATTGGATGAAATAGCGAGCTCCAGGCTACAGTTTATGGTCGTAGGCCTAAACACGGACCCGCCGACCGAACACTAGTACTTACCAGAATATTATTGTAATTAACTATTCGTTGATTGTTTACATAATTATGGCCTGACGTAAAATTGATGTTCTATAAAACCTATTCCTTAGTAAATTATTAATTTAGCTAAGTATTCAAAGAATCAGTAAATCCACTAGATAGGTACTAAAAAGACTAATTAAAAATATAAGTTTTATTGTTTTATAATTATGAGACCGATGCAATTTCAGGATTTCTTTTATTATTAACTAGATGACAAAATAGATGGATATTTAAATAATGAAATAAGTAATTTATTTCATTATTTAAAAATCCATCTATTAGAGGAATTAATGTCGGCACAGTCCGTGTGTTTGTTTTTATAACTTTAGCTAATTTTAATAAAGTTTACAAGTTTTAGCCTGATTGAAAATTCTTTAGTTTCTAAGAACTTAACGACAGTAGATAAAAATATTTTAATAATTATAATTTTAGAGGTAAAATACTTCGAATGTCTAAAGTTGTTATGAGGTTATTATTTATATTGGAGTGATGCTCAAATCTTAGCTAATTCTTGGAGCATATCACAGTTTCCGTACATAATATTTGTGTAAACAAAAATGCAAAGTAAGTAAATGTCACAAAGAAATATTGTTTTTGTTTTCCTTAATCGATATACATGCGCTGTTACCACACGTAAGGGTAACATAATGATTAGTAGAGAGACTAGTGAGTCATGACTAGTAGAGAGTGGAGTCCTGTTCAGATCCGTGCATCCTTCGAACGAGGTTAGAACACCGCAACCGAACCGTAACACTTTCGGTTTTGGAAGATTCACATATGGGTCACTTGCACTGCACAACACTAGGCACTAGAGGTGGGACATTACCGGCGGGCACGGTGTCATCCCCCGACTCGTCCACGTCGGAGTCCATGCATTCATTGCGGGGCGCCAGGGTGTCCTCACTCGCAGCGCGGCACACTAGGAGACGCGGCGCGCTAACACGCACGTTTTTATACTAAGATTCGCGAGTTCGCGACAGCGCGTCACCGACGTGACGTAGCGATTCGTCAGCGCTCTGCCTTGCGTCGAGGAAAACGCTTTCTGGGAAGAAGCTGCGCTTGCGACTCGCGCGCTGCACGCTCGCGTCCAGATCACAGCCCGCACTGTTATGCTTTCAATTGATGAACACGTTTATAAATATCAATGAAAGTGATAATAATATCTTAATAAGCTTAAATTAGACAAGGAAATATGATTTGCATAATACAGTATTTTCACGCTGGTTATACCTACTTTACTTTTGGTTTAATTTAATTACAAAAAAAATAGTTCGTAATTGAGGCGACAGATGGTGCTACCTCTCGATGCATTTTCAGGGCAATACAGTTTTCACGGAGATCGCAATACCTGAACTTATTAAAAAAAAACGAGAGTTACCAATCTAAATGCTGAAAGTAGGTACATAAGTTATTTGTTTAGCTGATAATAATTATATTTATATAACGATCAATTATTGATGAATCACAATGATTCACCATGCGCGCCAAAAGCAATATAATCGTAGGCATCACGAACTAATTATTATCAAGATAGATCAGCACTTAACTGAATATTTACACGATAACACCAGCGGAGCAGATGCAACACTAGCTGCACCGCAAACGACCTGCTAAACGGTTATCTTGCAGTACAATGCACGAGCCATCTCTACGCGCATTACTTATTGGAATTACGACCTGAATCATTGTAGATATGTACAACTAGAAAACTTTAACGGTTTTCTATCTAAGAACGTAATACATAGGTACATAGGTACCTACCTATCTAGTGATATCTATTACTAGCCATAGGTTATGCATAAGCATTATGTAAATATGGATGCCGGGAAAACCATAGCCAGCCTGCCAGCAGCTACCAGCCGCCAGCCACCAGCCGCCAGTGACCAGCAGCCAGCCACTAGCCGTCATGCGCCTCGCGACCTCGGACGCGTTGTTTTTTTTCTATATCATCTGCCACATGAATTTCAAATATTTATAAAGATAGTAAACCTATGGAGCGAAAAAAGTGTTAAAAGATTTAGAATGGACTGGCCGTGTGGGCAGTGGGCAGGCCTCGTATGAGATGCAACGGCGGTTAGTCGATTATAGCTTTAAAGCTTATTATGCCCAGTAGTATGAACTTAAGTAGTACTTAAGCACCCATAAAGTTGGACCGTCACATGTACCTGTTACAGCGGCTCTCATAAAGTTCGAACGCTCGTAGAACTACTTCCCCAGACGATGTTCTGCTTCACCAACAACTCTATGGAGGCTGCTGACCTGGCAGTGCCGGTATCTGTAAGTAATCCACGATCATGCTGATACTTATTAAGATTCGAGACTGAGATGACAGTAGCTACTAACAATAATTATGAATGTCTCCTGTTACGATAATTATTATGAATCAAACTAATAAATTGTAATAACAAAAAAACCCCTAAGTATTTTATCAAGCAAGTAGGTATCTTGTTTAGCAATAAAGAAAGTTAGCATACCGACCTTTAACAAATTATTCAATCAATATCTAAAAATAAGACTAAATACATAGGTACAGTCAGCAACAAAACTCGGTTAACACTTATTATTGAGCAAGATATTCAATTTAAATTAGATTTCAATTTAACAGAAGTAAAATGTACAGAATTGGTTTACGGTAAATAATTTGGTACTAAATGACAAAAAAACCCAAATGCATTAGGTTTAAATTAGTTACCAAATGTTAGAAGTAGCGAATGTGACATCACATTGAATGGAAAAAAACGAGAATTTTAGATCAACCATTTTTCAGATTATCTAAAGTACACCCTTCTTTTATTATGGGGTACAGTGTTAAATTTTACAACAAAATACCTTGTGATATTTCCAATGAAATTAAAGAAAATTTAAAACTCATATTAACAGTACGTACACTTTGTAAACAAGCATATTACAAATAAGAGGATTATATCCAAGATAAGAATGCTTGGAAACATGCTGGTCCAGCTCCGTAGGACAATCTTGAGTCTAGACAAAATCCTAATTTATCATTTTTATGACATTTATTTAACATTCTGTGATTACTTTAACTAACACACTAGATTACTACTTGTTAAAGTTTTGGGGAAATCATCTACTTTTTCAATATTTGTAAATATGTGAGCATCATGTATCTATCACATAATTAATTTACCTGTCATTACTTTATTTTTAATTTTGTTTACCTATTGTGGAATAGTATTTTTATTCTAGGTGCATCGTCTTTACATCTAATTATATAATCAATGTAAGTATACAAAATATTGTAAAACATAAGAGTAACTGTGGTGATTCTTGCCCATTCTTCTCCATACAAAACTACCTTTTGGAAGGGGCAACTATGTAGAATCAATTTTATTTTTTTGTAAATTTTGACGTTCAAACGTGCCTTTTATGTGCCTATTTGAAATAAATGATTTGACTTTGACTTTGAACAAAATATTTTATTTATATCATTTGTTTTATGCTAAAACGTAAACTAAGTGCATTTATTTCGTTATCGAGTTCGAAAACTATAGCTCAGAGTTAATTCAATTAACTCTTAGCTATAGTTTTACCATCGATGCAGCAAGATATAATTCTGTTTATAATTTTAAGTATGTCAATTTTGGTTCCTTACCTACTTACATGTAAAAGTGAGAGTGTTAATGGACTTTTGATGCAGACTGTACCTATGAGAAAGATACTTACTGAAATCGATTTCCCCATTTGCAGTTTCATTGACGAAATTGCTGTTTAACAAATAACTTTAACAATTATCACCAATCTCCGATCGGCGACATGAAGCTACTGTATGTACGAGTAGTATGCTCGGCGCAGTCTATGCAGTCGGGCTCGCTACATGTTTGTCTTTTTCTCTGACAGTTGATTTTCTTACTTCGTTCACGTCTACGAGAGACGAGGATTTGAACAAAGCATTGCTCCTGTAGGACCGCTAGCTGTTCCGGCGGGATCTCATGGCGACATAGAGAGTGCGACTTTCGCAACCCAGCGCTGGACACGCAACAATTACGGCGATAAGTCCCCTCTTTGAGGAGTGGCTAGAGAGACGCCACGGCGTCCTCACCTGGCTCACCTTCCGCCTGACGCAGGTCCTCACCGGTCACGGTTGTTTTGGGAGGTTCCTGTTTCGCATAAGGCGGGAGGAAACGCCCGGGTGTTACCACTGTGTGGATCGCCCGGAGGACACGGTGGAGCATACGGTGGAGGTCTGCCCGGCTTGGGCGGAGCACCACGTGTCCTCGCGGAGGCGATCGGCGGCGGCGATCTCTCGCGTCCGGCCCTGGTCCAGGCCAAGGTACGTTTCGCGTCATAAAGGGTCATGTTTGTCTAGTTATATTTTCAGGACATTATAACGTTATCAAATGAACTTGATTTTCACTAAGTGCGTTTGAAATGTAAGTTTGTGTCTGTAGGTACCTTGTACAAGCCCCCCCCCCCCCCCCCGACCCCCTCGATCTTTCTTAAGACAGAAGCTATTTAAGTATCTACTGTATTTTTATTGATTATTTATTTTCCTAATTAAAATTAATGGTAGGTATTTGGTGCCTAAGCACTGAAATTAATCATGCCTGTTCTAAAATATTGTTTTCGTCAAAGTGTTAATAAATTGATTATCAGAGAAAGGCAAACGCGATATGGTGACGGTCTGGCGGTGATTCATATGATTCACAGTGATAACAGATGTTAGAGATCGCTGATATCACCTGGTGACCGACCAACGGAGCTGAATGAAAAGCTATCAGCAGCTGTATCTACTATCTCGTAAATATATGACATAAATAAATATATGATATAACAGTGCAAACTCTATATCTACATAATATGTATTAAAAACACATCCGGTGACCAACCGACTGATTAACTGACTGACAAAGTGGCTAACGCTGATTTTTTGGGTTCCGTACCTCAAAAGCAAAAACCAAACCCATATAGGATCGCTTCGTTGTCCGTCTGTATGTCTGTCTGTCAAGACCCATTTTCTCAGGAACGCGTGGAGGTACCGTATCAAATTGAAGTCAATATCAAGTACGTAGGTATACGCGTATACCTACGTACTTGAGCTCCAAGCTTGGGCTTGGGCTCCAAGGGACCGCGGTCCCTTGGAGCCCTAAAAAGTCAAGCTTCTAAGTCAACGCAATAAAAAAATACGGCCATTTATCCGACATATTTTGATACTCCCAAATAAATCTAAATCCTATCTATACCTACTTCCTGTTGACCTAGAATCATAAAATTTGGCAAGAAGTAAGGTCAGCACAAGTACCTACAGGAAAAAGTCCCAAAATCGGTAATTTGTTGTTTTGTCACACAAAAATATCTTTTGCGATTACAAACTTACATTTGCAGTTGGAGAATTGACCGTGACGTATCGATGTATGTATGGCAGAACAGTTTTTCAAGTACAAAGTTAAGTTTGTTCTTGAGATAAAGTCATCCCAACTACGGGACCCTTTATTGTGCGTGGTTCGACACGCACTTGGCCGGTATTTTTTATCTCGTACATTTCAGTTACCTACCTGAGCTAAATAGTTCAAAGACAAACCTTCCACTCGTTACTATGATACAATACAAAATATACGACACAAAAAAAAAACACCATTGGCACTCGGGGACTGCCGCGGTAAAGCTATTGCATAGCATTTTTTATCAACTTATGCAATTATAATTATTTATTTATATTTTATTTATTCAGTATATTTTTTTTCTTTAATATTAATTCAAGTACAGTCGTACCATATACATACACGTTAAGCGAACGCTCGGCCGAGCTACATGGTAGGCGTTGTGGGGGGTGTTAGGTTTTATTTTCGTTACGGAATTTCTTGATTCGGTCGCCGCGCTCAAAGCCCGCGATAAAAGCTATGCAATAGTTTAAAAATAGTGTGGATACAAACACCCTGAAATTGAAAAGGAGGCAGGATTAGTTTTTTAAATTACGATACATACCTATTTGACACTGATTATAAGTACCTACGTAACTATATAACTTGCAATTTACAAGAGAGTTTACCAGTCAAAACCTCAACAGTTAAAAGTCTTTCAGATTACTAAGACTGTTAACAAACTTTGCATACGTTATCCAACTGTGTATCTATCACGTACGAGATGCGAAAGCTATTAAATTGGTCTTATCCAGATATTAGTATGGACGCGTGGGAAACAGCGTTCATATTGAATATATATAGGATCAAAGGAGAGTTCCGTTGACAAGCTCTGGGTATACGGAACCCTAAAATCACATAATAGGCTGGGGAACTGCTTGTTGACTTGAGACATTTTTAAAGAAATGGGTGATGGTATGGTGATGGGTGGAACTACACGCACATGAGAGCTTTCAGCGTTGTGTTTGAGATGGCAATTTAATGTATCTGCGATGCCTATGGTATTGCAGGATCTCTAAATATTCTGTGTGCGGGATGTCCATGACCGGTGGTGACCACGCACCACGAGGGGGCCGTCAGCTTTAATGCCTTAAAATGCTTTTTAGCATTTAGCTTTAGTACCTGTTTGAAACACAAAACCTTTAGTATAA
This sequence comes from Dryobotodes eremita, assembly GCA_917490735.1. Taxonomy (NCBI): domain Eukaryota; kingdom Metazoa; phylum Arthropoda; class Insecta; order Lepidoptera; family Noctuidae; genus Dryobotodes; species Dryobotodes eremita. Next base: position 23,033,351 of record OU823249.1, on the reverse strand, counting down.
ATAACACAATAACAAACACTATCGCACAATAACAAACCTTTGCAATAAAATAGCGCCAGTGCCTTTTTCTTCTGGTCGATACTTAGGTAATAAAATAATATAATCTAGCACGTATACAGATACTAAAGTTGATTGATCTGTGTCCGTAGGTTTCCCTTGAATTGTAATATTTATGAAACTTTAGTTACCTAGTTAAGTCTACCCACCACCTGGTCCATTATAAAAATGTGGGTACGCACTGTTCAACGTACCTATGACCTATTTTGATACCTAAAGACATGGAGTTGAGACAGTATCTTCAGTCGAATGTATTATAATTATTTATCTATGTTACCCAATCCTCGGACTCTGCGCAGGCGCCGCGCCGCACGGTGGATCGAAAATCGGCTGTAGAAGACATAGGATCTCGATTTCTTAAATGTTATTTTTTTTGCTGGAAATGACTTCTGCTGATCATTACTATTCTATAAAATGTCATATGAAGTAATTGTGTGCACAAATGGAAGAGTTATAATTTTTATAAGAAAAAAATGTATGGAGCTGACATGAAAAATGAGGATATCTCTGGAATCGCAAGGTTGGCCGTTATATCCTTGCACACTGTTATAGTACTATTTATTTGTGAATTTTTGACATACTTAATATCGCGGCATCACTTGCGATTTTTTTTTTAAATCTTCAAAATTAAAAAAAAAAAGTATATGATACATTTTAATGCTTAAATATGGCTATACCAAGTGTAATTTACAATATTTTTTATGCTTAGACCAAAACATTCTAAGAAATCACAAAGTCGTATTACCTACTTTGTGATTTTCATTTGAAATGACATGGTAATTATGAATTACGTAATACGTAATCTTGTCTAATGCCTCAAGTCCACATTAGCTAATGATTAATAAAACTTAATACCTATATACCTAGTTAAAAGGATACGTACCAAAATAATTTGGGGTACTCGCTAATTCAGCAATTAGTGCAGGATTAACTTAATGAAAGTAATTAGATAAATGTGATACCATCATTAGTCAATAACAATAAATAGTCAAACATTGGATTCACAACTTCAGTTCATTTAGAGCATTTCTAATACTAACATCTATCCTACCGTGTCTTTTTACTCAGTGATCGTGAATAATGGAAAGCATTATTACAAATTTGGATTTGTTTGTTATTCTGAGCAATCAGGATGCTTCGTCTTTCGATCATGAACTATTGTTCAACACACTTGTTATTCGACTGGGCTCTAGCCTTTCAGATGAAGACAGTGTTACCGTGAAAGAATTTTGTCGAAGATTTACACGGGCAGTTCAAAAGAGATGGTTACGATCCCACAGGAAAAGTGAAGTTTTTAGACGTGATTACAGTAATTGGCTTGAGGCAAATATTGACTGGCCAAACTGCGTGCAAACCAATTTGCTCATTCAAGAATCAACAAGTGAAAATATTTCTACTGAACCTGTACCTGAACCTGTACCATCAACTTCAACAATGAAATCAACTTCAACAATGACAAAAAGATCTCGAAAGCCGTTTGAAGATCTAAGTAACAAGCAGAAGAAGAGACGATCTGATGAACATATAGGCGATGACCCTAATGAAGTAGCTTATTCAGCTGCAGCACTTTTGAAAGGAGATGGTCGTGAGGATATTGCATCTGTTATTGAACATATGCTCCAAAATCCAGAAGCAGCAGAAAAAATCAAGGAAATGTTGAACAAACCAGCTCCTTCAACAATATTTTCACCAGAAAAAGCACTGGGTTTGCTACTTTCATTAAAACTATCGAAATGGCAATATATCACATTAAGGGAAACGACTATTCGAGAAGGTTCAAAGGAGATATATCCGTCTTACTATAAAGTGCAAAAAGCTAAGCTACAGTGCTACCCTCCGAACACATTTGTGACTGTAACGGATTCATCTGCTAAGATTGCACTACAAGCGTTACTAGATTTAACAGTGAACAGAATTTTTGAAACTATTCGTAGTCCTGATGCGATACAAGATAAACAATTGATATTAATATCAAAGTGGGGATTTGACGGTGCATCTAACCAAAGTAGATATAAGCAAAACATAGAGAGTGGTCAAGATGATTCCAGCATATTTATGACCTCTTTGGTTCCATTAAAGTTGACAGCTGACGGTGATACCGTATGGGTGAATCCAAAACCCTGCTCACCTAGGTATTGCCGTCCAGTCCAGTTTAGTTTTGTGAAAGAAACCAAAGACGTTGTCATAAATGAAAAAACTGCAATGAATAACGAAATTGAAGCTCTCGTTCCCTCAAAATGTAAAGGACATGAAATTAGTCACAAATTAATGATGACGATGATTGACGGCAAAATTTGTACATATCTGTCTGAAGCTAAGTCAAATGCGGCCTGCTACCTGTGTTTGGCTAAGCCTACAGAAATGAATAAGTTAGATGTCATTGCGTCAAAAACCATTTCTTCTGGTGTGTATGAGTTCGGATTATCATCACTTCATGCCCGCATTAATGTGATGGATGTCTTCTACACATAGCGTATCGTCTCGACTTCAAAAAGTGGTCTGCAAGAGGAGAAGGTCATCAAGAGTTATTGCATTCACGAAAAAAACTCATTCAAGATCGATTCAAAGATGATCTCAACCTTTTGATTGACATCGTTAAGCAAGGATCAGGCACAACTAACGACGGGAACACAGCAAGGCGGTTTTTTGAATTTCCTGATAAAACTGCAGCGATCACTGAATTAGATGAAGACCTAATACGCAGATTTGCTGTGATTCTGCAAGCTATCACATCTGGAGAGATTGTAGACGTGCCGAAATTTAAAGAATACGCTAGAACAACCGCTGAAAAATACGTGGAACTGTACGATTGGTACTACATGTCATCAACCGTCCACAAATTGTTGATTCACGGAGGGGACATAATTGCAGAAAATGCTATTGTACCAATTGGAAGTCTTTCGGAAGAAGCTTCAGAGGCCCGAAACAAAGACTTTAGGAGGTTCAGAGAACACCATTCTAGGAAAAAGAGTACACAAGCATCAAACGAGGATATCCTCAATATGCTTATCGTCTCTTCTGATCCTCTAATTTCTTCCACAAGACCAAAATTAAATGCCCACAAGAGGCAGACATACTTTAAGGAAACAGTAGAACTACTGAAACTTCAGGATCAGGAAGCTCCGACAGAGTTCTTAGAAGTTATATCTATTGTAGAGCCTGATTAAGTGGATTCTGATGGTGACGAAGTATAAAATAAGTTAACTTTTATTGTTTATGTTAGGTTAGGTTAAGTTATTTTTTTTTTTTTTATAATTTTCTTTTATTTTTAATCATACAATAGTTTACCATTTATTGTTATTAACTAATGATCACCGTTTATCTAATTACCCTCATTATGGTACATATCCTTTTAACAGGTATATAGGTATTAAGTTTTATTAATCATTAGCTAATGTGGACTTGAGGCGTTAGACAAGATTACATATTATTTAATTCATAATTACCATGTCATTTCAAATAAGTAGGTAATACGACTTTGTGATTTCTTAGAATGTTTTGGTCTAAGCATAAAAAATATTGTAAGTTACACTTGGTATAGCCATATTTAAGCATTAAAATGTACATATCATAAACATTTTTTATTATTTAATTTTGACGATTTAAAAAAAAAAATCGCAAGAGATGCCGCAACATTAACTATGTCAAAAATTCACAAATAAATAGTACTATAACAGTGTGCAAGGATATAACGGCCATCCTAGCGATTCCAGAGATATCCTCATTTTTCATGTCAGCTCCATACATTTTTTTCTTATAAAAATTATAACTCTTCCATTTGTGCACACAATTACTTCATATGACATTTTATAGAACAGTAATGAGCGGCAGAAGTCATTTCCAGCAAAAAAAATAACATTTAAGACATCGAGATCCTATGTCATCTACAGCCGATTTTCGATACACCGTGCGCCGCCCCGGCCGTATGAAATGCAAGCTTCGAACCGACATAATGAAAAGAATTGAGAAACCTCCTCCTTTTTTAAAGTCGGTTAAAAATATGATTCGAAGTAAATCGCCAGCTTAATAAATACACGTGCCTAATTGTATTAGTATTACAATAGAACTTACGCTGCAATTAACGACAACATTAACGGCGATGATATGTAAGTACCTAACGATTTTTATCAGTTATCGAAAACAATCGATGAGAAAAACAATAAAATCTGTTATGACAGAAAACTCGTGTACCTACCTAAACATGTGAATCATTTCATAGATTTAGGTAGTATTGTGCATTTAGATACCTCTAAGTAATATAAATAATAGATATGCTTATCATAATCAGTTAGATAATAATTTGGTGACTATAGCAGACGAGCCATGTGCCAATCTGTATTAAGTGTTACTAATGTCAGAATCAATAGACGATAGGTACCGATTGCTCTATTCACTTTAATTGAATAAGGGACATGCATCTTCTAGCGAAGCAACCTGCCTGGGAGGTACCCACATAACCTAACTGCAATATGCGGATCATTGGTAGATACTCTTACCTACTAGATAGAAAAACACGTGATACACCGACCCCAAGTAACATGGGACAAGGGTAGGAAGAAAAAGAAGACCTACGACTATTAACACATAACCAACCAGATGCTCAGAACCACAATAGAGATAGCGTTTACATAAATTACCTACTCCTCTGGCTGACACCAGTGTCCAATAGTACAAAATACGTCATTCATTAGCACTGGAATCGAACCTGTGTTCGACTCTGTGTGAAATTCTAGTTACAGAGGTTCTAATGAAAATGATTATCACGTAAATAGTTTCACAATTTTTCAACATACAACACCAAATAAATAACACGTCAAAATAAATCCACAGATACAAAAATAGTTAAATGTCACCAAGAGTTACGTTCGAAAACTCTTTTATAACCGTTTCATAGTGTTATGTTAATTTCTGTTTTGGAAAATAATCCACAAAAACCCCTCAAAAAACTTTTTGGATGCTATCAAAACATACCAATAAAAGTAATGTTTTTGCAAAATATTTCATGCACCATTAAATATTTTCTAGAGATAGATAAAATAGACGTTACGGATAGATTTGATGAAGGTTTGACTTGACTTTCGAAGTTTCGAACAGTCGCGGTGGGTGTTGAATGTTGATTTGTTATTGATCATCTAAATTATAATTTTATTAGAAATTAAACAACCTAACAATGGTTATATACGGTGTTTACATCGTCAGCAAGTCTGGTGGCCTCATATTTAACTATGACCATAATATTCCCCGTGTGGAAGCAGAGAAAACCTTTGGATTTCCACTCGACATCAAGTTGCAGTACGAAAATAAGAAAGTTATCGTTGCTTTCGGACAACGAGACGGAATTAATGGTTCATAATTATGTATTTTAGACTCTAGTCGAGTCACTTTATCTTTCGAATAATGTAATTCTTTAAGAAAGTTCTTAATTTCCTATCAAAATTGTAACTTCGTCCGGGACTTCATTTAACATCTCCATTATTTCTAGTCTTCTACAAATCTACTTCATAATATTCCAGTTGGGCACGTCCTACTGTCTGTGAACGGCACACCAGTGACGGGGCGCACCACCGAAGATGGCAGAGATGTGTTTGAAGTTATAGAAACTAAGGTAATTTGTTGATTAATTGTCGCAAGACTGGGTCTGAGGTTTGCCTTAGGAGCGGTGACTCTTTTTTCTCCTTTGTCTGATATATTTTATATACCTTTCAAGCCATAGACAGCATCCTCTGCCTTCTATAAAGAAGGGAGAGGATGCTAATCAATGAGACTGTTAAGACAGCAAACTAGTAAACTACAGACAAACCTATTTGGTCATGATAAAGAAATATCTGTATATTTTCAGGAAAACTACCCTCTAAGCCTGAAGTTCGGGCGCGCTCGAGCCACCACCAATGAGAAGATAGTGTTAGCTAGTATGTTCTACCCACTGTTTGCGCTCGCCAGCCAGCTGAGTCCCATTCCCAAGTGTTCCGGCATCGAATCACTAACCGCAGACACCTTCAAACTGTCCTGCTTTCAGACATTGACAGGTAATTCTTGTTTGATGTTCACGTCTCTGAACTGAGGAAAGACCTCTATACTCATCCTAGGGAATAGTTTTATAGGCATTGATATATTTCATAGAACTAGATACATCATTCTATAAGTTACGTGACACCATTTCCCTGTGTGATGTGTGATCAATGCTCATGCCTTTTCTGTATGAGAAGAGGCCATTGCCCTGCAGTGGGACAGTAATAGGCTGGTATTTTTTTTTCCCATTGTGATAAGGAGCAACTAAAAAAATATGTTTTCTAGTGTTTTGTGTTTTCTTTTGTTCGATGTACAATATCTATCCATAGTAGTTTTAAATTTTATAGCCATTAAATATTTTAAGCACTAGAGTAATAAATTGACATAAAAATGTATAAAGATGTGTGTGACAAATATCATATTTCTGTAGCCTTTGTTGATGCTTACGTATAAGCAAGTGCTATCATTATCAATTGAGAACTTTCATAGAAACCTCCCTTTCTTTCAGGTGTAAAGTTCATAATAGTGACAGACCCCAACATGCAAGGCGCAGAGGTTGTCCTCAAGAGGATCTATGAGTTATATTCAGACTACGCTCTCAAGAACCCCTTCTACTCGCTGGAGATGCCCATCCGGTGCGAGCTGTTCGACACGTCGCTGCACACGCTGCTCGAGCTCGTCGAGAAGTCCGGCACCGCCAACTTATAGTCACGGCCTTAGTTTAGCGTAGCAATATTTAATGTAAATTATTTATATTAAAAACCATTTTTAATTTTATATTACTTCTTGCCTAGAATGTTTGGCGCTTGACACTCGTGGCAGGTAATTTATTTCTGAGCTTTTGTGTATATTATTATAAGTATAGTGCTAACTACTGATCAATCGGCAATATGATCCAACATGGAATACAATTATATCTTTCAAAATAAAAGAACTAAAGAATAGTGTTTATATTTTTACAAAGATAAGAAATGAAAAGCCATTATCAGTTTACAATAAAAAATTTATTGATATAATAATTATTTATTTTTAACAATTCAAATGAGGGCTTGGGCCCCGGGCCGTGTCTGCGCGACCCACACAAGTCTAGATATCATATCGTTAATAACCGAACACTCCAACCTTTGTACTTGCTACGTTCACACTCACACACATTATTGCCTGATATTTGGTTCAGATGGAACTCCGCGCAGAGTCGCCGCCTCACCCGCAGCACGCCACGCGTCGCACTCGTCACGCGACGCACTCGTCACGCGTGTGGGGTACTCGGACAGTTCCTGGTCACTCTCTAGTACATCTACGTAAAATACCTTGACTTCCGAATCGATGCGAAAAGCTCAGTCGTCGATTGTGTACGTCAGCGTCGCGTGCTACAAGTGGCGGGTGAGGCATTGTGCGAACTACAAAAGCTATAATATTAGTATCTCAAAAATACAGTAAAATCAATCAAAAAGTAATAGTGTTATAAAGGGCTGATCATAATTTCCCCGCAAGCGTGGCGTCTGCGCGGGCGTTCGTACACCAAGCGCGTTATACTCGGCAGCTCGCTCGTGTACTGTGTACACATGGATGACTTGATCGGCTCGCGGCGAGGCCAGCTCATCGTGATGCACCACTCAGACAGGCTCCGGACATCATACATATAGAGAACGCCCGTGGCGCCCGAGTGTGGTGTACTTCACAACTTAATGAGCATAATTCAGCAGTTGCCAACTCACTGTGAAGTTGGCAAACTAAACTGTATCGCGACGCAATGATACCTCGCCTAAACAAGTATTACATTAGTGCACTGCATACACATTTTTCGAATAAGCAATATTATATCGAATACACACTAAAAAGGAAACCCACATTTACAAATGTATAAAGAGATGTACAATACTTCGCACAGTCCAGCTAGCTCATTGTGGACCATCAGGTCGTTTGATTGCAAGGACCCACTGATTGGTCGGTAATGTGTTATTGTTCAGCTGCGGTGCTAGACAGAACACGTCAAGTATAACGGCTTTGTCAAAGAATACAACCTCGTGAGAGATTCAGTGATCGGTATAAAAATAGAGCCGTGAGCGGCCACCGCTACAAAATATACCCTCTGCTTGCTATAACTATGTGTCTGCTCAACACACGGCCTGCACGCTTTCAGCACTTGACGAACCATCTGCGGCGAACGCTGACGTCGCTTCATGCGACCTTAAAGATGTAGTACGTCGCAAGTTAGTTAAAATACACCACGTATCACGTGAGGTCCATTTACTCAGGACTAAAACCCTCAATGTAGTCACAATTTAATTTTATCATCAAAACACTTGCAATCAAGTATTATCAGACCGCAGGCTGACGGGTTTAGTTCTGAAAACGTGCATAGTGCGATGAGAGCAGTTCAAAGTCTTAATTAATTAATCCGAAGAGACCTAAATAAATTATCCTAGTAGTGTGGGCGAGCGGCGCGGGCGTAGGGAGTGTGTGCGTACCTTACATTAGTCCAACCTTAATTTAGTGATAAATATTTTACGTTATTTCTACGCTATCCAAAATATAATCTTATCGCTTCAAACCAATCAAGCACGAAAATGTGCGACCGTAAGTTTAAATAGAAATATTTTTATCAAACGTAATATAGCTATGCGGTTCTAAACCTAAAATAATAACCATTAATAAAACTCTGTATGGCTGCCACGGCGGCGGCGCGACGTGGCGAATAATTTTGTATGAAATCTGTTCCAAGTCCTACTCCTAGCTTACAAACTTGTCGCCCCCACCCCTACGCTAGGCCACGCGACGCGTACGCTGCGTGACGTCACGCGCGTGACGCCACGCGCGTGACGTCACGCCTGCCCCGCGCCGCTACCGCCCGCGCCCTGAGTGTGCGGACAGTCTCACACGCCATCTCTACACTCGATACATTCCAATCAGTCCAATTCTCGCTTTCGTGCCGATATTTTGCATTTCACGCTCCTCATCATCAACAGCTTATTGCTCGCTATCTTAGAATTGCTGACGTAATGGATTCGAGTGACCCGTGGACGACGGTCCCACGTCAGTACCCACACACCATCGCTACATATAATTTACAGTCACATATCATAGTAAAATCTATAAAAGTTACACAATGTCAGTAGTGTCGATACCGTACAATAGAAATGCGAGTCAGAAGTCGCTAAGGTAGGACTCGTCACGCGGCGCCGCTTCATAGATTATCATACATATCATGGCGCCGGTGACGTAGTCGGGGGCTGTGTACACTGCAGACTGCTCTATCGGCCGATAAATGAGTACGTACGACTTCATTCACGTACACTCACAAAACTATACGACGCTGGTTCGGCTGCGGTTTCGTACATTTCCGAGCCCAAATCAATACTACATACTACTCGAAAATCTGACATGGGAACCGGTCGTCGCATAGCGGGCCTAAATCATACGGGAATTAAGGAAATATACATTATTTTCTTGGATATATTCCCATAGCATTACACTAAGGTACTGGCCGGTTACATCTGCAGTGTATGATTAGAGAGAGTGTACCGTTGTACACCATGAGTTCATCGCTGGCGTGGAGCGGCAGCTGGGCGCGCGCCTAGGGCTGCGCGGGCGCGGCGGGTATGTCCAGGGACAGCTTGCAGTGCAGCGAGTTGCACTTCTTCTGGCAGATCACACCCGGCGGACACCGCGTCCCTGTAAACCAAACAACTTACAATTAATAGTAGTCTCCACAAGCCTTGCACAAATACAAGTCACAAACAACAAAGTGACAAAATATTCAGCAGAAAAATACTATACCCGAATTGCTTATGCGTGGCAATAGCGGTTATTGCCCTCTCCCTAATATCTCTCCTGAGAAATCCAAACAATGATGTTTCGGTATTGGAACATGTTGAAGATCACGATAGATATTGATCCAGGACGTTAACTCATTTCAGTTTTTTAAATAAAGAATGTAGGTGGGTCAATGACCGCTATTACCGCGCTAAAACGATTTGTGTGTAGTTGGTTGATTGCTTGAAGAAATTAAGTTAAAGGTTTAAAAAAAAAGGCCAATTTAGGCTTACAGTTTCCTATTATAAGGATGAGCAATGAATATAATAATACAGTCTTAAAACATGCAGACCTATTCAACGACAAGGTACCAAGATTTAGACAAAAATCACACTGTCCTTGCCAAGTTGTTATTAATTTTTACTTCTTAATTCGTCTTAATTGTGTCTGCTACCCAGCTTAATAACGCTGGTCTGTTTTAGTTTAGTATATTAATTAAATCCGAAGGCAGCAATATGTTGTGGTGGACGCTATGTACTCCTTAATTGTCATGTGCATTAGTTATTAAGATTGTTTCTGCCATAAGTGTTTTGTGTTTTTTTTTTTTTTAAACGTTGCCCCACACTAGGAATTTCTCCTGTATTGTGGGTGCATTTACAAACATTTAAACTCACATACACAAACAGCCAGACCCGGAACAACTACTTGTAGGCCATACAAATATTTGTTCCGTGCGGGAATCGAACCCGCGACACGCAGCGCAGCAGTCAATCGCTTAACCACTGCGCCAACCGTGCCGTCAAGTGTAATGTATGTGATGTGACTGTGCTTTTTTTTTAAATAAAAATGTATGCGGCGGCGCCGGCGGGTAGAAGGACACTTGCGCGAACCCCCTTGCGTAAAAAAACATTTCCGCGAATGGACTTTTCCGGGAATGGACTTTTGCGCGAATGGACGTTTGCGCGATTGGACTTTTGTGCCAATGGACTTTTACGCGAATGGACCGTTCTGCGAAAGACACTTGCGCGAATCCACATGCGCGAAAAAGGTGTGGAATTGAGATTTCTTCATAACATCACGCCTGTATTCTTTCAATGGGTTGGGCAGCGGTGTGTAGTACACCCTCAATTCACCAGAACGTTATGTTCAAGTTACAAACAGACTGGAAGTAAACAGTCCAATTAGGCGTCAATAGTGGTGGTTGTAGTATTTTTTTTCATCTTTTTGTTTATTTTCTTATTTATGTACAACGGTAAAATACATAGAGACTTGATGTTATGAACAAATCTCATTTCCGCAACTTTTTCGCGCAACTGTCCTTTCGCGCATATGTCCTTCGCGCAAGTGTCTTTCGCGCAAAAGTCCATTCGGTCAATTCAAATTTCATTCGGTCAAATGTCTCGTGGCGCAAGTGTCTCGTGGCGCAAGTGTCTTCCGCGTAAGTGTGTCAGGTCCGCGAGGCGCTCACCCTTGTACTAGGAGGTGTGCGTGCGCGGGCCCCACAGCCGCAGCGAGTAGTCGTCGGAGGCCGACACCAGCACGTCGTGGTGCACGGGGTTCCACGACACGCAGTTGACGCAGCGCGTGTGGCCCGACACCACGGCGATCGGCTCCTCGCCGTTTATGTGCCAGATGTACACCTGCGATACGGGAATAAAAGATTAAGGCTGTACATTCTGAAAGTTGGCAACGTCGCAAATAGCTGTCAAATATTCCGCTATTTTTATTAATTCATCAATATTACTAAATTAAATTATGATATTATTATATCGCTAAATATTTCTAGGTAATCAATATTTTAGTACAACAGAGAGCGGTATTTCATAATTTAACGACTGGTTTGTCAAATTATGAAATATCGGTCTGTTTCAAACAAAATGTTCGATGTTACAAACAAAGAGACGGATAGAATTGCTGTCTGTCTGTTTGTCGGTGACGTTGGGCGTGTGCGTTTTGCGGCGCACAATTAAAAATACATGATATATAAGGTGTAGCTATTCATATACGAAATATTTTAAGAGGTACACCTATACCTGCTACAGAACCGATACACGATAGGTTTGAATTATGATGTCTATGGAAAGAAGATGTATGACTTTCATATCAATGAAAAAAGGTTGCCTACAATAAAATAATTGTTAAACAAATTAAAGGAAGACATAAACTTCACAGGCAGTCGAGAAACTGCGAAGAATATTGCAGGAACTGGGTTTCAAATTTAGAAAATGGAAAATAATAGATCTTCACTGGCCGAGAAAGATGAAGTAAGACTTCAGCGGATAAGTATCTTCGACGGATACAAAAGTTTAGAAGTGAAGGTCGGAATATAGTTTTTACTGACGAGACTCGCATACACGCCACCCATACAAAGGAAAGTATTTGGACTGATAGTTCTAAGAAAGGCTTAGAAAAACCGATATCAAAAGGTGAAAGATTAATTATTATCCACGCTGGCAGCTCAAGAGGTCTTGTACCTGGCGCTCTCTTAATTTATAAATCTTCTCAAAGTACTGGCGATTATCACCTCGAGATAAATAAAGAAAATTACGAAAAATGGTTAAAACAACATCTCATTCTGAAACTACGACCTAATACTGTTGTGGTCGTAGATAACGCTTCTTACCATAACACACAAATAAATAATGCACCGGATTCCAACTCTCGAAAAGCAACCATGCAATCATGGCTTACATCTAAAAAAATACCCTTTGCGTCAAATTTGCTGAAACCAGAATTGTATGGCATCGTTACACAAAGCAAAACACTTTAAATACTCAATTGACCCAATAATGACGGAACATGGTCATTCTGTTTTATGGTTACCTCCGGATTCCTCCACCCGGATTTTTACCCAATCATAGTTGCGTTTGTTGCCCGAAGCCCGCCGCGTGTTAGCAACAATGGCGCGTGCGGTCCAGCGCGCGGAGCGTGCGGGCCTGAGCGGCGCGCGCGGGGGAGGGAGGCACGCTTGCGGTCTACCCTTTGATCATTCATAAAAACCGCGCGACATCTTATGCCGCCGCCCGCTTCAACGACAGTACATACAATGTAGAATCTAGCGTAATGGATATTATAAAATAAGAAGGAGTCAGTATTTATTATGTGTGACAAGTTATGTTAAATCTATACTAATAATAAAGCTGAAGAGTTTGTTTGTTTGCTTGAACGCGCTAATCTCAGGAACTGCTGGTCCGATTTGATGCTGATCTTTCAGTGTTAGATAGCTCATTTATCGAGGAAGGCTATAGACTATATATCATCACGCTAAGACCAATAGGAACGAAGCACCAATGAGCAATGTTTCAAAATCGTGGGTTTATTTCTTCCTTTTGAGAGCTTCCGCTGCGTGCGCTGCGTAAACGGTTAAAGTTTCGCAAAAATCATGTAGTACAGAATTATTCCCCTTCAAAAGTTCAAAAAAAAAAGTCTGCGGCAGCTTATGTCTACCTTTTAAGGTTGGCTCACTATAAACTTTTTTATGCTAACCAAATTCGTTCTAAAATAATGCATTATTTGCGAAGGTGTTTTTATAAACATGATATTAATCCTTATCCAAATAAATACGTTATTCATCACAAGTATTTAATTTAAAACTAAATTGCCCTTTACATCATTTGATTCCAATGAATATCTTAGGAGATATCGCAGTTTTAAAATAACATTGCAGCAAAATAATGGTGCAGGGCGGTCATGAGGGGGAAGGGCGGTGGCCCCAGTTATCTCTGCGAGATACCAAAAATGACGTTCAGTACCTCAGTAAAAATTGAATCGGTAACCCTATAGAGGTATGAGGAACAGGGTGTAAAGTTCACTCAAACCTCCATAGAAAAGGGAGGATCCTCCGACCAGACGGGTGTTGTGTCTGGTGGGCAACTGCCCGACGATTGATGTCGGGATGTTATATATATGCTAGTTGCGCGGTAAACTCTGCTTGCGCGATGCAGGATTTTACGTGACGTCAGTCTGACGCGTAGCTCGCATGTGGCGTTGTAGATGCCGCTACAACCCAGTAAAATTTCTAGTACCTTAATTTTTTTTTGTCCTAGAATTTGTACTGGGTAAGGCGGTAAATTTTCTTGAGTTTGCGCATATGGTCCCGCGTTACTGCAGAGCCCCAGTAAAAATTCATCAATTCCCCAGGAATATCTTAAGAAATATTTTTTCCGTGTACTGATAAAAGCGTGATGTAGGTACCTAAAACAGCTCCTTAAACGTACGTATTATCTTTATATATATAAAAATTACGTGTCACATTGTTTGTCCGCGATGGACTCCTAAACTAGTGAACCGATTTTAAATTTGATTTGCACACCGTGTGCAATTTGATCCAACTTGAAAGATAGGATAGCTTACATGTCAATTTATAGTCGCAATATTATTTAATTGCTAATTATTTGTCTATTATTTGACAGTCACAATTATCTGTTAGCTCTAAACGATTCTAACAGATGGCGATATCTGTTGACTGGATTGAGTAAGTATTCAATAGATGGCGCTATGTTAAAAATACCAACGTTTCATATAAGCTACAATTTAATAGCATAACCACCACGTGTTGCTGAGGCTAAAGTATAACCTAATTTTATTTTGTAATAAACGAAATACAGTGAAATAATATTATAAATAGAAAATATATGATTGTTTGTTTGTATTGAATAGGCTCCGAAACTACTGAACCGATTTCAAAAATTCTTTCACTGTTGGGAAGCTACACTATCTCCGGGTGACATAGGCTATATTATATTATGCTTTGCTACCCGGGCGAAGCCGGGGCGGGTCGCTAGTTTAAAAATATTTTCACCCTCTACGTAAACGAAGTCGCGGGTTAAAGTTAGCAACAGCCCAAAGTAACTATTCCACGCGGACGAAGTCGCGGGCAGAAGCTAGTTATTAATATATATTTTTTAAACTTAAATAAAAATAAATGTTTATATGGCTTCTGTACCAGCTATAGGTGTACCTCTTAAAATATTTCGTGTATGAATAGATACAACTTATTATTTGCCATTTTATGTCGTCTCAACCTCATGTAATTACTATAAATTAAATATTAGAAGAAGAAGAGTAGTAATAAAATAAAAATATAATTACCTGAATAAATAAATAGTATAAACACAAATAGGTAAGCGCTCTTCCTCCTCTCTCCTACTACGCTGTGCCCGACAGGGTCCATAATTGTTTCATTTATTTTATTTAAGTCTACCAAATGTTTTACCAACATTATGGAATGCAATGAAGAATTGAGAATTTGAGAAGAACTGAGAATTAATTTTCTTTTTTAAATGACACCAACGACAACCGTTTAAAACTAGTGAATCTAAGTTACATAATTACATCATTATTTATCCACGTTATTTCATATGGTATAGTCCCGCAATGACTGAAAAGTTTTCATGCGCTTAGCAGTTATCATCAATTGAATATTTTCATACCTTATTGTCCTCGCTGCCTGAGGCAATAAAGTCCTGGTGAGCTCCTCCGAAGCAGGCGTGGATAGTGAAGTGGCCCTGACTGAGGCCGCGGAACCGACGCACCAGCGCACGCGCACCTGCAACGCGAACATACAACGTACTAGATGTACCCACTTTGTTCCTGCGCTAACTTCCACCCCTATATGCCCCCCTTAGGGATATACCTAAATCCTTAGCGACCTAGGAGAAAAACACGACACGAATATTTGTGACCCTAGTTTATTTCAGAAGATTTTTAGTAGTGAGAGTCCACGGTCTTACAACATACTGCACAAATACAACTCCTTGATTTTTTTCGAACTAAACTTGACACAAAACAACTATAGCAAACAACCTTCGCAAAAGATATTTACAAGATAGACGGATTCTGTAAGCTATACGGCTGTTAAGTTTTTTACTAGCGGTTTGGTGGATTAGCATTGGCATAAAAAGGTGCAGACACCTTAAAACGTATTTTTAGAATAGCCAGAGCTATTATAGTAATATGTTGATAGCGTGTTTGGCGCAGTGGCTAAGCGTTTAGCATCCGTGCTATTGTACGCGAGTAATATGTTCCATATTCGGCTACTAGTCACCCCTGTAGAGTATTGAGTCTCAAGTGATCTGTGATGCGACTCATCGAATAATCACATGAGATTTAATCACATACCAAAATAAAAATAGGGTTTTAGTACAGCGTCTTTACACCCACGATTGAACAGTAGAAAAAAGGTCAAAATTTTTAAATACAAGAGCAGCAAGCGATCACAAGCAAGCTGCTCGTGGCTCAAGCTGTGTCGTCCGCGAGCTGGTGGCTGGTGGGCGGTGGCAGTAAGAGCTCTACGCACGTATGTCCCACAGGTGCACGCCCTGGTTGGCCACGTTCAGCAGCAGCAGCGTGTCGGACTTGTTCACCGTCATGGCCATCACCGCGTGCTCCTCCTGGATGCTGCAACACAAGCGCTCTGTTCACAATATAGCTCACACGACCACGCCCGCTTGCCTCAGCTGTCCCATAAAAGTAACACCAGCCTATTACGGTCCCACTGCTGGGCAAAGGCCTCTTCTCATACAAAGAGGGCACGAGCATTGATCACCACGCTTGCTTAAGACGGGTTGGCGATTTCAGACTTACATTAACTATAAGACCAGGTTTCCTCACGATGTTTTCCTTCACCGATGTCAGTTGTCCCATACTGAAGTTAATTTCTTTCAAAGACATCAGTATTCTTTTTATGTAGATATTTTTAACTTTTTAAAATATTTAGTAGCCATTGATAATGATAAATATGCAATCTCTATTTTTGTACATCTTTAACTTGTTATGGACGTAAAAAAACCTTTCATGTAAAGTTGGTGGCCAAAACTCGCATAACGCTTTCACTGTTATAAAGTTATCAGATCTAATGTAGAGCTAAGCCCCTCTACAAGGCCTAACTGTAGAAACCTTACAGCTTGGTCAAAATGTACGGCTTGGCCGTTTCGCGGCCATCGCACAGACACGCCAATGGGCATACGGTAAGAAATTAAGTCACTGGTCTGTAATGTTGTGACATACAATAGTTTAATGGAACGGCCAGCCATACATTGTCCAAATCCTAGCCTTCATTCCAAATTTCAGCTTTCTAGGACTTCGGGTAGTTCCCTAGAGATTTTATTTTATATACGCCTTGCACCTCCCTGTAATGGAAACAACCAATTCGAACCGTGCACCTAGCTTCTGACGTTTCATAAGTGCCCATATAGGTTTATGTGAAATAAAATATTTGGTTTGATTGATTGTTTTGTTTAAATGGAGTTGGATGGTAAAAGTTACTGATTTCTTAATTTTTTTGTTGGTGGTGTGCAAATCATAGCCTGCATACCAACTTACACCTTTCTAGGACTTCGGGAAGTACCTAAGAAGATTTATTTTATAAACAGACCTGCACCCCGCATTACAAGGCGCACCTTCATTTCGAAACCGTTATTTTTTATTTTTCTTTTTGTTTGTGTGCAAATCCTAGCCTGCATAACAAATTGCAGCTTTCTAGGACTTCGGGAAGTGCCCTAGAGGTTTTTGATGAGTGAGTGAGTGAGTCAGTCAGTCAATGACTAAATCGATTTAGGTAGCAATAAAATCTAAAGTATAAAAGCTAGACAAATGAAACTAAGGGAGAATTTCACCAAACTTCACTGGTTTTATACTTAGAATTCATATCCTGAGAACAAATTTTGAATTTTTGACAGTTTTTCCTTACTAGAACTGTTAGACATCGAGCCTGTTTTTGAAATAAGAACCTAACAGAAATCGAAATACAGTTCATTGTACAAAACTGACAACTTGTCCGGTCTTAGGTTGTCAATTTTGTATTATGAACTTTACGAAAGTCGGTTTACAGTTCGAAATACAAGAACTGGCTCGAACGTTTAGGCTCAGGCTAAGGTTGGAGCGTGTTTTGTAATAAGACGGAGTGTGTTTTACATGTCTGCTAACAACAAGATCTTATCCTAAGAATTTGAGCTCTCTAGCATTATCTAGGCCGAAGCTCTAAGGGTTTGAAAATACGACGAACGCTTCGAGAAAAGGTAGGTAGTGCCCCTCTGCTTTTTGTTCTTTGCTCGTCTTGGCGATCTTGGCTCAGAATAATATGCTGTTCAAAAAACTTGTGGTATAATTTAAAATTGAAAACAGCATATTTATCTTGTGACATCAAAACTATATCATCCTAATTTTAAATAATAAATTAAGTACGAAACTAAAAATAAAAATTAAACTCGACTAAAGCAAAAAAGTTGAATACAAGCTCACTTTTCAAGAAGTCTGATGCGGTTGGTGGCAGTTATTTTAGTTCAATCTCAGACTTGATGCCTCCGACTGCATCAAACTGCATTTTATTTTATAAATGATTTTATTTCTGTAAGTAGGTTTGTACAAACAATTTTACACGTCAATCAAATTTTTGAAACTATATGAGGTCGGCGTTTCCTATCTGACTACTCTGAGAAGAAAGGCCGAAACAACTCAGGAGGTCACAGTCTCTTTGAAAAAGTCCAGACATAATCTTAGTCAGATCATGTGAGACCATGTGGATTGGTGTCTGAAATGGTATTTTGAGGAAAGAACCACACAGATTGAGTGGAAATGTCCAGACCTGTGTAAACCTTTTTCTGTGTTATATTTTTAGAATCCTCTCCTCACTCCCTTTATTTTGATACCCCACATGGTCATGGTACAAATATTTTGTCACGATTTCTTATCTTTATATATATAAAAATTACGTGTCACGTTGTTTGTCCGCGATGAACTCCTAAACTACTGAACCGATTTTAAATTTGATTTGCACACCGTGTGCAATTTGATCCAACTTGAAAGATAGGATAGCTTACATCTCAATTTATAGTCGCAATATTATTTTATTCCAAATTATATGTCTATTATTTGACAGTCACAATTATCTGTTAGCTCTAAACGATTCTAACAGATGGCGATATTTGTTGACTGGATTGAGTAAGTATTCAATAGATGGCGCTATGTTAAAAATACCAACGTTTCATATAAGCTACAATTTAATAGCATAACCACCACGTGTTGCTGAGGCTAAAGTATAACCGAAATACAGTGAAATAATATTATAAAGAGAAAAAATATGATTGTTTGTTTGTATTGAATAGACTCCGAAACTACTGAACCGATTTCAAAAATTCTTTCACTGTTGGGAAGCTACACTATCCCCGGGTGACATAGGCTATATTATATTATGCTTTGCTACCCGGGCGAAGCCGGGGCGGGTCGCTAGTTTATGTATAAAATCCGCCATTTTTATTTTATAAAAAGAAAACCTAGCCTATAGCCATCGGGCGACCCAGACGAGCCGATAGACACCATGCATTAAAATTCATCCAGTCCTTAGGATGCTTCGAGGGTATAAAGACTTCCACATACAAAGATACACGGATACGCATTAGTTCCAATTAATTCAACCAGGTTTCAGGCTGGCTTAAGTAGACTCATCTTTCTTGAGGTACTGATTAAAATGTTACAATAAAACACCTCCTACTTCAACTGAATGAAACGAAATTTAAATCATGTATAAAACGCACAGTATGCAGCCAAGCATGACATAAGTCGGGGGATTACATCGCTGATAAATAATGCTTGGCTCAACGCTGGTCCTGCTCCAAAAGGGCGCATAAACTAACTGATTAGCATTTGAAAATACTGTTGGAGCTGCTGAAGATTTTAAAAACTAACTTTGTATTTTATAAATTCAATCTCTTAGTATTGTATAATTGCATAGCACATGTGTGAGCAATATGCACCTACTATAAAGCTATCATTTACTGGGTACGTCTTCCATTGACTTGAATGTGCCCTGGCGGCTGTGGGTATGTCATGCTCACTCTAATGTCTTGCTGATGGTGGCGTGTGTGTTAGCTCATTTAGCTCCCTTCAAAATTGTTGAGCTAAATGGTGCTAATCCATGCGTCATGTTCGTGAACGGGCGCCGTCAGTAGGGACTGGTCATCTCTTAGCTGCCACGGCTTAATGTAATTCAATATTTGAATTGTTTTTATATTTTTATTACGGACGCTTTTAGCGTTCTACATCGTTCTCACATGTATAATTTCAACATGAATGATGTAACCAATATTTTTTAACTATATTTTAATTTAAAAGAGTGTCCGTGGAGTTTCTTGCCTGTTCTTCTCCATAGGTACCTACTACGCTTTGGAATGGGCAACTAGCTTCATCTTTCTGACCGACTGACTCCTTGACAATTCAAAAGTGCCTGAAATTGGTTTATTTGAAATAAATGTTTTGGGTTTGAGTTTGTATGAAACGCATAGTCCTGTCTTTGCTGTCGCACAATCTAAAAAGCCCATACTATGTGAAAAATTGTAATTAATTTTAAATTAATTCGAACTACACGCTGTAGATACTTTTATGTACATGTAATGTAATTATGTGCGTATAGTGACCTTTGCTACTAAGTTGAGATCATTTTAAATTCTTAATCAATTTTGATTAAAGATATTTGGAAGTGGAGGAACGTGGTTGATTAGGTAATAATAATTACAAAACTATGTAATTTTCTTATTTCTATTTAGCTATATATTCATATTTTCTATTTCTTTTAGTGGATATAAGCCTTTGACAGACAGACAGATGGACAGCCAGCGGTGCCACATCACTAAGGTACTGGACACTTCGAGTGCAGCCAGCCTATTCTGTATAATCTCACTGTGAAAACGTAGTTGAAGTGAGCACTACTGACAGCTCACTTCAAGTTACTTCATCAATGTTTGACAGTGAGATTTCTACAGAATAGACGAGTAGTACTCCAGAAGTCTACATTATAAGACAGCTAAGGGAAAACGGACTACGGATGAACTTTCTGATACCTAGTCCTGCCGCACAGCGGTCGTTACCATTAGGGCATTACCTTTTCTTAATGTTAATGTAAGGCCTTTGTGGAGCACTGCGAAAAACGAAATGATGGTTACAGGGTGATTTATGTATCATTTACACGATGAGAGTCTCTCGACTCGAAAAGGCGAGAGATGAAAAGTCGACTCGTGTAAACAGTGCGTATGATACTTGCATTTCATAAGACGCGTAACCTTTCAAAATTGTCAAATCACAATTCGGAAATACCGCGTGGGGTGTCTCTTGACCTTACAGTGAAACCAGAAAAGGTATGGGCTTCGGTAATCTTCGCGTTTCCAAATTAGTAGTACGAACGACGCGCCACAGAGAATGTGTTAATCTCTAGTTGTGTACCCATGGTAATACAAAATGGGTAGGTACTTCCATGGTTGTCACACAGATATGACATCATCATCGCGCTTTCGTTTTTTTCGCAGATAGACGATGATTGCCGAAGCGCATTCTTTTGCTGGGAGATCTGTATTAGAGTTTTTGTTACTCAGGCGAGTGTAACGAGTGCGTTCTCCAGGTGATTCTCGCCTCTCGTCTGTCGAGAAGCTCTCCCCGCGAGCGCCAGTCGCGCGTGTACAAGTGCGCGTGTACTCACAGGTTGCGGTCGCTGAGGTCCGTGAAGTCGTAGTTGCGCACGCGGTGGTGCGTGTCGGCGGCCAGCACGGCGCGCGCGTCGCCGCGGCACACCAGCGCGTTGACCCGCACGCCGTCCCAGCTGTTGAGCAGCGTGCCCTGCGGAGTGCGCGCGTGAGAGGGGGCGGGGAGGGGGGCGGGGAGGGGGGCACGGCGCGCGCGTCGCCGCGGCACACCAGCGCGTTGACCCGCACGCCGTCCCAGCTGTTGAGCAGCGTGCCCTGCGGAGTGCGCGCGTGACAGGGGGCGGGGAGGGGGGGGGGGGCGGGGGGCACGGCGCGCGCGTCGCCGCGGCACACCAGCGCGTTGACCCGCACGCCGTCCCAGCTGTTGAGCAGCGTGCCCTGCGGAGTGCGCGCGTGAGAGGGGGGGGGGGGGGGGGCGGGGGGGGGGGGCACGGCGCGCGCGTCGCCGCGGCACACCAGCGCGTTGACCCGCACGCCGTCCCAGCTGTTGAGCAGCGTGCCCTGCGGAGTGCGCGCGTGAGAGGGGGCGGGGAGGGGGGCGGGGAGGGGGGCACGGCGCGCGCGTCGCCGCGGCACACCAGCGCGTTGACCCGCACGCCGTCCCAGCTGTTGAGCAGCGTGCCCTGCGGAGTGCGCGCGTGAGAGGGGGCGGGGAGGGGGGCGGGGAGGGGGGCACGGCGCGCGCGTCGCCGCGGCACACCAGCGCGTTGACCCGCACGCCGTCCCAGCTGTTGAGCAGCGTGCCCTGCGGAGTGCGCGCGTGAGAGGGGGCGGGGGGGGGGGGGGGGGGGGGGGGCACGGCGCGCGCGTCGCCGCGGCACACCAGCGCGTTGACCCGCACGCCGTCCCAGCTGTTGAGCAGCGTGCCCTGCGGAGTGCGCGCGTGAGAGGGGGCGGGGAGGGGGGGCGGGGAGGGGGGCACGGCGCGCGCGTCGCCGCGGCACACCAGCGCGTTGACCCGCACGCCGTCCCAGCTGTTGAGCAGCGTGCCCTGCGGAGTGCGCGCGTGAGAGGGGGCGGGGGAGGGGGGCGGGGAGGGGGGCACGGCGCGCGCGTCGCCGCGGCACACCAGCGCGTTGACCCCGCACGCCGTCCCAGCTGTTGAGCAGCGTGCCCTGCGGAGTGCGCGCGTGAGAGGGGGCGGGGAGGGGGGCGGGGAGGGGGGCACGGCGCGCGCGTCGCCGCGGCACACCAGCGCGTTGACCCGCACGCCGTCCCAGCTGTTGAGCAGCGTGCCCTGCGGAGTGCGCGCGTGAGAGGGGGCGGGGAGGGGGGGCGGGGAGGGGGGCACGGCGCGCGCGTCGCCGCGGCACACCAGCGCGTTGACCCGCACGCCGTCCCAGCTGTTGAGCAGCGTGCCCTGCGGAGTGCGCGCGTGAGAGGGGGCGGGGAGGGGGGGCGGGGAGGGGGGCACGGCGCGCGCGTCGCCGCGGCACACCAGCGCGTTGACCCGCACGCCGTCCCAGCTGTTGAGCAGCGTGCCCTGCGGAGTGCGCGCGTGAGAGGGGGCGGGGAGGGGGGGCGGGGAGGGGGGCACGGCGCGCGCGTCGCCGCGGCACACCAGCGCGTTGACCCGCACGCCGTCCCAGCTGTTGAGCAGCGTGCCCTGCGGAGTGCGCGCGTGAGAGGGGGCGGGGAGGGGGGCGGGGAGGGGGGCACGGCGCGCGCGTCGCCGCGGCACACCAGCGCGTTGACCCGCACGCCGTCCCAGCTGTTGAGCAGCGTGCCCTGCGGAGTGCGCGCGTGAGAGGGGGGGGGGGGGGGGGGGCGGGGAGGGGGGCACGGCGCGCGCGTCGCCGCGGCACACCAGCGCGTTGACCCGCACGCCGTCCCAGCTGTTGAGCAGCGTGCCCTGCGGAGTGCGCGCGTGACAGGGGGCGGGGAGGGGGGGGGGCGGGGGGGGGGGCACGGCGCGCGCGTCGCCGCGGCACACCAGCGCGTTGACCCGCACGCCGTCCCAGCTGTTGAGCAGCGTGCCCTGCGGAGTGCGCGCGTGAGAGGGGGCGGGGAGGGGGGGGCGGGGAGGGGGGCACGGCGCGCGCGTCGCCGCGGCACACCAGCGCGTTGACCCGCACGCCGTCCCAGCTGTTGAGCAGCGTGCCCTGCGGAGTGCGCGCGTGAGAGGGGGCGGGGAGGGGGGCGGGGAGGGGGCACTCACGTCCAGGCTGCAGTGGTAGAACTGGCCGCGCGCGCCGCCGCACACGAACTTGTCGCTAGTGGAGTGCCACGCGACCGCAGTCAGCGAGTCCTCCTGCGAGTGAGTCATCTTCAGGTGAAGCTGCTCCGTCTGCGGAAGGCGGATCATTTATTTCAGTTGGACTATTACAGCTCGAAGCGTTTTACAACCGCGGTTGCAGGTTTGCGACACGTGGAAAATGTGAAAATGCAAGAAAGAATAGAACACAACGCGATTTATGCCTGCAGAGTGCACGTCACCGTCGACACCTACCCGAGCAGCACCATCATTTATCATTTAACACAATAAATCATTTGTGAGTGTGTGTATTGTGCATTATACGTACCTCCATATTCCATATCCACAGGTCGGGGCAGTCCTCGGGCCCCGCGGCGATAAGGTAGCGCCCGTCGGGGCTCCAGGCCAGGAACGACACGCCGTACGTGTGGCCGTCCAATGACTTTCTGCGGTAGTGCATAAATATTTGTTTATGAAGGTCTTTATACTCTTCATATCAAGTCATGTTTATCCACTTAAACTGTGGTGCCCTTAGAAAACTTCCAGATTGTTTGAGAGACATGTATTTAGGGAATACAATCTCAATCTCGAGCCTTATTTATATTGAAAATGGCTTCTCAAGAAGCATAGTGTGAAGAGATTCGTCGAGATTGAATTCCTGTTTGGATTTATTGTGTGCGTGATGTGTGTGTGATGATTTGTACCTTTATGTATGAGTAGTGCAGAGGATTGTTACTTTAATAAACGTTGTTTTTATTGTTTCAAGATTCAATTAACGTTTTTTTTTTATTTACAAAATATAAGATGATTACCCTAGGTAGTTATAATTTACATTTTAATTAAATTTAATATTATTTGTTTAAAAAAACGCATTATTTTAAAAAGTAGTCGAAATCTCGATGAACGCGGTCTCGCCTGATTGCCGGACGAGATCTCGAGTGGCCAATCTCGACTCAAGATTGCATTCCCTACATGTAACGTACCTGAAGGTGAGACGCTTGGCCACGGGGTCGAAGTCCCAGATCATGACGGTGTTGTCCTTGGAGCCCGAGGCCAGGCGCGCGCCGTCCGGCGACCACTTACAGTACCACACCTCGTCGCAGTGCTCATTCAGCACCTACCACACAGAACACCAACATTAACATTCTGCGATATGATGGATGAAAAAAAGATAAGTACTTGAACTGCAGCTAGTCCAGTCAATAGTAACGCCTCCACAGCAAGATGTAATCTATATAAACTATCTATAATCTAGAATAATATATAAAATAAATATAATCTGGTATAAACCCCCTGACAATTTTATCGAACCATCTGAGAGATTTCCGCCTGGGCACACGTTACAGTGGCCGACTTGAAAATTTCTAAATAGACTTCGAACTCAAGTCGGTCGTAGAAAAGACTAACTCCACAGATGAGGCAACCTTCACGGACGGCTCAGATCTCAAGTGCGCATGCGGCACCTACCCACAGACAATGGCCGCCTGCCATCGTGCGCCGCATGCCCTGTCACCTGCGCACTTGATTATCTTATGACTGACGTCACACAAATTCCTGCATCGCGCAAGCAGAGTTTACCGCGTAACTAGCATATATACACCGTCCCGACATCAAACGTCGGGCAGTTGCCCACCAGACACAACACCCGTCTGGTCGGAGGATCCTCACTTTTCCATTGAGTATGAGTGAGCTTTACACTCTGTTCCTCATACCTGTATAAAATAAACACCATATTTAGTCAAGCTTGTGACTACAGAGCTTAGATAAAAAAAAATCACTAAACATGCACAGTATGACAAAATATGTTTTGTCCAGGCTTTCACGTAAATATATTATTTTACAATGTATGGATTTGGCATCATTTTTCTGGATTTTATAACAAAAACAGCCCTTGAAAGTCATATATTACAATGAAAGTCATATATAACAATTTTAGCGCAGATTCTGGTTTTGACGGTTTGGTTGTGAGCCAACGAAGTAGAGCTGGTAGTTGCTACGGGCGAAAACTATAACCATACTAAGAACCTTGCTAATATTATAAATTCAAAAGTAACTCTGTATGTTACCTTTTCACACCTAAACCACTGAACGGATTTCGATAAAATTTGGCAAGGAGATAGATGGCATCCTGGGGAAGGACATGGGCTACTTTTGTCCCGGTAGCACGTTCCCGTATGGTAATTTCCGAGATCCACGAGTGAAAAGCCACGGGCGGAAGCTAGTATTATAATAAGTAAAAAAATGGCGACGTCAAATAAAAATGTGACGTATTACATCAAATTGACTAGTTTACACAACCAGTTTAATGTGACAAAATTCAAAAGTTTGATCAACGTTTTTCTAAGATCAAAATCAACGGCATTTATTCAAATTAGTCTGAAAATTTGCTTGCTTTTTGAACGTTGAAATTACATAAGACAGTCTCCCAAAATGCCCGCCCGTCACCTTTTGCTAGTGCTGCAACTGAGAAGAAGAAGCGGCGTAACAAACTCCCCAGAAGCACAGCTATCGGTTAAGTTAGAAGACTTTATTCTATACAATAATACGCAAAGTAATTAACATTACAAAACAAAGAAGCACAAAATATTACTTAAAATTATTTGCCTATGCTAGCTAGCACACGCCAATTTACCTTCCAACAAAAACATTGAAAACTATACTGAAGCAGAAAACATCAACAACCAGTAGAACTCGATAGCTACACGGCATCAAGAGCGCGCCTGCGCACCGACGTACCTGCAGCGAGTGTATGGGGAAGTGGTCGGCCGAGCAGTGGTGGTCGGCCAGCAGCGTGAAGGGGATGGAGTCGGAGCCCAGGCCGGGCCGCGCGCCCGCGTGGAAGCGGCACAGCGTGGTCTGCGCGCGCGCCGCCTGCGCCAGCAGCGCGCGCAGGCGCGTCGGGGCCATCATCAGCGTCGGCGGCAGCACGGACTGCGGCCAGGGAGCGACGGTGGCGTTGTTATTACTGTACGCAGTATGACGACGTAGCGAAGCGCAATGAATGGGATATTAATACATGCAAAATATCCATAAAGTAAAAAATGCCATAAAAGTTATAGTATCCAAACTATAATTTTGTTTTCCGTTGTATGACTTTCGTGTGTTGTATTATCATTTGTTGTAATATTTTCTTCCTTGTCAAACTTATTGTACCTAGACTATAAGAGAACGATGTGGTCTCCTATAATTGGAAGCTCACACTAGTATTTGTCCCCGTTCTTGTAAACTTGCATGCAATTGTACACAATTACAGCAGGTCTCCATCGAACATTGACTCTGACAACTGTCGAACGCGATTTAGATATGCTAATCGCGTTCAGTTTCATTGGTGAGATTTCGTCCTAAGTAGGGTAGCTGGGGCGTACCTGTACTCGCGCCAGCACGTTGCCGCGCGAGTGCGCGCCGGAGCCGGACCAGTGCGCGCGCGCCTGCAGCTCGCGTGCGTCTGCGCACATCATGAGCGCGGACAGGCGGTGCACGCGCGGCGTGTCGTACTGCAGCGGCGTGAGCTCGTTGCGCAGCACGTGCAGCGCGTCCAGCACGCGCCCCGCCTCCAGGTGCTCCAGGTACTTCTGCTCTAGTACCACGAACTTCATCTCCTGAACGAACACGAGAATGTTAGTTTAGTCATGTCTTAGTACACCACTGGTTTACGTGGTCGTCAATCTACGTATGCCTAAGCCGCTGGGTCTAGAAGCATGAATTTTACACAAGAGTTCCTTATATTATAACAAATGTGAGCACCCAGGATTATTGAAAATTCATCCCCTAATTTGGTTAAATAGGGGATGAAAGAATACTACTGTATTGATTGTAATTTTATGCTGTTACGAACATAGTATTTTGGAACCTGTACTATTATAAACAAAGTCATATCACAAAGTTGCAATCAATGTTCCACGAGAAAATCGCTTTTAGATTTTGCTAAGTGTATACATATTAGTGCTCGTGACTATAGGTCATTTTTGCCGATAGGAAATCCCATCGGGCATAAAGTTTGTAAAGTTTAAAATGAAATATACAAAATTGCTTCGCTTCTCGTCTCTTCCGTCGCAATGTAAATTGACTCCTAGTCCTAGCAGAGTGCAGGTAGGTCGGTAGTGGTAGGTACTGTTTACTAACAGCGAGGCTGTGGGCATCGACGTGTGGCGACTCGCGCAGCAAGTCGTGCAGCGCGCGCAGGTCGTGGTCGGCCTTCACCCAGTCGCCGGCCAGCACGTGCGTGCGGAACGTGGCGGCGGCCGGGTGCTCCAGGTGCAGACCCGACTCCTCCATCAGCAGAGCGGCGCTGCGGCTGAGGGAACATGACACGGTTAGCATAATTCAATGGCTGATCCAAATTATCTGATGAAAGCGTAAACAAACCCCTGTTTAGGTTAAGTTCTTACGCAATCACTCATTACAGGTTTCAATTTTATATCTCACCACTTTTTCCAACAATAAATTTTTTGTAAGTGGCACTAAAAATTAGCATCCACAAGCACATTTTATGATTAATTTGTTAACATATTTATCAGATAGTTTTGGAACATACACACCACCAAAAACATTTCATGTAAAGTAGGTTGCCAAGACTTACATAACGCTTTCACTGTTAAAAAGCTATCAAATCTAATGTAGAGCCAAGCCCCTCTACAAGGCCTAACTCTACAAACCTTACAGCTTGGTCAAAATGTACGGCTTGGCCGTTTCGCGGCCGTCGCACAGACACTCCTATGGGCTTATTATGATAAGAAATTAAGTCACCGGTCTTCGTCGTTTTATAGCAGTGAAAGCGTTATGTAAGTCTTGGCAACCTACTTTACATGAAATGTGTCTGGTGGGATTTCATTTCTTTTTGTAGGGTGTTTATTTGTGGTGGTTATTTCAAATAAACCAATTACAGGCACTTTTGAATCGTCAAGGAGTCAGTCGGTCAGAAAAATGAAGCTATAGCTGCCCATTCCAATGCGTAGTAGGTACCTATGGAGAAGAACGGGCAACAAACTCCATGGACACTCTTTTAAATCAAAATATGGTTACAAAATATTGGTTAAGTACATCGTTCATGTTGCAATTATGCATATGAGAACGATGCAGAACTTTAAAAGCGTCCGTAATAAAAAAAAAACAATTCAAGTATTAAATTAAATTAAAATAAGCCGTGGCAGCTAAGAAATGACCAGTCCCTACTGACGGCGCCCGTTCACGAACATAATAAATAAAACTCAAACTGAAAGCATTTATTTCAAATAAAACTACTACTTTTGAATTGTCAAGGGGTCGGGTGGTCAAAAAGATGAGGCTAGTTGCCCATTCCAAAGCGTAGTAGGTACCTATGGAGAAGAACGGGCAAGAAACCCCTTGAAAACTCTATTAAATCAAAATATGGAAGTAGGTATACCTATTATCCATAAGAAATACAGACATGCACCTCCCTTTAAGGGACTTGGAAGGCGACAGTTACAGGTTTCTTAATATTTTTGTTGTTTGTGTGCAAATCCTAGTTTGCATACCAAATTTCAGCTTTCTAGGACTTCGGGAAGTGCCCTAGAGATTTTGATGAGTGAGTGAGTGAGTAGCGAAATCGACTTATTTTAGGAATTAATAAAATCCAAAGTATAAAAGCAAGACAAACGAAACTTGTGTTTTATAAGTCTACTAACAAGATCTTATCCTGAGAATTTGAAGTCTCTAGCATTATCCAGTCCGAAGTTATGAGGATTTGTAAATACACGAAACGCTTCGACAAAAGGTAGGTAGTTTTTTTTTTTTTTTTTTGCTCGTCTTGGCAGGGGCACCTCCGTGCCCCCGATTCTATCCAGGTTTCCAGATGATAGGCTTTGTGCGATGGAGTTTGTGGTGCAAGATTCACGAAGTCGGTGAGGCCTGCATATTCTGCATTATTTTTGTCTTTCGTTTTCTTTGAATTGAAGTATTATTGTCATTGATTATCTGACCGAGTTACCTGATGGTAGGCTATCAACGCCTTTGAACTATCCGGGACACCAGAAGGTCGTTATTGCGTTGCCGACTGTTTTGGGGGAGACATACAGACATACCTACACCATCAAACAGGTAAATCAGAAATAATCAATATCCAAGCCAAGAACATGCCTTACCGCGAGCAATAATTGAACTATCAACACTTCGTAGGTAGGTAATTGTTACAATAATGGAGCTATCGACACTGCATAGGCAATTGTTACATTTCACAAAGAAAATAACTAGATGTCTATAATTACACGACTGCTACAAAACTTCGGATTCCTGACGCTTACGCAATGTTGGTATAGTGAGTTAGTTAATATTCAAATAACACATTTACTTCAGATTACGTGCGGAAACATTACTTAGTAACCGCGTGTAATATGTAATTGGAAGGGCGTCGATTATCGCCTCAGCCATTCATGACATATTATGATAGAAAGTTGAGTTGATAGATTGTACACTTATTCTATTTCCTTCGTGGTGTTGATTGGCTGTGCAGCAGTATACCTACACTCACAGAACCAAAAGGGCTAGGAAGTTTGAACTAGGTCTTTGTCAAGCGTAGGCGTTAACGCTCCGTATAGTATACAATGCGCGAATGTTTCGGAAGGTATAAGTAGTAGGTATTTTAAAAGTAAGTAATAGTTTCCATACAAATATACGTAGTCACTCTCCTGTAGTAGTTTCTGCCTAGCCCCATGGGAAAAGGCGTGAATATGTAATGTATGTAAGTAATTAATATTTACAAGCAGTCTGGTTTATACCATTCTTCCATAATTTATTTTACTTAACTGAATAAATAGGAATACTCTCTGAAGGATAAAATCCGAAACGAAGTTGGCCAGAGAACCAAGGCAACTGACATAGCCCAAAGACTAAGCAAGCTGAAGTGGCAATGGGCTGGTTACATCTCCCGCAGAACCGACAATCGTTGGTGAAAACGAGTTCTAGATTGGAGACCGCTTTTAGGCAAACGTAGTGTGGGACGCCCGCCGGCCAGGTGGAATGACGACTTATGAAAGGCGGCTGGCAGAGACTGGACGAGGAAAGCCGAGGATCGGACTCAGTGGCGTTCACTAGAAGAGGCCTACGTCCAGCAGTGGACGAATATAGGCTGATGATGATGATGAATAAATAATAGGGCCTTTTTGTTTATATTACCTGTACCTATATTAGATAAACCTAGTTATTTAATTTATTTTGTTAACTAAAAAAAGATTATGCAATACGGGTAAGTAATAGATGATATAACAACAAAATCTCTAATATTAACAACATATAACAACGGAACCTATCATTTTATTTAATATAGCGATTAGTTAATATAACGAACGATTGATATAATTTTAAAATAACTAATTTTTATAAGCATAACATACATTAATTATAACATCGTTTGACATAACATACATTAAATATAAAATCGTTTGACATACCACTCAAAAGATATCAAACTTATTTGGTCTAATATCATGAAAACGCCTACTCAAAAACACAAAGCAAAATTGCATAGACACGGATTAGTTTATTTAGTATTATTTTCTGATTACCACCTGCGCTAAGATAGGTCGACGGAGCTCCTATTTCCGGGTGGTTTTAAAAAAAAGAACCACGAAGACTAAGGCTCCGCTCCGCTTCGCTCCCGCCTTAGCCTTCTAACCTAACCTATCCGAGTCGGGGTACTCTGAGTCAGGGTCTTAACCATAATGACGTTTTTTATATATATTAAACGTTAGACCTAATGATTTTCGATTAAATAAACAATATACATATTAAACGTTAGACCAAATGATTTTCGATTACATAAACGTTATATCAAACAACATTATACTAATTAAGTTTAAGAATAAATAAATGTTATATGTAAACAAATTATATCAACAGTTGGTAATCTCACGTGGATTATATCTTATGAACGATAATAAAATGAAATTAGACCACATGAGTTTATACGTTATGAGACGCACCCATGCAATAAAACTACAACTAAAACGATTTGTACTACGATTCAAATAAATAATATTAGTTTATTGGTGTTCAACAACAGCTAGATAATCTATACGTGCATACTATTGGGTGTCCTTGTAATCAGGGTCGTCGGCCTTGCCACAAGGTCGCTTGCAATACAATGCGCCCTGCTAATGCAGGGCGCATTGTATTGTGTTTTGTTTCACGGAAACATTAAACTATCATCTAATATTAATATTATAAAGAGTTAATTGTGAGGTAATGTCGGATTTGAAAAATTATTTTAGCCCAATTCTTAAGGAAGGCTATTTAACATTACGCTAGGACCCTTAGGAGCCGAGCAAAAAGAAAAAAGTCAGAAAGAATGCTAAGCGAAAACGAAGTAATAGCGCGAGCAGCCGATGCGATGCGACGCGGTGGGTCGGGGGTACCTACAAGAAATTTCACGCGGACGCAGCCGCGGACAGAAGCTAGTTAAGAATATAACCATTAACAACTGTGAAATCCATTTGACCATTTAAACTTTAAACCCTATACTAAACTATTATAACAAGACTTGTAGATATGAACTGTGTTTCCTTGAAGCAGGTATCCAACAAAATATACCTTGCTTTTATGCACCTTAACAGGCAATTAGGTTGAGCAAAAATTTAAACTTGAAGAAAATGGTTCACCAACATTAATACACATATTGTGATGATTAATTTTAAAATGATACAACAATGTGCAACCACATGTTTTGCTAACAGATAAACTTTAGTAAGATAACAGAGCAGCCCAAATGCCAAAGGCATCTGAATTTCATTAGAATCCAGTTAAAAAGATCTTTATCAAAGTGCAGTAAAACATACCTACAGCTATGAACGTAGCATAAGGTAACTGATAACATGATAAGTGGTTTGTGGGGAGAGAGGGGATCTTACCAGAAATAACACGCCTAGCATTATGTTTGAATGGAAACAAATAGGCACTTGTTGGTTTAACAGGGGGACACCTTTTTTTTACACAAATATTATATTATAAAGAAGCGATCTCTGCGTGCATAATTTTTTGTACAATTTGTACTTAGTTTTAGATAATTGTCCACAATCGTCTACATCTAATAAATAACAATCGACCTATTTTGCCATAATACTTAATATTTTTGCAAAAAAATATTTGCTGGTTGTTATCTGCTCTTTCTATCTTCTTTAATCAGTTTTGGTTCTGATAATCTGCTACAGAACTATTAATATTTAGCTTAGGATAACAACTCAACAAATATGACAATGACTCAGCACTTTTGTGTTCATTAAATTATTGATTCTTATAACAGTTGCCATTAGTAGCATGGGTTTTATAGATACAAATAGTCTGTGTCATCATTTTACTTAATTTAATTTAAAACACTTAATTTTCCTGTGAAAATGTATTTTCTAAAAACGTCATGATTCCAGAGCAATGCTTTAATCAATGCAAATAACACAAGGAAAACAGTTCAGTGTCAGTATAAACATGATTCTATGATTGGCTAACAGAAAATAACAGGTCTTTGTTTACCTTGCCTTGCCACACAATAAATAAAACTGTTTTGTCTATCTATGGAGGAAATTGATTCAGAATGGTATAGAAAAGTATCAATTCATTCAAACATGTTTTAGTTCCTTTGTTTTGTGGTTACCTATTAAAACAAAGGAATTAATAACTCATATATATACATACTTAGCTCTTAATTGGTTATTTATTTGATTATGATTTTTGCCTTTTTTAATAAAGTTAATAAACAATTTGGCATCCGATGAGAACTCGGAGTGCTTCCCACATACAAAATATGCCTTTTCATCGTTGTTTACTCAATTTCTAATAATATTTAGGTACATGCCTGCCATGACAAGTAATCTAACGCTTACAAAAACTGGTTAATTGTTTTTTCTTATCTTAAGATATTAAAAGAAGCAAAGGTCATTAAACTCTAATTAGCAATATATTAGAAACCAAGATTTGTCATGATACCACAAAATGATTCAGTGTTTTATACTTTGCAATTATTATGCCTGTAATGGTGTGTGAAAAGAGAAAAGAGGAAGAAGACTGATGTAAACCAGAATGTTTTCAATAACAAACACAGCTGAAGAACCAATACCTTGTGCCAAACACTGGAATAGAGGTAGAGAGTGAATGCTTAGCGGTACTCACTCCAGTCCCACGGAGAGAAGGTGCTGGCCGATGAGGCGCACAATCTCCTGGTCAGTCGGCGACATGCTCAGGCCGAGCGGCTGCAGCTCGCCGTTGCGCGTCCCGGTGTCGCCGTTGACATGGTGCGGCGGCGGCGCACCGTTGGCTGCGGGCGGCTGGTGCATGTCTGCGGGCCGGGCGGGCGGCGACAGCCTGCGGGTCCGCTTGCGCGGCGGCCGGTGCCCAGCGCCCTCGTCGCCCGAGTCAGTGGAGGCCAGGCTGGCCCGCTCCGCTGCTCCCGCTCGCCGCGCTCGTCGGAGCGCCGAGATCACGAGCGCGCCCGCCGCATCGGCCTCGACGCCTCGGCCGAATGACGTCACGGCCCCCGATACGCACCACCCGCGCTCAATAGACCATCTCCCTTTGTTCGTTGCTGCGAAACTCCCGCTCCTGGCCTGCTGCGTCGCGACACCCTATCGACGAAAATACTTCCTACGCGACTGCAACCAAGAAACTTGTACCGTTACGAAACGTTTCGATCGTTGTTAGAGTTTGTAGCGTTCGCGATGCGTACACAAAAATCAGCTGAAAATGATACGACAGCTGTCTTTCTTCGCTAGTGCAACATCGCCCTTCTTTCCGTTTCGGATGACGTTCGTGTCTTGTTCGGTTGCGCATCGGGCGAAATCGTGTTGTAATGTAATGACCTCAAAAATAAAATTATCCGTGCATCAAAAATGGTACAAGCAGGCCAGTGCAATACATAAAACTATATTGCTAGGTGAAGCTTACTGTATATCAGTTAAAATTAAAAGAATCATGCTCAAAAGCTCTCCCAAAAGTCCAAATCATAATATTCCTGCTCAATCAAAGTTACACAGAATGAGAAAATAATTATTAAAATTACTATCAAAGCAACCAACTGTATACCTTTAATGCTATAAATATTTTATTATATGTTAAAATTTGTTACTTTTCGCAAAAAAAAAAAAATGTAAAAACTTATTTCGAATCCAGCCAGAACCACTGCTTGAAACAGAACGTTTGGAATGGTATGTTTACAAAACTTGTTTGGTTTAGTTGGTATTTATTTACAAAAAAGTATTACTAGCTCGGAAAATGGACTTTTATCAATCAATAGTATCCTTTTTCGTATCGTTTACTTGCTTTTATCCACTTATATCTCGTGAATTATAGTCCAAATATTAGTTATTTAGTATAGGTAACGTTTTTTCACAATGTGTAATTATTGTATACCTACTGTGGGTCTGTGGCTAGCTTTAAAGAAAATGGTCATAATTATAAATTTAAAATGATTATAATATACAATGTATACCGCAACTAGTTAGTTGCGTTAAATAGTTATTTACACTACGTACTAAATTAAATGAACAACTAAGTAAATATATAAATAAATACAAAAAAACAAAAGGACACTTAGGCGTTGAAGTAGGTACTCGTCGATGTCGCTGTCAGTCAGAAACGTGCCCGACCGGCAACATTGATAATAATGAACATGAATAATAATTTAATGAACACCGAATTGTTGGATGTTTTGAAACGTATTTTTATATGTCAAGCAATCACAAGCACCCAAGCGTCAACAGCGTGGCCAGAATGTAACTTTTGTTACATTTTACGTTACCGTCAAACGGGGTGGATAGGAATGTAGTGGTGAATCGGAACGAAAATTTAAAAGGGATTTTAACATTGAAAAAATAAAATTTGTTGCCAAAAAGGAATGTAATGTGTTTACTGTATTATAATTAACCATTAAGTGCCCTCATACTATGAGAGCGCATAAGTTTTTTTTTCACAGATCAATGGGGAAGATCGGTCAAAGCTTATTATAGATGGCGTGATCATAGCTAGGTCCCCACGACCTACAATAAATTTGACATTTCGTTCATTCGTTCCATTTCGTGTTCATTCATGAGTTTGGTTTTATTTCAATATTTCGTTATTTTCGGTGATTTCAACATTTGAAATCTAGTATTTGACATGGAAAGTGTCAGAATTTTGAACATTAAATATTTCCTTCTAATCTCTTTCTTCAAAATGATTCCAACAGAACCTCGAACACCGTTTAATTTTAAAAAAATCTCTACGGGTAGCTTTAATCCACAATCTTCTAATTTTAGGATTTTGGGAATAAGGTGGACTCCAATTTCGGAGTACTTAGGAACACAACAACGCGTCATTTTCGCAAAAATAAAATAAAACCCCCTCACGCCTTCTTTATTAGCTTGTGCTGAGAACTAGCTACGACAGCGCCATTTTGACAGTTGCCTTCCCCATTGCATCAAATAATGATTTATTAAGTATATTAATACATTGCAAAATACAATAAAAGTAATTTCGTGCTAATACAACCTTAAAAAAAATCGGGTAATTGAAAGAAAAAAAAAAGAAAATATCATATCCTTATGAAATGGGATCTTTGGGTGAAACCTAGCAAATGACCCCCCAACCCCCCAACGAATTGTGTCAGTCCATGCGCCAAGCACCCGTTAAAGTACTTTTGGGAAGTTCAGGAAAAAAATAGTATACCTACATTTAGACAAAATTTTGCATAAAAATTTAAATGTATCAAAATGTAAATGTAACTGTGTACATGTACACAGAACATAATATACTGTAATGTTACTTTTGACCACAGACTACATAGAGATACTACGTATTTGAGGGAAGAATGAAAAAATGAATGCCTTTGACCAAAGACTAAGAATATACTACTGTACCGAGATCAAAAGGGCACTGGCAACACTGGTCATGAAAAAAAATATGTCAACAAATATGTCATCAAACCTTTGAAACCAATGTTCGAAACCAAATTAGGGATTGATCACAAAACTTTAAAATAATGAAATTAATCATTTTAAAAGTAATTTTACTGTATTTGTTAGTGAAGCCTTCAAATCTACAGCTTCTTATCAATGTTAGAAATCAGGTGTGTTTTATTGCTTAACCAGCTGAACTCTTAACCAAAGTCGCACTGTTGCATATTATTTTCTTTTTGATTTATTAAATAATTTGTTCTTACTTTTGTTTAAATAATGAACAGCTCTTTAACTGCACGTACTCATTAAGTGGAATCCAGTATGAAGGATTCCACTTTTACAGCACAATAAAGCTAACATTTTTGATGTTTGCCATCCACTGTTCAGGGTGGCGATGTTATGCAGGAGAACATAACTGCGAACGTGTCGGAAGACACCATCACCCTGGAGTTCATGCGGCTGGACGGCGTGTTCGTGTCGCAACTCGTCGACTTCACCAATGTGAGTTAACCTTATATTGTCAACAAAGTGTTGGATTTAGTCCTAAGTATCAAGGTTGTTCTCTTTGGAGCATTATTTAAGCAGCAACCAGTTTGTTTATCTTTAGTGCAATTCATTATTTTTAATAATGTCTTATTAGAATTTTCTCTAACACAACCAATTTCATTATCAGTATTAATTATCAAGTGAGTTTTGCTCCAATTAATTAGTAAAATCAATTTATAACTCTGTAAAACAGTTCCATCTGTACATAAATATGGAAAGTAGAACATTCAACTAATGAATGCCCTTGATAACTGATAACAATAGATTGCAAGCTTTAATTAATAATGTTTTGTTGATTCTAAATATTAGCAGTTTATTTTCCATCGGTGAGCATCCTACAACCTGTAGAAAATGGACTTAATCAGGAGTCTGTTGAGAGGTTTCTAATAAAAGTGGTACTTTCAGGAAGTGGAGGCAATGAAGCTGATTATTCCCGGTGAGGAGGAGCTGGGTCAGAGTGGACACCAAACACTCTGCTTTCTGACCCATGCAGCACAGGCTGACTTCATAGCACCGGACGCTATGGCCAAGTTGAGACAGGTATGTACTCATGGTGAGTTGTAATTGTTTTGTAAAATACTACATATCTCAGTCTGTCAATGTACAATTTATGAACTTGTTGCAGTCCACCAACATTTTTTAGGATAATAATTTCCAGTCTGTTTTTCTTGTATCTCCTAAAACATGTACCTAGCTTTTTGTGTGTAGACTTCTAGTAGTAAATGTTCGTTAACTGTGAAGTCCAAGGCTAGTTATAACTATTTATTTTTATTATGTATGTCTATGTGGTTTTGCTGAGTCCATCGATCGGTGGACGGTCGGCGACTGGTGTCAATCTGTGAGGCATATGCGGTAACTCAAGGACTCAAGTATAACACCAAAAAGAGCGAAATTATGGTTTTTAAAGCAGGTGCTGTAGGTTACCCAAATATACCGGAGATTTCTCTGTGGAACACCCTTAAATAGGGTGTCAAATTTTAACTACTTGGGTCATTGGGTTACCGATGATTTGCAAGATAATAAGAATGTTGACAGGGAACGTAGATCGCTATCGGTACGCTCCAACATGCTGGCCCGCAGGTTTGCACGATGTACAGAGGCAGTCAAGATTACTTTGTTTACATCTTTTTGCTCATCATTTTACACGTGCAGCCTGTGGACTAGTTATAGTTTGCGTGAATATAGCGATCTACGTGACCAGTATAATAACGCACTCAGGATACTGTTGAGACTGCCATGGCGATGTAGCGCGTCAAAGATGTTTGCGGAAAGGCATATAGATGGTTTTGTGGCCATCAAACGTAAAAGAAGTGCTTCTCTGCTTGCTTGTCTTCATGGCGGTACCAACAGTATCTTGAGTTTATTCACTGATAGATGGGAGTCTCCAATGCTGCGACATTGGATGAAACTCCACACTAAATAAAATTTGTATGTCTACTAACACTAGTTTTAATGCTATTATAATAAATAATAAATTTATTTGACCTGTGTTGTCCCACTGCTGGGCAAAATTTCCCTCTACTTAAGATTTATTGTATACAGAAGTTGTTTAGTGTACACCTTTATTAATAAAGAAATTTTAACATTTCTAGAAAAACCCAGGCACGATCCGCATGGCGGAGGAGGACAAGGGTTGGCGGCAGACGACGGCGAGCGCGTGGGCGGGCCGCGCCACGCGCCTGCTGTCCGCGCCCGCCGCGCGACACTGCGCCGCCGCGCGCGACCGCGTGTACCTGCGTGCAGCTGACCTGGCGCGCTGGGCACCCCGTCCAGGTCAGTACCTGCCACACTCCTTTAATGGACCCAGCAACAGTGCTTTTCAACTATGCGAACCGAAAACATACCTCTCAGAATCCTCTTTTCTGAAAATAATTATTTTTCTAAAAACACATTTTGGCATACGAGGGCGGCACTGAAAATTTCGGGAATCAAGGAAGTGACACAACATTACTATTTAAAAATGTATTTATTGCTTTTCGAAGTATTCTCCGCGAAATTTGACACATTTTTCCATACGATGGAACCAATCATTGAAGCAACCATTCCATTCGGAAGTTGGGGTCTCCAAAATAGCCGTTTTGTAGGCGTCCACAGCTTCTTCAGGTGATGAAAATCTCTGTCCACGCAATTTATTCTTTATTTTAGGGAAAGTATAGAAATCATTTGGGCTTAGGTCGGGGCTGTACGGCGGATGGTCTAACAATTCTATGTTTTCTTGCTCTAAAAACTCTTTTGTTCTGTGCGCGGTGTGAGAACTCGCATTGTCGTGATGGAGGATGATGCGGCGGTTGCAGTTCTCTTTACGGAGTTCAGAAACGACCTGTGGCAAACAAATGCTAGCATACCATTCTGCATTAACCATTCTTTGTCCCTCAAGAGGAATAGTCGTAACATGGCCGGTTTTGGAGACAAACGTGGCCACCATTTTTTTTGCAACACTCCGTGAACGAACAATTTTTGTTGGCTTTAACTCATTTTCGAACACTCCAACTCGTGACTGGTTTTTTGTTTCGGGTTCGTACACGTGTATCCAGGATTCGTCACCTGATACGATGTTGTATACAGCATTTGAGGATCCTGCGTGGAATCTTTCGAGAGTTCTGACGCACCAAGTAACGCGAGCCGCTTTTTGCTCTTCACAGAGCGAATGCGGTATCCATCGGGAAAACAACTTTTTTACACCTAATTGTTCATGCAAGATTATTTGTACGAGTATTTGACTCATGCCAATGTCTAAAGTTGCCTGAATTTCGCGGTATGTCACATGTCGATCTTCCTCAATCAACTTACGCACAGCATCAACGTTTTCTTGGGTGACTGCAGTTTTTGGACGACCTTGACGGGGATCATGACTGAGCTTGACACGTCCACGTTGAAATTCAGCAAACCAGCGATAAATTGTGGTTTTGGATGGGGCTTCATCACCAAATGCAGAAATCATCCGGTCAACACACTGTTTTTGTGTTAAACCACTTCGAAAGTCATAATAAATCATCGCTCTTGAATTTTCTCGAGTCAATTCCATTTTCTCAACGACTAAACAAGTTTAACAAAACCTTGTGACAAGACCGAGAATCTTTTTTTAAATAAATAAATGGTATTCGATTTTTAAAACCAAGGAGTTTTCAATTAAAAAGATTTTAATATGACAGGAACAGTGGAAATATTCCATTCCCGATACTTTTAGTGCAGCCCTCGTACATGTAGCATTTATTTATTAAAATCTCCCTTACAACTATCATTACAGGTGTATACGTAATGCGATAGCGTGGTCTTAAAATTAACTTAGAATTTAAAACTTTGAACAACGTAAAAAATGCAATATTTAAAGTATAAAAACAACAACATAAAGCCTACTCTAATCTACACTATAACATAAAATAAACAACAGTATGTTTGCGAATTCACTCAAATGGACGGATGGAAAACGGATATACCCCATATAGTTTGTTGTACAAGTGGCGCGTGAACTTGTTCTGTACGCGTTCTGGCATTACCGAGTACTTGGCCTCATGCAGAGCCCATATGACAGCTCTATGTTCCAGATGACTCCTGACAAGTGCGTCATACAGGACCCTGACTGTTGCAATGTTAGTGAAGTGCCTTGTCTGTCTCAGAACAAATCCTAAGTTTCTAAACGCCCTTTTACAGATCCCCGTAATATGATCGCGAAACGACAGATCAAGAGTGACAGCAACCCCCAAATCCCGCACCTCAGAGACTTGTAGCATAGGCGCGGCGCCCACCACGCCGAGTACTTGGCCTCATGCAGAGCCCATATGACAGCTCTATGTTCCAGATGACTCCTGAAAGTGCGTCGTACAGGACCCTGACTGTTGCGATGTTAGTGAAGTGCCTTGTCTGTCTCAGAACAAATCCTAAGCTTCTAAACGCCCTTTTACAGATCCCCGTAATATGATCGCGAAACGACAGATCAAGAGTGACAGCAACCCCCAAATCCCGCACCTCAGAGACTTGTAGCATAGGCGCGGCGCCCACCACGTACTCGTGCACTAGAGGGGCACGCACGCGCGTAAAACTCATCACCGAGCACTTCGACACGTTGAAGAAAAGCTTGTTGTCCTGACTCCATTCCACTACCCTATCTATATCCTCCTGCAATCGTTCGCAATCGGATTCACTATTAACCTCGAGCGGCAACTTAAGATCATCCGCAAATAATAAACAAGAGCCATGTTTGACGACTTCCGGCAAATCGTTTATCATTATGATGAATTCGAGAGGCCCCAAATTGCTGCCTTGGCTCACACCGGACCAGGTGTAATATGGGTCGGATTCACACCCATTATAATCTACGTACTGCTGTCTATCTTGCAAATAGCTGGTGAAGAAGTGCAATAGATGTGGTATGCAGCCGATTTCTGCGAGGTTCGTTAGTAAGATGTCATTATCAACGGTGTCGAAAGCTTTTCTAAAATCAAAATAAGCAGCAGCACACTAGCATCTACCGCCGGCACCACGTGCCCCATAAAGTTCAGCAGATTGGTGGCAGTGCTGCGCGCCGGCCGGAAGCCGTCCTGCGAGTCAGCCAGTTGCCCACGCACCTGCTCCAGCATGCAGCGCTGGATAGCCGACTCGAACACCTTGGCCGGCGTCGACAGCACTGCTACTGGTCTATAACCATTTATATCCGACAACATGCTGTTATGAGCATGCCTTGTTAACTAAGCAGAGTCACTTGTAATCCCCGCCATTGTGTTTTTTTTTGTACTGGACCATGCTTGGGAACCTTCTATTAAGAGGATCAAAGGACAACTTTTTTTCACGAAAATATGTTTTATGTGTTCTAACTTAAATTTTGATACCCCACAATTCCGTTGCCTGCACCCAAAAGCACAATGTGTAGCGTGCGTTACCGTAAACAGCGATTTTCATACCAAAAATGAAAAAGTAAAGATAAAGTTGATAGTTAAAAATATATGATAGATAAGTTAAAAATGATAAAGTTGTTTTACGGCAATGTCCAGAATGCGTAAATAACGGCTGTTTGATGGACTTTTTACTGAAAAGTAACATTTTCTGCCTGAATTCCTTGATGCACTTTTTTTTTTAAACTTTGCCGCACTCTAGGAATTTCTCCTGTATTAGGGGTGCGTTTATAAACATTCAAACTCACATTCACAAACAGCCAGACCCGGAACAACTACTTGTAGGTCATACAAATATTTGTTCTGTGCGGGAATCG
Source organism: Dryobotodes eremita (assembly GCA_917490735.1). NCBI lineage: Eukaryota > Metazoa > Arthropoda > Insecta > Lepidoptera > Noctuidae > Dryobotodes > Dryobotodes eremita. The sequence continues at coordinate 22,991,240 of OU823249.1, read as the reverse complement.
AACCCGCGACACGCAGCGCAGCAGTCAATTGCTTAACCACTGCGCCAACCGTGCCGTGACGTGCTTGTCTTTGATGATTATCAAGGACTTCGCTCTAAATGTTTTAGTGGGTAACAGTAACCAGAACATCAATATTGTGTTTAGGCATGGATCAGTCATCGTATGTGACCGCAGTGACGCCGTTCCCCGCGCATGCGCTGTCCTCGGACGCGACGGACGGCAAGCCGGCGATCAGCGCGTGCGTCTCCGAGACTGAACATACTAAAGAATGTATTTGTCACTTGGAGGTGAGTGCAGATTTAGGTAGCTTCATAATATAGCTATATTTATGGGGTACTTACATTATATAAACCCCTCTTTATAATAATGATGTGCTGGATAGTTGCCTATCTATGAAAGTAGTATTGCAGCATAGTTTCAGATATTGACTTTCAGTCTTCCAATATTGTTACCTAATATTAAAAAAAATTACAACAGGTTTGCGTCAACTGGTATCCTTGTGGATTGAAATACTGCAAGGGTAAGCCACAAGGAGGATTGAGCTACCGGTGCGGCATCAAGACGTGCCACCGCTGCTACCGCTACCACCTGTACGTGCGGCGGCGCGACGCCTGCGCCAGCCACACGTGACGGCGCGACCGCCGGCCGCCGCGCCGCCGCGCTCCCTGCCAAACTTACCGTCTAGTCCTCATATACATAGCTTTCATATATTTTTATAAAGACTGTTCTGTGACCAGTGACAATACCATGCATCCATTCTTGTATATATTTTGTAACAAAGCTAGTAAGTATACTTAAATAAGTTTTAAGAATAAAATTTTGAATACTATTTATTTACATGTTTTATTTCTAAATAACAACTAAATTATATTCACTTGTTGCTAGCACTGAATACAACGCCATAGCTTGTACACCCTCACCGTACATAATTTGTGGTGCATGTATTGTCTACACAATGATGTAATAAGTTAACAGTTAAGTTTTGCATCTCATTGTGATTTGAAATGCAATCAAATTAAGCAGGTGCTATAGAAAGCTCTGATAGAATCATGTAATATTCATACTATGTTATTCAAGGCTACCTTATTCTAATTTTGATTGCATAGCTGTAACTATGTTTAAATCACTTGGGGAAACACACATACTTTCTATATTCATTAAGACTGATTAAAAGCATCCAGGGAATGGTTCATGCCTGTTCTTTCTGAGCACGAACTGTATCTTGCGCTCCATATCTTCATTGTAGATGGCCTTGCATCGTTCATGGTTCACGCGTCTTCTTGTCTGAAATCAGTTTTATGAGTTACTTACTACATTACTATTGAACTCCGATAAACTGCAGCAATTTATTTATCTTTAATCTAAAAGTTAGATTGAATACTCTTTATTATGTACACCTTAAAAATATAAGAGCACTGGTTTTACACCAAAACATTCTCCAGTGGTTGTTGGTGTAAACAGCTTTATTATCCTTTAATGATACTCTTCATGGGACCCCATCATACTACTTACTGCTTTAATTATAAATATACTGTGTTCAGTGTGTCCATTTATGGAATTAAGGTGTTCTGTAGTTTCTGCCTTCTAGCAGTGGGAAAAGGTGTGAGTTTATATCAAGTGAAGAGCATGTAAGATGATTTGATTGAAACTGGAACCTACACATGCGTGCCAAAAAATTTGGCCCACCCCATACTATTTTGAGAGACGATATCTCAAAAATGTTGATGCATATTTTAATTATTTTACATTGTGTAAAGGTAGGTAAGATAAAGTTTATTTACACATACCCTATACTTTGATAAAAGCAATATTCTTGACAAGATCGACTTGATTCTTCAGATGTCCTCATCACTTACTAATGCTTGGTAAAACTGCGTGACTTTTTTTCATCAGTGAAGTTGACGAAAGCTTAATTTTGTTTGTTACTGTTCAATTATTGATAATTTAACTTCAAATTTTAACTAATTAAAAAAAAAGATGTTAAAAAACCTCCTTGCGAGAAAATCACGAACTTAAAAACATACGGGTCGAATAAAGATTCGACCCGTATGTTTTTAAGTTCGCGATTTTCTCAAAAACTAATGAATTTGTTTTGAATTTTTTTTCTTAAGACCTAATATATATACCTTCTTGAAGATTTTAGTACACTCAATAGTGTACTAAAATCTATTTATTTGGTTATAGTTAATTAACTTGTTGAATTATCTTGTTTTAAATCGAAGAGAACGGGGTGGATCGATTTATTTGCACGCAAGTGTATTTTAGTCAAAATAATGTCAAAATTCCTACCGATTGTTTCGCCCTACTGCGCTGCTCTAAAGTATATAAGTAAATTAGGCACATTATAACTACTTACCTGGTAAGGTTTCTCGTAGTATCTAGTGAGCCTGTACTGCTCCAGGATTCCTTCCTTGCCGAGGATTCTGTTCACCAGCCGGCACGCATCATCCACATTGTTGTTCTTCACGAACACTGTGCGCGCGACGAACGAAGGGTGACGATTCGACAGCAGCCTCAGTGTTAGAAGCATTTTTTTTTTCAGCAAATTGCAATATTTTTACAAATTCTACAACTAATATTAGAGGTTAGGAGAACGTCAGTGTCAAATTGTCAACTTCAACCATTGACATATAAATTATATATATGTCAGTGACTTCAACGCTGTGACACTCGACATTGACAGAGACAGTAAAAATGATTTTACGGAGTCAGTTAGAGAAAGAACGATGCTAATTTATTTATTTATGCTCTTTAGAAGACTTACAACAGCATAACAAAACAGAATAAAAATAGTACTGTGTAAATAGGTATTTAAGCAAAATAAATTGCCCCAAGTAATTTACTTGGATTTATTTATGCCACTGCCACTACCATCCTCTCAGACCTACGCGAACCCCGACCTACCCGATTATTGTTGTTAAACTGGCAGCAAGATTAATTAGTATGATATAATATATGAATTTGCAGCTAAAATCCAGTGCAAAAATCAAAGGCCCATTGTACAGGCCACAGTTTAATTTATTTTTCTACGTGTATTTTACATACACCTTTATTATCCTTTAATGATATTATTTTAGGATTTTGGAAGAGTTTTGGTGCTTTATTATATATTATCACTATGGCATACGACAGTGATTCTGACGAAAGTTCAGCAGCAGATTATGCACCAGGCCGCTGCTACAATGTAGCCCTACATGACCGATGCACTATGACTGATATGAAACGCATTAAGGATGTGTTTGACGCGGCTTACAATAACAAAATGACGGCAACAGAATTCAGAAACTTACTCAGAACGATGTTTAAAATAGAGTATGATGATGATGAATTCAAAATATTATTTTTAAAGGTTTCTAGGTTTCTTTTAAGATATTAAGCAAAATCAGTTATTATAGGTTACACCACTGGTCCCACTTGGACACAATCATTTCAAGGGGTGTAGGGCGCTCTTTTAAAAGAGGATGGACAAAAAAACAGGGGCGGACGTTTATGTTTCCCCTACCACTTTTTCGTTTTAGCTACCTATTGCTTTTTTACCCGACTGCCAGGAAGGGTTATTTATATAGCGGATTGGAGGACCCACTATTGAATTACATTATTCTCAGTCATGGAAAGGTCTTTCCAGTCATCTAATTATGTCTAGTGGGTTTGGTTGTGGGGACATTCGCATACGTAGGTATTATAGATATTTTAATTTATATAAAACCTTAGTATCACGGTCACTTATTATCACACTCAACATTAGATAAACACAAGCCGCACGGGTGAGGTAGACTGGGACGAGCTGGTTTCCCACCTTATCTTGGGCTACTTCGGCAACGACGCGGAGAACCAGCGGGAGTCGCTGCAGCCGCCCATCTTGGGCCGGCCTGACGTCCTGCACTCGGAACACAGTCTTCCTATATCCAGGATATGCTTCTGCCCTGATGTCGGCAAGGTTTTTATCTTTATCTTTTCAAACCCTGCTCCTAATAGTCACTACGGATATAACATAGGTAGGTACCATGTTCTAAATCCTGTAAGATCCAACACTAGTGATCATTCCCTCATGTATAAAATGTTTCTCCAGCATTATTGCTTGCTATGAATGTTACTAGTACGCAGAAATCATCGTACACAGGATCGCACTACGGACCCAATGCAAGGCACTTACATAACGGCGAGCCGCGACGGCATGATCAACTGGTGGTCGCTCGACATGAAGCTGTTGAGGACTGCCTTCTCCTCCAGCCGTTAGCACCATTATCATAATATACAATTGTTGACAAAATTCAAATGTTCTTACGTGTTTTTTTGCTTATTTTACTTAGATCGATTGTTTTATACGGCGTACCACTGGCGAGTGTATTTATTTAGTCCGCCGATTTAAATGTAGTAAAAATAAATCAATCATTTAGTTCACCCATTATACTAAATGGTTAATAAAAAGTGAAGTCTATTATAATACTATAAGTACCTATTATTTTTCACAGTAGCCAGTAACGTATTTGGCAAATAAAGTTAATCAAATAGTACCTACTTAATCGATCCGATTTGCTATCGGTGAGTAGGTACTATTGTGCGCTTTTATAATTTCTGAAGTGGCAATATTATCGTGGACGTCCACGTCCTCGTTACGGCATCACGATAACACAGGGAAGTACAAAGTATGGAAATATATGAAACGCTTTTATATTTCCGGTCATGATAACGCTGTAACGCGTGCACGTATTTCAATTTTCTTTATTTATAATCATTCTTTAGTTATAGACAAATAAAGAATTATTATAAATAAAGAAAATAAAGAATTCATTCTATGGACGTCGACGTCCACGATAATATCGTCACGTTAGAAATTATAAAAGTGCAGTTTGTAATTCTGATGACTTCATTCCACAGCCCACCTGAAGATCCACACCACGTGGGTGACGGACATGGTGTGCATGCCGGACGTAAACATTATCGTCACCAGCTCCACGGAGCGGGATTTGCGCTTCTACGACTGCACCGCCAAGAACTTCGATCTAACGATCATAATTTCCAGTTGGGAGTATATGGCAAGAAAATTGATTGATTTTCCATATTTTTGCATTTCCTAAAGCTGTTTACGGGACACCCGTGCGAACAATAGAAAGTCGAGTTGTGATCTTTCGTAACATTAGACATACAGAGTAAGAAATGAGTCACGCCGCCACACACGTGTGACGAGCTATACATTCCATTTCGCGTTAACGGAAGGTAGATAGACTAAACTAAAACGGTATAGTACGATTCAAACTTAATGGCGGTTCGGAACTTGAGGCGAATCGCTGCGCAGTAAACAATTCACTTGTCAGCGAGGGTGATGGGTAAGGTACTGCGCCGCGAATAGCGCACTTCATAGCCGCCATTAAGTTTGAATCGTACTGTATGTAACTGTAACTTAACAACTAGGGTTTCATCCTTTCTTCTGGTAGTATTATGCGCAATCGGTTACAATAAACATTAACATTTCATAGATCTGCACCATGTCCTATTACTTCCATAAGGAAGATGTGGATCAGTGCAAGCTAATCTGCGGAGACGTCGGCGGGAACGTGCGGGTGCTGCAGTTTTCGGCGAAGCTGCGCGGTCCCTTCAGGAGCGATGCTGGACGGGCATTGAAAAAGCTACGACAAGTCGACCTGCAAAAGACGGTAATTACTAAATTACCCAATAACTACAGCTGTCACCTACCGGATTCTAAAATGAAAGTGGGCTAATGAGGTTATTTCGCATGATATTATAGTGGGAGTCTTTAGTGTTTCACCCTTAACACCTGGGCTGCTTGTTGCAGCCCCGCATACTGCCAGAGCTTCGTCTAAGAGACCTCGTCCACGTGCACCCGGAGTGGGTGCGGCAGGTCTCATACTACGAGTCGCTACACTGCGTGGTCTCCTGCGCCACCTGCCCCAACTCGCTGCTCATGTGTGACCTGCAGGGCTCCAAGACTCATAATATGTTCAGAGTTGAAAAGGCGAGGCAATTTAGCACTATACATATTGCTTTTCTGTCGCGACAGTTATTTATTTGGCTTTTTATTTATTTAATATAGGCACTGCCTTCCACCGGCGGCTTTGACTGTGCGGTGGTAGGAAGTTACCCCATGGGAACGTACTACCGGGATAAATAGTATCCTATGTCCTAATCTAGGCCATGGTTCTATGTGCCAAATTTCAGCAGTTAAAAAACATAAACCCCACACATAATAATACTTAAGATTATAAAAAAGTGGAGAGAATTAAATAGACATCATAAACAAAAATACATATTTCTACAATACCATATAAAGGAAAAGGACCGATAGCTTTCAAATAAAATTGTCTCTTAGTTTATCATTTAAGCGTGAAAAGGTAACAGACAGACAGACAGACAGACAGAGATACTTTCGCATATAGGTACAGGGTGGCAGGGGCATCGACGCGCTACCTGTTACCGTCTATTCAGTACAAGGCTTTGAACGCCACTGCGTTAAAAATTTTCGTCGGTATTAAAACAAAAATGCTGTTCCTTACATTTTGACCGCGTAGGTCACTTTCCTATGAAACAGCAGATCATATTTTTTTTTGATAACCGACGATTTTTTTTTACGCTAGTGGTATAGAATCGTGTGCTGAATTCATGGTTTCAGTTTGCGCGTGGATGTCCCTGCCACCCCTGTATAATATTAAGTAAGTATGGAAGTATGGAATATTGTTTATTTATTTTATTTAGATTTAGACAGTTACTTTAGTTCTGTCGTTCGGTTGTGACCAACATGAATCTTCATCATCCTCCAATTGGCATATTGTTTGGTAATTCCCAGACTATGAGTATCCAGTCGTAGTCGTAGAGTACTGAAATAATCTGTTTTCTTTACAACATCCGAACTCTGACAAAGGTTGATAAGTAGTTTTTACGAAAATCACTAATCGGCGGGGTAATTACGTAACACAATAACAGTAGGAATGGGTTTCATTTTGACAGTTCAACAACATTCATTGCATTATTTAAGTTGTTGAGCAGACAAATTTTTCGAAAATATAAAGCAATGGATTAGCAATAGGCTTCAAAATGATTCAGATTGTGATAAAAAGTGTGTTACGTAATTAGGGTACTGGTTTCAAGATATATATACCTATAATACCTACTTCTTTACAGTTCAAAAGTATCTTTTAAAGTTTATTTTTCAATAAATTCAATCACTCTTCAGGGTATAGAATGCTTCACATTTGATGAGGAGGTACACGTGCTGGTGACAGGTGGACCTGACTGCATGGTCCGAGTGTGGAACCCGTTTGTGCCAGCCAAGGCCAATGTGACCTTACGTGGACATCACGCCGGTGTGACTTGCGTCGTGCTGCAGGATAGGGGACAGACCATCTACTCTTTATCTAGAGATAGAACTATCAAAGTGTGGGATGTGCACAGCCAAGCGTGCCGTCAGACCTACAACGATATCCCGGCTATATTGGGCGAGAAAATGCCTATTTCCGCCGTGTACAACCCAGCCACCCGCCAGTTTATCCTGGCAGCCGTTAAGATAGCCATTGTGGTGCTGGACGAGCAGCTTAACCCCCTCCACACTGACGGTTTCACACACTCTCGAGCTGTATCCAAGGTCCTCTATAACCCGCTGTTTAAAGTCATCATAACTTGCGGCATGGATAGCATCGTTATCAACTGGAATCCCGTATCAGGTAAAATAAATTATAAAATAATAGAAATAAGAAAATTCGATAGAACATACCTAAAACGGGTGAAATATTTCGAGCGGCGAAAGTTGCTGTTGGAGGGCAATACGATACGATATTCTGCTGCAAGCAGTATTATCATACTTAATACTAAGTAGTATTGAGTATCTTGCAGATTTCCTGCACCGCAGGTCAACACAACGCTTCCAGTCAATTACAAAATATCGCTTCGATCCAGTGGAAGACTTCTACAACCCAAACCCTCAAGTGTTGTACTATGTAGTTGTAGCTGACTGATCTTTGCGGTCCTTAAGTCTGTAGCGACACGCCGTATTTTATTTCTGAAGTCAATCATTCCATTTGCTAATTTGCCAATTTAGGTGGTTAAGTTCCCCTCTGTACGAAGTTTATGCAATTATTTCTAAAGCTTTAGGAAAAGTGATAAGCGACTGGTCAGTGGATGTCTAAAATAAAATGGGGGAATTGTGGCTCACCATCACCATTGTTTGGGGTGGGTACAGGTAAACGCAACGTGATGATTCGTAACGCTCACGTACGAATGCTGCACAGCGCAGTGATCCCAGTGGAGATCACTGCCGCCTGCTTCGACCCTGGCTTCCTGTTGCTGCTTACCGGCGCCAGGAGCGGCGAGCTCAAGGTCATATTACAGTATACATTTGAAATCACTTTCACTCATCAATGACTTATTATAATTGCTGTGCTGCATTGTAGGTATCTACCCACCCTGTCTGTTTTTTATTTAAATAATTCAATAGTAAATAAAGTACGAGTAATACCTACTTTAATAGTCTTCATTCACGTAATCACGTGGTCTAGGTGTGGAATTTCAACACGGGCGTGTGTCTGAGAGTGATGTCCATCGAGCACATGTGCGAAGTCACCAGCTGCTTTTGGGTTGAGGGCAGGTCTCAAAATTTTGATCACACCAGTAGTTCAAGTAATCTAATTTAATATGGATGACAGCTTTCCGCGTAGCATGCATCTACACACCTTCACGAACTCATTAGTGGCATCACTACGATTTGCTATGATTTCATTTTTGTTGTGATTTGAGTAGGTGGTGCTGTAGAAGTGTTGTTATAAGTAATTTTTAATACTAAGACTCGAACAATTCCAATTAGGATCTTCGCAGTGGGTTGGAACCATCACGTGGTGGAGTTCGAGGACACCGGCATGTCGACGTCCGGCAAGACCTGGGAGACTCGTCACACGGACGACGTGCTGGCAGCCGCTATGCGTCACCCTCTCACACTGGCCACAGCCAGCTACAACTCAGAACTTGTGATGTGGAGGCTTGAAACCAGCCAGCCTTATAGGTTAAAGCAGTTCAACACATGAAACAGTCCTGATATGCTGAAAATGATCAATGGAACTCGTCAGAATTATGATTATAATTTGTGTGACATCTAGGTGGTTCTCGTGCACGGAGCCGACTCTGCGCATCAAGATGAACTACAGGCGTGAAGCCAAGCCTTTCCCCGTCCTAAACTCCAAGGGAAGTAGTGCAAGAGCTTCTTACTTCTCGTCTACCATCCGGAAACCCACGTGGGTAACATTTAACAATACATTAAATATCTGTTTGCCCATAATCTTTACAAATATGAGGATCGTGTCTGCAGATGTTTTTTCTGCAAGTAGCAAGGAAAATAAAAATACTATTACTAAATAATTATTTTCAAGAAATATTGCTAGCTCTTGTTGTTGACAGTACGGCAGCTGCCGAAAAAGTACTGGACTCAGAGGCGGCTATCAAGAAGGCGGCGGTACGATGCTTGTCATCGACGGCCCTGAGCATGCCGCCGCGCGCGCAGGTCATGCGCCAGCTCGCCGCGCAAGCTATGATCTTCTTGCACACGCGACCATTACACATGAGCGTCGGTCAGTACGATACGGTATTCTGCCGCAAGTAGTATTCTCATACAAACTTAATACTGAGTAGTATTATCTTGTAGATTTCCTGCATCGCAGGTCATCATAACGCTTCCAGTCAATACCAAAATATCGCTTCGAAGTCTTCCGATGGAAGATTTGTACATCCCAAACCCATCGAGCGTTGTACTATGTAATTGTAGTTAAAGAAATAAATATTTGTAGAGAAGCCATGCATTGTGTTGTGTCTGCGTTGCGGCGGCGCCCGAGCGGTGCCGCTTGAATGAAATGAACTGGTCTAGTTAAAGAAGAAAACATATTCCAGGTTCCCTTCTTGTCGCTCTGGAGAATGGTCTTGTGCAGTGCTGGTCGGACCACTCGGCGGGTGGCTACCTGAGCTCATTCCAGGCCATCCACACCGCTGGCGACTACGTATCATCCTTCGCCACCAACATCGACAATGAGTTCCTCTTCACTGGCACTATTATGGGATACGTCAAAGTGTGGCTCATGAGCAACTACCTCATAAACGACCAGGTGAGTTTATTTATCTAAATGTAACTATGAATTCTGCTATTTAAAGAAAAGTTATCATCTTTGTGTACTGACAAATAAAAGTCTTTAAAGTAGGAAGCAGTTCCTGCAAGGAGATATGATTATAAATCTTACTTCTTACTAATATTATAAATGTGAAGGTCTGTATGTTTGGATGTTTGTTACTCAATCACGTAAAAACGGCTCAACGGATTGCGATGAAATTTGGCACACAGATAGTTTATAACCTGGATTACCAATTAGGATACTTTTAATCCCGGTAGTATGTCCCCAAGGTATTATTTCCGGCCTCTACGCGGGCGAAACCACGGGCAAAGGCTAGTAGGTTATAAATTAAATGTGGTGTAGGTTCATATAAACATGCCGCGGCTGCGCCTGATGTTCCCGTTCCTGTGGCGCGATCGTGTCGAGGGCCGCGCCAAGCGCTGCACGCGCGACCAGCCGCTGCCGCTGCTACTCAACAGCTATCGCGCACATCTGCGCTCTGTTACAACCATAGCCTACATCGACGACCTCAAACTCGTATTGACGTAAGTCCTATATATCAGAAGTTAGTACGATTAGTAGTTTATTTCAATGACAAACAGACTATTTTTGCAAAGGTGGTCTTTGCCGATACACACACAGATTGTCCCTTTTTGTCCCGCTAGCTTCTGCAGCGGTCACTTAAGTTATTAATGACGGCGGTTTTTATTGGTATATATGCCCAGGGGAAGTGCAGACTACAGCGCCCGCGTGTGGCGTCTCTCGGGCGAGTACCTGCAGACGTTGGGCAGCTTCGTGCCGTGGAGCCTGGAGGTCACTCGCTTCCCGCCTGACGTTCAGAAAGTCGCCAGCTTCACTACATTCAAGGTGAACAGTCAGTTTACAGATAAGATATTATTATAGTGCTATCTGATATCGGGTCTGTCAATGTCGATTAGTTGTTAAATGTTTGTAGGTATGGCGTGGGGGCGTCGTGTCACGCTACGTGCCGGGGCAGAAGGTCGTGGACAAGCTGCGTGACATCACGGAGAACGAGCTCCGGAACAAGACCTTCGGCGAGCCGCCTATCAAGCCTCTGCTGGGACAGTATTCCTCGCTGCCACGTTGGCCTGACCAGCAGGAGAGGATCCAGCTCACCGTCTCGCTGCCTAGGGTCAGTACATGTATCCGTGCAAGAATCGCACAGGGCGGACGTTATAAAAATATTGCAAGTCGTTTTTGCGAAATAAATGTTTTGTTTGACCAACGGAACAGACCGCTAAATGGAGATGGAGCGAAATAATTTCCTTAGTATATCGTTGTGGACTTGTAGCCAGTTCAAATAATGACAGTGATATGAATGCATTGCAGATCCCTCTGTACAAGCATCTTCGGTTGGCATCGACGCAGCCAGTGCGGCAGCCGCCCACGCCCGAACTGGTGCGCCAGACACGGCTGCGTGAAAAGCCAAAGAAGATGCACTTTGATGCCGACGCGCTACACCCGCAGCACCGAGCGCACTCCATGTACTCCAGGCACTCCACGTTCTCCATGCACTCCAGGCACTCCGGGTTCCCCGGACACTCCACGCTCTCTACGCACTCCAGACACTCCATGCTCTCTACGCACTCTAGGCACTCCACGTTCTCTACGCACTCCAGATACTCCACGTATCAGTCTGCGCGAGGCCAGGAAGACAACACCAACATGTAATGCTGCAGGTTTTAGGTACGTCAAGTTAAAAAGGATTTTGACCTGGATATTGTAGGTGCCGCGCGACTTGCCTGTCGTTTTTAGATCGGCTGGTACTGGTATGAAAGTAGCGCAAAACACTCACGTTATAAACTGCGTTGCCTTATTCAGAAAATTTTCGACCAGTGCGTTTGAACTATTAGAACTCGTAACCAATTATTAGTGCAGTGCGTGTGAGACCTAAACGGCCTACTACTTTCTTCAACGGACGGTCCGCGCCACGTAGCGGTGCTCGTTGATGTTCCAGTGCTGACCGCCGCGCGGACTGTCCCTCGCAGACGGGCAAAGTAACGACAACGACGTACTCTGCCGTGCCAATCCAAAAGACTGTAACTCAACTTACAGTGTTTTAGCTTAACAACGCTCAATCAGTTTCTTTAAGTCTGTTTAGTACCCCTGACCAACAATAATTTAATTAATTTGTATTACAGTGTTTTGCGTTGTTATAGCTGTACTTAAGCCCGGCAACTCTGTCTTGTCAATACAAGTTAATGGCAATATCCTTTAGTTTAACTAAATTTATCCAAAAAAAATTACTTGGCTATGTAGGTAGAGATATACACCTACTATTGAATGCATAAAATAATAAAATATTGAGCAGTAATCATTAAAAAAAGCAATTAATTGTCAAAAACATATATCGTCAAAAATCTCACATGTGGTTTTCAAAAGTTACAGTGTATTGGATTGGCAGGGCAGTACTGACGATCCCTATTTTCTGCTTTTGTTAGGTAGAAAAATAAATATGTTTTAGAATTCTTATATTTTGATATAAAATAACTTTATAAAGTTTGATCGTTTTATATATATTTTTACTGTGTTTGATAGTTTTATACAATTTTACAATGTCTTTGATATATACAATATATTAAGTATCAACAGTATAATGAGCATGTTTATTTTGAAAAATACTTTGCAATGGATCAGAGATCCAGATATCTAGACATCTAGAGGGTCTTGTGACTAAGTAATAACAGCCGCACGATTCCATCGATCAGGTTAAGCTACGCTTGCCGCGGTTGGTCCGTGGATGGGTGACCATCTTTACATACCGACACCCTCCATGCCTCGGAAAGCACGTTAACCCGTTGGTCCCAGCTGTCATTCGTGGATCTTTGACTGTCGTTAAGGGTCGTCAGAAGCTCGAAAGTCTGACAATCAGTCTTATCAAGGAGTATCGTATTACCCAATAACTGGGCTGTGGAGGTCAGATAGGCAGTAGCTCCGTGTAAAATACTGGTATTCAGCTGCATCCAGTTAGACTGGAAGCCGACCCCAACATAGTTAGGAAAATGCAGGCAGATGATGACTTTGTAATGGATCAGTTGGGTAAAATCAACCTGCCGCCTATCGACCTGCCGACCGACTTCTTAGGGACCATGACGGCAACTTTGGGAGGAGAGAAGAATCATAATATTTTCTAAAACGCGAATTGGGTATTCAACTCTTCAACAAATTGTGATCGCAGTGAACATGGAACTAAGCCCACCCTCCTTAACTAAAGAGAACTCAAACAAACCCAGCGGTGATCAATACCAATGACCGCAGAAGGAAGTACCTATGGCGAACTGAATGTTCAAGGAGGTTTTCTCTGATTCTTTACTTTTGTTAACTTTCTTTTTGTTTTTCATTCCTGCCTTGACATTACGATTACGAATATGTCTTTCAATATGAAATACAACATGTATTTATATTTATCTGTTGTATCTTTTCGATCCATAAAATACCTCTCAACATGGTAGCAGAGCTTCAATTACATTGGAAACGATTGAATAACGAAGGACGTCAGTTTTTTTTTAATAATTTGCAAGAAAATACAAAACAATTTTTTCAAATAAATTCTAACGAAGGCCTGTCAAAATGTCGACTTCGACTACGAGTTGCAAAATTGATATCTGTCGTTTAGTAAGAAAAGAAAATTGCTCAACATGGCGCTGCAAAGTACTGTTGCTTTTATAGGGTTCTCCTGGCGGGTTAGACGCCATAAATGGAAAACTTATAGAACCTAAACAACCAGCTACTACAGCAACTGCAGACGTTTAAGCGAATTATGAAAATACTTTAGAAGCATATCATAAGATAGATAGTACGACGATGCTTATTTTAATGGCTAACACGTCGGATGCCACTTTACAAAAGGTCATGAGATTCTCAACAGCCAAACAGGTTTGGGATGAATTGCACACTTTGTTCAATGGCACATCTGAAGACAAAAGCTGTTCACTATGCTACAGTTTCTTTGGCTATAAAAAAGATCCCTCACACGATATGTCAATGCATATATCCAAACTGAAAAATATATGGCATGAATTGAAAGTGGAACTTCAAAAAGGTGAAACGAAATATGACCTTCCGGAGATATTATTAATCTGCAAGTTCTTGGAAACTTTACCCGATGAGAACTACTTCTGTTTCAAGTCCAGTTGGATGTTGATGTCAAGAAAATACCGAAATATAGACAATCTGACAGCACAAGTACCTATGTGCTTACGAGCGTTCACTTTTAACCAAAGAAGATAATACCTACTGGTAATATTAATGCACAAGCTCTAGTCGTACAAAATAAGTTTAAGAACAAAAACAAGTGTGGATATTGCGGACTATATGGACACAAAGTTAAAAAATGTCGCAAGTGGATATCGGACGGGAAAGCTCCTAAAACACATGTACATGTGACAAGTCAAGTTGACCATACCAATCGGATCCTGTCATTGATGGAAGGTGATACGAATGATACGAATGAGGTTGCTAGTATTATTGAAGAAGATTTTGACCGTTCACCTGGTCACAGGTCACAGGTCACCTGTCGAAACGACATATTTTCCAGCTTTCAACATTTCAGCAATAATCAAATAGTAACAACAGCAAATGGCTCAACAATTCAAGCTATTGGTAAAGGTACAGTTGATTTGATAGCTGACGTTCGAGGTCAGACCCAAGATAAGACTGTGTGATGTATGGTATGTTCCAGCAATAAAGAATATAAGGGTATTTTATCAGACGCAACTATTTCAGGTGTGCCTCAAACATTGAATGATGCTGCGAGATTTGAAGAAACTTGGGTGGAATGGAAACTTGGAGGAATGGTGGGACTTATACGTTAAAGATTGTCGAAAAAGGGAGGATGTTAAAGGAGGTTTTCTCTGATTCTTTACTTTTTACAACATTCTTTTGTTTTTCATTCCTGCCTTGACATTACGAATATATCTTTCAATATGAAATACGTGTTATCTTTTCGATCCATAAAATACCTCTCAACACTGGAGAGCTTTATGGTCTTTACTGGGCGGGCCCTTCACGCTTCTGATGTAGGTACATTTGGAATGACAATCAGTGTCACCTCATGTCTTAAAAATCCGTATCATGCGGGATGGATGATCCTAAAGGCCTATGCGTTTACAGCGGTCCGAGCGAGCATTACTTGAAGCAAATCGTTAATTACTATTTTATTAAACTGTCGGTATTTGCATGCATCCCGTAATCTGTAGGTATTTGCATGCATCCCGTCAGGGCAAACCGAGGGCTACACTTGCATTTCGGTTTGGTTGCTCCATGTAGGTCGGCGTCAGTATTTTTTATGGAGCTACGATTCTGTGATCTCTTCAGCAAAACCGAAGGTTTGCCTTTCCATCTGTCTACGTATTTACCGTAGTTACTGATAATTAATTGGTCTACGAAAATGAGTTGAATGTTTGAAGATACTGAATAATTACCATAAAAAATCTATTCAAAACTTAGTCATCAACTTTTTCTTGTTCCTTTATAACCTAACCATATTGTCCTCTTGGAACGACTACATTTTTGGCTACCCTACATAAAATGTACTCTGTGTTGGCTACTTTGACCACAGACTTTGACTTTGACTGACACTACAAGCCATTGCAAGATGACATAATTCTGTTTAGTAGAACTAATCATAATTTTATAATACTTATAATTATTTTACTATAGTCAAAGTTTTACTATCTATCGTTTTAGAATTGTAATTTTGTATAAATAAGTAATAATGGCACAAGAAAGTGATGTCTTGAGCTGCTTGTCTATAAAGACTGAAGACAGCGCGACGGCCGCCGCCCGGGCTCGCTGGCGCAACGCGGCGCTGCACGAGAGATGCAGTATGAAGGACATGGAGAGGATAGGGGATGCGTTCCAAGAGGCATACGGTCACAAAATGACAGCTTTGGAGTTTAGAGCTGCTCTGAAGTCCTTGTTGGACGTGGACTACGACGATGAAGATTTTAAAATACTCTTTATGAAAGTAGGTGTCTAATATTAGGTACTCGTATAATAATTAAAAGTATTGAAAGTTAGCAGCTCATAACATAAGTCACAGATGCCTAAAAAGAATAGGTTACAATGAACTCAAATCCCAGAATTACGTTATGATATACGGGTAACTGAGAAGCGATCTCCAAAATGATGAGAACCTAGATCAAACTAGTCAGATTCCACTCTCTGTTTCTCTCCTTTATCCCGTCTCAGAAACTCACGTTATATTGGTGTTCATACTTACTTCATAGTCCGCCCCTAGACCGTCGCTACGCAATGTGATTATATGTATATAGTTATATTGTACCTGTCGATTACTCGACCAGGTAAACACAAGCCGCACGGGCGAGGTCGACTGGGAGGAGGTGGTGTCCCACCTAATCCTGGGTTACTTCGGCAACGACGCTGAGAACCAGCGGGAGTCGCTGCAGCCGCCCATAATGGGCCTGCCCATCATCATACGCTCACAACACAGACATCCAATATCACGAATAACCTTCAGTCCGGATGTCGACAAGGTTCTTAGTTCATTAGGCTCTTTATTTTTCTAGTGAGCTTTTAATACAATACCCGGGCCGGCAGTCTCGACATAGAGACGCTGACGCAAACTACCGATCCCTAAATATTAAGGTGAATCATCAGTGGTAGCCCGCCAGATTCAAATTTTCTTTGGTTTTTTGCAAATCGCAGCTCTGTTTTATGTCGTATGTTGATCAAAATGCGATTCTCGTCTGTGGGAATGATATATTTATTGAATAATAATCATTTATTTCATATCAATCGTCAAAATTTTGTTATTTTCATATGAAATATTTTCAAAAATTCTTACGTGGAACAAATTTCGCTTCTATGTCGAGACTGCCGGCCCTGGGTCGCCCCAGGCTCCAGGTTAACTAAACTAAACTATGTTAACTTATTTATATTTTTTTAACCACCGAAGGCAATGATTCAAGCCTTTTTTGTACAAACGTAAAAAATTGGTAAATAATAAATACCGATCTAGATTGCTAACATTGTAGGCGATGGAATACGGAATGGATACGAGTAAGACAGTAAGTTAGTAGTATCTGCAATTAAATAGGTAAGTAATTAATTATGAGCATTGAATTGTAACCGACGTATTAATACTGTGTGAGACAGAATCGAAATACGGACCCAATGCAAGGCACATACATAACGGCGAGCCGCGACGGCATGATCAACTGGTGGTCGCTCGACATGAAGCTGTTGAGGACTGCCTTCTCCTCCAGCCGTTAGTACTATTTTAATCAACTTCGCTTACGGGTACTCACTTTTGTCAGTCTGGGTGGGAGGTCCTAATTTGCCTGACGGCACATATCAAAGTCTACTTAAATTCCTAAACGTTCGCTACATGGGCATTTAGTGAACGGTCACAAAAGATATTTTGCTATTATTATATTTGTCACCTGCTCTGCTTACCTTTGAGTACAGGTGGTCACTACTGAGTATCCTTTCGACCGAAATCCATAGTCCCTTTTGATAGACACACGGGTGTCAAGAGCAGCCAAACTATTGCTACGCACACACACTATGGAATTTCCTAGATGGTGCTAAGTTCTTTTCCAATAAAGTCAGCCTGTCAGTTTGATGCTGAGTGCATATTTATGAACTAGTCTTGATAATGTAAGTAGGTAGGTACTTATGACTTTTACAGCCCACCTGAAGGTCCGCACCACGTGGGTGACGGACATGGTGTGCATGCCGGACGTGAACATCATTGTCACCAGCTCTACGGAGCGGGACCTACGCTTCTACGATTGCACCGCCAAGACCTTCACCTTGAAGATCGTCATCACCAGCTGGGAGTACATGGCAAGAAAATACATACATTATTTAAATAGATTTCGGGGTTGGCTGTGTGCATACGAAGAAACCAACGAATAACGTTAAATACCTTTGTGATTACCACAGAACATTCTTTGGGACCATTCATGGACTTGTATTTATTTTGTGTTGACAACAACCCTTTAGTTAGATAGTCAGTTTCACAGATCTGCACGATGTTCTATCACTTCGGAAAAGACTTGAAGGAGCAGTGCAAGCTGATCTGTGGCGACGTGGGCGGCAACATCCGAGTGCTGCTGTTCTCTCCGGTGCTGCGCGGGCCCTTCCAGAACGAGCCCGGGCGGTCCACGCAGACGCTACGACATATAGATCTGCAGAAACGGGTGATCGTCTTATTATTTTTGCTCATAATTTGAATCTTCTGGCAGATACCTATTGATATAATACTGGGACTTAAAGGACCCGATCACACGTCTGACAACCACACCACAACGACAACACGTGGTCGGGCGCTAATTTGTATGAAAATGAATACCTAGTTTATTCACAACGACCACATTTTGCAGGCAAAATCAACCGAGTCGGGGATACCGACCACTTTGCGGCCATAACGCAACCAACAGCGAGACCGACCACGTCGCAGTCACGTCGTGCCCACAACGCAACCACCAGCGAGACCACGCACTAGCGGCCGGCCAACAAACGGTCCACAAACACAACGTTGCGTCGACCATTTGATTTGATTTTGTAGACTTTTACTACAACGCAACTGCAAAAAGCTACGGTGCTTGCCCGCATTTTGTCGCTGCGATGTGATGTGGTTGTGTTACGTGTGAACGGGCCCTAAGGGAGGAAGAGCGGCACAATATGTGAAATTATTTGTCAAAGGTTATCTCTCCTCTTCTCCTTCGTGCGTTCACTTTGAGTAATTCGCTTGTGATTGCAGCCTCATATGCTACCAAAGCTAAAGCTAGTGGAGCTGCCACGCATGCACGCGGAGTGGGTGCGGCAGGTGTCGTACTACAAGTCATTGAGTTGCGTGGTCTCCTGTGCTACCTGCTACGATTCACTGCTTTTATGCGGCATATATGGCTCCAAGACACGAAGCATTTTCAAAGTTGAAAAGGTGAGTTTTTGTGTGCATAGTATTTTTGTTTTCTCTTTCTTTTGACAGTAAACTATTTCTTCGCATTCTCTGGACAGAGCAGAGAGACAGGACTGAAGTATCTCGTGTGACTGTAATAACACCGGCATCCATACCTACCCTTCAAACCGGAACACAGCAGCAATGATGCTTGGCTGCAGAAATAGGTACAGTGGTAGTACTTCCTTGGACGAGCTCCTTCACAGAGAGCCCTACAGAGTAGGTATATTGAAAACTACAATATCTTCCATAACTACTTTTCTTTCACTCATCGTGGCCAAGAATCGTCGTTATCATGGAAGCCTTTAATTTTTCAGGGTATCCAATGCTTTGCGTTTGACGAGGAGACGCATGTCCTGGTGACAGGAGGTCCCGACTGCGTGGTGCGAGTGTGGAATGCGTTTGTGCCGGTCAAGGCCAGTGTCATATTCATCGGGCACCACGCCGGTATCACCTGCATCGTTCTGCAGAATAACGGACAGACAATCTACTCGTTATCTAGAGATAGAACTATCAAAGTGTGGGATGTGCAAACCCAAACGTGCACTCAAGTAAGCATGTAAACTGAGTTAATTTATTCGGTTCTTATTTCACTGTCTGACTAGATAAAGTACCTACTAGGTATTGGCATTCTATATTTGTATTTATTTTCTACTAAATGGGTAACAAATCTGAACTGCTTTCCCATCCATGCCCTACGGTAGACCTACATCGACATCCCAGCAATAGTGGGCGAGCGCTCGCCTATCTCTGCCGTGTACAACCCAGCCACCCGCGAGTTCATCCTCGCGTGCATGAAGATAGCTACCGTGGTGCTGGACGAGCAGCTGAACCCGCTCCACACTGACGGCTTCACACACTCACGAGCTGTATCACAGGTTCTCTACAACCCACTGTTCAAGATTATCATTACTTGCGGCATGGATAGCATTATCATTAACTGGAATCCAGTTACTGGTAAGTGATTCAGGTTTTTATTTACATTGAATGTTTAAGAATTGCCTTAATTTCAACTTAAGCAATAGGTACAATTCGATAGACGTGAGTAAGTAGAGATTTGCGCTTTAGCAAGGTTAAAAAGAATTCGGAAAGGATCCGCAGGATTGACAGTGGACTGGCTAGGGTACCCATAGTAGGTATACCGGACGAACTTAAGTGCTCTATCGCTTTTTGGGGTGTGTGCAGGGAAACGCAACGTACTGATTCGCGACGCGCATGTGCGGATGCTGCACGGGGAGGAGATCCCGGTGGAGATCACCGCCTCATGCCTGGATCCTGGCTTCCTACTGTTGCTGACAGGGGCCAGGAACGGCGAGCTCAAGGTTCGATAGTGTTGACCCATAAAAGTATGAGTAGGTACAATATTTTATAGCCTTTTAATAAGTCCAACCACAGTTCGGCTTGGCAAAGTTCACTGCGATTTGTGTGTACCTGCATCTTATCCATTTCATCCTCGGCTGATATTTGATTGTCTTATTCTTAGTTAAGGCTTGACATATTATGCAATAAAGAATTGAGTATTGAGTTCACGTTGTCGAAGTATAATGTAATCGAAGGAGCGCTTCCTTCGGTTGCCTTTTTTACTTCTTGTGTTTCAGTTGGTTAACTAGTTTGAATCTCTGAACTGCAAGCACTTGCTATCAATGGCAACTACGTATAAGTACCACTTAATGACAAACTACTACTTAATGATGATTTTTATGCAAATAAATTTATTATTATTATTTTCTACATATATTTCGATTTCATTATATCCAGTTTTCCGAAAACTGTTGTATCCGTCGAGCAAGTTCACACGCTTAGTTATTGCCGAATGAGAGTTGGCGTATTTTACAATTTGCTCAATCTGATCGTCTGACGTCGCGAGATGAACCTGCTGGGTGATGATAATAAAAAATGCACACTTAATTTGTACAGGACAGGCGTGATCGCTAGACGCGACGTGTGTTAGGAGGTTGTACAAGTAGGTATCTATCCAGATTAATACAGCATGGTTATAGGCCTCTCACTTTCCTAGCGGCGCTGACGTCCTATACCGACAGGTTCCAGATATTTTATCAATTTGACCATATTCTGAAGTCTACACGGGCAGGGGTATGATTGAAGAAATAATAACACAGAATAATTTACAATACACAGAGTTATTTAAAGAAGCACTTACGGGTCTGATCAGGATTTCTAGTGGTTTACTAAATACTATATTAAGCCTTGTTGATGATTTCCAGATGACTACTAGATGACTACGGATAGTAAAAATTGCATGCTCCCTTGAATACGGCCAAATTTTTTACCTTGACGAGGACCCTGATTTGCTTCCCCTTTTCAAACTTTATTAGTCTTTATTTTCATTACGTTTATAGAACATTTTATATTAAAATACATCGAAATATACAAGTTATGGATGATGTTAAGTAGTTTAGATAGATATACTATTATTCGAGAGATAGATAACACTGTAAGTAAGTGTGTGTAAGTGTTGTCTATTTCAAACTATAAAATTTACTACATTCAAGTTAACAACTGAGCTATAGCATCTTTATGGCTATAAACTAATTTTTTTGACAGAAAACTGTCTTACGAGCTAAAGTAAAGTTATAAAGTAATTTTACAAATTTAGATTCATAGCCCTCAGACTAGTCTGTTGACCTACAAAATTCCTATATTTAAAAACACTATAGGTACTCTAGTCTTTCAGGGTGTCAAGCGCCTCAAATATTAACATAATTTGTTATCTCAGTTGAGTAGGCTTTTTCTATGGACTTAGTGTACGAAAGTTAGGTCCAGGGCTAGAACTCGGTCTAGGACCAAGCCCGGGTCGACGGCGCGTCGTATTCCACGCGCGCCTCAAAGAGATGTCAGCACCATTGACGGGGTCCGATAGGGCCGATGCCTGCCGGGGTCGCGGATTGTTCGAAAGAGTTACCGTGGCCCTGGCGCACAGGCAACTGAAGGAACACGGGTGGGTTTTAGAGTCTGACACGCCCTTCCGCTCCGCCCAGAGCGGGAGAGGTCATTTGATGATTTCCCACCAAAAAAAAAAAGGCTAGAACTCGGTCTAGGGTACCTGGACGCACCAAACAACTATATTTTCTAACGATATGGCCTTCCTAACTGAAATTCACAATACTTAGATGCAATTTGGAAGCTATTGCTATTTACATTTACTAATTAAAAATAATAATAAAAATTATATTCAAAAATATAAGGTATAAAGTTAAATACAGTTTTTTTTAAATTTATGTCAAGTTGAACCATAATTTGTGCCTGAACTAGGTAATCCTGTGTAATTACACGATTCTAAGTTATTACATAGATAGATAGATAGATTCATTTATTTGCCTGAAATATGGTATTATACAGATTTTATGAAACATACACAATAGTTCTTCATATTCCGCCTACTAAATTCGGCATGCAAATTTTGTAACAATAAGTAATAATGATTCTAATTTATTCAATTTAAACAAAATAATAAAATTCCAATGTCAAAAAAAAAAAAAAAAAAGTACTTAATCAAGAATTGTCTACATATCAAATTACAAATGTCAAAGAAAAATTACAAATTGTCTAAATATCAACTTTCAGATGACAACCAAAGAAATTAAATTACAAATTTCATAAGCTTAAAATAAAATTGTCAAATTTAATTTTCATGTCATGCAACTTTCCCATTAGTCCTACAATTCATAAATTCCGTAATAGACACACACACTATTAACTATTTGGTGACATCGTCGCGAACATAATTCATAAATTACTAATGACGTGCTTGGATGATGATCGCTACGGCTGGTTCAAATTTTCTTAAATTTTTGCTTAGGTATGGAACTTCAACACAGGTACGTGCATAAGACAGATGGCCATCGAGCACATGTGTGAAGTCACCGGCTGCTTCTGGGTGGAAGGCAGGTGAGCAGTTTTTTCGGTGAATATAGAAAGATCGTCTAGAATATTTTAGATAATAGAAGACAGTTATATTTTTTAATAGCCAACTTCGAAACTATGATGACAAAAAAACTCAAGATGAACTCAAATAAACTCAAGATGTGGTAGGTACTACAGCAGTGAATGCAAATAAAACTTAAACATGTATCATTATCATTACCAGAATTCTGGCGATTGGTTGGAACCGGCACGTGGTGGAGTTTGAAGACACCGGCATGTCGACGACCGGCAAGAGCTGGGAGACTCGTCACACGGACGACGTGCTGGCAGCCGCCGTGCGGCACCCCCTCACGCTGGCCTCTACCAGCTACAACTCCGAGTTGGTGCTGTGGAAGCTGGAGACCGGCCAGCCCTACAGGTGAGCAGCTTAACTAGGATGTAGATGTCATTGAGGTGCGCAGGCTAGCTGCAGACTGCTTATTAAATGACATTTAAGCATTTCGACGAAGAGTTATTGTGTATATTTTTGTGTTCCTTTGCTGACATTCAAATTATATGAACAGTTATGTAGTATTACTAAGGGTGTTTTGTAAAACGGACCCAACGTTTTATTTAAAACGCCCTTCTAATAACAATTTAAACGTTGGGACAGCTCGTTGTCTGAACTTTGTGTGTTGCAGGCGGTTCTCGTGCACAGAGCCGATGCTCCGAATTAAGATGGTATACAACAAGCGCGAGCTTCAGAAATCAAGCCAAGCTAGCTCCAACGAGAAGTTGAAGAAAGGGTCCGGCATTCGGAAACACGGGTGAGTTCGAGATCGAATAATGTCTTCAGTTCATCATATACACTCGTCGGAATAGTACTACCGCGTGAACTCGGAACGGGAGAATTCAGTAATAGAGCGTGGGTCTTGGTGCTTGCAAGTTACAAGTGTGGGTTTTATTTAAACAGGAGATAGCCAGGACAAAAGATTCAGGACCCCGGCCCCGTTGTATTACGCATAAACCGCCAGTGATTAAAATGCATAATATCATATAGTACCCGGTAGTAGCGACCCAGACTAATTTTCCTTCCTTTTCGGGGTTCTCTCATTTATTTATTTATTAGAAACGTAAACCAACTACATATTTTGGTACAATACTCAATACATTTTACATAGGATCTTTGTCCTGTGTAAATTTGTTACTTAAAGGTGTACAAAACTCATGCGTATTAATAGACAGTAATTTAAATATACAACTCTCAGCATGACGGTTACGAAACTGGAGCCTAACCAGCGTCGTGCAGTTCCACAAGCCTGTCCGTAACGTTCACAGAGCTGCGGGTGTTCGGGACATCGTGGATTCGGACGCGCCCATCAAGAAAGCAGTGGCAAGGCGCGTGTCCTTGGTGACGGTGCCGCCGCGCGCGCAGAATATGCGCCACCTCGCCGTTCACGCGGTGATTTTCCTGAACACGCGGCCTCAGCATATGCATGTCGGTCAGTTATCCGTAACATAGTAAAAAAAATACCTAGCCCTTCATTTTGTTTGCATCAATTTTTTCCGTTAGGTTTTTGCGTAATATGCAGTCGAGTTCCTTGTTATTTTTGCTCTAGCTTCCCTTCTACTCGCGCTCGAGAACGGTCAAGTGCAGTGCTGGTCGGACCACTCGGCGGGAGGGTTCCAGGGCTCGTTCCAGGCCATCCACACAGCAGGCGATTACGTGTCCGCATTCGCCACCGATCTTGAAAACGAGTTCGTCTTCACCGGTACCACCCTAGGATACATCAAAGTTTGGCTCCTGACTAATTACCTCAGCAACAAGACGGTCAGTCTCTGCATGAACTTATTATCTTATTCCCTGTACCAAAGTTCATATCAATAGTTTCACAGTTAATATAATATTCTTCCGTATCGAATTAGACCGGAAGTTGAGCCCAACATATTTCGGAAGGGCTTCAGACGCTTATAAGATGATGGTTTTGTTGAAGGTTCATGTAAACATGCCGCGGCTGCGCCTGATGTTTCCGTTCCTGTGGCGCGATCGTGTCGAGGGCCGCGCCAAGCGCAGCGTGCGCGACCAGCCTCTGCCGCTGCTACTTAACAGCTACCGCGCGCATATGCGCTGTATCAGCACCATATCCTACATCGACGAACACAGACTCGTCTTCACGTAAGCCTTACTAGGAGTTAAAAATTTTAACCCGTAATGTTTCGATTGGCGGCATTTGTCAGTTATTATTTCGAATCCCTTTAACTTTACAATGAAGCATAGCGTGAGACACATTGATTTTGCTAAAACTAAGTACGTAAAAACAATAGATTTATTTGGTATTGCATACTTTCAGTGGCAGTTCAGACTACAGCGTCCGCGTGTGGCGTCTCTCGGGCGAGTACCTGCAGACTCTAGGCAGTTTCCTGCCCTGGAGTCTAGAGGTCACCCGCTTCCCGCCTGACGTCAAGAAAGTCGCCAGCTTTACTACGTTTAAGGTAAATGTATCAACACCGCTCAGTATAAAACAAAATTAATTAGAATGTACTTGTTTTGTACGTACCGCTCATAATCATACTTGGTTGACAAGTAAACGATTGTTACCAGACTGTTGAATGTGTGCAGGTGTGGCGCAGTGGCGAAGTGTCGCGCTACGTGCCGGGGCAGCTGGTCGTGGACAAGTTGCGCGACATCACGGAGAACGAGCTCCGGAACAAGACCTTTGGCCACCCACCCGTGGACCCGCTGCTCGGGCGGTACTTCGCTCTGCCGGCCCGGCCCGAGCGGCAGGAGCCCATCGTTCTCGACGACTCTATGGCCACAGTCAGTCAGCCCTTATTCCCACATGATAACTCCATAAAGTTTCATGTAGCGATTCCAATATAGCCAAATTTGATTTTATGAGAGTTCAATAACTGTGGGAAAAAATGTAACACTGCTCATATACAGCGGTGCCGATTCTCTTGTCACAAAATTCTC
Organism: Dryobotodes eremita; assembly: GCA_917490735.1. Lineage (NCBI taxonomy): Eukaryota > Metazoa > Arthropoda > Insecta > Lepidoptera > Noctuidae > Dryobotodes > Dryobotodes eremita. Next base: position 22,965,352 of record OU823249.1, on the reverse strand, counting down.
TAAACTAGACTAAATTCACTAAATATTCGTTTATTCCTGTCAAACGACGATTTCCCATTCTGAAATAGACTAAAGTGACACAATTTAACTATATTTTAGTTTGACAGCACTAAGATGGCACTGAGTTAGTAATTTAGTGAAAATGCCAATTTTGCTATTCTAAATTTGACGTTTTTCACCAAAAATTTTGGTTGTCTAACTAAATCTGGCTACTTTTAATCGCGAGTAAATAGGTGTGGAATAAAATTAATTGTCATGAACTAACATTGACCACAAAACCTTGACTTCAGGTCCAAAACAGTAATGTATTTTTTTTAAATTTTATTTTGCTTATATCTCGAAAATGGTATGTTCTATCGCAAAAATAATTAAAATTTCGACCCCCTTTATAAAATCCTTAAACCCCTAAAATTCTACATGTAGGTAATAATTTTTCATATTTTCCATACAAAAAGTGAAAAATTCCACATAAAACACGTCGAGACTGCCCCCAACACGCGCCTCCGGCTCTAAAACAAAATCACGGGGTAGGCCAAACAAGTACCACGTGTAGCCGCGATTGTCAAATAAAATTTTTGATGCGTCAAAATTATTTTTAAATTTAGAGATATTTTTTTGCAGAATAGCTTTAAAACTTTCATAGTCAAAAGTAAGGAATTTTAGTGACAGTTTACTTAGTTTAGTTCTGTGTACAAGAGAATCAGCACTATTATCGCATTTTAATCCATACTAATATTATAATTTCAAAAGTAACTCTGTGTGTATGTTACCTTTTTACCCCTAAACCATTAAACGGATTTCGATCAAATTTGGCAAGGCATCCTAGGGAAGGAAATAGGCTAGTTTTTGTCTCCGTATAGCACGTCCCCGTGGGATAATTTTCGACATCCACGTGGGTGAAGCCGCGGGCAGAAACTAGTACTTAATATAATGATCACCGAAATTCTACTCATGACGAAGGCCGACCGAAACATTATTTTCGGTCGGCCTTCGTCATGAGTAGAATTTCGATGTATGTGTTGCAGATCCCGCTGTACACCCACCTCCGGATGGCATCGACGGTGCCAGTGCGGCGGCCGCCCACGCCCGAGCTGGTGCGGCAGACGCGGCTGAAGCGCAGCCTGCTGAAGAAGAGGCCGGAATCGGAGCGCCAGCTGACGCTGCCTCCCGAGGGCTCGCGGCCCGACGTCGCGCCGGAACAGCCCGAGCCCAGCAACTCATCATAAGATATTTAGTCACTGTTATTATTGATACTGACCGGAAATTATTCACTGCTGCAAAGTATGTGCTATGTTTTTTTTTCAATTTAATTCAGCTTAATTTATTTAGCAAGCATTAAGGTTTATTTTTTTGTAGGCTCATGTCATGTACCTATGTGTGCAACTGCGCTACGATGGAATAAAATGCATTTATTGTTATTTTGTCTTTTATTTAGGCTGTTCAGCACTATCCACACCGTCCCGAATGATAAAATTGTCCTCCTCTACACTAACAATGTTCCACTGCGAGCGGACACGAAATCCAAAGACTTGATTGGTCTATAATAAATAATATGCTTGCATTGTCCGGTCGTCGTCTCCGCTTCAGTGGAAATGCAGCTTTAAGGAAGTTTAAGTTTTATCTTCGGAAGAGCAGAATTTTGACGAATATGGGCACATCAAAAATCTAAATATGGAGGTTGAGTTGATGCCCTGATTCCATCACTCTATTATTGGATCAGTCCCCAAATCAGTCACATGTGGTCCATTGTGACGCCGAGTCCTACCCACTCACTCTGAAAAGCTGTAGTTCGACCGAATTTATTTCCAATTGTGATTCCTTGACTTAACCAAATCTGCCGGTCCCGATGCCCTACCTGTTGTGTTCATATTATAACTTCTCCTGTGTCTCTTTTATTTCAAAGTTCAATATCTGAAGGAATTGTGCCTTCTTTATGGAAATCTGCTTTTATATCACCCATCCATAAGAAGGGTGCTAAATAAAAAATTTAAAATTATAGACCAATTTCATAACTCTGTCTGCTAGCTAAAGTATTGGAACGCATAGTTTATAATCAGTTGTACAGCAGTGTGGTTTCTAGCTTGAGTCCTCAACAACACGGGGTTCTGAAAGGAAGGTCTACAGTTTCTAACCTGGTTCTGTTCACATATTATATTACTGAGCATATGGATAATGGATCCCAGGTTAACGCAATCTGTACTGATTATAGCAAGGCGTTCGATAGGATCGATCATGACATTCTACTAGAGAAACTTTTCGACTTGGGCATTAGAGAGAACCTATACAGATGGTTTTCGTTTTATGTGCAAAATAGGACGCAAGCTGTGGTCCTTAGTGGCTTTAAATGTTCCTGGTCAACCATCCCTACTGGGTCCGTTATTATTTGTGCTTTTCATTAATGATATCGGCGAGTGTTTCAAACATTCTATAATGTTTGCAGATGACATGAAAATCTATAGATTTTAAACAGTCTTTATTTTTTAAAGTCTAGCGTCATTTAAACTCTCAATTGATGTATACATCAATTGAGAGTTTAAATGACGCTAGACTTTTGCAGGCAGACGTATCTAGATTAGTGAGCTATTGTAGAATAAATAAATTAGATATATAAATTACATATCGAAATGCTTGGTTATCACCTTCACCCGAAAGAATCTATCAGTCATATTTAACTACTCAATTGCAAATCAACCTTTATCTCGATCTTATGTCACCGGTGATCTTGATATTCTTCTGGACAGTAAGCTCACCTTTGAGTGTCATGTCGACCATATCGCCAAAAAAGCATCCAAAGCACGGATAATGAATGGAATTCATTATCCGTGCTTTGGATACTTTTTTGGCCAATGCTTTTTAATGCCAGTTCGCTCAATAAAATGAAAACGTTGAAAATTCTGTATTGTGCTTACGTCCGCAGTCATCTCGAATATGGTAGTCAAATTTGGAACGAATTATGCAGTGCATTCCGACAGATTGGAACGAATACAAACGAAGTTCACGAGATACTTAGGTTACAAATTTAAAATCCCTTATCTGAGTTACAATGAACGATGCGCTCGATTCCATTTACTTCCACTTGTAACTCGGAGAAATATATCTGACATACGGTTCCTAGTGAAAATAGCACAATCAAGGAGTGAGTGTCCTGAACTTCTTTCTAAGCTGTCTCTGAATGTTCCATCTCGACATTCTCGTTTGAGAAATATTCTTCATGGTCCTTACGTTCGCACAGTTTACCGTAGTAATTCGTATGTGATTCGCTCAGTCAAAGCATTTAACCAAATTGTTAAGATTGAACACCCTTCAATCCACTTGTTTGCAAGCAGGTTAGCTTCCATTTCTACTGTTTTATCCAAACTACTGGACTTACTGTTGCATCTGTTTTTGTTTGTTTTGTTTCTGTTGCTTCCTAATAGTGGTTGCGCATGCATTTTTGCCTAAGCGGGTACTTGATTTAATAGTTAATTTAGTGTTATACTTAGGATTATGCTTAGTGAAAAATTATTCAATTTGTAAACTTGTACACCAATACTCTATTGCTAACTGTGGAGGCTTGTGTATGGCTTGTCATGAATCACCTCATTATTACTTCTGTAATGACTAATGATACCTGTAAGCCACCCAAACACAATAAAATAAAATAAAAGAGAATCATTCGCTCGAAATGAAGTAGTAGACCAATAGTATACCGATACCAACCAGATTAACTTTGACAATGCTATTGTCTTGCAATAGTCGTAATCAAGGTCTATAGTAATTTATATAATACTTTGATAATATTATTCTGAGTCATTTAATAATAATTTATTTAAAAAAAGCCATGGCAAGCGAAAGAGAAATGAGGTCTGTGTTATCTTTATGTTCGAAGTCGGAAGGCAGCGCTACTGCGTTGAGTAAAGCACCAGGATGGCGCAACGTGGCCTTGCACGACCGCTGCAGCATTGAGGACATGCTGATGCTGAAGGAAGCCTTCCAGCAAGCAGCCAATAACGAAATGTTGCCGAACGAGTTCAGAGACTTACTGAAGACCTTGTTGAATGTGGAGTACGACGATGATGAATTTAAAATAATGTTTTTGAAGGTAAAAATAATTTAAGCCTCAGGCTCAAAGTCGACGAAAACAAAAATCTCAGAAAATTTGTAGGCGTTCGGGTAAACTTCAAGGAATTCGATTGAAAACCAAATTGACGATCAACCTTAGAAATACTGAAATCAAGTCACAACTTTCATTATTGATGAGACGTATGAAATGGCTATAGCTACCTAACACGGATCTGAGGTCGTAAGTTAGTCTGCTCAGCGGTCAAGATACCTGACTAAACAAAATTACATAGAATAACGTGACGCCAGTTTTCCCCGAGGGGTTAGGCAGTGGTGTACCTATGGTACGTACACCCACATTTTGCCACAAAAACACCAATCAAAGTTGTGGTAGCCAAGTTAGTTATTTTTAATGTAATTTAAACGAGTAAACTAAAACAAGGATCTGTTATGATTAAGATGAATACAAGCCGCACGGGCAAGATCGACTGGGAGGAGCTGGTGTCCCACCTGATCCTGGGCTACTTCAGCAACGACGCGGAGAACCAGCGGGAATCACTGCAGCCGCCTATCCTGGGCCTGCCCGTCATTATGAGTTCGGGACACAGGCATCCTATATCTAGGATATGCTTTTGTCCAGATGTCGAAAAGGTTCTTAAGTTTTCAAATCATGCGAATATTTACTGTTATCTAATTCTATTTATTTATTTATTTCTGATCAGTCTAACTGACTGATCAGAAGCTTGTTTTATCTCATCATAAATTCAAAACGGTTCGACGAATAATAAATTCATAAGTAGAGGTCTATCTCAACGGCACCTAAAGCCCAACGTAGTAACACATGTAGCTCCAGCCCGAAGGCTTGCCGGTCAACATGTTCGCTATATTCTAGATGGTATAAATTGCCTGGCCGGCCGAAGTAGAACAGCGGGCTCTCACGACGGGAAACTTGATGGAGAGTATTTTTTGTAACACATCACCACTAGCAAGTGCAATAATAATAATAACCCCACCGCCGTATACGCTGCTGACGTCGTGGTGGGGCTTGCGCGCTCCTGAACTGTAGGTTTATGCCGGTAGAGGTTACCTTACCGAAACAGGTCTATGGTACGGAGCCAAACCTAGAGAAATACATAAACCCGCAGGGCAGCATGTGGCGAGCTGCTGGGCAGTAGGGACCCCACAAACCCTATCTCCCAGGAGCTCTGGCTTGCTTTTATTTGCCGGACGGAGTGAACACGGACAAGGAACAGAGCTCCCTCCTCTTTCTTGCCTTTAATGGCCAGCTTGAGTGGAGATTCGCAAGTGCAAATTTGCTCGGAGGAAGGAAGTATTCTAGTAAGAAGCTGGTAGCGATCTTGACCGTACTTCTGGGATTGTCCTAATAGTCGTGGAATAGCTCTCCAATCCTCAAGCACCTCAGTAATTATTGGCCCCTTGTCGCTACGTCAGTATGTGCTAGCACACAACAGTTTCCGGGGGTCAATTATTAAGTATGCAAGTGACTCCCTGCCATTATATCCGTGTAACTGTACATATTATGTTTATAACATTGGTCAGGCAGGGGACCTAATTCTTCCATAGTTCAAGGTACCCAATCCACTATAGCCTGGATTGGATACCTTGAACTATCCACTAATCCATAGAGACCATAGACCAATATGTTTTCTTTCCATGTTCTGCAATAGCCCTGCACTTCTGCACCAACCGGGGGTAGCCCTTGGGTGCACTTGCATAGTGCATACAGGGATAATCGTTGGTTGGTGCTTCCTCATCATTTAAAATTGTTTAAGTCCGCCTCAGCGAGTCAACTTCGGCCCCTCGTACGCCTTCCAAAGGTTGGGGACCCTAGGGTCCCCAGTTATGTCAACAACATTTTTAAAATGATAATAATAATAAATTCATTAATTCAGCACCCTAATTGCGTAAGACACTATCAATCACAATCTGAATAATTTCGAAGGATATTGTTAATCCATTACTTCATATGTTCGTAAAATTTGTGTGCTACAACGTAAATAACGCAATGAATTTTGTTGAACTATCGAAATGAAACCCATTCCTACTGATAAATATTGCCAAATATAAATTAATAGAAATCATATAAAATTTTAATTCAGATAAAATCAAACAAAACCACATAAAGATAAATGGAAACAAACAATAAATCATCAAAACAATATGATTAATAAAATACAGAATAATGAATGATGACGATGATGGTGATGATCTTGGAATGGTTGGATCGATAGAAGGTTATTCAATAATAATGTGACCTACTTAATAATATACCTGGTAATCATCTGACACAGGATCGTAGCACTGACCCAATGCAAGGCACATACATATCGGCGAGCCGCGACGGCATGATCAACTGGTGGTCGCTGGACATGAAGCTGTTGAGGACTGCCTTCTCCTCCAGCCGTTAGTAGCGATTTCTAGAGACAGTCCAATTTGCGATACGCGTTCTATCGTGACTTGATAACTTCTTCCACAGCCCACCTGAAGGTCCGCACCACGTGGGTGACGGACATGGTGTGCATGCCGGACGTGAATATCATAGTCACCAGCTCCACGGAGCGGGATTTGCGCTTCTACGACTGTACTGCAAAGACCTTCACCTTGAAGATCGTCATCACCAGCTGGGAGTACATGGCAAGAGATCACGTTGATTGTTTTAGTTATTTATACTAGGTCCCAAAAACATGTTGTCAAAAGTCTATCATAATCATTGCTTAGCGAATTGACTACCAAATTAAATTATTTGTACATTTCAATTGCAACTGTCATTGTCTGACACTCGGCCAATTAACGTAGTGTCAATCTACTAAACATTTAATTTCCCTGACTGTACATTAGACTCTTCTTGTTTAATATAGTCATTGAGCTTTGGCAGCAAGTTCAAATTATACAATAACTGGATAATATTACAATACCAGGCAAGCCGCCACCATGAAGTTATTGTTTTTACTACTTAGTCATGTGTACAATTCTACTCATAATTTCTCAGATCTGTACGATGCACTATCACTTCAGCATGGATATTGAGGAAAAGTGCAAGCTCATCTGTGGCGACGTGGGGGGCAACGTCCGGGTGCTGCTGTTCTCTCCGGTGCTGCGCGGTCCATTCAAGAACGAGCCTGGTCGTGCTTTGAGAACGCTACGGCATGTAGATTTGCAGAGACGGGTGATCATGATTATCACAATATTTTCTGTTTTCCAATTTTTATGATTTCACTTCATCACGGTGAAGCATTTTTGAAACGAAGTTCCTTAACGTAGCTTGCGGCCAGAGTTGGCCGTCAGGGCTATCAGGGGATATCGCACGATCTCGAAGCGGCTTGTGCACTGGCCGGATCTCCGCCTTGGGACCTAGAGGCGAGAGCCCTGGCGTCACTGTACCGGTGACGCGAGGAGGTGCGGATGCGGGGCGGTGGACCAATGCAGCGAGAGACAGAACTGCGTCGGTCGCAGCTCCGCGAGTTTCTGGTGCCGGAGTGACGGGACAGGCTTCTGCGCCCTGCCGGCCTCGCTATTGTCGAGGTGATCCGAGCAGTGCTCAACGATTTGGTTCGCTGTCGTTTCGGACGACGCAGGTGCTTTCTGGACATGTTTGCTTCGAGAAGTACCTGTAACCAAAAAAATAAACCAGCCAAGTGCGTATGGGACCACGCATAATGAAGGGTTTCGTAGTTGGGATGAATTTATACCAAGAACAAACTTAACATTGTAGTTGAAAAACATGTTCTCCCATACGTTCCAACTGCAAATGTAAGTTGGTGACTATTAATAGTAAACTTTCCTTTCCTTTTAATTTCGTTATATATGTGTATACTACTGCCGTGAATTTTTTCACATATCCAAAAGCAACCATTCAGCTGGCAGGTGGGGGGGAAGGGGACACTTGACTCTAACAAAAATTAGTAATTTAAAGCTTAATTTTACGCAAACAGATCCCTGAATCGAAAAATAGTTTTCACAGACCCGTAATATTTTTGAATGGCGTATCCAACGATACCCCACACCATGGGATAGACGAGAAAAAAAAGACATCCCACTTTACGTGTACAGGAGGTAACATAAAAAAAAAAACATGATTTTATCTTACCACTTTGTCGGCGTGATTAATATGTACATATATCCTTGCCAAATTATAGCTTCCTAGTACTAAGAGTCTCTGAGCTAAGCTGCGGACGGACGGACAGACGGACATGAAACTATAAGGGGTCCTTGTTGACTACGGAACCCTAAAAAGCACTTGACTGGTATAAATCGTCACGTAAGGAAAGATTATGCCTCCTCGAAGCGACTTTCTCTCTCTCTCTCTTTTTATTATATACGAGTGTGTGTGTGCGTGCGAGTATCGCGTCAGGAACTTCATCCCAGACGGGGGTCCCCCGACCGCACACGTTTTTTTTACACTTTGAACGCGTTTCTTTTGGAGCGCAGGTTATGAAACGGATATTTACAAGAATCATTGCTGCTATGATGTATTATTAAATACTCAGTTTTTAAGCTATTGCATAGCTTTTATCGCGGGCTTTGAGCGCGGCGACCGAATCAAGAAATTCCATAACGAAAATAAAACCTAACACTCCCCATTCCGCCTACCATGTAGCTCGGCCGAGCGTTCGTTTAACGTGTATGTATATGGTACGAATAATAATATCAAAGAAAAAAAAATACTGCATAAATAAAAAATAAATAAATAATTATAATTGCATAAGTTGATAAAAAAATGCTATGCCATAGCTTTACCGCGGCAGTCCCCGAGTGCCACACGTGTTTTTTTTTTTAAAACACTTTTACCGTTTCCAGCCACACATGCTTCCAGAGATGCACTTGGTAGAGCTGCCTCGCATCCACAGGGAGTGGGTGCGGCAGGTGTCATACTACGAGTCACTGCACTGCGTGGTCTCCTGCGCAACCTGCCCCGACTCTCTGCTTATGTGCGACATACGCGGCTCCGAGACACATTCACGTAATATGTTCCGAGTTGAAAATGTGAGGTTTTGTGCACACTGTTGTCTTCACTATTGCCCTTTTTAATTCTTCGGACATTTAATACTTACGTCAGAGGTGTTTTAACCGCTAGGTTTTTACTTATCGCTGGACTGTGATGGATGACAGCTTATTTTCAACAGTGGGATCATTATAAATCGGCTGATTATTCTGTTACTTATCAACACATGTTTCAGGGTATTCAATGCTTTGAGTTCAATGAGGTGTCGCACATTCTGGTGACGGGAGGACCCGACTGCGTGGTCCGAGTGTGGAACCCGTTTGTGCCAACCAAGGCCAATGTGACCTTCATTGGGCACCACGCCGGTATCACCAGCATCGTGCTGCAGAATAACGGACAGACCATCTACTCGTTCTCTAGAGATAGAACTATCAAAGTATGGGATGTGCAAAGTCAAGTGTGCATTCAGGTAAGAGGGACTTTTACATTACTTACAATAATTGTGTACAACATGTTAAATACGAAAGTCGTTAACTTCTCGTTGTACTACAAGTTCATCGTGCCTTTATTACATAAAACTATTTTATTACAGACATTTTTCCCATCTTTGCCTTTTTCAAGTATAACTCCACCTTGATCTCTTTCATGATCTTCGGTAGTCCTATATCGACATCCCGGCAGACATTGGTGAGCAAAGCGAGCGATCGCTAATTTCTGCCGTGTACAACCAAGCCACGCGCCAGTTCATCCTCGCAAGCGTCAAGATAGCCATCGTGGTGCTGGACGAGCAGCTGAACCCGCTCCACACTGACGGCTTCACTCACTCGCGAACTGTGTGCAAGGTCCTCTTCAATCCACTGTTCAAGGTGGTGGTTACTTGCGGCATGGATAGCTTTATCATCAACTGGAATCCAGTTACTGGTAAGTCTTTGAACTTTGGAACTTCAGCTGATCATTAAGTGGTACACCTATTGGATGGTTATAGATTTTTATTTTTATTTCGGTTCTGCAGAAGAGAACGGAATGCTGTCCGTTCTGCGGAAATCGTAGTGTTAAACACAAAGAGTGTGCCTGTGCAGGTAAACGCAATGTTCTGATCCGGGAGGCGCACGTGCGCGTGCTGCACGGTGAGGTGATCCCGGTGGAGATCACCGCCGCGTGCTTCGACCCTGGCTACCTGCTGCTGCTCACCGGCGCCAGGAGCGGCGAGCTAAAGGTTTGTAAGCAGTTATTCCATAGTTCACGTTATTATAATATTATATAAACTGCTACACAAAATGCGACTGCTTATCGTGCTAGAAAGTACCACAGCTGGTACTCCCTTTCTTCTCCTAAAATTGTTTGTTCGGAAATCATTATCACGCTTGCTATATGCATGAACTTCAGTAACCATAATGTTCAAAAATTCGAAATTTTGTTTTACTTAATTATCTTTACTTCTAAAACTATCTATACAATACAAATAAATAAAATTGAAGTGGCTGTTTGTAATTCCTAAATAACAGCTTTTAACTTAATCCATATGACAGTATATACGGCACTTATAGCAAAAAAACTATTTTTAAATTTTTTGTCTGTCTATCTGTTTGTTCCGGTTAATCTCCGAAACGGCTGGACCGATTTTGACAGGAATATCACTGGCAGATGGCTGATGATATAAGGAGCAACATAGGCTACTTTTTGTTGGTTGGGATAATTTCCGACAACTACGCGGGCGAAGCCGCGGGCAGCAGCTAGTTCTGTCATAATATCAAGTACTATAATAATTGAATCTCCTAATTTTGCATAAAAAAAAGGTCATATGTCCTATGTATTGTATTTGTATAATGTATATTATTCCGAATGTTCATTGCTGTTCGTTAGTCTCGCTAAAACTCAGAAACGGCTTGACCGTTTTTTTTTTTTTGTTTTGTTCACCTCTTTACTAGGGTGATTTAAAAGAAAAAAAATTGGAAAAATACTTCGTCTACGGAAAAACCCAAAGGAAATTTTTTGACAAGACGACGTGTGACGGGTCAGCTAGGTAGGTAGCTAGGTGGGTAGGTAGGGTAGGTAGGGTAGGTTTTAGATACTTATTGCTACCTGTGCGAAGCTGGGCCGGGTAAAGCTAGTTTGTAATAAAATTGTCTTGTCTGTCTCTAGAGTGTAATTTAGAATCGCGTAGGCGCTGAGGGGCGAGGCGGCCCGTGAGTTGAGGAGTAGGTGGTTTTAATGCTCGCCGCTGCGGCTGAGGCTGGCCAGCGCTGTCGGCCAGCAAGACGAAGCTGCGGTGGTGAGCGTTAAACCATCTGCGACGATAAGCTGGCGTGGGACCGCCGCCGCCGGCGCCGGAGCCGTGACAGAAACCATGCCTGCTGTATATTGCATGCTGGCTTGCATGCTGCATGCTTGCTTGCATGGTACATGTTGCATGCTCGCTTGCATGCTGCATGCATGCTTTCTTGCATGCTCGCTTGCATGCTGCCTGCTTGCTTGCATGCATGATGTATGCTTGTTTGTATGCTTCTTACAGGGAAATAAAAACCACATGTTCACAATCAACTATTTTATTGAGTGATAATACATGCAGCGCCGGAGCCGTGACAAAAGCTTTGTAATACAAATTTGTTTTAAAAAGATTATTATGATAAATAAATTCAAATTCAAATTCAAAATTCAAATTCATTTATTTTGTGTACATAGGTTTGAAGATGTTAAAATATAGATATTACAGAGTCCGTCTATGTCCCGCCGATAGGCATACAAAAATTCACAATTTTCAAATAAAATTAAATCATGTCATTTATGTATTCACAATTAATTAGGTCTACAATTTATAATAATAACATGTCAATTTTCAAATCAAAATCATACAGCAAATTCGCAATTAATTAGATAAATATACAATTTCTAATGATAACATGTCAAATTTCCAAATTAAATTAAATCCAACACTAATAAATTACATTACATTCATACTGCATTCACATTAATTAAATTCTTTTTCAGACAGAAAGTCACTTATGGAGTAGTACGCTTTGCTCACTAAAAAATTGCGAAGCCTTTTTTTGAATAACAATACCGGCAATTCCCTCCAAGATTTGGGTATTTTATTATAAATGACCGGAGCCATACAGTAAACACTTTTGCGCATTAGAGTTGTCTTACAAGAGTGAAGACATAGCAAACTATTATCGCGTCTATTACGTGGAATTACATAATTTAATCGTTTAAACCGATTCGGATTCGACCTCACAAACACAGCTACTTCCCATATGTACAAACAGGGCAGTGTCAGTAGTTTATGTTTCCTGAAATATGGCATGCAACTATCCGTACTTTGGAGCTTGAGCATCGCTCGTAAGCATCTTTTCTGTGCTTTGAATACAGTGTCTTTTTCAGTTGAATTACCCCAAAATATTATTCCATAACGTAAGTTGGATTCTACGATACCATAATAAGCTGTAAGAAGTGCATCAACATAGATTATTGAGGATAATGTATGCAGAGCGTATGCCGATGAACTAATTTTTTTGCATAAACTATTAATATGTGCCTTCCAATTAAGTTTTTTATCTATTATAAGACCCAGAAACTTGGTGTGTTCAACTTCTTCCACCACATCATTGTTATAGTGTACGTGAAGGTTCATGTTAGGCATTCGTTGACTAAAATGTACAAGTTTTGTTTTTTTCAAGTTTATTTTTAAATTGTTTGCTTCTAACCAATGCACAATTAATGTTAGAGTATTATTTATATCCTTTTCATAAGTTTCTGCACTTTCACAAGATATTGTCACTGTACTATCGTCCGCAAACATTGTTAACGGATGTTCAACGCATCTTGGTAGATCATTGATATATAATATAAATATAAAGGGGCCGATTATGCTCCCCTGCGGTACTCCATACAATACCTCCCGCTCGGATGATCTAAATATCTCTTCACGCTAAACATTAAATAATTTGATTATTTGACTTATAACTTTTATTAAAAACGGTTTTAAGTCTTTTGTATGTTATTGATTATAATATTTATGACAAACAAATTTAGGATATGGTATTTAGGCATTTCAATTTTATGGCATGTGATATTATGTGACATTAAGTTTGAGCAAGTTATCATTCGGACAAATAATGATTAGGACAAAAAAAGGCACTTTAGATTATGGATAAAAAACTTACGGAACACAATAGAGAACCACCACAGTTACCTACTCACTTACATAGTTCATTCAGTGGTTCATAACTTCTTTGACATAATAAATATCTTCCACTTCCATGGAACAGTTCACAAACGACGTCAACAATTGCTCGCGTTTTAGCCATTTTATACGACTGTTACAAAGAATGACAGTTGTGATTTGAATTGGAACATGCAACACTAGCGTTCAGAATTCCCTAACTGTTCATTCGATTAATTGTGTAATAAACGTAACATTTCGATGGAGCTTAATAACCTAGTGCGCAGTCGCAGTAACAACAAAATATCAAAAAGCCCTGTACCTACCTGCCTAATGAATAATGACAGATGTAAGGCCTCTGCCTCGAATCTTGCGGGCAGCGGCGGGCACGGCAGCGACGGTGGCGCGGGAGCGGGCAACGAGAGGTGCACTCCAGTCAAGCGGTGCCCGCCCGCGCGTCTGCATTGCAGTGTTGTGCAATTTATTTTTGTGACGTATCGAAATGTCCTCGGACGTGCTAGAGAGGAGATATACCTCTATATCGTTTTGGATTAATTCCAGACTCTAAATCGCCCTTGATAGCTTCAAGAATATAGTCAAAAGTTTCTACACTCATTCTGGTGTAGTCGTAGAATTTGTCAGGGCATTGTCTCTGTTCTTCATAATTTCGATAAAACTCGCCTTTTCTTTTCCTTGCCCTATAGTAGGGGTTCACTTCTTCTTTTGCCCACAGTAAATCGAGCGTTAGGAATAAATTTGAATCAAAAAGATGTTGTCGCCGTTGTTCAGACATTTTGTTCGCAAATAAAAACAAATATCTCAACGACACAATCACGAACACAACACTACACCGCTATAGTGCAGCGCGATCTGCCCGCTGGTTTCGAGAACGGGTCTGTGTTGCCCGCCCCGCTGCCCGCAAGATTCGAGGCAGAAGCCTTAGACTAATAAAAATATAAATAAAATCTTGGCGTCACTTGTCCTGTTGCCTAGGTGTGGAACTTCAATACAGGTGTGTGCATAAGACAGATGTCCATCGAGCACATGTGCGAAGTCACCGGCTGCTTCTGGGTGGAAGGCAGGTGAGCTGAAGAGTTCAAGTTTTCGACAAACACTCGGAGGCGGAAGTGTGAGGGCTTCACTAAACACTGTATCGTTAATCAATCTATTATTCGACTAGGACTTGGAATTGCAAGTTGTTTTGTTGCCAATCATTACGTTATCAATCAACTTATTTTTTCTGCAATCTTTACTTTAATTTAATATTTGTTATTGCTTGAACTCAACCACAATGGTTTAGAATTCTAGCGGTAGGTTGGAACCGCCATGTGGTGGAGTTTGAGGATACCGGCATGGCAATGACTGGAAAGAGCTGGGAGACTCGTCACACGGAGGACGTGCTGGCAGCCGCCGTGCGTCCCCCCCTCACGCTGGCCACTGCTAGCTACAACTCAGAACTTGTGCTGTGGAAGCTGGAGACCGGTCAGCCTTACAGGTGAGCAGCTTAACACATAGGTACAAAAAGTCGGTAACAGAACACCTGCGCTTACTCGTGTTACCATTCCCGCGAATAGACAGATGCGGTTAAGACTCATAAGCGAAAGCCGTATTGTGCGAAAAGATTAGTTGGCATGTTACATCTAGGAAGTTAAGGCGTTTTTATAAACAAACGAATTAGCAAACAATTTAATTTGAAAGTATGATGAAGTTTTATGATTGCCTGTACCTAATACCTAATGTAAGCTACATCCAGGCGGTTCTCGTGCACGGAGCCGACACTGCGCCTCAAGATGCACTTCAACAGGCGAGAGGTTATCAAGCCGACGACAGTTGCAGACAAATCGGAACAAAAAGGAAAAAAGCGGCTCGTCGTCCCCATCCGAAAACCCAGGTGCGTAGTAAGATCAATGATTTGTTTGGTCAGCGAAATATTTTTAGGAAATTGCCGGTCTTGACTGACTTTAAATTGTCCGCATATTTAAATCACAACTGCCATTCTTTATCAGTCGTAATAGATGTAAGACAGCTTACTCACAGCAGGTATGAGACTGTCAATCTGCAATACCTACCTTTCCCTGACTTTACGTCATCGTCAAAATCAACTAGTAGCCACTGCTGCATCACCGTTAACAAGGTCTCTCATAATGAGTGCCATAGATCATGTCCACTGGTTTGTCAGCCGTTATAATGAAAACGACGTGTCGCACCAAAACTCATACGAGATCTCCTTCCGCAATCATCGTATATCTTCTGAAATACGGATGCACGATGATGAAGCTTATTAAAGAGCTGATATAATAATTATGGAAATACTTACCTATTATGTATTAACAACTCGACGCAATTTCAAAAAAAAAAAAAAACAAAACCTAGAGTGGGTAACCTTACAGAGAGAAAGCTTCAAACAAACACGCAATTATCGGTGTACTGCTTCAAAGCGCGGCAGTACAAAACTTAGAAGCTTTGCCGAATCGCATATGTTTTCTGGTTTACGAGTACCTGTACTTAATTACCTAATTACTTAGATAGGCTAATCCTGTTCGCGAAGGAGAAGGTAATCGTTGCGCTCTCACCCAGGGCGTCGGGAATCGATAACCGATTCCCGGCCACCGTAGGCGCGGGCTTGCGGACGCCGAGCAATGGGTAGCTCGCCGTCCGGTTAGGACCAGGTCTAGGTCGACGACGCGTTGTGTTCCACGCGCGCCTCAAAGTGATGTCAGCACCATTGACGGGGTCCGATAGGGCCGATGCCTACCAGGGTCGTGGATTGTTCGGAAGAGTTACCGTGGCCCTGGCGCACAGGCAACTGAAGGGACACGGGTGGGTTTTAGTCAGATAAAGTCTGACACGCCCTCCCGTTCCGCCCAGAGTGGGAGAAGTTATTTGATGATTTCCCACTCAAAAAAACAAAAAAAAACTAAGCCTGTAAATCCTGCGACGCGTTTTGCATCAAAACGCCTAACAAACCAGCAGGCAGACGCAGCACTATGGGACCAAACGGTATTTTCCATCTCAAAAATCGATAACTCTGTTGTTTTGTGATTTATTTCCTTGAATTTTTTTTTCACGTATTTGTGAATATCTAGGTAATAAAAGAAATCAAACATCATCATTTAAAAAAAAATATTCTTTCCGAAAAAAAATGACAAAGATAAAGTTATACGAAATTTCATACCAAAAATTATACAGTTATATTAAAATAGCAATAAAACTTACACTTATGCTTAAAATAAGTTTAAAACGAAATTATTATTATTAAGCAAACAGTTACATAATAAAAAAAAAATATTTTGGCGCTTATCCTATTCATCACTTTCTATTTCCAACAATTCTTTAGCTTCGTCAAACAATTCTTTGGATATTAGAAAACTTGGTTTATTTAAGCTAAATATTAAGGATCAGATGTATGTAAGAAAATATGCAGAACTTCGTTTGTTCTTCGTTTGTTGCTGATCTGGAACACTTCCTAGCGTGATGTAACCTATATTTCTTGTAATCTTCATTTCGAGCTTCCTGGGCATCTTCGGATAATTGTCCTATAGGCAAAACAGCATAATGCTCTATTATTTTAGCACCATGTATAAGTACTTTATGGACCAAAGATGGCATGTAGTACCAGTTATATTTGCTTACATATAATTACGCGGTTATCAATGTATACTGGCCGAATTTTTCTGCGTTTATAGGGAATCCCGATGACATAGTTTGAAGAATTACATATAGTCTCTTTATTAATTCTTCATCAATTCCGGTTATCTCTGCAGAACATTGGTAATTTTGGAAAAATCTCCTTGCCGTATTACCGTCATTACTATTACCGGAACCTTGACGTGGTTTATCAACGTGCAAACCAAGCACTTCTCGGAAACATTTTTGGACATTTTTTTTTGTCTTCTTTAAGTTGCTTGTTTTCTGGAGTTGTTGCAGACCACGTCTCAAAAACGAAATTGTAAGAAATATGGAGGATCATTTCCATAAATCTTATCCATGCGTGTAGTGTCGACAATCCGTATTTAAACGCATTTTCATTTTCAACTCTCGTTGTAACTTTTAAAAGATCATTCATTTGTCTGGGAGTTGCTCCACAAACAGTGCAGGTAACACTGGATGATGTGTTCGTCAACACTTGAGCAACTTTCCCATCAATAATTGTCATCAACAGTTGATGTTTAACTTCGATGACTTTGTCTTCTATTGGTACAAGAGTTGGAATCAATTGATTAATTTTGGCTTCAATTTCACTGACAACCGCTGTAGTTTTTTCGGGAGTTTCTTTTGCTAATTCTAATGAAATTGGTCTGCAATATCTAACAGATGAGCAAGTAGGGTTTTTCCATATAACCGTAGAAGTTTCTTCAGCTACTAGTCGCAGTGGTACAAAGGACACTATAAACAAATTAGCGTCCGATATTTGTTCGTTTTCTTCCGGTAGAGTTTATTTATACTCAGTTTGCTCGGAGGATCCATCACATCCCCATTTAGTGAGCAGCTTGAGACGACTGTAATTCGATCCTGACTTTATCTTAATAATACGGCAGACTGTATGGTCTAAAAGATCTTGCAGGTTGATTTTTGCGCTTATATTTGTCACCGTAATGCTGGATGCAGGCGGATAGCAAGCCTTTTTTGCTTCACTTAGTGTTTGATACGAAGGCAATACAGAACTTACATTCTTATCAACGAGCCTTTTTCTTAGGTACGCATATTGTGCTTTGGTTATAGTAGATTGTTATACAAGGGTCGAAAGGAATCAATTCCCATACGAGGTATTTAGACGCCCGAGCGCAGCGAGGGCGGCTATAGTCCGAGTAGGAATTGATGATTTTCACCCATGTTAAACACTCTACTTTTCATTTCGAATACAAGGAAAGTAAAAATAGTAGTTTTTCTAAAATATTAATTAATAATAATAATTTGAGACTCATTTTTAATCAAATACTAGTCTATAAAACTGATATTTTGAATTTCGGTACAGCTTAGTTTTTTTTTCTTGTGGCTTCGCACGGTTTTTGCATTCAGCCAATATCACATTTAGTTTAATTATTACGAAGATAACAAAGCTAAGGACACAGTTAGTATCCCGCCAAATGATATAGTCCTTATTAAATTTTAAATATGGAACACACCGCCTCACCGCCGCGAGCCATCCCGCTTTAGGTGGATCCTCAGTTGTAGCCCGCCAAATTCAAATATTCTTTGGTTTTTTGCAAATTACAGCTCTGTGTCAATTAATTGTGTTTCTGGTGAGTCACTGCAAATTGCGAAAAACGTAAGTAAATTTGAATTTTGCGAGCTACCTTAGCGCCTCCCCCTTAATACGTAATTTTTAATTCACACTGGCTGTTTATACACTCAAAGCTCCCGGCATTTTTTTTTTTAAACGATATTTTTCTTAATAATTAAGAAAAATATCGTTTAAAAAAAAAAATGCTAAAAGTCGGCTACGATTTTTTTTAAATAATTATTATTTAAAAAAAATCGTAGCCGACTACCTAACCAAATGTATTTCTATTTTTTTAATTAATTCTCGCCCTAGAGAGGGAAGCAATTACTATGAGTCTTTCCCGCCCTAAGACGGGGAGCAGCGTCTTCCACGCGCTACTCAGATCAAACAAACATTCCTTTCCGTGTATGAGAAATGAAAAATCTGTTTCAATACATATACTCAATGCCTCCTCTTTTGTAAAGGAAAGTGCATTATCTGGATTGAGTATGTTTTGTACAATAACTTTTTTCTCTTCTTTTCCCTATTTCTGATAATAGGCACAATCGACGCTTCGTCATTTTCCCCCACGGATCGTAAACCTTGCACATAAGCGTTACGGACATGTCCCATTCCATACTCCTGGACCAGCTCCATATTTTTTCGTTTCTTTGTGTTTTCCGAGCACTCGTCATATGATTTTGTTGGTCTTCCACCATCACCAGAAGTATTCAAACCAGAATTTTCAGTGGTTGAGGTACTGCAAGAATTCAATGATACTTTAAACTCACCATTTAACCAATTTGAGTACAGGCTCTCGAACCTGTCTGGCTTTCTTTGAGCTTTGGTCCATTTCTGGTTGCAACTTGATGTTAGATTTTTTTGAATACTCTCTATTACAGTATTAACGTCAGTTTCCGATAATTGAAAGTTGTCCAACAAATATTTTTTGAGGTCTGAAGTACTTTTCCCTTTTATTATTTGATCACAAAGATCGCGTCGAACACAAACGAATTCACTCATTGTTAGATAATATATGTTTTTTGTGCGTTAATTGATATTGAAAAGAAGTATCTGAACACTTTGATGAATCGTATGCTGAAACACGGGTATATAAAGGACTAATATTTTAGTGCCTTGTGCAAAACCATGGGGCAATTGATTATGATAGTTCTCATTGAAATAGTGTAATCAGTACTGATTGTAATTAATTACCACAACAGATAAATAGAACTTCCGCAGCAATATAGTTTATCATACTTGTGGTTAAGGTGACCACCCCAAACAAAAGTGCCATGGGAAGATTCTTTCAAATATAGTAGCAGTCTATTAATTTTTAAATGTATGCTTCTATCATAGAAATAGAAAAAAACAAGATAGACATCAAAAGACAATAACTAAATATAATATTTCATAATAAAAAAGAAGAACCGTAATTTTCGAGGATTTTTTTTTTCCCGATTGACATTATTGCTTCAAAATCACCTCTGGCGCAAAAAACGCGCAAGTTTTTTTTTAATCCTCATATTACTGAATAGATAAGGTCTCTAATAGAGTGATTAACTTGACACCGGCTGCTTTCGGCAACAAGGAAAACTCCAATTGAAATTAACAAAAACTAAATTTTCTGTACTTCACTAAAAAAATATTAAAAAATTAAATAAAAATATTTTTTTTACAAAAACTGAACGTGGTTGCAAAGTGTATATTCTAAGCTATCTAATGATGGATAACACTAATATGTTTCCTTGGAAAACTTCCGAATAATTTTGTGTTGAACTTCCTTAACGGTAATTTAATTGGCATGAAAATATTTATGCCCAATGTTTGAGGTTCATTTTATAAACGTAAAACTTTTTATTTTTTCATATTTTGTAATTTATTCGTAAGTTCGATCCTTTGAGAGTGTAGAGCCATAAAACAATCTATGGATTTACGACTTTCGACAAAACCATTTTTGAGATGGAAAATACTGTTTGGTCCCATAGTGCGCAGGAGCAATGTTATTAAAGTTAGGTAAAGTGCGCAGATGGGTACAGTCACAGCCAATATAATATGTTCGTCACAACCGCGGATCTAGGTTTTCGCTCAAGGGGGGCAAATGTACCTGTCTCTCTGCAAGGATGGGGAAAATTTCTCAAGCCGTAAAAACCCTTTAAGAAAAACCATCGGTAGGTACCGATTTTATGTTAGAACTATGTCTAATTTAGAGTTTTAGACTCAGCTTGGTCGATGCCCATGGGGGGAGCAAGTGCACCCGTTGCCCCCCCTCCCCTCCGTATCTGCGCCTGGTTCGTCACCGCTATTTTTGTCTGCTCATTGCAGGATGGAGTCTGCTTTACCGACTCAGCATTTATTGCGTCGTAGAGTCAAAACCACACTCGTTCATAACGCACGTCATCTTCTTAAAATTCATAATTATCAAACCGAATTAAAACTGTGACATGTCATTGACTTGAGACAAAAATATAAAAATATTAAATAAGGTTTCAATATTTCATGAATAGCGTGGCCATTAAAAAGGTTTTAGATTATTATTAATATCAATTCGAAATTGGTCAAAGATCTGTGCTGGTTTGATAAGAATGTTGTCAATTAATTAAATACCCATAGCTTTCCTGCTCAGTGCCATAGCCTCAAAAGACGCTCAAAAGGCATTATGTGTCGTGAGCTGACTGTCGAAAATATAAAAGACTTGACTGTACATACCGTCGCGTCATAGGTAACATTGAGATGTGGTCTTGCACAGTAAAGGCACTGCTCGCGATAACGTGGACCCGTCAGCGGCCATTAAGAAGGCGGCGGCACGACGCGTGTCCGCTGTGTCCATGCCTGTGCGCGCACAGAACATGCGCCACCTCTCCGTGCATGCCTGCATATTCCTGCACACGCGGCCGCAGCATATGCAAGTCGGTCAGTAGCATTTGGTTCCTTTTTTACTGTTTGTATTTCCTGTGCGTGTCCCAAAAAATATATTTCTTTCTGTCTTTTATCTGAAGTAGGTAGTTCGTTTTCTTTAAATATTCTCTTCAAAGTTCCCTTTGTTCTCCTGGGTTTTAAAATACAAGCAGTCGGCCAATATATCTCTGACACAGTTATTGAAATGGTTACGGCAGACCAAGGAGAAGATCTTCTCAAGGCATTCCCCATCGATAGGGGATGCCTTGAAAGGCTTCGTCAAGAATTGGTGAGATTGAGCGAGATGAAGCACAGTTGTGCTACGTTTTTGGTAGTATGGAGATATAATTGGGGTAAGTCATCAAAATGGGGGCATAATAAGAGCCTCCCTGATAGGTGACACCTGAATGTATGTTCGGCGCACCCGGCATCTACGCTGATTGTAGACTCCATTGTCTTTGTTCTTGGGGATCTCGAGTTCAGCGCACAGAAATGTACTTAAACTGTGGTTACCTGATTTGATCGTTACTATGAAAAATATAAAACAAGATTTTTCAACTTTCTAGCTTCCATTCTACTCGCGCTCGAGAACGGGCAAGTGCAGTGCTGGTCGGACCACTCGGCGGGAGGCTACCAGGGCTCGTTCCACGCTATCCACACGGCAGGCGACTACGTATCAGCCTTCGACACCGACGACAACAATGAGTTCCTCTTCACTGGCACTACTATGGGATACATCAAAGTGTGGCTCCTGAGCAACTACCTCATAAATACAACGGTTTGTCTAGTATAATAAATATACCCGACTTAAAATTGGAACTGAAATTGTCTCATGTGGTCCCACACATGAGACAATTTCAGTTCCAATTTGACTGGAACAGTTTTATGATGGTGACTTACTTACGTCATGATGAACAAAATATATGTTGAAGGTTCATGTGAACATGCCGCGGCTGCGCCTGATGTTCCCGTTCCTGTGGCGCGACCGTGTCGAGGGCCGCGCCAAGCGCTGCACGCGCGACCAGCCGCTGCCGCTGCTACTCAACAGCTACCGCGCACATTTGCGCTGTATTACAACCATAACCTACATCGACGAACTCAAACTTGTCTTCACGTAAGCTCTACGAGGAAGAAGATTTTGAATTATGTGCATGGAGAGAAAACATTAGCTGCGCGGTTCATTTATTTGCCAGTCACACATTCGTGCGTAGTGTGCCGTGGGTTGCAGTGGAGCGGCGCTTTGAGAATAGTGGAAAAGTAGGCTTTTCCAAAAAGGAAGATATTAAGACACAACACATGACTGAGGTTTCATAGTAGATCGACGACATCATGATATCGATGTTACGAGGTAACATTTTTTGAGGCTGGTTGCCTGAAAACTTACGGCCAACATTGATGCCGATTCTCTTGTCACAAATGCCTCTAAACTAGACAAAAAATCACCAAAATTTTGTTTATTCCTGCCAAACGACGATCTCTCATTCTGAAATACATAGACTAAAGTGACACAACTTAACTATATTTTAGTTTGACAGTACTAAGATGGCACTGAGTTATTAATTTAGTGAAAATGGCAATTTTACTATTCAGAATTTTTCGTTTTTCACCTAAAATGTTGATTGTCTAACTACTAGCTGTCGCAATCTTTGCTCGTAGGTTCGTAGTACAGACAGTGCTACCACATGAATAAAAAACTCTATTATTTATTCATGTGGTATTACTGTTCGCAGCGAAGCGCGGTTGCCGTTAGGGTGCGTTACTTCTGCGTTGAATTATTTTTCGAGCTATTACAATCAACGGATTAGTAATTGGTACCTACAGTAAATACCTAATGTAAATTGTGAAATATAATAATGTAATGCAATACGGCCAAAATCATCGTATGCTCAGTGGAAGTGCAGACTACAGCGCCCGCGTGTGGCGTCTCTCGGGCGAGTACCTGCAGACGCTGGGCAGCTTCGTGCCGTGGAGCCTGGAGGTCACCCGTTTCCCGCCTGACGTTCAGAAAGTCGCCAGCTTCACTACCTTCAAGGTATACGTAATACGTACCTTGTGACAAACGGTCATAACTGCTGTAGGGGAGACCGACGAAGGCTGTGCCAATTTTCACGCATTGGACATATCTCAGCTGAATACGGTGTTAGCTCTATGCACGTTTTACATACAAATAGCTAGTTCTATCCTCCATAGGATATTGATAGTTTTTTTTTTAATTAACTAGTTCAGATAAAAAACGGCATAAACTGAAATGAGTCACTATGTACAACTGTAAAACAAGGTTGGCTGTGACAGAGTGGAGGCAAGTTGTGGCACAGGTGGTTTTTGAGATGTAAAGGTAATACATTTAATTTATTTGGAGAAATAAATGTAGATAAAAGCTACATTAATCAAAAATCAACTATAATAAACTTTCAATAACAAGAAAAATCTACAAAAAACCACATTAATTCAATACTTTAATAAATTCAATGACACTGGTAGGAAATTAAGATAGGTATGTTTCCTTCGAAGACATGCCTCTATCTGTCTTCTAGGGTTGCTACGTTTTTTTGGAACGAATAAAGTATTTTTTCATTTCTGTAGAACGAAAATAAAGTAAACAGCATAAAAAAGAGTAGGTAAGTATTTATTTATTTTTTACTTATTTGTCTATAAAAACACTTTTCGTTACTTTTCAGAACATTCAACAAATATTGTCTTTCTTGATGACTGTTACAGCCTCTCTGCAATCAAACTTTAAATTGAAATATTTGCTCAGCTCGTTTTTAATTAAGTTTAGGGAAGCTTTGTCCCTTTTGTCTCTCCACTTTCCATTCATAAGGGAGACAAAACCAGTAACAGTCAGAGTTACGTAAATAGAGAGAATTTTAGCGTACTTTATTGGTGTCATAGTTTATAAAGTACACCTACACGAAAAAGAGGACAATACTCTATTTTAGAGTACGGGTGGTAACCCTCGGGTGGTGTCTTCCGAACACTTATTTGGCATTCTTAAACAATAACACATCATTATGTAAAAACACCAAAACGCATTAAGAAACCTTACAAAGTTTTAATACTTTATCTAATATATAAAATTCTCGTGTCACAGTTTTCGTTGCCATACTCCTCCGAAACGGCTTAACCGATTTTGATGAAATTTTTTGTGCTTATCCGGTATCTATGAGAATCGGCCAACATCTATTTTTTTTTTTTTTTATTTTCTTTTTTTTTTTTTTTTTTTTTTTTGGTAGGTAGGGTAGGGAGTTAGGGAGGTAGGTAGGTAGGTAGGGTAGGTAGGTAGGTAGGGTAGGTAGGTAGGGTAGGTAGGTAGGTAGGGTAGGTAGGTAGGTAGAGTAGGTAGGTAGGGTAGGTAGGTAGAGTAGGTAGGTAGGTAGGTAGGGTAGGTAGGGTAGGTAGGTAGGTAGGGTAGGTAGGTAGGGTAGGTAGGTAGGGTAGGTAGGTAGGTCGGGTGGGTAGGTAGGGTAGGTAGGTAGGGTAGGTAGGTAGGGTAGGTAGGTAGGGTAGGTAGGTAGGTAGGGTAGGTAGGTAGGGTACGCCGTAGATAAGTACCGCAACCCGTGCGAAGCCGGGGCGGGCAGCTAGTTATATATAATAGCGGAGTTGTTACAGCTTGTCACAATCTGTCTAGACGCAAAAGTCATGGTTGGTTCTGAATAATGTCACATAACCCGATATATGCAGTGAAGCTAAGAAGTTAGGTACTTAGTATCGTGAATTGAAACTTAGATATTCAATGCATATTTAAAGGTTACTAAAAAAAAGACCAACAACGTAACACGTCTCGATGGTTGTTACATTTTTGTAAAATCTTGCTTTCGTGTTTTTTCACCATCGACGTCACACAGTCACATTCACTCCCCATAGGCTGTCGCGAAAAACTGCATCGGCTAACGCGTCATGAAAGAGACATAACGCGATGTTGCCAGCTCGCTAAAACGATTATAGAATCCGAGAAATGGACTTTGTAACAACCCTCCTCTGTCACAACCTTCCTGGGTCTCCCTTAGGTACACTCGTGGGAATAAAAGGTTATGCAGATTTTAAATGGATTTACGGTTCGAAACACAGCAGACACATTATGTCATCTTTCGGATCCATGATGTACGTAGTTGGAGTCTCTTTCACAATGCAAGTAAAAGTAGATCTAAAGGTGGTTCAACGTTTCCATTTCTCGTTAGCACGTAATTCTGAATGTGTGGCTGTCTGTGCAGGTGTGGCGCGGTGGGGTCGTGTCGAACTACGTACCCGGGCAGAAGGTGGTGGACAGACTGCGCGACATCACCGAGAATGAGCTGGAGCACAAAACATTCGGCGTCCCGCCCGGCCTGCCGCTGCTCGGAAACCACTTCGTTCTGCCGACTCGACCGGAACGGGTGGAACGCATATTTCTCGACGAGTCACTGTCCACCGTCAGTATAATACGTAGTACATTTGACTATAACGTCAATAGACGAGTAGGTGTATCATGTCTCGTAATGACAATGTGTATATGTTGTAGATCCCGCTGTACACCCACCTACGGTTGGCGTCGACGATGCCAGTGCGGCGGCCGCGAACGCCCGAGCTGGTGCGGCAGACGCGACTGAAGCAGGCGAAGATCAAGAAGGCGCACTTCGAGACGGCGCCCCGAGGACATCAGACGCAAGCTTTATCCACGGTGCTGTCACCCTTACCGAGCACCATCTCCAAATCTGATGCCAAAACTCATTCAATTTATACGCTACAAACGACGCAGTACTAAGAATGCAGTCGTTGTTGTGGATCAACGACTATTTAACTTTTTTTTATTGTAATAAAAGTAATTCAAGTTTCGTTACGATTTTAGTATTACTTTACCATAATAATAATAATACATAATCCAAAGATCTAAGTGTTTGATTTTTCAAACGAAAATATCGAATCTTTCGTCAGTTTTCAGATTCTGCTAATTTGCCTGCGTGTCTTTCCATAACTGTATAGAGGTATGAGGAACAGGGTGTAAAGTTCACTCACACTTCCATAGAAAAGGGAGGATCCTCCGACCAGACGGGTGTCGTGTCTGGTGGGCAACTGCCCAACGGTTGATGTCGAGATGTTGTATATATGCTAGCTGCGCGGTAAACTCTGCTTGCGCGATGCAGGATTGTGTGACGTCATTGTGACGTGTAGCTCGCATGTGGCGATGTTGATACCGCTACAACTGCATGTAATATCAGTAAGTACGTGTTTGATTACCAATCGCGTAACTCAAACCAAATCAAATCATCTTAGTGCTAATTTTGCTTAGATTTACCATTTCATAATAATTCTAATAAATTGTTGTATTCATTATAGCTTTTAAACCACATTATTTCATAATTATCATTATATCAGTGATCGTAAACCAACAACCAAACCCTAACCAGTCTAAATAATACCAAATATCAATCAACCCAGAAGTTAGTGCTAAACCACGCAGGCACTAAGTTAAATCAAGGACACATGTTAGTGCTAAACCACGCAGGCACTAAGTTAAGTCAAGGACACATGTTAGTGCTGAACCACGCAGGCATGAGGATTTTCCACCCCGGAACAAAAAGAAAAGAATAAAGGTAGCTGTAGTAGCGATACAATTTGGTGATTTTTATGAACAGATGAGCATGTACATTTTTTTTTCATATTTGTTTACGTATGTGGTAATTTGTTTGTTTTGACCTCCATTATTTTTTATAATCCTGTAGTTACACACTCGCATCAGGTGAATCGATCATGCCAATGGATGAACAGAGTACCTACCTACATGCAAATATCTAGATTTTAAGCAGTCCAGGCAGTAGAGAGAACAAAAGATGTCAAATCAAGAACAACTCAAAAAATTCTCACACCACTTAACCCCTATATAGTAAAAGTACTCTGTGGCCTTAACGTTATTTTAAAAGCAACCTAAACTCTAGAAATAAAGCTATCAACACATTTGCAATACCTATTCTCACATATTCTTTCGGAATTATACCATGGTCAAAGACTGATATAAAAAAAAACTACCGCGCACTGTTAGTACAATCCTAACCAAACATAGAAAACACCATCCAAAATCATGCACACAACGACTTACACTGCCACGCCAACGAGGAAGAGGATTAATAGACATACACAATTTACACAAAAAACAGATACTTTCACTCAAAGCGTACTTCCATAACAAATCAGAACATTCATCACTACACAAACAGGTAACAGAAACAAATAAAAAGCTTACACCACTAAACCTGCAAAACAGGGACACGCAAATAAATGAACACATGTAAGTACACAACAAAAAATTTACTGTGGTCTGCAAAAGCCCTACCCGGAAGACACCGAGCCTTCCTGAGCCAGCCACACGTCGACAAACTTAAGTCGAACGAATGGGTCAAACGAGGCGAATTATTTCCCAAGACTGAGGGTTTTATGCTGGCCATACAGGTTCAAATAGTAGCCACTCGTAATTCAAAAACCACAAACCGTTCATATTGTCCCCATTGTTCTTTCGTCTACTGGTGTCATACTAAAATCTCTCACGCAAAACCTTAACATCCTACAGATGCCTACACACATTCTACATGCTGCAAAAAGCTAACATCCTTAACACCTGTCATATCACCCGAAAGTTCCTGACTTCTTGAACACTGTCATCCACCTTTATCTAAATTTTGCCTAACATACTTGGTCTCGACACGTGTGTAAGGTTTCTTAACCTGTCTTTGAGAAGAAACATAAAGAACTGAAAATTATAATAATAATAATCCATTTATTTTCAGGCGACACAGGCCCATAAATTAAAAAATTAAAAAAATAATATATAAATCATTTAATTCAGACCATTAGTCCATTTGGGTTAGTATACAAACAACTTATAAACTAATGTTAGTTCTTAAATTCTACCAGAAGATAATTATAAACTTTTATGTAATAACACACTACATGCACTCAGTGGCGGATGTGTAGCCGTATCCAATGTCTCAGCATCGGGCTGTCCCACCTGTCCACTATAACCTTCAGAATGATGTTAGGACTGGCGCGAATCCGGCGCATGATGGATGCGCAGCGCTTACGCATGAGTGCTGGAAATCCATCTATTCCCACCTCTGCAAGCATGCCCGAAGCACTGCAGTAGCGCGGCAACCCTATCAACACCCTGAATGCATTATAATACTGTACGCGCAGAGCGCTGTATGCCCTCTGCGTGTAGTTAACCCACATACTGCATGTATACAACGACTGGCAGTACGCTGTAAATAGCGTAGCCTAAGGCTACGCTATTTAAAGTTACTTATTACGTTACTGCGGTTAAACCGCAATTGTGCATTTCGCAAATCTGCGAGTCAACATATTGCAGTGGACAGCCAACGCTCTGCGTTCACGCTCAGTGTCCAGGTTCGGAGACCCAGTGGCCCAGATACTTAAACTTAGTGACTTGTTTCAAAGGACTTCCACAAAGTTTCAACTGTGGCACAATGAACTCGAACTTCGTTTTTTTGACGTGCGGCGCGGCGGTGTACTCTTTTGGATTGTCAATGCACGGCTCAACACCGAGAGTTGAAAATCCCGTGAGGGATAAAAATCTTCGCGTTAAAAATGGGGATAAAAACTGCCATTTGCTCATTTTAGATGTCGCTACTATTACTAGTCCAAGAATTTGATAGATAACTGTCACTATCCATTCGACTTACGCTTAAAATTAATTAGCTATTGACCACAAAAATACGGGGACCCGATGTATTTGCCAAAGATGTTAAAAGACGAAAACTGTGGGAGAAAGCCCTCCAAAAAAAACTATTGGGAACCCGATATTTCGTCGAGACCATTTGCTATCCTTTTTAAACCTGATGACATGTGGGAGACATTTTTAGACTTATCCATAACTCATGGGCTTAGGTCAGCCATAGATGAATAGTGCCGGTGCCATTGTAGTACTGGCACCGGCAAAATTCCCCAGTCCAAAGGGACCAGGCCTCTCTCTCTTAGTTGTGCCTATCCCCACGTTGCTGTTAAGTTGAAGCTTTAGCAATAGAATTCAGAACGCTACTGTAAAGAACTAAATTGCGAAACAATGGGAACGCAACCATAACAAAATAATGCGTTCCAGGTTCCAGTTCTTTGATTTAGAATCTTATTTTCTTCTCTCTTTAGTATGATAAGCTATTGAAATAGCAATATGAACCTTTAATAAGCATAATAAAGACAGCATGCTATTTTGACATAACAAACGATATAATGAAAATAAGATGGCGATTGGCGTTTTGTGATGGCGATGTGCTAACACGCAACGTGCTATCATTGTTTGTAAACTAAGGAAATATTAATAAATATAAACGTGGAACACATAAATAAACAAAGCGATGGGTTCCAAGAAACATAAGAAGGATTCAAAGAAGAAGAAGCACAGGAGTCGGTCTCGATCGCCTTTGGAAAACGAGGAAGTTCAACGTGAACGTACTGAGCGTACTGAACGTAAAAGACATCGCAAACACAAGGATCGCAAGCGAGACCGCTCCCCAGACGGTTAGTTGCAGTTTTTATGTTCTAGAATGAGATACGCCAGACACCGATGATTATTTCCAATTTTTTCCTACCTCCTATTTCCGCGATCTACCAATTTGCGCGACATGAAAATGTTTGTTTTTGTATTTTCGCAAATGCATTTGGAAATCATGAATGGTGTCGGCGGTATTCCCATTTGACAAAATAATGGCATTGTTTGCTCGTTATTTCAGACTCGGTGGCATTCGAGTAGTTCCACCGCGTCCCCGTGCTGCTGACGTCAGGTAGGTATTGTAAGGAGCTGTGTGGAGTGGTGCCACTATGGACTATCAACAAAAAGAGCCAAAATCCACGGATATAAGTGAACGCTACAAACACTACAACTGATTTCTATGTTACGTAGTTTTCTACTAATTCAAGTGATTCATCATGGAATCAATTGTAGGTAGAGAAAATACAAACATACATAAACTTAATACCTACCTGAAAATCCACTGGTGAGGCAGGAACTATTGAAAGCTGCAGGTCACATAAATCCTCCTTCATGGATGATGTCTAAAATTTAGATATATTTTTTTCACCTTTTGTCACACAATCTCAGAAAATGTACCCATAAAAATACAAACAGTATTTTCTCTAAAGTCTAAATTCTTGCAAAGATTCTGATTTGTATTGCCTTTTGTAATGCAAGTCTGATATCATCCAGTGCTTTTATCACAAAAGCCAGTCTCTTGTGGTAAATTGTTTGTATGACGTCACTTAGCACTGTATACTCATTCAAAATGTCCTGCATCAACATTTTGTTCTGTAAGATGTCAGTGCTGTTTTAATCCAGTCAGCACAGGCTGACTGGATTAAAACAAGCCAGCTATTTTGATGTGTTCTTTTTTATTTTTTTGTCAAGACTATATGTTTTTAATAACAGCACAAAATATCTAAACCACTTATTTGTTTTAATACTTACTACACATAAATAAAATGAAATAAAAAAGAGGAATACTAAATAAAACCAACGTCTTCTTAATAAATACTGTAAAAATAAAATAAAAAATATTTCAAGTCAAATATAATAGGAAAATAAGGAAATAAAATATGAGATGTTACTTTCCAAATAAAGCTCTACTTGACGCACATGCTACATAAAAATTGCACTAAAACACCATCGTTGTAATTGTTATGATATCCATAGTAAGTCAATAGACATGTTGACCAGGGGACTGATGTGGGTAAACTAATTTGTACGAGTAGCCAATTATACTCTTGTAACAATTTCTTAATAAAACACTTGAAATTTAAATGAGTTAATACAATAATGTTCTTCCTCAAAATAGTCCTCGTAACATTTTTTGTTATAAATTTTACAAAATAATATTAAAAACGAAAGTCATATGTAGTCAAAGTCATAGGCTGAGTATCAGCACTTTTTGAACATCAAAATTACATAAGACAGTCCCCCAAAATGCCCGCCCTTCACTACTTCCTAGTGCTTTAGCTGGGAAGAAGAAGTGGCACAACTAACTCCCAGCAGCACAAGGACTATTACAAAGGGCTTGTCTCATCAATGCTCTGGCATCTTATTGTATTCTTTTTCTTTGATTATTTATTAAATTTTTAACTAAAGCAGGATACTGAAACTCTGACATGCCTGTATATATTATGGGTATACTCTTGATGCCAGGGTGTAGTCAATAGGACACATTCTTAATTCCAAATGCAGAACCAAGTTTACTGCCGGTGTTAATAACGATGGTATACAAAGCTAAATGAAGAGTATTTATAATTAGTTAATAATTAAAACTATTATGAGTTTAAAAAGGTTTTGTGAATTAATCCAGCATGGAACATTCATCAAATTATTGAGTAAGTTTTCATTGAAGTCAATGCATAAAATAATCCGTCTCATGTTGTAGCGACAGTTCTGTCATGACGTATGCGTGTATGGAGGCTACCTGGGTGTGTATAAAGCGGCTGTCTCGGTTGTTATAGTTGAGGAGGTGCCGGTGGACTCCCACCTAGCGCGCGAGGCGGCGGCGCGTGCGCAGAGCCGCAGCAGCAGCGAGGAGCGCGACCGGCGCGCGCGCGAGCTGCACCGTGCGCACAAGGATAAAGATGACGCTGACTATCACAGGTAAACAGATAAACTGAACCTTGAACCTTATCCAAGCCATATTATTTGATTTCCCCAGAATTAACTTATGTTCATCATCTCCTGACCTTATTCCAATTTATTTGAAATATAATTATGTAATTATATTATTTCAACATTCATCGTCATCATCATCATTCATTTATAATTTTATTATTTTGTCAATTGTTTGGGGTCTGCGCAGCATAACTGCTTTAATACAACAAATGTAGATGCAGATGACTGAGGCTATTCTGTAATAGCCTCATTCATCTCAGTAATATTTGCTCTTAGTAATATTATTGTTCTTACAATCCATCCACTGCTTACTCTTGTAGCCATAGTTTCCAAACAGCTTACCAATTGATTCAGATAACTTTATTTGCTTAAACATGTGTGTACATATAATTATAAAGAAAAAATGCATGCAAGGAGTTATAAGTACACGGAGTTGTGCTAACATGTTTACCATATTGTCATGGTGTGCCAATATTAATACAATTTTAAGAGTTTAAAAAATTATAATAACTACATTCATTTACATTGACAATGCTGACATAAATAAATAAATAAAATTGATTGATTATATAATTAATTCATTTTGAAATAGATAGGAGTTACATACAAAATTGTCAAATATTCAATTATTTTAAATAATCAAATGTCAACATAGGTCCAAAAATTCAATCTAAAATCATTATCAAAATCATTATTACATTAAATACATTTCAGATTAAATTATTTTTTAAAAGAGCATGTCAATTTAAATTGATTTATAGTTTATACACATCATAATATGCTTTACTAGTTAAAAGAGATTTTACTTTTCTTTTAAATGCTTCTACGCATATCTCTTTCCAGCTATTGGGAAGCTTATTGTAAATAATGGACGCCATACAAAAAACACTCTTGCGCAAAAGTGCAGTCCGAGACCTATGTTGACAGAGTTGACTGATATCACGTCTATTTCTAGGAAACAGGTCTGCCATGCAGGGAAATAGATTAGGATTTTTTTAAACAAATATCACTAAATAAAAAACCTAAATGGATGGTAAAGTCAAGATGTTGTGTCTTATGAAAAATGGCTTGCAGCTATCAGTAATTTTTAACTTAAATTTTTTTGGGCTTTATATGCTATATTTCTATCCGAAGAGATACCACAAAAATAATGCCGTATCTGATAATGGGCTATGCCTTAGTAGGCGGTTAATAGGGCATCAGTATATAGTATCTGCGATAGTTTATACATACATATAGTGCGAATGCACTGTTACTTATTTTTTTGCTAATGACCTCTATGTGAGCCTTCCAATTTAAATTACGATCTATGGTTAATCCTAAAAACTTAGTGGAATTTACTGCGTTAATTACATTATTATTATATTTAATTTTAAACATTGGAAAATTGAACTGCCTTTGGCTAAAATGCATTATTACTGTTTTATTTAAGTTGATATTGAGGTTATTATTTTCTAAGGACTGTATTACTGAACGTCGAAGTTTAAAATATCGATGTATTTAATTGAGAATGTTCATAATCGCTTTGTTTAATGTATTATGTATTTATATCAGTTTCATACATATGCTTATTATCATAAGGAATGGTTATCGTGCTGTCATTTGCAAGAAGTGTCATACTGTGTTCTGTACATTTAGGAAAATCGTTGATGTAAAGGGTAAAAAACGGTGGTCCTAATACGCTTCCTTGGGGTACGCCGTAGTTGACGTTACACTCCCCAAATGTGAAAATTTCTTCACGTTTAGTGCTCGCATTAATCGTCGTTATTTCTGTTGTTTGCTTTCTTGTAAATATGATTGTAAGAGCTTTTGAACTTTTCCTCTTACACCATACGCTTCGAGCTTTTTTAATAGAATATTATTGCATATTAACCTGTTTGTATGTTACGACAGAGAGAAGAGCTCAGAGAGTGAGGCGCGCACGGCCTCGCACTCGCAGTCTCCGCCGTCCGTGGGTGGCGCGGCGCAGGAGAGCCTGTCGGTGGACGAGACCAACAAGCTGCGCGCCAAGCTCGGCCTCAAACCGCTGGAACGCGCTGAGAAGCCTGGAGGTACAGTCGAGTCTTCTATATCTTCGTCAGTTTTCAAATTCTTTCCTTTATCCATTCAGGACACTTAATACCTTTTAGCACTGAGCAGGCTATTGCATAGAAAACTATATTTAATTACTTGATAACAAAGATCAAAAAGGCACGCACCTGTGTTTCTGAGTTGACATCAACATAAAACCTTTTTAATTGCCTGGTCATTTTATGAAAAACTAGCTTCAGCCCGTGACTTCGTCCTCGTGAAATCTCTTGCTCTCCCGACCCACCCCATCGCATCGCATCGCCTGCCCGCGCTATTACTTGGTTTTCGCTTAGCGTTGTTTCAGACTTTTTTTAAATCTCCTAAGGGTCCTAGCGTAATGTTAAATAGCCTATAATCTTCCTCACCTTCCTCAAGAATTAGCCTACCAAATGCAAAAATATTTTTTCAAATCCGACATTTTGAAGTTCCAGAGATTACCCCCTACATACAAACTACAAACAAACAAGTGTTACCTCTTTATAATATTAGTATAGATATAGATGAATCAATAATTTTGCTACAATACATATACTTTGGGTTTGACTGTACTTTTCAACACACCGTTCATTTTTATTTTACTCTTTTTTATATTTATATAAGACTTACTTATTCTAATTAACTTGGTGGAGCACTGAAGTGGACCCTTTTTAGTAAATGTAAAAAAACAATAAACATACATAGTTATGTACGAGCTGTTCCTCTTTAATTGAAATATGAAAACTGTAATTAAAAAAAACTTGAGCCAATTTTTTAAAACCGTTTTGTAGGTTCCATCGTCGTGGGTATAAGGTTAACCTAAAGTCTCTCTCTCAACATGAGCAACTAAAT
This sequence comes from Dryobotodes eremita, assembly GCA_917490735.1. Lineage (NCBI taxonomy): Eukaryota > Metazoa > Arthropoda > Insecta > Lepidoptera > Noctuidae > Dryobotodes > Dryobotodes eremita. Next base: position 22,930,560 of record OU823249.1, on the reverse strand, counting down.
CACTGTCGACTAGAGTAATGAACTAAGTAACAACTCTAATAGAGTTGAAAATAGCTTGCAAGAGATAATTCCCTGTGGCGTGTGTTCGCGTATTAAATTGTTGCTCAAAACTTGACTGCAAAGAACTTGCTGAGCATTTTGTTCGTCAGTGGCGTGGGTGCTGATCGTTTGTCAGCAAGTCACATTAATTCTGTTTGACAGTGAAAAGATAACATTCTCATTTTAGTTGCTTGCTCAAAAAATTACTTATTGTGGGTGTGTCACAAACACAAGGCTCAGATACACAGTAACAAGAATCTAAGTCGATAAGTAATTTTGTGACGTGTTGCAGAGGATGGCAAGATCAAGGACGACTTGGGCGAGTTCTATCACAAGCCGGCCGCCAATATCGCGCAGCTGAAGAAGTCGGAGAAGATCCGCGAGAAGCTGCAGCTGCACAAGGAGAAGAGGAAAATTGAACAGAAGTCAGTATTTTTATTTGATTAAACAGCAACAACAAACAGCTACATTATGCACTACTTATTACAATCAGAAAAACATAATAGTAATAATGTAGCCCAAAGTGCTGTTCACAGATAACCATTAATAAATAAACCTAGGTTCGCAGTACTTGAGAATGACTCTCGACCATACTTTTTCAGATTGCTTTGTTATCCTGAAAAATAAAACTGCATGTTTATTCTAGATAGAAGTCGCTTGGAGGTAAACTGTTCATGCATGACAGTTACACTGTTAAAAAAACAGAAAAGGAAGTATTTTAAAACAACTAGAATCTTCTAGAACATTAGTCTAAGAGCTTAAGTGTGTCATACAAAAGGCTACGAAACTTTTCCAAAGAGCATGTAAATATGTCTTTGTGTTTGAATGCTTCTTTGCTGCCATTCGCAAGTTCAATAATGGAATGTTCAGCAGTGGGAGAGTGTTGAGTTCGTACAAAAATCCCATAGACAAAAGCACCTTCAGCTTTTCCCGAATATTCTAATTTTCCGGCATCTTTTCAAATTTTCCAAATAAAAAATAAAATTAATAAAACCAATCAATTTTTCAATCATTCTTTCCGTTAAAACCCTATTCGGATTATTAGAACACTAGCTTCTGCCCGCGACTTCGTCCGCGTGGAAAAGTTACTTTGGGCTAACGCTAACTTTAACCCGCGACTTCGTTTATGTAGAGGGTGAAAATATTTTTAAATAATACGTACGTTAAGGAGCTGTTTTAGGTACCTACATCACGCTTTTATCAACACGGAGAAAAGATTTCTTAAAATATTCCTGGGGAGTTTATGAATTTTTACTGGGGCTCTGCAGTAACGCGGAACCATATGCGCAAACCCAAGAAACTTTACCCGGTTACCCAGTACAAATTCTAGAACAAAAAAACATTTAAGGTCTTTGAAATTGTACTGGGTTACCGATTCAATTTTTACTGGGGTACTGAACGTCATTTTTGGTATCTCGCAGAGATAACTGGGGCCACCGCCCTTCCCCGTCATGACCACCCGCCGCCGCCGGCCTTGCACCATTATTTTGCTGCAATTTTAAAACTGCGATATCTCCTAAGATATTCATTGAAATCAAATGATGTAAAGGGCAATTTTGTTTTAAATTAAATACTTGTGATGAATAACGTATTTATTTGGATAAGAATTAATATCATGTTTATAAAAACACCTTCGCAAATAATGCATTATTTTAGAACAAATTTGGTTAGCATAAAAAAGTTTATAGTGAGCCAACCTTAAAAGATAGACATAAGCAGTCGCAGACTTTTTTGTAGAACTTTTAAAGGGGAACAATTCTGTAATACATGATTTTTGGGAAACTTTAACCGTTTACGCAGCGCACGCAGCGGAAGCTCTCAAAAGGAAAAAAAACCCACGATTTTGAAACATTGTTCATTGGTGCTCCGTCCCTATTGGTCTTAGCGTGATGATATATAGCCTATAGCCTTCCTCAATAAATGAGCTATCTAACACTACAAGAATTTTTCAAATCCGACCAGCAGTTCCTGAGATTAGCGCGTTCAAGCAAACAAACAAACAAACAAACTCTTCAGCTTTATTATTAGTATAGATATTAAAACAAAAAATAGCCAAATCGGGCTAGCTGTTCTCAAGTGCTGCGCTTACCGACGAACATTTAATTTTTATTTATATAGAGTACAATACTTTTATAATATTCTTTTTGTTTCACTCACAAACAGTGCCCCTGCCATGTTATCTATCCACCACCTTTGGTTGACCGGTAGAGAATGCCTTAGGCATTATGTCTGCCTTTGTATTTGTATTGCGCACAAAGATTAATATAAATTAAAAATAACATGGCTTGTGCAGGTTGCAGACGACGCTGTTGGCCGATGAGTCAGACGAGGACGACGCGGCCGCCTGGGTGCGGCGCTCGCGGGACATGGACAAGCAGAAGCGGGAAGCTGCCAAGAGGGTATGCATCACTTGTCACTCTGGCTACAACCACTCTGCAAGCCACCCCTCACACTAGTCAAATTGTATATATTTCAATTAGACCATTAAAAGCGTAGACAGAGTAAAGCAATATACAAGTAAATAATTAATAATAATAACGAGACAAGGAAACATTAGATCTAGTAGTAAGAGTAAACAAGGCAGAAATATATTTTCTCTATACCCTCGTATATAAAATCTATTTTGTCTAACCTCAGTTGTTAGCCAACAACTGGGGCCCAACAAAACCGCTGTCACGGTATGATTTCGTTGGAAAGTATTATCTAACTACATTACATAGTACCAGTTCACAAGTGACTGCTAAAGACTTTCGCTATCTCACGCTGACAGTTAATCTGCGCTTTTATCATTTCTAACGTAACAATATTATCGTGGACGTCCACGTTTTTTAAAAGCGCACAATTTATAAAAAAATTAATGCGCTTTGGAACGCCACAAATTACAAGAGAAAAGAAGAATTGATTCTAGTTGTCTTTTCCCAAAGGCAGTTTAGTATGGAGAAGAATGGGCAAGAAATTTATGGAGTTTCTCTGTAACAAAAAATGGTTGTACGATATGTTGTTTACTTATTGTTATCTTTATTTATGGTTTTGTTTTTTGGTTGTTTATTTATGCTGTCTTATGTATGGTCCAGGCGGCCATGTTGGACGAGATGGACGAGGTGTTCGGCGTGTCGGCACTGGTGGAGGCGGAGGAGCGCGAGCTGCGCCAGCGCAGCTACACGCACAGCGAGCTGCGCGGCCTGCGCGTCGCGCACGACATCGACGCGGTCAGTACTCAACGGACAGTTCTTACGAGAACTTACAATTTGAGCTCAGCATGTATCACCATTCACCTCAGCAGACAGCTGCATGCCCTTGTATAGAAAATATAAATTACTAGCGACCCGCCCCGGCTTCGCCCGGGTAGCAAAGCATAATATAATATAGCCTATGTCACCTGGAGATAGTGTAGCTTCCCAACAGTGAAATAATTTTTGAATTCGGTTCAGTAGTTTCGGAGCCTATTTAATACAAGCAAACAATCATATCTTTTCTCTTTATTAAATTGTAGCTTATATGAAAAGTTTGTATTTTTAACATAGCACCATCTATTGAATACTTACTCAATCCAGTCAACAGATATCGCCATCTGTTAGAATCGTTTGGAGCTAACAGATAATTGTGACTGTCAAATAATAGACAAATAAATTGCAATAAAATGATATTGCGACTATAAATTGAGATGTAAGTTATCCTGTCTTTCAAGTTGGATCAAATTGCACACGGTGTGCAAATCAAATTTAAAATCGGTTCAGTAGTTTAGGAGTCCATCGCGGACCAACGTGACACGTATTTTTTATATATATAAAGACTAGCTAACCTGACACGTTTTCCTATACAAAAACCCCATAGAAAAAGAACTTTTAGTTTTTCCCATTTTTGCAATTTTCTGGAAACTTTTCACATTTTTGTTTCTTTCCCTAAAAGCCTTATTAGGACTATTACGAACATATTAAAACAAAAATTAGCCATACCGGTCGCCGCTCTCAAGTGATGCGCGTACCAACGAACAGCATTTCATAGCCATTGCTTTATATTTTTGAAATATGTAGCTACATTTGTGAAATTGTATCCTGCACTGTTTCCACGACTAGCGGACACCTTCCCCGCAACAGACGCGACAATAGACAACTTTGCTTGCATGTCGAAAAAAAAGTTTTAATGGGGAAAAACATTTCGTGTATGACCCCTACGATTTACAATTAAATATCGCAGTCATATAAAGCTTTGCTGACTAAATTTATAAAAAAAACACGTGTGGCACTCGGGGACTGCCGCGGTAAAGCTATTGCGTAGCATTTTTTATCAACTTATGCAATTATAATTATTTATTTATTTTTTATTTATGCAGTATTTTTTTTTCTTTGATATTAATTCAAGTACAGTCGTACCATATACATACACGTTAAGCGAACGCTCGGCCGAGCTACATGGTAGGCGGAGTGGGGGGTGTTAGGTTTTATTTTCGTTACGGAATTTCTTGATTCGGTCGCCGCGCTCAAAGCCCGCGATAAAAGCTATGCAATAGCTTAAAAAAAAAGATGCTACCATTATTAACACACAACTGTTATTGTCATATAGAGTGCTACAAGAATCTTTCGGTGTCTGAATGACATTAACAGGGGAGCGTTGTTAAAAATAAAAAAACATTTGTTTGGACCAAACACTTGTACTTTTATAAACCTGCCTAACTGCGTGACAGTTTGCCGGCAGGATTAGCGCTCGTCTTAAAACATTTGGTATCAACAATCTGATTAAATCTAGTAGACACAGATAGTTTAAATGGACGGTAGGAATATGATCACTAGCAGCGCGGGCCGGCGCCCGCACGCGCGCCGCGCTTGATGTTTGTTAAGAAATACAATGTAAACTCGGTCCCCCTCACGCGCACTACTCGTGACTACGTTACATTTGTGACACCGACACACAAATTGTATTGACAAAACAAGATGGAGGCGTTAGTTCCGATTTTGGCCGCGCGCTAAAATAACCTTGTAGCGTTGTACAGACGATTTGAAATCAGCTTGTACCGTCAACTTATCTCTATGAATCCTGAGTACGCAGAGAAACCCAATTTTCATGCAATGTGGAGTTTCATAATACGGTAGTTTAAGCACTAAACTAAGTCGCGAGATGGTCATTATCTAGTTCTCTGCTATTCTAGGATATGAAAGTTCAAAAATATTGTCTAGTATGTATGTATCTCGAAGTATATGTTTTATGTATGTATGTATTTGTTGTATATGTAAAATGGTACACCACTGACTACCTGCATTATTGTCTCTCCTTCTCCCTTGAATCCATCCAAAGGTTGTCTGTAAAAGGTCGCTTCTAGCGATAAGACCGCCCATTGTGTCACCCTGTGTAAAATGTCTACATTTATATCTGTAATTTTTATGGTATACATAATAAAGAGTATTCTATTCTATTCCACATGCCGCCTATTTTGTTGTATACAGATAGGAGACGAGCGCGAGGTGGTGCTGACGCTGGCTGACAAGGACGTGCTCGCTGATGATAAGGAGGATGTACTCGTCAATGTTAACATCGTCGACGACGAGAGGACTAAGAAGGTAACGTCTCATTACAACATTGCACCCAGCTCTGAATTAATGACACATCCATCACACATTCCCTGGATTAATAACATTGTGTTTGGAAGGCGCATTTTATTGTTCAAAAACAACCCTTAATCTGTGGAGGCTACCATGCTCAATATTTAATAGAAAACAGATCAATATAATGATTTGTCAAAAAGTGAATGGTCAAGCGATTTTAAACCATATGCGATGCAACTATTTTTCTCAACTAGACTGGCCACGCGAATGAGTATGGCACAGACCAAACTCCTTGTTGCTATTCGTGTGTTCCAAAACATTATATTTCCTAATATTTTTCACAGAATCTTCTAGAAGCGAAGAAAGCTAAAGCCGGTTACCGCGCGTACGACGACGAAGCGGACTTGGAGGCTGCGTCGCTGGGTTTCGCGCGGCCCGTGCTCAGCAAGTACGACGACGAGATCAACAAGGAGAAGGACGCCAAGACCAGGGGCTTCCTCATCGGAGACGACGATGTGCTCGACGCCAAGAAGTTCCGGGACATGATGGTGAGATGATGCACCTCTATTTTACTGTATAAATTATGAGATACTATTTAAAGTACGTTTGGACTTTAGATATTATTCTATAATTTGCATAATTTCATATTTCCATAATTTTGTTGTCATAAAAGATGAAGATCTTTTACGACAACAAAATTTCTTGTGGTATATTGCAATTAAATGAAAGAAAAATTTAAAACTCATTAAATGTACACTTTGTAAACAAGCATATTATAAATTAGAGGATTATAACCTAGATAAAAATGCTTAGAAACATGTTGGTCCTGCTCCATAGGACAATCATAGAGTCTAGACAGAATCAAACTGGTTGTTAATTTATTTTATTATTTTTATGATATTGATTTTCCATTCTGTGATTACTTTATCAGACACACTGACTTTTTATAATGTTTGTATCACACATCATCACATAATTAATTTAATTTATTTGTCATTGCTTCATTTTTTTATTGTCTTCACATATAATTATATAATGAATGTAAACAAAATATTGTAAAACCTATTTGTAACCGGACGTGTCGCTGTGTGTCCCAGCGCCAGTCACTGCAGCAGGGCGGCGGCGCCAAGCGCCTGGAGTCGCTGCAGGCGCCCGCGCCGCGCCCGGCGCAGGACTACCTGGCCGAGCACGAGCTGCACGCCAAGTTCAAGAAGACCAAGAGGAAGGTGACGGGACTCATCATAACTAATATTTGATTTCTATTCCGCCTTTACAAATATAAGATTACATACATTTGATAAATCCTTTGTGGGAGACTGGTGTCTGCACTAGGAAAAGCTGTCCCACCGATACCGGGCCCCGTTATATGCTTTGCTTAATGTAAATTTTGTCTTTTTTTACAATTGAAATTTCACTGTGCAATTCTTGGTTTTTATTAATTACAGTATCTGTAACGTCTAATCGTCGGCTGAACTGAATTTCATTTAGTAAAACATTTATCATGTTTCCGTTCAGGGCAAGATACGTAAGAAGGCTAAGCACGAGCCTATCGACGTGGATGACTACGACGCGGCCAACGCGCCGCTGGACACCGACGACACAGGTAACGAACACCGCGCCATGCTGCGCACTGTGCACGTAGATATAGTGATTATATAGGACGTAAGAAGGTTCTTCACGCAGCCGTTATCTACGCATTCTGTACATCAAAGCAAACTGAGTAATATTAAGTAAAAACTACTTTTATTTTTTGGTGTGAAAAGTTACTGTTTATCAGTTTGCAATGTAACGTATGCAAAACATTGTGCTTATGGGTGCATGTAAAGGTGCAGTTAGTTGTGGGGATTTTTAAGTATGATTATTTAACATTTAAAAAAGTAAATAAAAGTTGCTGCGCCAGGTCGATATTTCCACAACCAGAAGGCTCGAAAAGCACGTTAAGAGCGGGTAGTAACCAAAATTGCCTATTTTCAATCAGATTTTTCATGAAATTGATAAGACTTAGGCCCCAAAGGGCGTTAAGCGGGCGCCCGCGACGCACCCGTCGCGTGTCGAACGCGCGTGGACGCGGGTGGGCTCCGGGGGAAGATTAAAGAAAGATAAGGTGGTGCGGATATTAGTATTATTATGAGGCCACCGCGCGCCGCGGGGGCCACACGACGGAGCACTTGTATGGAACCGCGCGGGCGTCCACTTAACGCAGTTTCAAGCCTTAAGTATAAAATAAAAATAATATGACTAACTACATGATATTTTCAAACTTTTTATTGAACATAACTCGAAAAAAACATCAAGAAGTTACTTCTAATTTTAAAATATTTTCGATTTGTACTTAATATGCTAAGAACTAATAAGATAAACATTTAATGATTATTTGTATTAATACAAGGCGACAAAAATTGTGAAGGCATTTTTTGACTTTATTTTATTTTTGTTTTGTTTACAACTACAAGCTTTAAACACTTACGTCGTTTTTAGTTCGTGAAAGAAATCACCTTCCGCCGCACGTTGCGGGAACATCAAGCATATTTTTGTTTCACAAATCAAAGAGTATATTAATAATTTGGTAGAAGGGAACCCTCTTGTGTTATTTCGAAGCATACAGATTCAAAACGCCATCTACATATCTTAACGGGAACTAAGGCTTTTTTTTTGCAAATTACAGCTCTACTTTACGTCATAATATGTTGATCAAATTGCTATTCGTGAAATTAATGATGATACAATTACTAAACTACAATAATTAAGTCACAAATACCCTAAGGGGCTTTTTTTCTTGGACAAGAAATTATCAAATAACTTCTCCCGCGAGGGCGTGTCAGACTTTTATTGACTAAAACCCACACGTGTTCTTTCAGTTGCCTGTATATCAGGGCCACGGTGACTCTTTCGAACAATCCGCGACCCCGGCAGGCATCGGCCCTAGCGAACCCCGTCAATTAGTGCTGACGTCTCTTTGAGGCGCGCGTGGAACACAACGCGCCGTCGACCCGGACCTGGTACTAACCGGACGGCGAGCTACCCATTATTCGCCGTCCGCAAGCCCGCGCCTGCGGGGGCCGGGAGTCGGCGATCGACTCCCGACGCCCAGTGTTTCTCCTCCTGCGGCGACTAGGGGCGTGAGGGCGCAACGATTGCCTCACCCTCACACGCTCCGCCTCCTCCTTCGAGCAATACTGCTTCGCAGAAGGAGGTGACGGGTTCCCATTCCCTTTCGCTCCGTACCATGGCCTGGGCCAGGACCGGACATGAGAGATCGCCGCCACGGGGATACGACGGTGCTCCGCCCAAGCCGGGCAGACCTCCACCGTATGCTCCACTGTGTCCTCCGGGCGATCCACACAGTGGTAACACCCGGGCGTTTCCTCCCGCCTTATCCGGCATAGGAACCTCCCGGAACAACCATGTCCGGTGAGGACCTGCGTCAGACGGAAAGTGAGGACGCCGTGGCGCCGCTCAATCCACTCCTCAAAGAGGCGATTTACCGAAGCAATTGTGGCGTGCCTAGCACTGGGTTGCGACAGTTGCTCTCTCCATGCTGCCATGAGATCCCGCCGGAGCTTTGTCCGCTGTGTTGCGATTTTTCGCGGGAGCGGAGTAACGCCCCGGTTTTGCCTCCTCGCTCAACTCCCAAATGTGCGCGACGACTTTTGGCCCCAGATCCCATAATGGCAATCCGGCAAGGAGGCTCGCCGCCTTGCAGGAGACCGTGCGGTATCCTCGGACCAGCCGCATGGCCATGACCCTCTGGGATGCGTTAAACCGGCGGGCTGGCCGGCGCCTCAATGAATGCGCTTACACCGGTGCCCCGTAAAGGGCCATGGACCGTACGAACCCCGCGTGGAGCCTCCGGTTGGACGCGTTTGGACCCCCTTGATTAGGCAGGAGCCGCTTCAAGGAAGTCCCGGCCCGCTCCAATCTGGGAGCCAAACGTCGGAAATGCTCCACGAAGTTCCACCGGCTGTCAAGGACAAGTCCCAATTACATCATTGTCGACTCGACGCCGATGTGAACTCGTCCTACCGTTATTTGGGAACCCGATAGTGGCGCGTTAAGAGGACCATGAAAACACACGGCCTCGGACTTGTGCCGGGCCACCTTGAGTTCCAATTGGCGGATCCTCTACGATTGTCGCAACCGCGCTTGACATTATTTCGGCCGCCGCCTGGTGCGATCTCCCCTTCGCCAGGACCAGCGTGTCGTCAGCGTAGCAGAAGAACTATCCCTGCCTTTTAAAGATTTGATTTCGAACACGCAACAACTTGTATGCCTTTGTTTGTTTGCGGTGCTCCGGTGCACCTGCCCTGCAAACAAGTTGTTACAAGTTCCCGTATTTTTGTCGACACATGCTTGATTGCGTAAATCACGTCTGCTTACCAACTTGCATAGACTTGTTACCGACAGTACTAAACCGAATCAATTAGATTTATACTTAATGCTTACTTAAATGGTTTAATGTTGATTTACGCCGTAAAAAGAAGACAAACATTTTAGACGGCTACATAAAATGTTTTTTCATGAAAATATATGTATTTTAAAAGTACTTTATTATATTAAATTTCTAAATAGGTAGATACGCAACGACCGCCCCCACAAAAAGCTCCAGCGCCCATTGGGGGGCGGTACCGCCCCCGTTGGGAACCTATACCTTAGAGCTTAGACGAACCATTTCGAACGACTTTTGACCAACCTTTTACATCAAGTTGAAACTCGAAATTTAACATAAAGGTTTGTTATTGGTAAAATAATATTAATGGAGTTTACAAAAGAAATAAATCGGAAACTAAAACAGGTAATCAATGGATTTATTGCGGACAAAAGTACGAAACGGTGTGCATGGGACATGAACTTTTTCCTACGGATAGTGTTCTCGTGACTAGCCCCCTTTTTATGGTGGGGATGAGTAAAGGTTGTGACGGCTCACAATGGTTGCGATTGTCGGCTTCGCCGATAGAATAATTGAGATCTAAATGGGTGCTAAGTTCTATAGAGTTGCAAGAAAGTCTAAGGTTTGTAATGTAACTTGGCAAGTTTTCAAAGCTAAAGTTTCAACAGTTACAAAAGAGGAATTTAATAAACTTTTGACTTACTTTGGCACACATTTACATAGATGCCAATTATTTTATCGGTGAAGCCGACAATCTTTTACTGTTTGTTCCGAACTTGGCCTCATTTTCACAAATGTTTTCGGTGGGGACTTTTTTCTACTCGCGTTTCGCGCAGGATAGGTTTTCATGACACATGACATTTGACTTTGCACAATACGGTGCAAAATCCACTATACCAATATTATTTTTACTTGGGTAACACTGTTGCTAATTGACTTTGCACGATCCTGCAAAGCAAAATCCACGATATACCATTATAATTGTTTACTTGCTTATCGCTGTTTTCCACGAAGACTTCGCCGTCGTCCGTCGATCCAACTTGTACAAGGTCCTAAATAAAATTTGGTTACATTGAAATGTGAACTTTGTCACGTCAGCATTGACTTTCTAAGGGCACGCCACAATTGCGGCGGTAAGACCCCTCTTTGAGGAGTGGCTTGAGAGGCGCCACGGCGTCCTCACCTTCCGCCTGACGCAGGTCCTCACCGGACATGGCTGTTTCGGGAGGTTCCTGTTTCGTATAAGGCGGGAGGAAACGCCCGGGTGTTATCATTGCGTGGATCGACCGGAGGACACGGTGGAGCATACGGTGGAGGTCTGCCCGGCTTGGGCAGAGCACCGCCGTGTCCTCGTGGCGGCGATCGGCGACGGCGACCTCTCGCGTCCGGCCCTGGTTCAGGCCATGGTACGGAGCGAGAGGGAATGGGAAGCCGTCACCTCCTTCTGCGAAGCAGTAATGCTCGCGAAGGAGGAGGCGGAGCGCGAAAGGGAGAGGCAATCTCTGCGCCCTCGCGCCCCTAGCCGCCGCAGGAGGAGGAGACACCCTGGGCGTCGGGAGTCGATTGCCGACTCCCGGCCACCGTAGGCGCGGGCTTGCGGACGGCGAGCAATGGGCAGCTCGCCGTCCGGTAAGGACCAGGCCCGGGTCGACGGCGCGTCGTGTTCCACGCGCGCCTCAAAGAGATGTCAGCACCATTGACGGGGTCCGATAGGACCGATGCCTGCCGGGGCTGCGGATTGTTCGAAAGAGTTACCGTGGCCCTGGCGCACAGGCAACTGAAGGAACACGGGTGGGTTTTAGTCAGTAAGAGTCTGACACGCCCTTCCGCTCCGCCCAGAGCGGGAGACGTCATTTGATGATTTCCCACCCAAAAAACAAAAAAAAAAGCATTGACTTTCTAGTTCCAAAATATGACTGTGATTTAAGATTCTGATTTCAAGCTTAGCGTATAGTATAGGCAAAAGAAACAACATATTTTTACCTACTGAATATTTTCATTGAAAATAAAGGGAACGGACAGTGATCATTATTTTGTTTAAATGTTGTAATTGAAAAACCATTCGAGGAATGGGGTTGCTGATCACTGCGGTCCAACAAATATTCTTAGGTAATTGATATGGTATATCAAATATTTAGATATTCGGTCCCTTGGAGCTGTAAAAAAATCGGGCTTCTAAGACGTTCGATTTAGAATCTTGACCGAAAATCGTTAATTTGTAGTTATATTACATAATGTATCTGAGAATATTTTCTCAACTACAACGTTGAGTTTTTCTTTCAACTCAGAATCGAAAATGTATAGGCCGTATCTTGAAGTAATATTTAGTCACTATTTCATTCAAGTTGGTCTACTCTCTACAAACAACCCACCAGCATTGGTAACAGATTCACGGACATACAAACAGTATTAAATAATATATCTACTTGTACACAGCGATCATACTTAGGTACATTAAATACAGTGTTTACATCTGATTATTTGCTTATACTCACTAAAGAAGATTCAAACTCGAATACCTAGATATACGTCGATCGAAAATTTTCTGCTGCGGGAAGAGATTGTGTTATGTTTTCGTCGTGTTTGATGAGAGGGTTAGGCAAGGAGGCGCGCGTGAAACAGGGTTTTTTCTGTCTTGCTGGGCCCTCTTAAGACGTTGGTTCTGCGCCTCATCTCTATCCGGCCGTGTCGGATTGCCGTCCCATCGGACTATGAGAGTGAGGGAAGAGAGAGTGCACCTGTGTCTGCCTATACACTTGTGCACTATAATATCCCTCTAGAAATTCGGTCTGGAGGACTATTATTATCAACCAGCAGGCACGTCCAGTACAAAAAAAAACACAGTGACGGGAAGAATAAGTGACTCTCGGCTTCGTTAAGCGTCTTTTTACACCCGTTATTATAATTTAACTAGCTACGGTCTCCGAATAGAGCGTCTCGGTCGCTCATACCTGTGTCAGTCGTTCTAAAGCTCGTGGTGACTGTATTGTGGTTTCTGTGCAGAAGTGAAGCCCGAGCTGCTGTCGCGGCCGCTGGAGGTGGACGACGAGGAGACGGAGCCCGACACCGAGCTGCAGGCCGCCCTGGCGCGCGCGCGGCGCCTGCGCCAGGCCGAGCTGGCGGAGCAGGCGCAGTGCGAGGTGCCCAAGGTGAGGGAACGGTACACAGTGCAGCCCGAGCTGTGGCCAGCAGGAGACGGAGCCCGACACCGAGCTGTAATAATTTATTGTGTTAGTGTTTCCTCCGGTTTCTTCGTTAATACGTAGAAACCGGAGGAAACACTATTACACAAATTTATGCTTTCACATATTTGTGAAATGTGTTTATTGTATATGTAAGTGGTACACCACAGACTACCTGCAGTATTGTCGCTTTAATCCATCCAAAGGTTGTCTTTAAAATAACGCTTTTAGCAATAAGACCGCCATCGTGTCACCGTATGTCACATTTCTACATTTATATCTGTAATTCATATTGTGTACATAATATAGAGTATTCTATTGTACATAATGACATATTGATACATACGCAGGTGGAGGAGATCCTGGAGCACGTGCAGGAGGAGGAGGGCGGCAGTGCCATGGTGCTGGACGCGACGGCCGAGTTCTGTCGCACGCTCGGAGACATCCCCACGTACGGGCTGGCCGGCAACCGGGACCACGACGCCGAGATCATGGTAACATTCGTAAACCGCTGGGTCTAGAAACATACAATTTTGCCCACGAGTTCCTCTTATAACGAAGGGGAGGACTAAGGAAGACTGAACACTCACTTCCAACCGTGGTTTAATAAGGGGTGAAAGTTTGTATTGACGTTCGTCATGTTTGCCGATGGAAAATCACATCAGGCGCAAATGATAAATGATAAAGGATACATGAATGATAAATGATAAATGATAAATGATTTTATTTCTGTAAGTAGGTTTGAACAAACACTTTTACACGTCAATCATATTTTAAAAACTAGATGAGGTCGGCGTTTCCTATCTGACTACTCTGAGAAGAAAGGCCGAAACAAACTCAGAGGTCACAGTCTCTTTTAAAGTCCAGACATAATCTTGGTCAGATCATGTGAAGACCATGTAGATTTGTGTCTGAGATGGTCTTTTGAGGAAAAACCACACAGATTGAGTGGACCTGTCCAGTCAGTGCACGCATTTGTCAATAATCGTGTAGCTCAACTCAGAACTTAAGGAGCTCAACGATTCGACGAACAATACCAAAGAAAAGACATTTGGGTAGGCCACAAAAATTACTCAAACTGCCAGACCATGATTAAAATTAACTGAGGAGAGAAAAAAAAAGCAACAATGACCCACATAGTCTTCACATTCACAATATTAAAATAATAATCAATGTAGCCTGAATGCTACTCACATCCACAGACAGTTTACTCTTTAAAAGTCATCAAAAATACCAGAAGTTATTATATAAGGACATCATTAATTCTATTAATTTGTTGCTTGGGGGTACATTGAAGTGGCTTAGTTAATCCCAAGCCTTTTTGTCATCCAAGTAATCTTTAACTTTATAGAAACCTTTTTGACAGAGTTTCTGTTTAATAAATGATTTAAATTTATTGAGGCTCAGTTCTTTAACAAGACTTGGGAGTTTGTTGTAAAAACGTATACTTTTGCACTTAAATGAATTACTAATTTTTTGGAGCCTAGTCGAGGGCACAATAAGTAAATCTTTGTTTCTAGTATTAATGTTATGCACGTCGCTGTGTTTAGAATATAGATTAATATTCTTTTGTACATACATCAGGTTCTCATATACATATTGAGATGCGACTGTCATTATGTTTAATTCCTTAAATTTATCCCTCAGTGAATGCCTACAACTAAGGTTATAAATTGCTCGAATGGCTCTTTTCTGCAGCACAAATATAGCCTGAATGTCGGCTGCATTTCCCCATAGCAAAATGCCGTACGACATTACACTATGGAAATAACTAAAATATACTAATCTAGCTGTTTCGACATCAGTCAAATGACGGATTTTATAGACCGCGTAAAACTTGACATGCGCATGACTTGTAGTCAAATAAATGTTCACTGACGGATGGACACTTTGCAGTAGACCAGCTTTTTCATTAGAAAAATACAGTACCATGGATTTAGTAATTTCTGAAACCCCATGCGTTGAAATTCTTCGTCAGTAATTAAAAATATTTGCTGTTCAGTACATTTTGACCGCGTAGGTATTGCACTTTCCTATAAAACAGCATTTTTTTTAAATAAACGATTGAAAGTTTCTACTCTAGGATCATGTGCTGAACTCATGGTTACAGGTTGTGTGTCGATGTCCCTGCCACCCTGTGTAATAATATGAGCATTGATTTTGTGACCTACGTGTTATGCGGGTTCTAAATATGTTTTAGACAAATCGGTTCAGAAGCATTTTATACAGAACAATATAATAAAGCATTTGCAGTTTTGCATAGTTATTCCTCCTTAGATATAATTTTTTCGCTATAAAATTTCAAAACACATCTGTTTTTCCAAAATGGGCCAGCTACTGTTTCAATTCGTAGAATGTTGTTGGCAAAAAAGTGTAAAGTGTTGATGTTTGTGTGCAGGACTTCGAGCGTGAGGAGGAGCTGGAGCCCGAGGTGGACAGTAACGCGGGCGCGTGGAGCCGCGTCGACGTGCACAACGAGAAGCCCGCAGACCTCGCCGCAGGTACGCGCGGCGTTCCTTCTATTGTGTGTTCCAAAAGTATCTGATGAAAGTGTAAACAAACCCTGTTCACGTTAAATTCTCACGCAGTCACTCACTAAAGGGAGTTAGTAACACATTCATCTGTATCTACAGGTTTCAACTTTATATCTCAACACTTTTTCCAACAATTATCGTTTGAATAACATTATTAAATTATAATTGAAAAGTCATCGACGAAAATTGAGGGTATAAAATTAAAGTTCGATTTTTAATTGCCACAAAATTAGAAACAGATAAAACGGCCTATAGAAAATATTTACATGAGGAATTCATAAATATTTATCCGGAGTTAACACATATAAGTGAGCAAAGATTATCCGATCAAGTAAGAGCGATTTTAAATAACAATTATATAAACCCCAATAAATTAGAAGAAATTAAAAACCAGATAGCTGCTGAATTAAGGGAAAGTAACACCGATACACAAAATATTGAATACATAAGTATCGATCACTTGAATACACTAACACAACAAGACTTAGAACAACCGGATACAAATCCTCACTTCACTGACACACCTACAATTACGCTCACAACTCATATATCCCTAAACAATAGCACAGATACTGACATCGTATCTCAGACTTTCTTAAATACAGATGACGGCAATTTCTTGGACAACATACATATTGGTCAATCTGGACCTACGCTAACTAACTTTGATGCTGCCCTAGAAATCAATACCGAAATTGAGGCCACATTTCAACAAGCTCAACATAATTTTATTGACACATTCCCCACTAACAGGCCATACATCCCCAAGCAGAAGACATCTAGAAAGTTTTCTGCCATAGTTACATACATAAATACTGTCATTCTCCCGAAATACGTAAATGTCGACACCGAATTCATCAAATTGCAGACCATAATTTACTGTGCAGCATGGACGGTAGCTACATGCAACGGAGCTAAAATATTATCGGACCCTACACAAAATGAACGTCGAACATATACACAACGAAAGCCAAAATGGCAAATCAGAGTAGAAAAGAAGATTGAAAATCTAAGAGCAAACATAGGTCGGCTGACACATTTTATTAACGGTAGTAGAAGTCAAAAATTAATAGCAGCAGTAGAAGAAATAAAGAGAAAATACCAGCTACACGCACAACACGAAAACTCAAATACACAAATAGAACACTTTTTGGACACTTTAAAACAAAAATTAAGCGCAGCATCCAGTAGACTTAAAAGATACATAACATGCACGAACCGCAAAGTGCAGAACATAAAATTGACTAACAATGAAAAAATATTTTATAGAAACCTGACATCTAAAAACAAAGACACCCCTAACCAAACTGTAGAGACACCTTCATCCGAAACACTTAGGGAATTCTGGGCCAACATTTGGGAAAATCCAGTATACCATAATAATCGCGCAGACTGGGTCAACGAAACAACACGGGAAATTTCCAGAAATGGAATTGGAGTTTATACCTATAGATACATTTATAGACGTCATCAAACGTACACACAACTGGAAATCGCCTGGCACAGACCACATCCACAAACTACTGGTATAAGAAATTCGCTTACATACACCCATTCTTACATAACCATTTAAATACATTCATTCAATCACCAAATTTACTTCCAACATACATAACACACGGAGTAACTTACATGATACCTAAAGACATGAATGACACTATAAACCCAGCGAAATATAGGCCAATTACTTGTTTACAAACCTTGTACAAAATATTAACAGCCTGCGTAAGTGAAGTAGTATACGAACATTTAACTAAAAATAACATTCTAGCAGAACAACAAAAGGGATGTCGTAAGAATAGCCAAGGATGTAAAGAGCAACTTACCATTGACGCGATTACTATGAACAGCGCTGTTAAAAGCAGGAAGGATATTCACACAATGTTTATTGATTACCAAAAAGCTTTCGATTCAGTTCCGCACAGCTGGTTATTACACGTCCTAAATATATATAAAATTCACCCAACACTGAAACAATTCTTAGAAACTTCCATGCAGAATTGGCAAACTGTTCTTAAAATTAATTCATCCTCCGCGACTGTAGCTACTGAACCAATCTGCATAAAACGTGGAATTTTTCAAGGAGACGCTCTAAGTCCTCTGTGGTTTTGCATGGCACTCAATCCACTCTCACACTTGCTTGATAAAACAGACGCAGGATTCACCCTGGTAAACAATGACACACAATACACTCTTACACACCTAATGTACATGGATGACATAAAGTTATACGCAGCTGACAAAAAAGCGCTTTTCCAACTAGCTGACACAACACAACAATTTTCTGACGATATTTGCATGTCGTTCGGAGTAGATAAATGCAAAATTCTATCAATTTTTAAAGGAAAAATACAAAATAACAGTTACACACTAGCATCAGGGGAATCGATCGAGCCAATGGATGAACAAAGTATATACAAATATCTAGGTTTTAAACAGTCCAGGCAGATAGAACAAAAGATGTCAAAACAAGAACTTAAAAAAAAGTTCTCACACCGCCTAAACCTTATCTTAAGAAGCAACCTTAACTCTAGAAACACAATTAAAGCCATCAACACATTTGCAATACCTATTCTCACATACTCTTTCGGAATTATACGATGGTCAAAGACTGATATTAAAAAACTAGAGCGCACTGTCAATACACTCTTAACCAAACATAGAAAACACCATCCAAAATCATGCATACAACGACTTACACTGCCGCGCCAAGAAGGAGGAAGAGGATTAATAGACATACACAATTTACACAACAAACAGATACTTTCACTCAGAGCGTACTTCCATAACAAATCAGAACATTCATCACTACACAAAGAGGTTACGGAAACAGATAAGAAACTTACACCACTAAACCTACAAAACAGGAATACGCAAATAAATGAACACATTGTAAGTACACAACAAAAAATTGCAGCATGGTCTGCAAAAGCCCTACACGGAAGACACCGAGCCTACCTGAGCCAGCCACACGTCGACAAAGTTAAGTCGAACGAATGGCTCAAACGAGGTGAATTGTTTCCCGAGACCGAGGGTTTTATGCTGGCCATACAGGATCAAATAGTAGCCACTCGTAATTACAGAAAGTACGTCATAAAGGACCAACATCAACCGACTGACTTGTGCAGACATTGCAACACTGCCTCTGAAACCATACAACATATAACAGGAGCTTGTAAATCACTTGCACAAACCGATTATAAACACCGCCATGACCAAGTCGCTGCAATTATACATCAACAGTTAGCTTATAAATATAAACTCGTTAACGAAATCATATCTTATTACAAATATAAACCAGAAACAATATTAGAAAGTAAGGATCAGAAAATTTACTGGGACCGAACAATAATAACAGATAAAACTATCCATTACAATAGACCTGATATTACCGTTCACGACAAAACCAATAAAACAGTTTATCTGATAGATATAGCAATACCTAACTCACATAATATTCAAACCACCATATCCGAAAAGCTCAGTAAGTATCAAGATCTCGCCATAGAAATTAAAACCCAATGGAAAGCACAAACCGTTCATATTGTCCCCATTGTCCTTTCATCTACTGGTATAGTACCAAAATCTCTCACACAAAGCCTTAACACCCTACAGATGCCTGCTCACACACATTACATGCTCCAAAAAGCCACCATTCTTAACACGTGTCGCATCACCCGAAAGTTCCTGACTTCTTCAACATTGTCATCCACCTTTTCTATCTAAATTCCGCCTTACATACTTGGTCCCGACCCGTATGTAAGGTTTCTTAACCTCTCTTAAATGAGAAGAAACGTAAAGAACCGAATAATAATAATTCCTTTATTGTCAGGCAACTGAAGCCCATAGATAAAATACACAAAATACAAAATAACAAACTAATACATAATAAAACTGAAACGTTAATAAATATTACTTAAAACTATGTTAGTAACACTTCACTAGCTAATTGTCCTTGTGCTGTCCTGTGGTATTTGCCCGCGGAAGCGACGGAACACCACGTCCTGTGGCCAAAAGTCTTCTTCCAAGACGACGGACAAGTAACAATTCGGTACTCGCACCACAAACGCCTTGAAGTTGACGTTGCGGCGCGACTCCAGTAACTGTACCCTCGGCGTGTACCTCGTCTTCTGGCGCACATACTCCACGATGTCCTCCGCCTTAGTGCTGTAGTGTAGGCGGGAGATGTACACCGGTGTGTTCGGCTTTGCGGCACGCAGGCTCACTCCGGAATCCGTAGGAGCTTTGCCGCAGCGGTTCTTGTTCACTCGCGAACGGCGCTTCCTCCTTTGCACCGTCACGAAACCCTCATCATCAACCTTATTCGGCGCCTTTTCTGGCGTTGCCTTCATACATGGAGCGCCTGGGGCACTCGCGGTGACGCTAGCGAAATCCTTTTGTAAGGGTTTCGCCAGGGCTGCTGACACTGGCAGCGGGACGGGGCGAGTGGCTCGGGTGGCGCTGCGTGGAGGAGCCGCAGTGATGGGCGCGGGGCTGCGGGGCACGCAAGCGGGGCGCACTGCAAGCTCAGCAAACGACGCTTGCGCTGGCGACGAAACTGCTGACGCGGAATTCGACGACGATACATCGTGGCCGGTTCCGCGACACATGTTTACGTTAGACGCATCGACTGATGACCTAGTTACCGCCATACGGTTGCGCAACACGCTAAATTCCTTGCGCAAATCTGTGACGGTATTTTGGGATGCATCTAATTTCGCCAGCACATCCGCGAGGCGGGCCTTCAGAAACACAATGTACTTCAGTAGGCTTGTTACGTCGACGTGGTCAAAGGTGACGGGTGGAAGCTTGTGTAGCTCCTTCGCCACAAACGTCGGCACGTCATCCGGGTCAGTCTCCTTGAACAGCGTGATAATGTCTTGCAGGCTTCTCTTAGTCCCGTCACGCCGACGGGACACCATCTGGTCGCGCTTGTTAAGCACGCTGAACAACAACAGCTTGGCAGCAGCTATGTCGTCCTCGCTGAAGTTTGTTGCGCAGATCTGGACAGCAGACACCTCGTCCATTACATCCAGCTTCTGCTGCAGGAACACCAGCAGCTCGTTCCTACTCGTTCAAACCTAGATAGTATTTGACAGGTGTAATGTCAAACTCCTATACTTAAAAGCAAACACAAAATGACATGAAATGTAAGATTACTATCTGGGATAAAAAACGAACTATATAATACTGTTATTCAAAATCTGAATTTTTGGTTTAATTATTCAAATAATCAAATAAAAGCACTCAATTTGTGAGTATCACTACATATTGGCATCCATATATGGTTTCTTATCCATTTGTTTACAGTTTCATCAGTTACTTTTGGAACCGACCATAGACACCTTGTATGTGTTATGCGTGAAACCTATTGAACTGGTTCAATAAATGAATCGTACATCATTGCTTCACAGGTCTCATACGGGGTCTAATTTCCAGGTCCTAGAAATTCCTAAATCAAATAACAACAGTTTGCTATTGTTGTTATTTGATTTAGGAATTTCTCAGTAGCATCCCAGTATCTGGATTTGTGATTGGTTGAACAGTTGAAATTAGTACACGGTTTTGTGAAACATATTGGTATGGGAATCATTGTATGGGATTGTCCTTATTTATTTATTAACTATGGATGACTTACAGCTAAAACAAACAGAATAAAAAATAGTATGTGAGACTGACAGCCAATTAAAATTCATCACTTCTAAAAACAGATTGGAAATAAAGAGTGTGAACAACACAACACAGCTAACAAAAAATTAATAAAAGCAGTATAACATTCAAGCTTAAACTAAATTCACAAATTCTTGTATTGATTATGAAAATATTCAATACGAGAATAAAAACCACTGAACATAGAAAATCTTAATTAAAAAAGCTAAGGCTAGGCACTTGCTGGCCGAGGACACACCTGTTATGAAAGGATCAAAATCATGCTGTTTACACATGTCATTAAAGTTTCTACTTTTATAATACTATCAACACAAGTCACAATATTTGCCCATTACATAAACCCAGTTGTAAGCAAAAAGTGAGTGACTTCTTGAAAACTATTCACTATCATGACAAATTTCTCCACTCAATTATATAAATCCCATCCCTCTTCCACGTTTGTTACGAATTTCGATATTGTATGCTCTTATGGCTTCATAATTCTAGCGTTTAAACAGACGTATTCAAATAATTATCATTTACCTACACATTTCCCACTCAACATTTTGATTGCTTTTGTTGTGTTCTGTTTATTTCAAATCCGACCGGTAGTTCCAAAGATTAGCGCGTTAAAACAAACAAATAAACTCTTCAGCTTTATTATATTAGTATAGATCAGTGGTTCTCAACCTTTTTTAGACCAGGGACCACTTTGATCTCATTATTATTATTCAAATTCAAATTCAAATTCAAATAATTTAATTCAGACATGCGTCCATAGTGTTAGTATACAAGATAACTTAAATACTATTGTTAGTAAACATGAAAAATGAATTAAGTTAGTATACAAAATAACTTATAGACTAAGTGTTAGTAATAATAAAAATTAATTAAAAACGCAAATTGGTGTGGATTCTCACCCAGTGGCGCAGCAGAGGGGAGTCCCACCGATCTGAAAACACGCTCAGGAGACTGTTGGTGGCGGTGCGCAGCCGGCCATTCATGGAGGCGGCCCTCTTGCGTATTATGGCGTAAAAGTCATCAGTATGCGCCTCCGCAAACATACCGGACGCACTACATCGCCACGCCCGCCCCAACAGTATCCTGAACGCATTATTATATTGGACACGCAGATCACTGTTTGATCAGATTATTAGCAGGAAACACAAGGTTAAAAATAAACTGTATCAATCTAAAAATAAACTTTAATCGAAAACGTTTATCATATGTAATCCTAAAATCCAAAAATAATATTAATTAACAAAACACTTAACTTTTTTTTGTAGATAATCCAGTTTTCATTAATGAGATTTTTGAGCTTGCATCTTCTATACAAGTTCTTGAATTCTTGGGATAATGTTTTTGCTCAAAGCTACACGCATGTCATCACTTACTTTCAATCGATTCCTGGACTTGTTTTTAATTACCAGTAAATCAGAAAATCCTTGTTCGCATAAATAAGTTGTGGAGAAAAGAGTAAGATAGCGCAAAGCGATTTCTCGAATTTTAGTGTAAGACATTGCTTTTTTACACCAAAACTGCTCCAAAGAACCAGATCAAACGCGTCCTCAGTTTCTATAATTTTTAAAAAAAAATGTGCGTACCATATTTTAGCTCTTACGGACCACTGGTGGTCCACGGACCACTGGTTGGGAACCACAGGTATAGATGATAGCGTTTTGGGTCGTCATTCGAGGGGTGTGTAATGTTTACGCAGGCTCGTGCGTGGGGCTGGAGGCCGAGCCGTCGCTGGGCGCGGGCGTGTGGGGCGCGCTGCGCCTGGCGCTGAGCAAGGGCTACCTGGAGCGCGCCGGCGTGGCGCCGCAGACCAGCTCCGCCGCCAAGCATCTGCTCACCGCGCGGCACTACTCCATCGAGGACAAGACTTACGGGTAACCACTTTGTTTACCTATGGGTTAGCTGTTAGAAGTACCTTTTGACATTAAATCTACCTGTGCTCCATATTTTGCATCAAGGTGTAAGAGCATTCGTATCGTTCAGGGTCAAAATGTCCAATTCCCAAAATGTCCAACTCCCAAAATGTCCAAAACTCAAAATGTCAAACTCCCAAAATGTCCAATTCTCAAAATGACTAATTCCCCAAATGTCTAATCTTTGAGAATGTGGTAAATTTGTTCAATAACTCATCAAAACGATTTTTTTATATTTATGACAAAAAATAACTACAAAATACTGAAAGAATCAAAATGTTTTAATTATAAGTAACAAATTGATTGATTTTGTTTTTTTGATTTGATGAATTTTTTTGTAGTATGTTGATTATTATATATATTTTTTTTGTATAACATTATGACAAAAAATGTGATATCGGATAAGTTGTGGTCTTCTCTGGTCTTAATTTGTTACTTATAAATAAAATATATTTTGATTCCTTCAGTATTTTGTAGTTATTGTTTGTCATAAGTATTAAAAAAGCGCTTCGATGAGTTATTGAACAAATTTACCACATTATCAAAGATTGGACATTTTGGGAGTTGGACATTTTGAGTATTGGAAATTTTGGGATTTTGACACCGTTGGACATTTTGAGAATTGGACATTATGACCCTGAACGATTCGGACACCCCGCGGGTCTCAGCAAATTCATGAGATACTAATTTCATGTAAAAATAATTTAATAACAACCTTATACCTATGACCGAAGCATTAACTAATAACAATTCCAGTGAGGACGACAAGTACGGTCGCCGCGAGCGCGGCGGGCACTCGGGCCCGCTGCAGGACTTCCGCGAGAAGAACAACTTCCGGCCGAATATCAAGCTGGAGTACGTGGACGACGACGGTCGCCCGCTGTGTCCCAAGGAGGCCTTCCGCTACCTGTCACACAAGTTCCACGGCAAGGGGCCCGGCAAGAACAAGCAGGAGAAGCGCATCAAGAAGGCCGTACAGGAAGGGGTAAGATACTCTCCTACATGGTTCCACGACTTTTACAATATTCACTTAAGCCTACTGCCTACGGAGACGAAGTTTCCTTGACGCGTAGACGCCATTACACTCATGGTGCAGGTTAACAACGCTACAAAGTTATTTTGGCGCGTGGCTAAAATTGGAACTAACGCCGCCATCTTTGTCAATACAACTTCTGTGACAATTGCCCAAATGCTTACAGTTCATTCAAAGTTATTTTACTTTGATAGCAGCAACCCAATAGCATCCTTATTGTAACGATACTTAATTTGACAAACTTGTTAATGGCAGCAACCTTATTGCCGTTGCAATAACCCAATACGATAAATGCGCCTACCCTAACTTAATCTTTATGTAATTAATTATAAACAATGCATTTCTTGTGAATTCACTCAGAGAACAACAGAATAAGTCCGTCTCACTCGCTGTGAGGTATAATAAATTAATATCTTGGAGACTACTATTATTTTTAATGTTACACATAGCATCAATAAACAAAAACTTTAAAATATTTAACAGTTTTAACATTGATAGCATTCAAAAGACAAATAAATCTGTCCAATGTCCTCAAGTCATAGGCCTCGGTCTGATTACAGCTCATGAAGAAGATGAGTTCAACGGACACGCCTCTGGGCACGCTGCAGATGCTGCAGGACAAGCAGCGCGAGACACAGTCGCCGTACATCGTGCTCAGCGGCGTCAAGCGCGAGAACGCCAACTAACACCACCGCCTACTGCAGTACGCGACACAATGAGGACACGGCAACAATAAATATCTAAATCATTCGATAAAAAATTACGACTATTCCTCAAATTACATAGAAAACGCCTCAGAGATATGCAAGTAGCCCGTGCCTCATGTTATATTACGACAACTTGTTCACACGCGCTAGTGGTGCCGTAGCTGTGCGTCACTCGCGTCACTTTCTGACGAATGTTGTTTAGTGTCAAGTGTTTAGTTACGCTCTGTATCAGGTGGAATCGTGTGCACTGCTGTGACTGCCTACCTGTCACTGTGATGCGAAAGTACGAGGTAACCCACCATATAGCTCAGCTCAACAACCAAACTAGCCTTATATGCAATAATGTAGTAACCATTGTAAACTCTTAACGTACAACTCGACACAGAACTCCAATACTTATTGATAACCAACTTGTTTGTATATTTTCGTATGACCTGATTTTGTGGCAATAAATACATATTAGACCGACAAAATTGAAGTTTCATTATAAGTAAAAATTTATGTAAATGCAAGTGCTTAATCTCCACGGCACTATCCAACGACAAACTGGTAGTCTCCTTTCAAGTTTTAATTCTCTTCACTAGACCTCGCAGACATCACGTAGACACCTCGTACACTCCGCGTAGACGCCTCGTGCAGGTTTAGGCGATTATCACACTGCTTCGCACTCCGTCGCGTAGCGCGGGGCGGCAGATTTAACATTGTATCAGATTGTATAGAAAAATAATCTGCGCATATAGTTTGCTACGGCCACCCCGCGCTACGTACGCGACGGAGCGCGGTGCAGTGATAATCGCCTTAACGCATCTTTTGTAATAAGATCGAAGAAGATAGTGTTTACCTAATTTATTAATCCTAACTCTTACCTCTTTGTCCCTATACACTTGAGGTCTGCCCTTTTGTGAAGTCAAATGCTGATATACATAACCGATTGGAATAAAAATAAAAACTCAACTTAAAACATGTTTTATTGATTTACAAAACTCAACAGCATATAATAAGAACTTACAGCACACTCGATAATTGTGTGTATAATTAAAAACACGGCGAAAATAAATTTATTTACTCATTAAAGTTCCGGATATTTATTCACTCTTTTCAAAATGTTATTGTCCATTGCACAAATGTTACATGTACATCAGGGCGGCAATGTAACGTAGCTTCGCCTTGATATCGACAGTCGCCTAAATGCTCAAATAATAAATATCTAAACAACAATGTCTATGATAAATACTCTAGGACCTTTTTAGCCTCTAAACATTCGATAGATTAAACTTTGTGTTGAACAACTAAGTTAAGATAAAACAAATAAAATATACGTAAATGAAGGAAATAAATAATGTACAGTACGCCGAATCTTATCGCTATTATTGTATTGGTATGTAATTTGAAATGCATTCTGAGCAACATTTGCAATTACAGGAATGTTCATACAAAAATATATTTACAACACACTTAGCTAAGATATGCATTATAGCTCGCCTCACTTACACAAACTATTGAAATTATAAAACAGTCTTCTTATACGTAGGTGTACACAAATATTTAAAAATAAAATAATTTTCTTTTACATGTTCAATCACAAGTTGCATTATAAACCTACCATTTTATATCATTATCTAAAATAAATTCGTAAGATATGAATTATTCTCTAACTATCCTTGTTAAAAAACTATTACCCTCTGCCTTGCTTGCAC
Source organism: Dryobotodes eremita (assembly GCA_917490735.1). Classification (NCBI taxonomy): domain Eukaryota; kingdom Metazoa; phylum Arthropoda; class Insecta; order Lepidoptera; family Noctuidae; genus Dryobotodes; species Dryobotodes eremita. Next base: position 22,903,861 of record OU823249.1, on the reverse strand, counting down.
GGACAGACTGCGATAGAAGTCACTCATGTTAGTTTAAATCTATATTTAACTCGAGACAAGCATTCAACTCTTTTTAAATCGAAACCAACAAGCGTTTTTCAGTTAACTTATATCCTATTGGGGGAACATGTTGAGCTACCTAGTTATAAAAATTCATTAACATGATGAATCCAAAAGGAAAAACCCAATTCTTTATTATATTAAAGAGGTTATTCACAAATCTCAAAATATAGTTTAAAAAAATATTTTAGTCATGTCGCTCTTTTAAATATTCTCCGCTATAGCTACTTCCTACAGTATCTGGTCCGTACCATCCATTCGTAATTATTCGTATATTATTTGGCACACAGGCTTCACAACGATTGCTTTACATAGTTAGTGTCTCACACATACAATACTTACATACAGAGGAAGACCACTATTATTTATATTGCTATTTACTTATCACTAATATTATTTATAAGAGTAGTGTCTTACAGACTATACAATATTATCCATCTGTCATTGACTCAAATCTATACGTATCTTGTTTTATTATACGAAGCTACGTGAATCATTGTAATTTTGACCCTTACGTCTAATATAATAAAACTCACGCAAGTCATCGTGAAATGTAAATTCTAGTTAATATAAATAAAACCAAACGACAAACGCCTACACAATCTACTGGGAGATTATCCTTGCAGTCTTTAAGTAATCATCATACATTAGTAGTCCTTTGTTCGTCCATTAACCTACAATACACATTAGTTGGTAGATACTCCTTTTGCACCCTGTTAGGTAAATCGTTCGAGGTAAAGTGTGATGTATCATAGGAATATCACCATAACAGTGATATGACTTAGTGGTATCGGCGATTTTTTTTTCCAACTACTGTGTCACCTATAGAACTACAGATAGATCTTTTAGGCTTCAGTTTTACAGGCTGTAGCTAAGCTGTGCCAGGCCGTGCCCGATGCCGGCCAGCACCGGCTCCAGCCGGGTGCGCCATCGCGGAGGTCAGAACAGCGCCTGCGCGGGCACGATGCGCACGGGCGCGGGCCGCGCGGCCGCGTCGCTCTCCCACGCCAGCACCGCGCCCGACGCGTAGCAGCCGAACAGCAGCTGCGAGTCGCTGCTGTACGTCAGGCTGGGGACGAACAATACTGTGGTTACACACACATTTTAAATAAAGAAACACACTTATACGTGCATGAATACTTACTGAAAACATAACAATTCTATTTTGGAGCAGTCGTGTAAAAATCGAGAGCAGCGTTCAAGTCTAAACCCCTACACTGCCAGTTTCAGGCATATCCATATAAGGCATGGTATAAAAATATACTTAGCCAGGTATAGCATTCCGAGACATAGCGGTCACGTGACACAAGCCTACGTCATCACCGCTGTGTTACCAGTAGTGTGTAATAATAGCTCCCCAACCGCCTTTATTACCTGTGCGAATCCGATAAAACAATGAGGTTTTAACTAATAATTACGTAGGTATATGTTTAAATTGAATTGTTTCGTTTGATTAGAAAAACGAGACGACAATTTAAATGCTTTAAATATATTTTTTAACAATGGAAAACTGAAAATGTGTCCATAATTCTTGTTTTGGTGCAATAAAGTGGCAACTGGATAGTGACTTAAGTAAGTGTCATTCCCGGAATGCTAGACCTTGTTTTTTTAGACCATGATATAAAGGAGAAATTCCTATTAACGTCATCGACGTTACGGCGTTTTCCCGGGAACAAAGTACTCTGTGAAGTTTGGCAGTTTATAACAAAGCCCGCAGGTCCCACGACAAGTACTCACCTCAGCAGCTGCGCCCGGGTGTCGGGCGGCGGTATGTACAGCAAGGCCCGCAGGTCCCACGACGAGTACAGTCGCACGGCGCCCGAGGCCAGGCCGGCCGCCACGCAGTTCACACTCACGCCCTCCGGCGCGTTCGAGTAGCAGATGCACGTCACTCGCTCGCACACTTTTACACTACCTGGAAAGTGAATATTTATTGTCTCATAAAAAAGTACTTTTCTCTAGATTGACACCCCTATGGGCTTAAGGTAAGAAATTAGGTCACTGGTCTTTAACCTTTTCACCGCCACGGACTTCAATAGAAGTTCCAGATTTTCGTGCCACCAGCGCCACGACTTCATTAGAAGCTCTTCATATTAAATATTTTATAAAAATAAATGTACTTTATTTAAAGGCTTTGTTTCCTGTTTTTTTTTTTATACATCACTGTCTTGACGCCCTGTTTTTTAATTTTCCACACAAAAGTTGCCCTTATTTCTCGGCAAAAACAAAAACTCCTAACAATTTGAATGTCCCCAGAACGCCAAGGACTTTATATAAAGTCGGCCAGTGATGTGACGTGAAAGCTATCACTGTTTGATATCGCCCTTGGAAATATTTATAAATACTACTATCGAAAACAATTTGAGGTCAGTAAAATATGAACTTAGTGAAATACTTTATAACAAAGGGAACATTTTGCAATTTCGATCTACAGATGGGTGCCGATCCGAAAGTAAATAATTGTTGTTATTGTTTACCAATACTTGTCGATAATTATATTCCCATCTCTACAAAACAGTTAGTTGCCACTGCCCCGAGCGCCACGGACTACTGTAGAAGTTATTCTGTGACGTCATAACCGTACGGGTATCAAGGTCACTTTGGCATGATTTCCCAACCAAAAAAAAAAAAAAGGCCACTTTGGCATAGTGCAGCACTACCAGTACATGTTTTCTAAAGTATATCTTCATCATTATGACTGAGTTTTGTTCAAAATGATTTTAGCGTTTCCATTTGAGTTTGGTCGTCGTCCTGTGTTTCAGAATGGACTCGTCATTGCGTTTTCTGTACAGTTATGTAACTATAAAAATATACATGAATTTCATACTGAAATTATTTAAAGGACAGGTTAGTTTAACAATCTACACAGTTTAGACAACGAATGCACTTGTAAAAACTCTACTTAGAATGCCCTGCCTGGCTGGTAAACGCTGCCGTTACATGAGTAAAGAAAGGAATAGAGACAAAGCCTAATAAAACAGTGCTGTGATAGGTACGCTGCTACAATTGTGTTATCATTTAAATACTACTTTCCATTCGAGAAAAGACGTAGAAAAACACTTAACAAAATGAACCATTAAAAAATTTTGCCGCTTAGATACGGTACTAATCGTTGACTGAAGTAAAGCAAACGAGGAAAAAAAAAGAAACACGGAATAAAGAAAGAAAGACTATAGACATTCTTATTCAGAATTGGATATAACGTGCTCTGAGCGCCAAGGACTTGAAATGAAGTCAACGGATGACGTCGTGAAACAAATGGAGATGAACCACATTTCTTACAGCTCTAATTAAGTTATGCATTTTTTTCTGTAATACTTATAATTTATACTGGTTTCTCTTACTAGCGATACTTTGAATTAAAACAAGTAGGGAAATATTGAACCGGTTTTTATTTATATTCGTAAAATAAATGAAAATTACTTAACGTAAGCGCATGAATCTCACTTATCGATAGGACGATACCCTCATCACTACTATTCACTATACGAGGGCGACACTGAAAGTTTTCAGAACTGGCCACTTGTAAAAGATATAAAAAACAATAAGTTCAAATTTTGAAAATGGAACTCTTTGCCAATATTATTGTGTATGTATTGTATTAATTTGTCATTTGTTTATGATTTGGCGGCAAATTGAAAATTGTCTGTGTCACGTCAGCTTGTATTTAACGCGAGAAAATTTTCGTACAATGATTTTTTATGACTTTCGATGTCATTTAAGTCAACAAGAAAGTTATGATAGACTTCGATTGCCCTTTCACGATGAAGCCCCATCCCGTGCCACTGTTTACAACTGGTTTAATGAGTTTAAATGTGGTCGCACTAATCTCACCGATGATCTGCGTGAGGGACGGCCTTCTACGGCGACGACTAAAGATAACATCAGTGTTGTGCGGCGTATGATAGACGTGATGATGAATGAGTGACTTATCAGCAGATTCGGACAAGCTTAGGCATCGGTATGAGTCAAGTGCACAAAATCTTCCATGAACATTTAGCGGTCAGGAAGCTTTGTGCTCGCTGGATACCTCATAATTTGACAGAGGCCCAAAAACTCCGTCGTGTTGATTGGTGTCGTGAAATGGTTCAAAGATTTAACGGAGGTGACTCAGATTCTGTGTTCGACATACTTACGGGTGACGAAAGTTGGATTTATTGTTACGATCCTGAAACTAATATACAGTCTGCTGTCTGGGTGTTTCCTTCCGAGGAGTTGTCAACAAAAGTGAAGAGAGGTCGAAGCGTGGGAAAAAAGATGGTGGCGTCGTTCTTCGGAAGGACAGGTCATTACGCAACAATTATTTTAGAGGACCAAAAAGCAGTTACTGCGGAGTGGTACACTAACAATTGTTTGCCACTTATCTTGGAAAAAGTTCAGGAGAAACGACCTCGCAGTAGGATCCTCCGTCACCACGACAACGCCTCGTCGCACACCGCCAAGCAAACAATCGACTACTTGGCGATGTCGGACGTGGAATTACTGGGTCACCCGCCCTACAGCCCCGACCACACACCTTGCGATTTTTATTTATTTTCGAAAATAAAAGAAAAGCTTCGAGGAAAATGTTTTATGGGCGCCGAGGAAGCAGTGGCTGCGTTTCAAAATGCCGTCGAAGAGACCCCTAAGGACGAGTGGGCAAAGTGCTTTTCTCAGTGGTTCCATCAGATGCAGCGATGTATTGATGTAAATGGACACTATTTTGAAAAGATAAAACTAATAACTTGCTAGTTTGTTCAGTTTTTGATTTTCTAAGAACTTTCAGTGTCACCCTCGTATATTTCTTTATACATTTATAGCTTGGCGCTGGGCGGCATTGCGTTCTGTGTACGTTGGCGGGAAAAGGTAAATGCTGTATCATGCAATAGTTTAATGGAACGGCCAGCCATACATTTTAACTAAGATGTAAGGTTTGTATATAGTTAGGGGCTTGGCTCATTCGGCGGCGGCGATCTCTCGCGTCCGGCCCTGGTCCAGGCCATGGTACGGAGCGAGAGGGCATGGGAAGCCGTCACCTCCTTCTGCGAAGCAGTAATGCTCGCGTAGGAGGAGGCGGAAAAGTCGCGCCTATCACTACTATATTTAAACATACGAAGTATACGGAACAGAGGAAAACTACACGAACTCAAAAGTATTATAAAATGATACCGAACATATTTGTTGGCATTTTTACAGTTTGTGTTTTTGTAAAAGATCGTGGAATCTTGTTTTTAGTATTGGTGATTTTTACAACAAGCATTTCACCGTGGGTTTCTACAGCCTTTGTTGTAATATCACGCACCAGTAACACCGAATATTAACGCAACCTGCCAAGAGATCAAATAGTTCGTTGTAAGAACTTATGCTACAATAACGTTATTATAGAGATGCTACATTTAGATTTATAAAGTTTAACTGACCTTTGTGGCCAGGTACTGACTATCCGGAACTTCTTTTGAAAACTTTCAACGTCAGTTTGTGACAATACTTTAGATTTCCAACCAATATATCCGTCCGAGCGTCTCATTAGAAATGCCGTAAGGTTACAGTAGGTTTTGATATCAATATCATTTTTGGTCTTAACGAAGTTTTTTAACATGGAATAGATACACCAAAGCGAGTTGGCCCTGCAGTCTCGACATTAGATAGCGACAAAAATCTGTCGTTAAGTCCTATCGTTGTCAAATTCCTTTAATAGATTTTCAACCTTATGCTTTAGAAATAAAGTTCGAAATCTATTAAAGGAATTTGACAACGATACGACTTAGCGACGGATTTTTGTAGCTATCGAATGTCGAAACTGCAGGGCCTGGACTTGTATTTATTTGCATGTTCATTGCCTTAATCCAAAAATACGTTCTCCGAAAATGACTGGGCATTTTTGCTGTTTTTCCATTGTATTTATGAAAGTTTCTTAGGGTGCTAGGTATTTCTCTCTGGATTTTGGTGGCAACAGGCTATCACTTTCTATCTTTTCCTGCCTCGATCAGTATGTACTCCCGGCGGGCCAAATCTACGTATTGCTCTTCTTCCCTACGTGAAGTCCACATTTTTGTTAAATAATTAACCACACAGCGAAAACGTTAACATATATTTATGGAAAATGGCGCACTGGTTTAGTTTTTTTCCGCGCGCCGCTGCGCTAGCAATGCGCGCACAGGTGTAAATAAAGGCACGGGCAAAACCGGTAAACACCCTCTATAAAATAGAAAAAAACATTAAATAATGTTTTGAATACGCAAATTAAGTTTAATATGTAGTGAAAAATATATAATTTGTTGAAATGATGATAATTTTGATGATTGATTTATAATTAAAATCTAAAATTGTCTATTTATTCACAAAAATATATTCATTGTTTTTACAACTTATAAACTTAAAGGGCAGCTACTACAGAGGTGCGGCGGTGTGCGCGACCTCGGCGTTTTACATGATTCCAAGCTTCTATTTAACGTGCACATCGAGCAAAGAGTGGCCAAAGCTTCGAAGTCACAGGGTCTTGTTATGAGATTCGCAGGGTGTTTCAAGAAAGCCAAAACCCTTAAGATTCTTTATTGCTCTTTTGTGAGAAGTCGTCTTGAATATGCGTCACAAATCTGGAACCCGCGTTATGGCAAATATATTGTTATCGTATTGAAAATATAAAAAAAAATGTTTTCTGTTTTCAGCTGCGTATACCATACTATTCTGATAATTTCATAAATCCTTGCAAGAAATTTCATTTGCAGCCAAGTGGCTGCAAATGAAATTTCTGCAAAGAAAAGTGCAGTCTGCTAATCGACGACGATTTATACTTATAAATCGTCGTCGATTAGCAGACTGCACTTTTCTTTTAAAAATTAGGTCTAACGAGATTGACTGTTCTTATCTCCTGCATAAACTGCGTTTCAATGTCTCCCACAGTTAGATTTAATCCGCCATGTCCATTCCTTTTTCCTCTTCTAATTACAGGCAAAACTCATACATAGTGCGAGCGAGTAAGGACTTTAATTTTCTTTGTAAAGAGTTCTCATTTGACCCATTTACCACCAAAACCTATTCTGCACGCACTCAACTAAATGCGGACTTTTCTTAAAGCGCTTAGTGCTTATTTTACCTAATATATATACATACTAGCTTCTATCCGCGGTTTCGCCCGCGTGGAGGTCGGAAATTACCCCACGGGGACGTGCTACTGGGATAAAAACTATCCTATGTCCTAACCCAGGTTATGGCCTATCCGTAACCTACCTATCATCCAAATCCAGCCGTTAAAGCGTGAAACATTAACAGACAGACAGATAATAAACGCTACCTAAATATTACCTCAAGATACGGACTCTGCCTAAATTCCAATTTCTTAAATCTTTAGAGGCATAAAAATAAAATAAAATAAAGTGGTGCTCTGCAAAGCTTTTAGTTGATGATAACTTAGTTACCAACATACTTAGTTATTTACTTATTACCAGATTTTCCCGTAAATACCTATTTATTATGTAAGTAAATGTGATTATATGGTTATAGTATTACAATAAAATACTCCAAAGTAATAACTAGTAGAGACGTGTGCGGTCGGGGGCCGCCGTCAGGAACCAAGTTCCGCACACACACACACTGGTATAAAATAAGAAGAGACAGAGATAGAAAAAGTCGCATGGAGGGGGCATACCACATTTTCCTTCCGTGATGATTTCTGCCAGTCAACTCCTACCGCAAGGCGCGTTAAGGAACGTGGTTCCAGTAATAAGCGCAGTACTCACCAACAAACCTCGCGTTGACAGTGTGCACTCTGATGAGCGACTTGTACTTGTAGGCCGCGTCCTTCTCGTACGCCTCCGAGTGGTTGTCGCCCACGTCGGCCGCGTCAGGCGTGACGTCGCCGCTGACGTCATTGTTGTTGACGTTGCTCGCCATGTCGTGCACTGATGCGATGTCGCACAGAGTCTCGCTGATCGTGACGTGGGTCACTGCTAACATGTCGCGGTTTGGTAAGGTGCGGATGTAGATTAATCTGGAAAGAGAGGAATATTTTTTTTTAGATTAAAATATAAGGTATCCAGAAAAAAAACTATTAATCTGTGAAATACAGTAGTTGTGTGGCTTTGTTTGATAAAGTAATTGTGTAGCTTTGTTTTCTTAATATAATTTGCAGCTGTCGCTTGAGAAGACTGTGTTCGCAATAGTCCTTATAGTAATAATGAAATGCTAATAATGTAGTTACCACATTTGTTTCAGTACTTTATCGTACGATACTTTAACAAGTTTTGAGAAATGTCAAAAGTCATGATAATTATATCTACATTAGTAGTGTAACCTAAATCCTCGCACGATTGGTCTAGAACAAGGCTGGCTAATACATTTTCCAGGTGAGCAAAATTTCTTAGGCTGTGGCGGCGCCGGGCCACTACTACTACCATATTCATAAGGTAATTTATTGGTACACGCAAAAGACAAAATATGGTTTAATTTACTTTAACAAATTGTCCCCAAACTGATTAGTAATCCAATGTACCCGAACATTCAAGTGGTACGTAGAAATAGCGACAATACCCGAACGACGCGGATCGGTTGCGTTCGAGCGGGACGACCAATCAGGTGGAAGCGGTGACACCGCGCGCCGGCTGACTGGCCGACCGAACTGCTGGCGGGCTAATTCAAATACCTTGGCGGGCCATTTCGTGGCTCGCGTGCCTGGGTTTGGCTGGCCTTGGTTTAGAATGTAACTGTAAGAAGTTAATATAATAGATTCTAGCTAGACTGTGTTATTATATACCATCACGCCTGTAACTCCCGAAGGTTTAGGCAGACGTGTGGCTACAATCCACCCACATTTCGCCAGTTATGTTTAACTTCCATGTAATAGTGGGCGAGCTTATTGCCATCAACCAGTCATAAATCCAAACTCCAGGTTGTTATTGAGAAATTTTTGATGGAAAATCCCAATAACACTGACCGACCTGAGTGTCGATCCCAGGACCTCATGCTCAGCAGTAGCACTGGCGACCACTAAACCAATGCCGCAGTTGTATACTGTAGTTATTACGTTAAATACTGAAAATGTTGTGACGGCTCCCACACTGACTCAATATTTAGAAGCGATTGGATAGATATTTTTTTAAATAATTATTTTGAAACACGCATCAGCTAGTTAGCTGCTGAAGAGTCTAATGAAATAATAAGAACAATGCGCACTTGTAGAGGTCCCACAGCACGATGTGGCCGTCCGTGCTGGCGCTGACTAGCAGGCCGGCGCGCGCGCAGGCGTGCAGCCCCGCCACGGCGGCGCCGTGCGCCTGCAGCGTGCGCACGCGCGCGCCCGCCGCGCCGCCCGCGCCGCCCGCGCCGCGCACGCGCACGCACAGCACGCGGCCCGACGCGTGGCCCAGCACCAGCGGGTACGGGCAGCCGGCCGTCACGCACGACGACGCCACCTTTGTTATCTGTGGCATAATAATAACGGCTGTAAAAGACGCCTCACGAAGCCGAGACTCACTTATAGTTCCTGTCGTTTTGATATTTTGTTTTGTACTGGAAACTGTACCTGACAAACTTCTGCTTACTTTTTAGTTCTGGTCAGTTTTAAATGTTATAAAATAACTATAAATACCCCCACAACTCCTGTACCGTTGCATGCACCCATAAGCACAATTTTTTGCGTATCGCACACTGCCGCAAACATCGATTTATCACTCCCAAAAAAAGTCGTTCGCAGCAATAAATTTTGCACAACGTAGCTTAGTTTCATAAACAGAATGCGTAATTAACGGCTACGTGATGAACCACGTACGATGTTGTCCGCGTGACCCCACGACACCAGCGTCTGTTCTGAGTGTGTCGTAATACCTGGTCGAGCGCACACACATGCAGCAGCAGGTCCGGCCGCGTGTCCCGGCGACGCTTGAGGCGCACGATGTTGTCCGAGTGGCCCCACGATACTAGCGCCAGCGGCGTCTGTTCAGCGTTCTGTGTGTTGCCGGCTGCCTCTCCTGAAATGGAGATTGTTTTTTAGATGCAAAATGAACGATGCAGAGGAATACAGTCACATCTAAAATATGTTACATTAAGCGCTATTTTTATCTACTCATTGCACAATAGAATCTGCTTTACCGGCTCAGCATTATACAGGGTGGATTTTTGAGATGGGGCAGCAAGGACAACTACCTTAACCGTTGTAGCTACAGGGAAACAGTCTTCGGAGACTTCTCTTAACTTTTTGTGAAATTTTGATTTGCATTCACAGATTTTGAAAAAGATGTGCAGTCAGCAGGAAAATGGGCAATTTTCACAAAATCTTTTTTTTATGCCAGTCGATCATGTCTCATATAAGGATCAAAAACCACTATGGAACCAACTGAGGTTTGAGTACTAGAAAAGTCAGAAATCGCAAAAAACTTTTCCCATATATTTCGTAGGAAATTAGACTACAACTTACTGTTTTACCATCGATAAACTGACAACTATAAAACGACTAATCGAAAAACCAATAAAAAAAAACACGAGGTGGCCACGGTACAGGACCATATGTTCCTACCCACTGCCCCCCGAAGTGCCGGTTCAAATTAGAACGGGTTTGGCGGCTGTTGTGTGGCGGAGCGCCATCTTCATCTTCAGAGGTCATTTTTGTCCCAGAATTTCGGAAACCATAAGCAACCAGGCAACAAACTATATCGATCCTGTTTTCAAAGCAAATTAAATTATGCCGCGTATTCGTTCGAAATTCGAAGTTTTTTTTTTTGTTTATTTTCGGCCTGTTTTCATTGTAGCGGTTAGTCTATCCATAATAAAAAAGTAAGTCGTAGTCTCATTTCCTACGAAATGTATGGGAAAAGTTATTTGCTATTTTTGACTTGTCTAGTACTCAACCCTCAGTTGGTCCAATAGAGTTTTTTGATCCTTATATGAAACATGATTTATTGGCACAAAAAAAGTTTTTGTGAAAATTGCCCATTTTCCTGCTGACTGTAATTTTTTTCAAAATCTGTGAATGCAAATCAAAATTTCTCAAAAACTTAAGGAAAGTCTCCCAAGACTGTTTCCCTGTAGCTGCACCGGTTACGGTAGCTGCCCTTGCTGCCGCATCTCAAAAATACACCCAGTATATTGCGACATAATGCCAGTTTCGCAGAATGACGTTCAGACATTTTCTTTGCATATCAGACCGAATTAAAAATGTTGCACTGATGGATTCTGACAATTACATAAAAAACAATTGATTTATATTTGAAAACATGGCGAGCCCCAGTACAGTTACATATAAGAGCGTGTTACCGTGCACGGCCAGCAGCGCCGTGGCGCGGCTGGCCACGGCCACGGAGCGCGCGTGCGGCAGCGCGTGCAGCAGCGCGGCGCCGGCGCAGCTGCGGCGCGCCGCCACGCGCACGCCGCCCTGCGCCGGCGAGCCGCAGTAGCGGCCCCAGCGCGCGCCCACGATGCCCGCCCACACCGGCACCTAGGGAATATACACCACACATAAGCGTCCATTTTTCTCCCACACCATTCACTTCTTCACGAAAATAAGGAAGATAGCACAATAAAACCAACCACAACGGACAACACTGGAAACAAACAAACCAAACAACCCGAAGTGACATACACAAAGCGGAGAAGATTGAAGAAACAAAAAAGGACATTACAATGATGACATCACACGAATGATGCCGATGAAACCGATGGAAGCCATTTGTCGCAAACCGAGAAGTAGAGAATACTAGAAAACAAAAGCAGTAGCCAATGGTTCCAAGTGCAGTCGGCTCATAACCTAGCCGATATAGCATCAACAGGATCATCTTTATCAGAACTACAACATAAAACGTTATGGTGGAACGGCCCTACCTGGCTTTTAGAGGAAAATATCGATTTCATAAGACCGTTAAGGTCAACCATAGATTTAGAAAGAAAGAAACCCATACAGTCAGACGTAAATGTAACAGGAGAAGAGAAATTCCTATTTTTTTTAGAATATTATACACTTACTGAGTTATTGTACACTGCAAAAGAGTTTTAAATATGAAAATAAATTCTAACAAACTGGGTCAGGAGATGACAACAGAAAAACTGCAAAATGCTTTGGGATTCTGCATAAAAGGAGTACAAGAAGAATTTTCTGATGAAATTAAAAGAATAAAACAAAAAAGAAATGTAAAAACCACTAGCATTCTGAAGTCATTGAACCCATTCTTAGATTACCAAAATATCCTCAGGGTGGGCGGAAGCTTGAAAAACGCAGACGCCGACGAGAACCTAAAATATCCCGTGATACTGGGCAAGAAAAGCAGCTTTGTGTCGCTAGTGTTGGCTGATGTACACCTGAAAACAATGCACCTGAAAACAATTCAATGGAATAAAAATGACGAGTACTTCCCTGATGAGGAAATACTGGATTGTTGGCAGCAACCGTCTGCTGAAGAAATACATTCACGGATGTCTTATATGTACGCGGCAACGAGCTGCTAGTAGACAACACATAATGGGTGACTTGCCTGAAGCTTGGGTGACTCCTTCGCGTCCTTTTGCTCCAAGTGTAGTGGATTTTGCTGGCCCGGTGTATGTATTAAATTTCAAAGGAAGAAGGGCTAAACCCTGCAAGGCATACATTTGCATCTTTGTTTGCGTGGCGGTAAAGGCTATACATTTAGAGCTAGTAAGCAATCTGACGGCCGATGCATTCATCGCAGCTTTCAAACGTTTCATGGCCAGAAAAGGAAGATGTAATGAGATCTGGAGCGATAACGGCACGAACTTCGTGGCATCCAACAAAGAATTATGTAGAATGTAGAAAGAGGCGGGATTACAATTACCCGGTCCTATAGCTGATCAACCGGCAAATGAAGGAACACAGTTGCACTTTACACCGCCATAGAGCCCAAACTTTGGAGGGCTTTGGGAGGTTGGCTAAATGCTAAATGACTTGCCTTACCTCATAAAGGATAAACATGATATAGTGTTGTTTGCAGACGACACTTCACTTTTATTTAAACTCAAACGTCAGCAGCTGGTTACTGACAATGTAAATAGCGCTCTCGCAATAGTAGTTAACTGGTTTAATGTTAATAACCTACTTCTTAACGAGAAAAAAACGAAATGTATTAAGTTTACGATACCTCATGTTAGACAAGTAGAAACTAGTGTTCTCATAAAGGGTGAAGTGTTGAAACCCGAAGATACCACAGTATTCTTAGGCATAACTTTGTATGCCAAGCTTCAATGGGGCCCCATATAGACAAATTGTCGAAAAAGCTTAGCTCTGCAGCATACGCCGTTAGAAAAATTCGTGATTTAACAGATTTAGAGACTGCCCGTTTAGTATACTTTAGTTATTTTCATAGTGTGATGTCGTACGGTATTCTGTTGTGGGGAAATGCCGCCGATATTCAGACAATTTTTGTTTTACAAAAAAGGGCAATTCGTTCAATTTATAAATTAAGTCCCAGACACTCCCTCAGAGATAAAGGACAATGGGCAAAAATGTATGGAACTTGGTCCAAGAGCCTCCACTGACGAGACTTGAGGGAAACGAAAGTGCTTATATGTCTTATGATTCTGGCAAAAGTCTATTAGATTCTGTCCCGGGGTTCTATTGTTATGATCAAAAATGTTTGGCACTTGGTCCAAGGGCCTCCACCGACGAGACTTGGGAAAATAAACGTTCTTATATGTCTTATGATTCTGGCAAAAGTCTATTAGATTCTGTCTTGGGGTTCTATTGTTATGGTCAAAAATGTTTGGAACGTGTCCAAGAGCCTCCACTGACGAGACTTGAAGGAAATGAATGTGCTTATATGTCTTATGATTCTGGCAAAAGTCTATTAGATACCGTCCCGGGATTCTATTGTTATGGTCTAAAAGTTTTGTAACCTGGTCCAAGAGCCTCCACTGACGAGGCTTGGGGGAAATGAACGTGCTTATATGTCTTATGATTCTGGAAAAAGTCTATTAGATACTGTCCCGGGGTTCTATTGTTATGATCAACAATGTTTGGCACTTGGTCCAAGAGTTTTCACTGATGAGACTTGGGGGAAATGAGAGTGCTTATATGTGTTATGATTCTGTCCTGGGGTTATATTGTTATGGTTATGTTTGTCCCGACTATAAATACCAGATTTTACGTTTAACGTAAATATCTTCTTCCTCCCTCCACCCTCGCCTGTTGTGATTAAGCATAGCGATGCAATGAGCAGACTAAGGATTATAATAAGCTCAACGTCAGTAGTTGCTGGATTAATAAAACAAGATAGTGGAGGAACAAATAACATTTATTAATCTATTATTATAAAATCTAAAATCTGGCCGATTGAGCAGCATCTCTCTTTCAATTTGGTCCCAGCTAAGATGGAGTGTGACATATTCGTAAGTCAATGCTTCACCAGCAGATTTCATTAATCGCTCAAGTTACCTGCGACTCACGTGGAAAATCAATGCTAACCTCTCATTCGGTTCTCCGGTCGTTAGATTTACAACCATTATAGCAAGAGCAGTTTTGAGGTCACCGCAATCACTGAGTGACGGAGTCTCATTTAAGATTGCAGAAATATATTGTTTTGTTCAATCGGTCTAATAATATAACTCGTTATCATCCATTTGTTCGAGATTTTAAAAATCATGTCTTTTTCTACTTTCTGCAACTTGTTTCACCATGTTAATAATGTCAGTTATTTGTTCACTATTAAAACTAAGACTAAGATTTGGTGCTTCTAATAAACCTTCCCAAACATTTGATTCTAAATGAAACTGACACACTCTTGCTGCTTCGTGACCTAATAGATTTTATCTATCAGCAATCGTTTCTTTGTAGCGTCTGAAAGTTCTATGGCGAGTTCTATGGCGGCAACCAAAAAACATACAAGCATTCGACATATTAGGTAGCCGAGAATACGTAGGTAGCTCTATCACTTGATTTGCTTCCAGATGTGGATCATTTTGATCATTAAAAACAAGTGGAGGATCCGCAACGTTTTCATCATTTGGTGGTTGTTCTATGTCACGTTACTGACGAATGCCTCCTAAAACTGCTGCCCAGAAAGGTCTACAAATGTAGTCAGCCTTGTTAAATAATATCTGACAGAAAAAAAGTCACTAGAGTCTGTTCGGAAAGAGACCCTTCGTGGCCAAAATGTAAACTAACGAAGTAACTATAAATAAGAGATGACGTAGATGCGCTATTGTATTGCTTGCTAAACAAAAAAGGTAATTAAGTAAGCTGCGCCCTCAAATTCCCAGGACGGCTCTCTTTGCGAAGCGACTCAAATATTTTAAGGTAAAGCTATGTGTAATACACACCAACGTTAAACTATGTATTTATTAATGGTGATCCTGTATAATAAAATAACTAGCCCTCGCTCACATTCATTTAGTATGATTTTCTTTTTTATTAACAAAAATAATAAAAATAATGATTATTCTCCATACCTGATATGGTTGCAGATTTTCTGTGATAATCACAGCAGCTTCTGGATTTTCATCGAAAAGTGTTTGGGTAATGGTCATTCGTCTTTTACGTAACACAGAAACGTTACATAGTAGACAGAGGACTCCCATTGAAGGTCGAAACATATTGATAATTCACTCACTATGTCTAATCCCAAGGAAAAAGAGGAAGTGTCCGTTAACAAGCATACTTAGATTACCGACTTATGCGACTTATGCTATAACTGAACCGAATGGACTCCCATTCAAAAGAAAAAGGTCGGTATTAAAAAAATCTAAGATTACAACACAAACAGCAAATAAAGTGAGAGTTAAGTTAAGACTGCGCGCGCGCTGGCTGGCGAGAGTGGAAAACCACCCCGCCTCCCCCCCACGATCATATCGGCTCTAGTACCTAGAACGGTGTCCGACATGACAGGCGAGTACGCGGGGGCTTAGAAGAAGCGAAAGGGGCATCGCATTTCAGAGAGATGCAGAGTTTAAGTGACCGTGTCAAAATACTACACGTCACTATGTTACACGTAAAATCATATTAATAATAGTCAGGACAAACATGATCATAACAATAGAACCCCGGGACAGAATTTAATAAACTTTTGCCAAAATCTTAAGACATATAAGCACTTCCATTTCCCCCAGGTCTCATCAGTGGAGGCTCTTGGACCACTTTCGCCCATTCTCCTTTAAAGAGATTAATATTGTTACTGTGCCTTCTCAGTATATTTATGAAAATCTTTTGTATGCACATAAAAATATTAATCTGTTTAAAAAATACAGTGATATCCAATATAAATACTAGGAACAAACACAAATTTCTTGGTCCTACAACCAGGCTCAAGAAAATTGGTGGCTCCTTTAGATGCCAATGTATACGTTTTTATAATAAACTTCCTAGCCACATTCAAGATCTAAGCTTTAATAAATTCAAATCTTTTATAAAGCGGAAATTATGCCAGAAAGCCTACTATACTGTGAAAGACTATATTGAGGACAAAAAGGCTTGGGATTGAGCTGCTCCAATAAATTTACACAGTGAATGTTGATTTTAGTTTGTTAACTCTTTTTAGACATGAATATTTACTATAAAAAGTATTATGTTATTTTCATTATTGTGAATATGAGGACTATGTGGGTCATTTTTTTCAGTTTTATTCTTGGTCTGGCAGTTTAAGTAGTTTATGCGGCCTACCCAAATGTCCTTTCTTTGGTATTGTTCGTCGAATCGTTGAGCTCCTTAAGTTCTGAGTTGAGCTGCACGGTTACTGACAAATGCGTGCACTGACTGGACAGGTCGACTTAATCTGTGTGGTTCTTTCTTCAAAAGACCATTTCAGACACCGATCTACATGATCTTCAAACATTATTACCGAATTTATATATACACATTGACATTGATACATTTTATATATACAATGACATGAGTATTTACTTGTAAAGTATTATATTATTTTAATTTTGTGAATGTGAAGACTATGTGGGTAATTGCTTTTTTTTTTTCTAATTTAATTTTAATTATGATCTGGCAGTTTGAGTAATTTATGCGGCCTACCCAAATGTCCCTTCTTTGGTATTGTTCGTCGAATCGTTGAGCTCCTTAAGTCCTGACTTCCTGAGTCGAGCTGCACGATTACTGACAAATGCGTGTACTGACTGGACAGGTCCACTCAAACTGTGTGGTTCTTTCCTCAAAAGACCATTTCAGATACCTATCTGCATGGTCTTCGCATGACCTGACCAAGATTATGTCTGGACTTTAAAAGAGACTGTGACCTCTGAGTTTGTTTCGGCCTTTCTTCGCAGAGTAGTCAGATAGGAAACGCCGACCTCATCTAGTTTAAAAAACATGATTGACGTGTAAAAGTGTTTGTACAAACCTACTTACAGAAATAAAATCATTTATCATTTAATCAGTACTAAAGACTAAATTAATTAATTACCTTAGTGTGTAAGCCCAGGTTTATATAACTTTAGTTATAATGTTTGGTTTTGTTATAATTTATATAACCAAATCATAAATTCACTTTTAAAACACCTGGATTTTTTAATCGTTATTGTAAATTTTATAGTAAATTGAGTAACAATAACTCGTAATTTGTACCTGTTCAAGTTGCATGTTTTAATTGCTTGTCACACTATAGTGTAAAGTGGCATGATGTTTATTATGTTAGAAAAGGCCTTTAAGCTCTTTTGGGGAGCGGTATATTCGGTTAAAAAACTGTCGCTTATAGCTACCTATACATTCATGTGTTCAAGTTACGCATTCGTTAGTTCACAAGCAGTGTCCAATAGATCTTTATATAAACCACGTGTCGTTTCATTCAATATTTCAAACGAGCAAACCTCGACCTTATCACCTCAACATTAATAATATAAAGTCGGCCAGTACTCATAATACAATACCTAGTAGTTTTAAGTAATTCGGCAAAAAATTCAATATCGTTTATTGTTTTGTAATAAATAAATAAATGTTCGTATCTTGCCACACTCGAATTGTAGCGCCACTAGTTTTATAATTTTATTTTTGTGCGTAATCACGGCTAATTATTACATATAAGTACTTATAATATATTATCGATACGCTGCAACTTCACACGGTTTTTACGACTTGACAAAACATCAACATTTCTTGATTATGTACTTAATATTGATGTATTTAATATACCAATCATAAGAGTCCGATCAGACAGAAAGTCCATAATTTATTAAAAGCCTTTAAACACATATTTAAATCTTCCGGAATAAATACTCTAATTATGGTGAAAACCGCATCAAAATTTGGTGCGTAGTTTGGAAGAACGACGCGGTACCACACAGACACGAAAAGTGACTTTAATTTATAATATGTATAGATCAGCAGGCTTAGCACGAGCACCTTTTTGTCGACGAAGAGTAGACAAAAATGACGTTCCGTGTAGACAGTACGACGGCAGCAAAGTCAACTGCACTTTTTACGAAATTCACTCTTTTACATAATTCGACTCAGAATTCTGTTTTGTCATAGGTTTCTTTTTCTGTTTGATTCTCAATTTGTTACTGATATTAAGCCACGTATATAAAGACAACTACAACAATTTTTCTCAAAGTATCGAAGTACCGTATTTTGGAACACATTTCCTTGGTAATCCTCTATTAACTAAATTATGTAAAATAGGAGAAGATAGCTTTGGTCTTCTATTAATTATCACAGTTTTGCGTTCATAACACTCTCTTGTAAAATCATGATCTTGTAGATAACCGTCCATACTTTGTGGCCGTCGTCGAATAGAAAGTTTTCAAAATCAAATTGTATTCACTACTTTAGACAACTGTCAGTTGTCAGTGTGATTTTAAGAGTTTCGGATAGCAAACTTTCTTCTGAAATAGTCTACATAAAAAAGGACCTCGAAAAAGATTGTTAGAAACGAAAGACAAAATGACAGATTGTAGAAGGATTTCTACGGTGCGATGAAGAAACGAAATGTCACTTTGTATAGAAAGAGCTGTGTCTATTCTTCGTAGAAATAGAAAGCGTAATGTTAAGCTTGCAGAAACTGTTGGTAAACTTTAAAGAATAAATAATGAGCCCGCACCTGGTCGGTAGCGTGCTGCGTGAGGTCGTGCGCGGCGTGCGGGTGCGGCGCCCGCAGCAGCTGGCGCGGCGCCTGGCCGTACGTGCGCACCATGGCGGCCGCCGCCGTGCGGTCCACTTCCTCCTCCAGGGCGGATGGGTCGAAACCGTAGTAGGTCTAAACAGACACAAATTATAACAAAAAAAGGCCATTTAGAGGAACAATGTATTCCGTATGTGTGTGTTACAATGATAAAGGAGGATCCACCAGCCAGACATTATAGTGTCTCGCTGTCCGTATACGAAGTGCGTTTGTAGACGGGTGTGCTTTTTTTTTTTTTTTGGGTGGGAATTCATCAAATGACGTCTCCCGCTCTGGGCGGAGCGGAAGGGCGTGTCAGACTCTTACTGACTAAAACCCACCCGTGTTCCTTCAGTTGCCTGTGCGCCGGGGCCACGGTAACTCTTTCGAACAATCCGCAGCCCCGGCAGGCATCGGTCCTGTCGGACCCCGTCAATTTTGCTGACATCTCTTTGAGGCGCGCGTGGAACACGACGCGCCGTCGACCCGGGCCTGGTCCTTACCGGACGGCGAGCTGCCCATTGCCCGCCGTCCGGAAGCCCGCGCCTACGGTGGCCGGGAGTCGGCAATCGACTCCCGACGCCCAGGGTGTCTCCTCCTCCTGCGGCGGCTAGGGGCGCGAGGGCGCAGAGATTGCCTCTCCCTTTCGCGCTCCGCCTCCTCCTTCGCGAGCATTACTGCTTCGCAGAAGGAGGTGACGGCTTCCCATTCCCTCTCGCTCCGTACCATGGCCTGAACCAGGGCCGGACGCGAGAGGTCGCCGCCGCCGATCGCCGCCACGAGGACACGGCGATGCCCCGCCCAAGCCGGGCAGACCTCCACCGTAGACGGGTGTGCTACATGCAGTTAATTAAGGTTTAAGCGTTATAAATAGTTATAAGTGTTTATTGTTATATTATGTAGAGTAGTGTAGTGCTTGCAGCTTTCTCGTACTGATAGGATGTGGTATTTTTGTTAAGTCTTGAATTAAAATGGAAATAACTTGGTTACAACAAAGTCATTCAATATAGCGAGTTGTTGTCGCAAAAACTTTCATCATTTTTGAGGTCTAGAATTGGTTCCAGCAGCTGACACCCGTAAGTTATTTCATGATGTCCGCATGCCGTTAGATCCTGTGTGGACATGCTAAAGGAGGAATCTTTCTTTAGGTTGACGGCCACATATTCGGAGACTGGTATTATTTTGGCCATACTGGTGTTTGTTTGTTGCGGTACAGGTATTATCTAATGCATACAGTTTGAAACTTTCTCTGGATACAAGTGGAAAAATAATTTCAATTATAACATATTTTTGTGTCGTTCTGGCTTTGACCTTCAGTAGTTTGTAAAGATATTGAATAGTGATTTAATAAGTAGCTATATTGAATCACTATAACACTTGGTTACAAGAAATGGTAAAAAACGGTAAACTATACATTTATCTAACTTATTGGTAAATCTATGGTGAAATGGTAATTATTTTTGAGTACATACGTGATGTCTCCAAAGAGATCTGAACGCGAATTGGTTACATTTTGGTAAACGAGTGAATTCATATATTATTTGCATTTATTTTCGATGCAATTATGCATTTTCGCAGAGTGTTCGATTAAAACTCAATCATTAGAAGTGTTATAGGTATGCTCACACAGGCTGGAAACACGTTGATGGCGTCGAGGGCCGGCTGGCCGGTCTGCTTGTAGCCGAACACCAGGTCGATCCAGTGCGGCAGGCGCTCGGTGACGTGCTGCGCCTCCAGCGCCTGGCGGTGCATGAGCGTGAACAGGCGCGCGTCGGCCGCCCAGGCCGGCAGCTCCACGTCGTCCACGGCCGCGCCGCACTGCCGCGTGCCCAGGTTCAGACCTCGCGACAAACGGTTCATAAGTCTCATACAGAGAGCATTGATCACCACGCTTGATCAAGGCGGGATGGCGATTTAAGACTTATATTAACTACTCGCGACCCGCCCCAGCTTCGCATGGTCTTTACGACTTCACAAAACATCGAGGTTTCTTTATTATAATGTTACTTTCACGGAATAGAAAAATCACAATTCCGTGGTTAGTTTAATATTAATGTATCTATACTAATAATAAGCTGAAGAGTTTGTTTTTTGTTTGAACGCGCTAATCCCTGGAACATAAGTCAGTTTTGAAAAAATAATTTTGCATTTGATAGCCCAAAAACGAAGTAATAACGCGGGCATGTGATAAGATGCGACGCGGTGGGTCGGGGGGCGAAATTTCACGCAGACGAAGTCGCGGGCCAAAGCTAGTTATACTTATGTACAAATCTTCCGGAATACATGCTCTAAATAATGGTGAAAACCTAGTTTTTTTTCATGTCGTAATTGCTTTGTAGTCCTAAGTTTTTTTAGCAGTTGTTTTTTTATTTATTTATTTGCTATTCCATTTATTCTCTCACATTTACACACCAACACGTTTACCGAATGAACCATAAAATTAGCAACAGTAAGAAACATTCCATTAGATAATAACAATAATTAACGGTACAAATTCAATATACATAATATTATAAAACACAACAATCATAATAATTAATTGACCTTTTCTAACAATAACTCTTTGAAGGGTTTCGTAGTTGGGATGAATTTTTTCGAAGAACAAACTTAACACTGTAGTTGAAAAACATCTCCCATACATTCCAACTGCAAATGTAAGTTGGTCGACTCATAATCAGCCTATAACGTTCCCCTGCTGGAACACGGGCCTCCTCTCCGTGAGAGGAAGTGGGCAGTTATCCACCACGCAGGCCCAGTGCGGGTTGGTGTATGTCACATGTCTTCGAATTTTTTGGTTATAGGACATGCCGGTTTCCTCACGATGTTTTCCTTCACCGTTTTGAGAGCAGTGGTGATGAAATTAAATACACAAACCGAAGTGGCTGCCTGGGTTCGAACTCACGACCTACAACTCGTAAGTCGGGGCCGATACCACTGGGCCACCACTGCTCTCCCGACTATTCTGGCCGACTATTACTCATTAACTTGTAAGGCCTACTTAGCTGTGATACTTTTGCTTTTAACTTCGTTATACATACTGCGGCCGTGAAATCTTTCACATATCCAAAAACAACCAATTAGCTGGCAGAGAACGACGACACTTGACTTTAACAAAAATGAGATAGTTTAACATACCCCATACACACAATATTTTTGAACGGCCTATCCAACGATACCCCACAATATGGGATAAACGAGAAAAAAAAAACAAACCCACTTTATGGCTAGGGGAGGTCCCCTAAAAATGTTTTTATTTTTTCGTATTTTACAGGTATAAAGTTGTAGTAAAATCTCTTTGGCTGTACTGTTTGTATCTGGCAGGTTTTGATATCATTAGGTAGATAGATTTTATAAATGAAAAAGTAAAGATGATTTCCCGCCATTTTTGAACTGTGTCTCTGTCCGCTAAAATGAGTGAATCTAACGAAGAAATTCGATACATTTTGAAGTTTTATTACAAAATAGGGAAAAATGCGACACAAGCCGAGAAAAAAATATGTGACGTTTGTGGAGCTAACGCAGTGTCAATAAGAGTAGCACAAAGTTGGTTCAAGCGTTTCCAGTCCGGGAATTTTGATGTCAAAGATGCAGCACGCTCTGGTCGCCCTATTGCGGATAAAGTAGATGGTATTTTTGAAAAAGTGGAGCTAGGTATTAGTAGTTACGATATAGCTGAAAAGTTAGGGGCTGACCACAAAACAGATTTTACCTCTTTTTTAAAAAGTCTAGGTATACAAAAAAGCTCTTAGTCTTGAATTTGTATATAAAACTAACTGTTGCCCGCGAATTCGTCTGCGATCTAGGATGAAAAGTAGCCATGTTCTTCGCCAGGTCATGGTCTATCTGTGTGTCAAATTTCATCCAAGTCCATTCAGCCATTTTGGCGTGAAAGCGTAACAAACAAACAACACTTATAATATTAGTTAGGATGTGGATACGAAAGACCTTTTTTCCCGACCTAATATAATTTTATTCCAGCTGTACATGTAATTCTACGTTCCGTTTGTCCCTATATTTTGTCGTAAAGTTCGTCATTTTGTCGATGGGAAACACGGCTTGCTAGTAAACAAATGAGTAATACCTTCGTTGTTGTGGAACAGCTCGGGCAGGTAGAACATCTCCGGGATGAGCTCCTTGACGTCGGTGGGCGAGTCGTTGGTGATGAGCCGCCAGGTGGTCGCCAGCGAGTGGAACGTGCGGTCGGGCATGTCGAAGTTGTTGTCTGCAAGGAGGAACGAGCATAAGTGTCCACTCAAAAAATATACTCAATATTATTACAAAGCACAATTGTTCGGTGTAACTGAACATTAATTTGCCAATGCAGATGCAATGACTGTATGCAGAACATGTCAGTAAAATGCGAGGAATGTCAGGTCACTCCCAAATGTTGGTTGCGATCAAAGTTCAAATACGCAAGTCTACTTGATAACGCATTAAAACTGAACTATTTCAAAGGCTATGTACGTTCACCGTGCACCAATTTTAACAGCGCTAGAAACCGACGCTTGAAGGCCAACCACGCCAGGCGCACTGCGCATTTTAGGTATGAAGCTACAAGTACGCGGCGCGATCTACTTGTCGGGCCGAGCCAGTGGCGTGCCGCGCCGGCCGGTCGCGATACTCTCTACCGCGGTGTCCCTTCGTCCAGCATACTCACCATGGAATCCTGATATTTCATGAATGTCAAAAAACTGTTCTGAAATAGTGCTAAATAGTGCCCAAAGGAAAAAAATAGTGCTCTTGTACTTGCGAAGTTATAGCCATAGTTCGATGAGTATGCTGGACGAAGGTTTCGCCCAGCATACTCACCTCCGTCCGGAGAATCTGTATACGCTTCAAACATAATTCATACTTCAAAAAATAGTTCCCAAATAGTGCCAAACGGTGCCCAAAAAGAAAAAACAGTGCTCGAATAACTTCGGAGTTATAGGCTTCGTTCAGTGAGTATGCTGGGCGTAGGTTCTACGCCCAGCATACTCACCTCAGTGCGCGAATATCGAACGAGCTATAGGTACAATTTACGTCTCAAAAAATTGTGCTTGAAATAGTGCCCAATATCAGTCCAATTTTTGCTTGACTTTTGACCTAGAAAACCATTAAATTTGATTGTAAACTTCTACATACATTACATTGAGTACAGTCGAATACAATATTATTAACTTTCTTTCTAACAATTTTTGTCTTGTGTAAATTATTAATTGTCTATGTAAGGGAGTATTTACTTTAGAATCGCAATATTATTAATTACACATTATTTTAATAATACTTTATAATAATATGATTAAGCCTTCGCGCGTCGCATGGGACCCCGGTAGCTAGGAACAATGATTTTATATATTTTGTCTAGATCACGGCGCTTGAAGGATTAAGATATCAAATGAAGTAAATCATGCATGAAAAATAAAGTTGCTGTTATTAATGCTTACATTACAACTGACAAAATTATTCAAAATAATCATTTTCCGGATCAAGGACGGTACCACAACGTTTACGGAATTGACCTGTATTCCTCATGTGATAAAGTTCAATATAGTGTGGCAGTAATGGATGCACGTACGGTCAATAGGTATGGGGCTTACGACGCGCGGCGCCCGCGACGCAAATGAATATGTTTATGTTTAAATACTAGATGGCGCTGCCCTAACATCTTACGATTATTAGACAAGACTGATCTGTATTTTGAAGGTGATAAGGGTCCATTTTGTGTCACAAAGCAATCGAAACGAACAAGCGCTTCTCAGTTTCTTTGTTTGTTTACTTCGTCGCACATCATTATAATAACGCCGGCTTTTGAGTTTGACTACATAGTGGGTTGCAAAACCAAACAATGTGTTGGTGATGTCATTATTTACCTATATAAAATTGTGTATCTAGTACGTAATCAATATAGGAGCTGCACCCAAATCAGTAAGTATATTTCAATTTATAATAGTGGCATTTAACTAAATTGATTTTACACTCATTCATTAATTGCACTGTAAAACTAGGTAGCAAGCGAGTTGTTTTTTACAAAAACACGTTCATTTTTTCGTTGAATATGACACTGTACACTTAAAATTAAGGACATGCTTAAGAAGTTTTAAAAATGGGTACCTACTTAGTTACTTTTTTAAAGGTTTGATGTAGGTAGGTACACACATAATAACGTAATGTAACTTGTTTGTTTATCTAATTGGATCTCAAATACCTATTTATATACCTACTTCTGCGGAGGCCTGGTTTTATCCTCCAATTCTACTGGAAATGAAACACTGTCTTATTTGCTAGGATATAATTTACTTTTCTTCAATTTTTTTATTACAAGCTTGTCCTCGTTACCCGTCAGGATCTGTTCTCGTCTTAAGTTCACGTTAGTTACATTTCAATATCGAAATAGGTAGAATCAGTCAGCGCGAGCGTCGGTAGTAAGTATAAACGTAACTATAGAATTAACACAGATGTATTTTTTAGATAATATGACGTGAAGTGAAGACTATTACCGATTGTCATCCGGCGAATGCACTTAAACTTTTAAGTGTCGTCAACCTATTCATCACATTTTCTATGGGAGTTGTGACTTCGGGAAATCGTCTTCAGCCTCGTGTTTTGCCCCTTCGCTATTTATAATAGAAATCACGCTAAAATAATGGAAAACACGTAAGTGCTTAAGTACCTTTAGA
Source organism: Dryobotodes eremita (assembly GCA_917490735.1). Taxonomy (NCBI): domain Eukaryota; kingdom Metazoa; phylum Arthropoda; class Insecta; order Lepidoptera; family Noctuidae; genus Dryobotodes; species Dryobotodes eremita. The sequence continues at coordinate 22,878,132 of OU823249.1, read as the reverse complement.
GGAAGGCTGGAGCCTGTCATACCTATATTAAATTATTTAAATACGTGTTATTTTCAGATTATCTTGAAGACACAATGTTTACCACGTTAGAAGACAACTTTTTCTGACTCGTACTGCGTGAGCGGTGGGGCCCGTTATGTTTTTTACATCTATAGTTGGTATTTTCAGGTAATATAGGTAGTATAAGTACACAAGTGTTCATAATGTTATTGATGTTGATTTATATGTTAGTTAGTTAGTTGTTATTTCATATTATGTTAATATTGAAAACAAATGGCATAATAATTTGTGATAATTCTTGTGAATCTAACGACATGGATCAGCAAGGAAAACGAGGGCCTAAACCAAAGGTTTCATTAGAAACGCAAAAATTAGTAATTTCAGAATTCAAAGATGACTTTTTTAAAAATATTCCTTCCGCAAATGACTCAATTTATAAACAAATTCAAACACGGTTAAATTACAAAATGAGTATTAAATCAATCATATTAAGCATAAAACGAAATTACGAATACTTTTTTGGTGTTGATAAAAAAGAAATAATTCGTAATAATGATTCTAATTTGATAAATCAAAAGTCTACATCGTCATCAAACGAAAGCATTAATAGTGTTTCGGAGAACACCAGTACGCATACATTTTATATGGATACAATAACTTGGGATAGTATTAAGCCTCAAAGGTATTTTTATCACCGAAATAGCAAAATCGCCCCTGGTAGTCTGTATAATGTCAGACGTAAATTAAAACCAAACCAATGGACTAATGTAATTCAAATGCATCTATGGAAAGAAATAAGATCTTTATGCACTTGGTGTTTTAAAAATAATATTGTGAAAGACAATTACGAAATCAAATGCACAGGATATTGTAATCAATGTCACGCAAAAATAATTATAACAACTAACTTAGAAACGGAAAATTTAATTAAACTAGAATGTTGCATAATTAATGAAAATAAAAAGTACTCTCATAACACCAGTAAAAAAAACCGATTACGGTATTACCAAATAAGGGAATTAGGTGAAAAATTACAACACGAAGCAGCAGCTTCTATAAGATATAAATTAGCCTCAACTTTAATGAAGAAAAATGACAAGGAACCTCCAGTATTGCCAAAATTACAAACACTACATCGAATTAAACATGAAAATAAAAAAGTTGATGTTTTCCATCCCAACCCAATATTGTCACTTACTTGTATGTGTGTTTCACCACCTTTTGATAAATGTGTTAGATATGTTTCTGCTTTTCCATTTTATACATTTTACTGGACGGACGATCAAAAGAATTATTATAAAAAATGCCAAAAAGAGTTTAATTATATTAGAGTTTCTATAGACGCAACAGGTTCTATATTTAATAAAAATCTTCGGCCTGTCGTCAATGAACACACACAACTATCTCAAGAGTCGCAAAGTCCTATATTTTTGTATGTTATGATGACAGATACAACCGTTAAAAGTAGCGTGCCAATTTCACAGTGTATATCAGAAAGTCACTCTTTAGATACTATTGCTAGCTGGTTACAATCTTGGTTGGCTAATGGAAAACCTCCAAATGAAGTAGTAACTGATGATTCCGCAGCTTTAGTAGGTGCGGTGGTAAAAGTATTTTGTGGTTATAAATCCACCTCTGACTACTTAAATACATGTTTTAATATTTTAGAAAATAGAACCAAAAAAATTCCAACCTGTTATGTTCGCCTTGATACTTCGCATTTCATAAAAACATTGTACAATCAAAGTATTTTCAAAAATATAGACACTAGAGTAACAAAATTTTTTGTTGATTGTATGATTCTGATTAAAAAATGTGTTTCATACGGAGAGGTAAAGAAAATTATAGAAAATGTTTATATTATAGCAAATAATAAACACCGCGGCAGTAGAAATGGAAATTTAACACGGTGTGAAACGGCGATTTTAGAATTAAAAAACCGGATCAAAACTAATTTGCAGGAATGTGAAATACAAAATGTAGATTCGGAAAATCACGTTCCAATTAAACATTCTTTATGGGAGGGATTAGATAAAGAAGAAAACCCGCTTCTGAAAATGTATAAAGATCTTGAGGAGAAAGAAGATTTAATTAAACAATTGTGTGATCAAGAAACTGAAATCGAAAATATTTATTACTTGCCGGAAATAAAGGACACTTTGATTAGGATTCTTAAAAAACTTCCACTATGGGGAAATATAATGATGACTTATTTTAACAGTAATTATTGTACTCCAACCAGTTCAAATGTAGAAAGTTATATGAAAGACGTAAAAAAGTTATTTTTTAAAACAAATTCAAATAAGTACCGCGTAGATGAGTTTATTATTAAACACGAGCCTTTGATAACCGGTTCCATACGCTTAGCCAAAAGTGACTTGATTGATGTTCAAGAAGGAACTGAAAATATTGTCGATGAAAAAAATGAAATAAGTGACCATAACACACCACAAATAAATACTCTCGTCAATGATGAATCATTTTATGAAAACTCAATTTTTAGGAGCGAACCAAATTATATTGAAGACTGGCGGGGACTGGTGTCTAAACAGAAGAAAAATAAAAAACGAATCAATCGTCGTACAAAATTACATATTTTACAAAACGGCAGTGTTTCTACTTCAGGAACATACAGATTCACGTTTATTAATACGTGTGCTTTTGATTCCGTGGTCCAAAGTTTTTCAATTGCATATTTAGATAGACCTAATATTAGAAAATATATCAATGATAAAAAAAACGATCTTTCACAACTGACCAGAAGTTTGATCACGTATGACAATCTAAAGAAAATCACTAAGAAGGCTAGAAAACCAAAAGATATTTACACTACTCGTTCTAAGGTATTGGCTAAAATATATGATACTGTGGAATCCGATTTTAGTAGTTGCAAAAATTGTGAGTGTAATGTAACTTTTATAATAGATAACATACAAAGTTATGGTTTTTATAGTGCTAATAGATACTTAAATTGTACAAACCAGAACTGTGAAATCAATAAAGGTTCTGGCACAAAATGTAGTTGGATTCCAATAAATGTAAACATATTGACGACTCAAGGTATTGGAGCCCTTAATGAAGCTCTATTAGTAAATGATACTGAAAGGAAATGTAAATACCAATTATGTAACGGTAAAAACGCATACAAATATGAAGTACTAGACTTCGTATTTATTGAAATTAATACTTCAATTGAAATAGAAATTGATGAAATTCCTAAAGAGATCATAATAAACGGTGACACCTTTAAAATTCTGTCGGTAATAGATTTTACAAATGGTGAATCAGGACGCATGGGGCATTACAAGTCAAAGTGCTATCGATTGCTAAAGAGAACTTGGAACTGCTATGATGACCTTAGTAAAAAAGTTTGTAGTAATTCCCAATATACTGTACCACACTGCATTATTTATACGCGAATGTAAGATGAAGATCGGTCCTAACTTGTTAGTTCCTATTTTGTTATTGTTTGTTTGTTTTTTTTTTGTTCTTGTAAAAGTTATTTTATTAATAACTTACAGAAATGTGATTATAAACTGTGATTGTTAATTTGTAATTACTATAGGGTATTTAATATTAATAAAAAAAACGTGATTATAAACTGTGATTGCTCAATTTATACTTATTTGTAAGATAATTTTATTGTGATTAAAACGTTGTAGCAGTAAAACAAAGTACAAGTACCTACGTGTTATATTTTAGAAAGTTTTACCAATATTTGGCTAAACATTTTTTTATATGTATATTATATACAATATTAAAACTACAATTTTTTCTATTTACATTGATTATATTATGAATGTTAACAAAAGCTGTGAACTAGTTAACTAGAATTCTGATTACTTTGGCCCTTTAAATAGTAATAAATAACGTAAGTAATTAAAAATGTTTTTTATTGCTAAACCTTTCATTGATGAAACTATTGGAAAGAGTTTTAAAAATTTGTATAACTATGTCACAGTACTAGTTTTGACTGGTTATAAGTTTTGCCTGCAACATATATACAAAAAGAAACTGTATAATTTCCTTTTTACAATTTTTCAAGATATTAATTTTATTGGCTGCAAATGACTGTTTTTATTCAGACAAACACACAATGCAATGAAGTAATAGACTTCATTTACGCTTAAAGTTTCATTCATTTATTATTATTTATAAAATATATAATAATGCATTTAATCGAAAGTTTTTGACATGTGAGAAAATACCATAATTATTTCCAATAACATGAAGTCTACAATTAGAAAGTTTAATATTTTTGTCCAAAAACATGTGTCGACGACTGTACCCCATTTTACGTTAGTATGTAGAAGTTTACATTAAAATTTAATGGTTTTCTAAGTCAAAAGTCAAGCAAAAATTGGACTGATATTGGGCACTATTTCAAGCACAATTTTTTGAGACGTAAATTGTACCTATAGCTCGTTCGATATTCGCGCACTGAGGTGAGTATGCTGGGCGTAGAACCTACGCCCAGCATACTCACTGAACGAAGCCTATAACTCCGAAGTTATTCGAGCACTGTTTTTTCTTTTTGGGCACCGTTTGGCACTATTTGGGAACTATTTTTTGAAGTATGAATTATGTTTGAAGCGTATACAGATTCTCCGGACGGAGGTGAGTATGCTGGGCGAAACCTTCGTCCAGCATACTCATCGAACTATGGCTATAACTTCGCAAGTACAAGAGCACTATTTTTTTCCTTTGGGCACTATTTAGCACTATTTCAGAACAGTTTTTTGACATTCATGAAATATCAGGATTCCATGGTGAGTATGCTGGACGAAGGGACACCTACCGCGCCGCCAAGCGTCGTCCGTTCGCCGCTTAATATATTAACTAAAATGAAGGCAAAACCATATTGCATTGCATTCGGCTGCTTAAATTATAACAAGGATCCGAACACCTCACGTTTTTCACATTTCCAAAGGACATCGGAAGGTAAAGGTTTCTTTACCACGTCACGGCACGTCTACCTATAAGTAATTAGTAATTAGGTAATACCTACCTACCAAATGTTTACTTTTACTATTTTTATTATTTTATGTCACCCGTATATACGTAGTTAGAATATTAATTATTATTATTATAGTATAGTTAGGTACTTACAAGGTCTGTTTACCAGGGCAGGTTTAGCTATGATAATTATAGGTAGGAAAGTACCAATATAAATTATATTTTTGTTTTGGTGGATATCTACCATGGACTAACTATAACTAAATATTATGTAGTAAGATTTTAATTATGTAGAAACATGGTACTCGTACATACTTTTTTATTTGCCCAATTACATAGGTACTTCAGTACCTAGCCTATGTTTATTTGAATCGTCATTTGTTCACATAAGTAGAGTAATGGGCACATAATATTCAGATTAATGATTTTTTTAAAGACGACAACCCTTTATTTTTTTTTCATTACACCCGTGTTCCTTCAGTTGCCTGTGCGCCAGGGCCAAAGACGACAACCCTAACGTTGTCAGCAGAGATAAGAGTTACGCGATAGAAAGAGAGGAAACTTCTAGGTGAATATAACTGTAGGCAATAACCGCTGTGCGACCTGAATTGCACTTTATTGTGTCGTAGCAAGAGTTGCTATTTATTTAAATGATTTTACAGATTAAATCTTGTATACTTGTACTATTATGTATTCTATGGCCCAACAGACGGTGATGTAAGTAAGTATTAAATGTTTCTATTCAACGCTGGCAGAAATACGAAATAGACGTAGCAAGAAACGCGGCTTTCAACGTTGTCAATCCCTCTTTATCGCTGTAGGTCCTCGTCAGTGTGCACAATGAAATGGCAACAACAGTACGATAAATAATGTATAAATATAATGTATGAGAATTATAAATATATATTTTTTCCACTCACAAACAATGCACCGGCCATCATATCTTTTCATTTAGTTGACTGATAGAGAATGCCTTTAGGCGTTAAATCCGCTTTTATACCTTTCATGCGTACGAAGTTTAAAAATGAAATGAAATGGTTACCTTGGTAGTTGAGAAACAGCTCGGTAAAGGGCGGTATCCGCACCAGGTAGTGCAGCACTCCGCCCGAGTTGGAGTACAGCGACGCGTAGTGGTGCGGCTGGCGCGACAGCAGCGGGCTGCAGCCCTCGCGCCGCGCCGCCTTCAGGTCCTGCGGCCGGCCGCGGCACACTCTCAAGTTAGGCACAAGGTATTCAAAAAAATACACGATTATGGTTCATTTTTCTATTAATCATGGTTTATTCTTGGTTTTGGCGTGAGACTTCGGGGCGAAAACCGAAACCATGAGCGTTGAGTGTCTCTACACTATGTTGTGCAGATACTTTTTTTTATTTTGCCCAACTTTATTTGTTAATCACCAGCAGCAACAATAAATTATACTCTATTTTATTGTTCTTGAAGTTTTGGGCTCAATTATGGTGAGTACGAAAATGCATTTGTCAAACCCCGCATTAAAATGTAACGGAATTTTAAGTTTTTGGGGCACAACATCTATTTTTTTAAGCAACTTTGTTTCACATAGATTTATGAACAGAGAAAAATATACAATTGTTAATTGATATGATTGAATTTCAATCTAAAACCACCACAACAACAGATATGTAACAGACATACTAAAAGTTACTCACATTATAAATACTAATATAATGCTGCTCCCTATTTTTGTTCTGTATCGCCATGGGCCTGCTGAGATCCCTGAACGACGCCGGGTCATTGAGGTCCAGTATCCTGGAGGTATAGTCAGCGATGACGAAGGGCAGCACGGGGTACTGCATGAGGTCGTTGTAGGAGCGGCCGCCGAGCCCATTGAGACGCATCAGGTACTCCCAGTTCGTGATGCTGCCGTTACGCCATTGGGTCATGGCGTCTGTTAAGGTGTCGGGCTCGATTCTAAAAGGGTTTTTAATGGTTGTGAGAATTCGATGGGATATATGATACATACATAAAAAATATCAGATCAACATATTTTAGGATTTGCATGAATAGTTTTTCTTTTAATACGTTTTAAACGCTTTAGTCAATGGTCTTCAGGGTGTTAATTAGAGATGTGACATGAATGGCAGCCATAGCTTTAGCTAAGCCGAAACTTAATTTTAACTTATAATTTATGTAAATGACCACTAGCGATTCGCAAGTAAGTTCCGAGCAACGAAAACCTGCTAACGCGCGTGGATGAAACGTGTGGGCTATGACAGCGAGCAATACATAAGTAGAAAAGAAACATATTACAATACTGACCAATGTCACAGTTCTAATAGTCACATGTTCAAAGAATATAAAAGTATTTTCACATCACCTGTTCGATAATGTCCAATTATATATCATGCAAAACTAACCTTATACGTAATTATAATCCTGGGGTCAAGCCTGGCAATAATATTGTACTGAATTTCATTATAAACCGCTGGTCGAAAATGTGATTTAAATTTGGAACCTCAACATTCGTATGAAAACTTACATATTTTATTTATTTCAAAATTCGTATTGCTTTTTATTACCTCGCAGACTATGTGAAAAGGTGTTCTCGGGTAATAGTAATAGTCCATTTATTTGTAAAAATATTGTAACAAAGATGTTACATAATGTAGTTTTTAAAGTTCATAATATTCTGCCGTTTCCGGCGTACAAATTCATTTTCAGGGTTTTGGTGAGTTTGTTAGATATAATATTGAAATAAATAATTTAGGATAATATCAAATATTAGTAATCGAAATGTAAAATAGATTACATTAAGTTAAAGAGATAATAAGAAGAAAACATCATAATTATTAATTTCCTGATATTTAAGTCAACTTTTCATTCATAAAATCATTAGTTGGGTAGTAGCATTGACTTGAGAGATAATTGAGTAATTTACATTTAATGGAAATAATATTATTTGCATAAAACATGGTATATAAAGTTGTTTTAAAAATACATTATAGAGCATGACATGTTTTGCTTATATCATAGCATGCTAATATTATAGGTTACAATACAAAATGTTTCCCTTCAGTAAATTATTTTATGCTGTAAAAATTATTAGCGTTTAACCATTTATGTAGTTTTTTTTTATGTCCTGAAGTTAAGAGTTTTAAAACATCTGGTAGTTTATTATAAATTTTGGTTGCTATGGCAAATTATATTATTAATTATATTATTTAAGTAATTATTTTCCTTTATTTCATATATATACATATAAATTATATTTTTAAATATTAGAATATAAAAATATAAAAACATTTAAAAATATAAAAAATAGTGGCCCACCGGTATCGGGAACAGGGTCCAAGCCACCGGCGGTCAGGGCTCCAGAGAGAGAAACCTCCTAACAATGCGGGCCGTGTCCAAAAGTACCGCCTTCTGAATCAAGCCCTTGATCCAGCTACCCAACGAGAGCCTCCTCAGGTGTTGGTCGAGGCTCTTGGCTATTAGTCCATTGGCTGTAACGACTATCGGTACAATGATCGCTGAGTCCACATCCCACATGTCGACAACCTCGCGAGCCAAGTCAAGATATTTGATTTGTTTATCTTTCTCGGCTATCACGAGGTTCCCGTCATGCAGGACCGTTATGTCAACAATCATTGCACGCCGCTCTAATCGATCCACCACCACTATATCAGGCTTATTGGCAACAATAGTCCTGTCAGTGATGATGGATCGATCCCAGTACAATGTGATATTTCCATTTTCGAGAACTGGGTCGGGCACATACCTGTAGTACGGCACTTCCGGTTCTACAAGGCTGTATTTGAGAGCAAGTTGCTGATGGATAATCCTGGCTACAAGGTTGTGTCTATGCAAGTATTCTCCGTTAGCTAGACTAGAACATCCGGAGATAATGTGTCTGATTGATTCACCTGGACGGTGGCATGCCCGACAAATGTCAACCGTGCCGTCTTTCACAATAAATCTCCGGTAGTTGTTTGTCATCATAACTTCGTCCATAATTGCACAGACAAAACCTTCGGTTTCTCCAAAGAAGCCACCGAAACGCAACCAGGCTACGGACGCTAGTTGATCTATATCGGGTCCATGTAGGGCCCGAAAAAAGCGTCCGTGAAGCTCCTTACTCTGCCATACTTCCATGCGATCATTAGTGTCAAGCACTACTGGCTTGTGCCAGTTCTCTTTAGCCAAGGAGAGCGGGGTGAGGCCCTTGTCCACTTTGACCACATCTCGATGCATCCCCACGTCGGCCTCTAAGAAATATTCCCTGAGACTGCATATCTCGCAATTGTGGAGGTTTTTAGCATTTAAAAAGCCTCGACCTCCACATTTTCGCGGGATATACAGCCTCATTACCGATGACCGTGGATGATGCATTCGATTTGCAGTCAGCAGTGTACGGACCTTCCTATCCAGGGCGTCGAGTTCGGTCTGAGTCCATTTGAGTATGCCAAAAGAGTACATCAAAACCGGCATGACCCAACCGTTAAAGGCGCGTACCTTGTTTCCGCCTGATAGAAGACTATTAAATACTTTTTTCAGGCGGCTAAAGAAGCGTTCCTTTAACGATTGCTTCATCTCAGTATCATTGATGCCCAATGCTTCCGACATACCCAAATACTTATAGGTTTCGGATGCAGAGAGGGTTCTAAGGTTTATAGAATCCGAGAGTTGGGTTCCGACGGATTCCACAATCTCCCCTCGCTTTACATGCATGACCGCACATTTGTCTACACCAAATTCCATTCTGATGGCGCTACTGAAAATTTCAGTTACTTTCAGTAGCTCCATCAGTTGCAAATTGTTGGAGGCAAAGAGTTTTAGGTCATCCATGTAAAGGAGGTGAGATATAACCTGACCACCTCTCCTCAGCCGATAGCCTAGACCTGAATCTTCCAGCAGTGTGCTAAGAGGATTCAAGGCTAAGCAGAACCAAAGCGGACTCAAACTATCACCCTGAAATATGCCGCGCTCGATCCTTATTGGTTCGCTATTCCTCTGGATATTTCGACATCCTGGATAGTGAAGGACCGTTCTCCATTGCCCCATACATGACATCAGGAAGGTGCGCAGAGTTGCATCTACTTTATACAACTCCAGCACCCTCATAAGCCATGTATGTGGTACCGAGTCATAGGCCTTCTTGTAATCTATCCAACATGTCGAGAGATCCTTTCGGGAACGACGAACTTGTTGGCTAATGGCCATATCAATGAGGAGTAGCTCCTTAGTACCACGGGACCCGTTCCTACATCCATTTTGAGAAGGAGACATGATAGAGTTGGTGTCTATATGTTTGTTTATTTTAGCTCTCAAAATGGATGTAAGAACTTTATAGACCGTCGGTAAACACGTGATCGGTCTATAATTTTTGGGTTCCGCAGTGCTACCTGATTTATGGAGCAGGTGGGTAACTCCTGTTGTTAGGAACTGGGGTAGCGAACCAGACTCCAAAGCAGTCTGGTACTGAGCCGCCAAGCGAGCGTGCGACCCAACGAACCATTTGATCCAAAAGTTTTGCAGTCCGTCCGGCCCTGGAGACTTCCAGTTAGGCAGCGGACGGACTGCACGAGTTACATCTTGGGGGCAGATGGTAATAGCCCCCATTTCTGGTATTGGATCGCAAGCTCGCTCAACTCTCCGAGCCCAATCGCCTTCGGTGTGACTGACAGGCACCGACCAGATATTGCGCCAGAAAGAACACATGGCATCATCATCTGGCAGGCACGTGTCAGCCACATCTTGATCCGGTCGCTCCCAACCCCTATAAACCCACCTTTGATCGCGTTGGAAAGTACGATTCTGAGTGTATCGCTCCACTCGCCGCTTATACCTACGAATACGGTTTGCCCATGCATACACTTTCTGCTTCAGGAAGTCGATGCGCTCTGTGACACAGGACATATAATCCTGAGGGCTGATATCAGTCCCTGCGAACGCGCGTCTCACAAAGCGCATCACTCTAGGGCGAGTATTGCCCTCCCTGAAGCAGATTAGTTTGCCGATGAGCGCTCTGGCCCCACCAATACGGCGTTCAATTCTGCACTGCCAAGCTGGTACGGCTGGTTTCGGTCGTGTAGCTCTAGAATCAGTAGAAAATTTGACGTGAGCTACACGACATGCCGCTACAGCCGCGCAGTACAGAATCGAATGAGTATCGGTGAGGTCTACGCAGTCATCAAAATAATTTGATAACTGCGCATCCAGGACCGCCACCAGCGCCCTATTTTTATTATGCATGGGCAAACGAGGTAAGCGTGGTCTAAGTTCGGGCGATATGAACCGATATTCTCGAATCGCATCCTCCAAAGCACTCCTCAATTCCTCATTGCACTGGGTACTTACGTTTGTAGCCCTGTCATCAATCTCCTCGTCTACTTGACTCGTGTTAGACTGTGGTAGTATTACAACAGTCTGAGACGAGGGGGCGATGACATGACTACTCTGCATTTCATTTCGCAGGCGATCAAGTACAGTGTCATCCAACATATGATTACGTTGGATGACCCGCACCTGATCCGACAGTCGTTGTGCCGAAACGTTGATAGCTGGCTCAAGCACCTGAAAAAGAGAGAGCATCCGGACACGGTACGCTGTCAGATTGTTTCCCCCCTCTGTAGCCCCATAGTATGAGCGCATGACGTTTTCATTGATGGATCGTGTCCATCTCATGCGCTGCACACTTCCGCCGGGAGCTGGGACCCTGTCAGAGGCCAGTGGGCCTCGAGGTCCTAAGCCGTCCGGCGGCCGGTGTCCTCCACGTCGACGAACAGGTGGTGGCGTCGTGGGCGGGGAGAAATACTCGTCGCTCGAGCTCGACGCAACTACCGCAGCCGGTGTCGTCACAGCGCTCACAGTGAGGCTGGGTACCGGCGGCGGCGAGGCGGAGCTGAGCGAAGAGTCCGGAGGTGGTGGGCGTGCTCGTAGTGCGGCCGATCTTGTCAACATTTTATCTTCATTTTCCTATCTTGTTTTCATGATTGTTTTATCGGAGGTGACAACTGTCATGTCACCTCCGATTCGGCAGTTTTTTATCAAATGTTTTTAAGTAATTATATTATTGTTTGTTTGTTTTTTTTTAAGTAATTATATTATTATAGTTTATTATTTCATCTAGGTACTCCAAACATGAACTTTGCGGCTATGTCTGGATACAACATCATTATACGGATCAAATTTATACTTATCGGTACACGAAAATACAATTTAAAAATTCAAAATTGCTGGGAGTGGTAATATTTTGTATTTTTTTGCATAATGGGACACAGTTGTCCAGTGAGTGCGCTCTACATATTGAGCGAATGCATTTCTTTTGAGCTCAAAACACTGTTGAGTTCTACAGAATTACCCCATAGCATTATGCCATAACGCAAAATTTATAAATCATAGCCATGGTATGCACATAGTGGCGCATCAACACTAGTCACACGTGTTAATATGTATAGAACGAACACGAATCTATCTACCTTTGTGCAGAGTTCGTCAATATGAGCTTTCCGGTTACAGTATTTGTCTATTGTTATGCGTAGGTGTTACTTTGTTCTCTCTCGATGAATAATCTACTGTTGTATTATAATCTGGCAGCAGCAGCAGCGCTCGTGCGTGTCGCTGAAGGCCAGCTCCACGACTCCACGGCAGAAACAGCTCCACGGCGCGCTCCTGAGGAATGTGTGTCCTCACCTGGCTGGCGGGTGGTGCGTGGCCGCCAGCGCCTTGAGGAAGGCGGCGCGCTCGTGCGTGTCGCTGAAGGCCAGCATGTGCGCGTGGCCCGAGCTCAGGAACAGCTCCACGGCGCGCTCCTGAGGAATGTGTGTCCTCACCTGGCTGGCGGGTGGTGTGTGGCCGCCAGCGCCTTGAGGAAGGCGGCGCGCTCGTGCGTGTCGCTGAAGGCCAGCATGTGCGCGTGGCCCGAGCTCAGGAACAGCTCCACGGCGCGCTCCTGAGGAATGTGTGTCCTCACCTGGCTGGCGGGTGGTGTGTGGCCGCCAGCGCCTTGAGGAAGGCGGCGCGCTCGTGCGTGTCGCTGAAGGCCAGCATGTGCGCGTGGCCCGAGCTCAGGAACAGCTCCACGGCGCGCTCCTGAGGAATGTGTGTCCTCACCTGGCTGGCGGGTGGTGTGTGGCCGCCAGCGCCTTGAGGAAGGCGGCGCGCTCGTGCGTGTCGCTGAAGGCCAGCATGTGCGCGTGGCCCGAGCTCAGGAACAGCTCCACGGCGCGCTCCTGCAGGCACCAGCGACGCGTCGCAACCTGCACCACAACACTCATTAGTGACCGTCAAGCTAAAACACATCCTGTATTGTTACACCAGTCAATAGTGTCATTCAGAAGGATCAAATTTTGAAGTATTGTCAAACCACAAAAACGGCACTTAAAAAAATCACGCTGTATACAACTGCGTATTTTTCAAGTGTTGTTTTAAGGTCGTCTAAGTTGTTACCTGCAGCACGTCCTCGAGCGCCCACGACTGCGCCTGCGGTGCGGCCTGCACCTCAGGTATATACAATCGATCCTTCCTGGCCGGCAGCGCGGGCGGCGCGTCGTCGGGCACGAAGTGGATGCACTCGTCCGTGAGCAGCAGCTCGCCGTCCAGCTCGGCGGCCACGGTGACGCACGTGGCGCGCGCCATGTGCGCCACGGTCTCGTGCAGCTGCAGGCGCGCCACCAGCCCGTCGCGCACGGCCCACCAGCCGCCCACCACGCGCTGCAGCGGCGGCGGCGCCGCGCCCAGCTCTGCGGGGGCCGCGTGGGTGAAGGCCTAGCGATGCCGCTGTCGCGCTCGGTCGCGAGACTGCTCCGCAGCCTTCCGGTTACTCACTTTCAACCAGTGTCGCTACCGAGCGCGACAGCGATATCGCTTATTTCTAAATAGGCCTTTAGACTGATGAAATGCGAGACATGTGCTCAACGCAAAATAAGGTTAATTAATGTACATTAATAATAAAATAATAAACGATATAATAAACCTCGTAAAAGCTGAAAAATATAAGCAGATTCAGTATCTTGACCTGGCTCGCGAGGTTATCGACAAGTAGGATGTGGATACAGCAGTCAGTGTACCAATAGTCGTGACGGCCAGTGGTATAATAGCCAAGAGCCTTGACCAACACCTAAAGAGGCTCTCGTTAGGCCTTCTTTTAGGCCTTAGGCCTAAGTTATCTTTGAGTATGTAAGGATCGTAGCAGGTGGCGTTCTGTAGTTTCTACCTACCCCCATGGGAAGATGTATGTATTATATTGATTTATGTATGTATGTATAATCATCTTTCATCAATTGCCTGATTTGAGGACCAATAAATATGCCCTCTTTTTTTATCACTCGGTTTAGGATTTTTTTCTTTCTAATATAAAAAGCCATCATCCTATCCATAGTTTTTACTAAGTTTTTCATGAGCCCAAGCGAGATCTTTTCGCCCATCCAGACCCACATGTGTAACACAACAGATGTGTGGGACGCACGCTTTGTCTTGTTGTGCGATGGTAAAGCCAAAATACTGTTCATATAACTTAGTAACTAATGGCGTCAAATTTCTTCGCTGAGTTTTAAAAGTAATGTCGTCACAAATGTGGCAAAACGTGTCAGGGTCATTATTACACTTTTTTTTAATTATTTTAGAATCACAACAGAACTCGGAAAACAGAAAACACAACTCCACTCTTAAAATAATAAATACTCTGAATGTGAAAATGAAACATAAAAATGGTTAATTTTCAATATTGTGGGTAGTGTTGGAACACAACAATGAGACCTGACCAAATCAAAATAAATACGGTTTTGGAATGAGGGTAGGTAGGTAATTCAAAATTAGTAAGCACCTTCCTTGTTACAAAATTTTGTTGACCAGTATTAAAGCTTGGTGTCGGTAAAAGTGCATCGTGTCAAACTTGGCTATTATTATGTAATTTTGCTATTTGCTATTTTATTATGTTTTTTGGCGCCACTGAGACGCGAGACCACAGTTTTTCTATAACATTTCTTCTGATACCTTTATATGGTACCTTAAATGTCTTTGCATAGCGTTCAAATTAAAAAAAAGAATATATATATATATATGGCTGATCTTTGTGCTGTACTAACACCTATTGATGTATCATCTACCCATATTTGCAAAAATAAAATTATTCTATTCTATTCTATTCATTTCATTAATAATAACATCTGTGTTTAGCTTTTACCTGAGTTCTGTGTTAAAAATATTTGAATTTGACAATTTCCGCTAAAATATGATGTAATCAGTTTTTATCAAATTGGCGCATGTAAATAGTGATAGTTATCTTACCAACTTTATGGCGATGCTGCGGCTTGAGGAATTTTTCGGCTATGTGCAGATGCGCGCGGCGCAGGCGCACGCGCACGCGGCCCGGGCCCTCCGTGGCGTCCAGCTGCCACGAGCGCGGGTACGAGCGCGGCGAGTGCCACACCGCTGTGAGGTCAAATCAAACAAATCTTTATTCTTCATGTCTGGCACCAAATTACCTGTTTTAGTACTAAGAGAGTAGGCACAAGTCACCTGAGGCCACACTGTACCGTGTTAGCCATCATTGCTTCAGTGTGAGAGAGAAATGGAGCTATGCCTAGCCCTTTTTAACAACAGATTAACAATGATGGCTCCTTTCGAAGGTCTAATTTCTCTAGAAATAAGCAGTACTTTTTACCCAAAAGTTTTATAATAATAATAATCATTTATTTAACAGAAAATATAATCCAATTTGTTAGTAATTAAATAAACAACTTAAACACTAGTTTGTTTGTTTCTAAATGCTTTTGACTGTGTGTACAGTCACCAAAAGAGATAAGTGACCAGGGTCGTCGGATATAGTTAAAGTTTAGTAAGAAACCAATGGATGTTTTCAAATTAAAATTTTATTACATTATAGAAAACAAACAGTTAATTTATCAAATAAAATTTCATTCGAAAACATCCATCGGTTTCTTACTAAACTTCAACTATATCCGACGCACCTGGTTCTCATCTCTTTTGGTACATAAATAATAAATGGCCCCAGTACTGCTAAATGCTCCATGAAGGCCTTGCGCTGCGAGTGGAAGCTTACCTTGCTCGTGTGTATAAGTGTCTATGAGGCGCTGCCAGGCCTGCGCCGCAGCGGCATGCTGCGCATGCGCTCGGCGCAGGTGCTCCATAAAAGCCTTGCGCTGCGAGTTCTGCGCGTCCACGACACCGCGCGTCACCGCCATCGCGCTCTCAGTCACCTTGTTGGCGAGTCCGTCCTTGCTCCACACCACTCTAAAGACAACAGTGATCAAACGTGAGAATGAACCACGATCTAAAACTAAAGAATAGATTTTATCATAATGAAGTTATAAAGTTTTGTCCCTTGAACACACAAATTACAACACAAGGTACTCGTACGTCAACGAGCGAAAATGTTAAGGAATTTCCCTAACGAACATAACAACAACATAACGTTAACGTTTTGTAAACAATCCTTTCCCACATACCACCTCACCGCATGCCACCTTTTCATTCAAAATGTTCCGTGTGGCGCCGGATGTAAAGAATAGCACCATCCCATTTCTTCGAGCGGGTGTCATGAAAGGCGACTTAGAGACTTACAAGAGAATAAGCATCACCGTTCTTTATGAATTTTAACACCATACCGCGATCGCCAACCCGCCTGCCATGCGTGGCGATTATGGGAACCCCTCCTCCCCTGACAAGCACCAAGAAAAAATGGCCTCTAGTGCCCGGCGGCCCGCTTACCTTTGGCTAAAGTAGCGGTCAAGGTTATGGTGAGGCAAGGAATGCTAAGAATCCCCGAAAGTGATCCGGCTACCACAATCAATCATTCATGTCGCAAGAATTGATCAGAATAATAACATTAAATACCCATTAGACACCACTCCCTGCCTTTCGCGGATCCCCACGGGTAGCGGAGGGTACCGTGCAGATGTGGTATGAGGCCGATAATGCCCTAGCCTGTCTGACCCAGAATGTACCCAGAATTAAACTTTATTCAGACGTACCCACCCACCCGTGTCCGAGCCTCGCTTTTCGTCCCTCGTTTTATAGGTGACGTAGCCCGGCTCCAAAGTATTCTGATCCGCCAGAATACTTGGCGACCACTGTGGGACTTATTTAACCCTGGGTGTGCCACTGAAGGAAGCTGTAAATGTCCTGGCCCGGAAGCGACGAATATCGTACCTACTCGGGTGGATATACGTACGAGGGGTGTTGCGGATACTCTCATCCGCATCCGCATTTGCAGAGCTTGTGCATCTATTTGGGCATCTGCATCCGCATTCGCATCCGTAATCAGCAATGCGGATATTAATGCGGATGCAGATGTAGCGCAGGTTGCGACAAGAAAGAAATTGGGTGGGGCTAGCGAGTGGATGATAGACATGAAGTCAGCACGCGCGATGCGCGCAGCGGCCGCGCCGGCTATTACTCATTATTAAACTAGTGTTCAAACAAGACGGTTGTTTCTTTCTCTTCCCGCTCTACATACATATAACTGGCGACGAGGTGTAAGAAGTTACGAGCAAGTACCAACGCGTAAAAAAAAAATACATACAATAATACGCAATTCTACAAGATCAACGGCGTTGATGACGACGTGAAGAGTGGAAAATTACTGTGCCATCTTACGGAGGAGTCGTATCGTCTAGTACTTAACCTAGTGTTTCCAAAGGAGTTGCAAACGCTGAGCTATGTAGACCTAGTAGGATTACTAGACAACCATTTTAAGCCAAAATAGTGCTCATTTGTGGACAAGGCGAAATTTTTTGGTGCCAGCAGAACAACAGGTGAAACCGTTGGAACCGATTAAGGGGTTTGGCAACTTGTTGCGAATTCGGCACCGCTCTAGAAACGAATTTGAGAGTTCGTTTCGTCCTCGGCTTGTGTGAAGGTCCAGAACGCGACAAGCTGTTCGAACAGACCCCGTCGACACTCGCGTTGTCGCGGGCTATTGAAATAGCGGAGTAGCCAGCGTGTGCAAAGGAGTAAATTAGGCAGCAGTTCGGAGGCCATTTCTATCAAAGAGGAACCACTACACCGCGCGAAGTTCGAAGATCAAGTCAGACGTGGACGTGTCGCAGGTGGTGTAGGTGCAGCAACCCGCCGCATAGTGGGCTGAAAATTGAGTTTCATAGACATAGGATTTTTGTTTCGAATTGTCGTTTTTTTTAATTGGAATCGCTTAAGGAAACCTTGATCTTGACACACACTTGATATGACGTCATAGAACATAGTGCAAGAAACACTTTTTTTTTTTTTTTTTTGAATAACTTGTATGGTGATGATCATAAAATGATTAATATCTCGGCTATCGATTGCGTGCGCAAATATTTGCTTTCACACAGTTATTCTCCTATTATTTTTTGTCAATTTATGATGTATTTCACTTCAATGGAGCATGCGCGATATCAGAGAAAAAAATGTTTTTCATTATTAATTTTATTTCTTCTTATTACGACGGTTATACATGGGCTTAGTTACTCATTTGAATAATATAACAGAGAAATCACAGCACAATAGCCTAGCTAGGCCATCACAAGCGGCTTTTTTTTCTAATCAATTTTAAAACTAGCAGGCAATGAGCAGCTTAAAATTAAAAGATAAAATATTTCCTTAATTTGTTAACAACAGATACGTCATTTTATCAGTAACTGACCCTTTTAGCCTATAATAATTATAGGTAATTTTAATGAATAATTAATCATTAATAAGTAAGTACCTAATGTGGTCACTCAGTAACTTATTATTATAATAAGGGCCGTTAGGCTGGTCGCTAATCATCAGTGATCGGAATAGGTAGAGCTAATACACCTAAAGTTCGAAAAAGAACAGAGGCAAAGTGGAGACTTCTTACGACAAAATATTAATTCGTTATTTTTATATTTGTTCTGGGTTTCAGAACATTACTTAAGGGTAGTATTTAAACGCAAATCAAAAAATATCCTTTTTCTATGCAATAAGATTCCGAATTCCCATCAAAATTACTGATTGCACAGCAAAATATTCAACTCAAAATATCACTAAACACACTACAATTTATTTTCGCAGCGTACAGCGATTTTTCCTAAAGCAAAAGCTTTTTCATCAACGTCACGTTTTACCGAAATCTAGGGTAATCTAAATATAGGGTTAGGGTTAATAAGCTGGTCGACGGAGCCCCGCTCCGCGGGGCTCCTATTTCTGTCTAAAGGGTTTAAAGGAACCTAACCAACCGAACCTCGGGATGCCACTGACGTCGACCATCTAGGGTTAGTATTTTCGGGAACATTTATTATGTTTTCGGAAACTTAGTTCATCACTCA
This sequence comes from Dryobotodes eremita, assembly GCA_917490735.1. NCBI lineage: Eukaryota > Metazoa > Arthropoda > Insecta > Lepidoptera > Noctuidae > Dryobotodes > Dryobotodes eremita. Next base: position 22,858,926 of record OU823249.1, on the reverse strand, counting down.
AAGCATTTTAATTTTACTGAACCTGACTTTATCTGATTTCTTCAAACTTGTTTTGGTATTGGTTTTAAAATGTGGTACTCGTTGGGAATAGAAAATAAATTCGGAAATAAACTAATACCAAATGGTATTAGCTCTTGGTATTGGATGAGAATAGAGCATTTTTACGACAAACGGCTGATCGGAGACAAATACATAATACTCACACGCTATGAATGTGAGTATTATGTATGTACGGTCTGGTTGATTTGCTGTGCAGTCAGTATTTAATTTGCTGTGCAGTCAGTATTTAAATGATGGAAATAAATTGATAGGTGATTATTTATTTGATGTGCAATTAATAATATCCCATTACTTAAGTACAACTAAAATTAATAAAATAAAACAACTATCGAATTCGTTTCCTGTTTCTGTTTAAAAAAAAAAAGAATATGCACGATTTTTATTGTTTAAAAAAAATAAAGGTAATCTCCTTATCTTCGTTTGAACGATGTAAGTAAGCGCGGGAACTAATGTAATGTACATAACAGCTTTAATTATTATAATATAACTAACAAGGTAAAGGTAAAAAAGAAACAATTTTATAGCTTTTCATACCATTTATTAACGCTTGGAATGCGAAACACCTCTCTCGCCCTCAACCCTTTTGTCATTGTTTACCAGTGACAAACAAAAGATAGAAAGAGACTATTCTGGGAAACGAAAACATGAGGCGGATCCAGTTCTTTACCTGAATTAATAACAATAGAAAACGTATCTACTGGTTTTTTGAGAACGATCTCCTTGTTTTTGAAGTCTGTTAAAAAGGAAAATTAATTCAATTAGTTTACTGTATTAATATCATTAATATTGAATGTACTTTAGTGATGTCCCGAAACTCGGAACAAATATTCCGAATAATTTTTTTTGTCATAAGGAAGTCTCCTCTTTTTTTGTCTCTGTTCTTTGAACTTTAGGTATATTAGCTCTCTCTATTCCGATCACTGCTAATCATTCTCTAGAATAAGAACCTGTAGGGTCATTATGCAGGTGCCTAACGAGTTATTATCATTTGGGTTTATCTACATAGTTCACTACAGATAAATGGTATTTAAAGGATAGTTTTAAAAACAATTATTTAGTCACATTGATTCTTTCTTGCGTTAACAGTTAAATTGTATTTGCAAAAAATGGAAATACAATTTCACAGTTAATGTAAGAAAGATTGACCCGCACCGAGGCGAAACCCCGCATTAATGTGCCCGGGTAAAAACACCTCCTAGCCTCCCTACTAGCTTGGCACCTATCACAAGTAACCTTAAGAGACTCTGCACAACTGGAACACACCGTGACATAATTATGAGAATACTTAACCGAAGCATATCATGCATGCTGTAAACTAACGGCGCCACAAACCAAGGCCGAGAGGAACCCCTGGTGGGACGCTGAAGTTAGTAAACTCAGAGATGCACTACGTAAGCAATTCAACAGAGCCAAAAACACCAGACCCCCGGGGGCCTGGAAGTTATACAAAGAGACCCAATACACATACAAAAAGAAAATCTGAACTATAGATACTGCCAGGAGAACAGCATGAAAATAATGTTTACTTCTAAGAAAATCTTTTAAGACATTTTTACACGTCAATATTTTGTTGGTCAATATTTTAAAACTAGATGGCGCCGGCATTTCCTAGCTGACTGTTCCCTGTGAAGAAATGCCGAAACATCTCTTTTAAAGTCCAAAAAATATATTATTAGGATTTTATGTGAGTGTAACAATGCAGGGCCATGTCCAGAAGGGCCTTTTGCAGAAAGAACCATTGCAGCTTTGAGTTGACCTGTCCCAACAGACGGCATGCATGCATCAGTCATCGTGTAGCTCAACCTTATTTTAGGGAGCTCAACGACCCATTACACGACGCTACCAGATCTGAGGGACATTTGCGTAGGCCATATATAAAATACTCAAAACAGCCAAACAGTTATAAAGTCTGCTTGGTACACACATTCACAGTCAGTTTTCTCTTTAAATGTCGTCAAAAATACTCGTAGTTTGTTGCTTGGGGGTACATTGGAGTAGCTTAATTATTCCCAAGCCTTTTTGTCATCCAAGTAATCTTTAACTTTATATAAACCTTTTTGACAGAGTTTCTGTTTAATAAAGGATTTAAATTTATTGAGGCTCAGTTCTTTAACATGGCATGAGAGTTTGTTGTAAAAACGTATACTTTGGCACTTAAAAGAATTACAATTTTTTTGTTTGGAGTCTAGTCGTGGGCACAATAAGTAAATCTTTGTTTCTAGTATTTACGTTTCTAGTAGAGATGTATTGATGATTTTTATCATTATCCTACTAATCCTACTATAATATTATAAATGTGAAAGTGTGGATGTTTGGATGTTTGTTACTCAATCACGCTAAAACGGCTGAACGGATTTGGATAAAATTTGGCACATGGGTAGACTATGACCTGGATTAGGACAATGGATACTTTTTATCCCGATATTCCCACGGGATCAATATTTCTGCAGGTGAAACCGCGGGCGCAGCTAGTAATTCTATAAATAAAAATTTTATACGGCCCCGAATCATATTTAGTTCAACATACAACATGTCATACATCATGTGTGTGTGGTCATGTCTAACTATGTATCAAACAACGGGTCCTAAGCGAAACAATCAACATAATTACTCTTTTTAACAATTATGTACCTCTTTGTATGTAAATTATAAATTATTAATCGACCGGACAAAAAACCTATAAAAAGTAAAAAATAAAATTTCTGGTCCTTTAACTTTAATATTTAGATACGTAATTAGTAATATTTTGTGATTCGTCGTCGCGTCCGGGACCCGCTTAATAAACAAAATAAAAAACCGGCCAAGTGCGAGTCGGACTCGCGCACGAAGGGTTCCGTAAACAACAGTAGGTACACAAATTAGGTGCCTACCTGTTACCATTTATTGATATCGAGCAAAAAAGGGCAAAAACATCGCGTTTGTTGTATGGGAGCTCCCCTTAAATATTTATTTTATTATGTTTTAGTATTTGTTGTTATAGCGGCAACAGAAATACATAATTTGTGGAAATTTCAACTGTCTAGCTATCTCGGTTCTTGAGATACAGCCTGGTGACAGACAGACAGCGAAGTCTTAGTATTAGAGTCACGTTTTTACCCTTTGGGTACGGAACCCTAAAAACTAGCTCCGCGCGCACGAGTGTCAACGCCGTCTGCCCGCTCGGGTAAGCGCAGTCGGGAACCTGCCCCCGCGCGCTCCGCACCCGCTACCGATCAAGCCCCGCCCCGCGCGAATTATAATTATTATTTACTTAGGCAACTATTACATATTTATTATTAGAAAATAATGGTTCACGGTTTATGTTTGTGAAATTATTATTTTTATTTTATTTTTATATTTGAGTTGATTGAATGAAAAGTAAATTGCGGTTTACGATTTATGACGTATAAAAAAAAACTACTTACTAGATCTCGTTCAAACCAATTTTCGGTGGAAGTTTACATGGTAATGTACATCATATATTTTTTTTAGTTTTATCATTCTCTTATTTTAGAAGTTACAGGGGGGGGGGGACACATTTTACCACTTTGGAAGTGTCTCTCGCGCAAACTATTCAGTTCCCCCAGTTAGTAAACCTCAATACCATTTTTGAAGACCTATCTATAGATACCCCACACGTATGGGTTGGATGAAAAATAAAATTTGAGTTTCAGTTCTAAGTATGGGGAACCCCCAAAATTTTTTGTTTTTTATTCGATTTTTGTGTGAAAATCTTAATGCGGTTCACAGAATACATCAACTTACCAAGTTTCAACAGCATAGTTCTTATAGTTTCGGAAAAAAGTGGCTGTGACATACGGACGGACAGACAGACATGAGGAATCCATAAGGGTTCCGTTTTTTGCCATTTGGCTACGGAACCCTAAAAAGGGCCTTGAATTGAGCCCTGGGGAATTCCCATAGTGACAATAGAACCGGAGGATCGCTGGCCGTTAACGCCCACTCTTTGGATCCCATTATCCAAATAAGAAATAAGAAGATACAAGGCAGTGTTTCTGACACCATAGTGATGCAATTTCCTGACGTATGTTTAATGAGAAACACAATCGGAAGTCACAAAAAATATCTAGGGCATCATGCGACTTCTTCTTCTACTTTTTTATATTTTGTTGAGTGCCTGTTACTTGTTGTCAGGCCTACACTGTCCTCCCATTATCAACATTGTAATTTGAGACATTGTAAAAGCCCCTTATTTTTAAAAGAGTAACCGTGGAATTTCTTACCAGCTCTTCTCCATAGGAAACAACCAATTGGAACCGTGCACCTAGCTTCTAACGTTTCATAAGTGCCCATATTGGTTTATGTGAAATAAAATATTTTGATTTTGATTTTCTCCCCGGCCTCAAAAATATGTGCAAGAAGCTGAACACCAGCGTCGGTAGTCGAGCGACCTCTTGTGAAGAAACCAAATTGTTTACTGTTTATTAAAATGTTTTTGCAATTAATTTAGCATCTATTTTTCAAATATTTTACTAAAGGTGGGTAGGACAGAAATTAGTCTAAATTTGGTGGGGTCTGATGTTCTGCTCTATTTAAACAAAGGTGTTCTTTTTCTACTCTTCACTAAGTCAGGAATTACACCACAGTCTATACATTTGTTAAAAATAATTGCCAATTCAGGCATGGCATTGAAAACAGCAGACAAATAATTAAGCCGCAAGGTTAATTAAGATGAGTATGAGTAGCAGCATATTGCAGCAATATACATACAAAAAAAAAAAAAAACTAACTTGGCAATAACCGAGCGCGTCCTGTTGGCCTGGCGGGCCCAGCGCTCCTCGTCCTGGCGCAGCAAGGCCGCGGCCTCGGGCGCCAGCGCGTGGCTGGGCACGCGCTCGCTGAGGCCGGCCTGCGTGCCCACGGCCCAGGCGCGCGCCCAGTCCGTGATGGGCAGCGGCACGGGCGTCGGCGCGCACTCCGCCGCGCCGTGGATGTGCTTGAGGATCGACAGGAGGTACACGGCTAGCTACGAGGGAAACGTACAAATAAAAGCCATTCGGTCTAGATGGTCGATGAATTGCAGCTATGTAAATAATAAGCTACGAGTAACTCTGGTCCAGACAATAGACCTAAGCTGAAGCATTGAAACATCGTTTATCAACTTCAAGACTAAACCGGAATAAACGGACGCAGCTTTCTTGTTACTTATGTGTCCATCGAAAGAATGATCGCTAGCTTTTATCACAATTTTTATCAATCACCATTCTACAGTAGTCATCTGCTAGACATAAATTCAAAAAAACAAAAAAAAAACCCAAATCTTCTTTCCTATATTCCAGTAGGTCCAAAGGTTGCCTGTAAGAAATGGCTTTGTACCTTAAGACCCCATCTTGTACACTTGTCTTAAATATGTTTGTCCTTTTTGTTTTACAATAAAGTGTTTCATAAATAAAACTTATCGATTACAAATTTAGAAGACCCGGACAACTTTGACTAATCCACTCTCAGTTTTAACACTCCGTACTATGCTTCAAGACAGACTGTTTATTTCACTGATATATATTCTACAGCTAATCTGTAATCGGCGTCACGTCGTGGGCTACAATATTGCCGATGAGTTGTGTATTTCTTATTTCATATGTGTGTCGTTCCATATGAATGAAATATAGATCAGAATACAACCAGTGATAGCCGTACCTTCCTGAGCTGCGCGGGCTCGGCTGGCGTGAGCACGTGCAGCACGTGCGCGGGCGCACGGTACAGCGCGTCCAGCAGCGCGGGCTGCAGCGCGCGCGCGCCGGCGCCGGGCGCGCTGCCCCACCAGAACAGCTCCTGCAGCGGGCTGGCCCAGTCCGCACTGCTGCTCACCCACCACTTGGGGCGGGACGCGTTGGACCCGCTCACAGCTGCAAATGGTACGGCATTTTTAGTTTTGTAAACATATACGACGCAGGTCTGAGCCTTATTTGCCTTCACCTCTGTGCATTTTGATACATTGTATTTTCCATTTCACAAAAATGTGCAAATCATGCCGTGCTTCACACTCCATATTGTAAACTGCGACCTGATTGTGACAACCACACATCACCTTCATTAGCGCGCTAGTACATCTCGCTTTGCTTATGCTTTGGTGTCACAATCAGTGGAGATGACTATAAACCATCTAGCGACGCTGGACATTCTTTGCAAGGTCTAAAGTCCCGGCATAACATATCCGTAGTTCCGGTTCACCTACCGGCTTACCATCTCCAAAGCTCCAGCTCAGCATCACCGAAGCTCAATCTGTAATTATCGGAGGCATCCGAACGCTAAGTTCCGGGCCACCGCCTTTCAGCAAATCCGGGTATCATCGAACTCCGCGTCGGGTAAATATTTTCCCCGCATAGCCACGTCGAGGCGACTACGGGTCTGGCGTCTGAAGCGTGACACACCCACTGCGGTCATCGTCACAGCAGGCTCAGCCAGGAAAGCACTGTGCTACTCCCAAGGGATTTAAATGAATTTTGTGACCATAAACTTGGGGTAGGTAAGTTTATGGATTTAAATCCTTTGGGAGTAGCACAGTGCTTTCAGGTGCTTTCTTTATTTTTATCGAATATACTTTTTATTATGCTGACAATTTAGGTGGTCTTATTCATCTCCACCACGTAAACCTTTTCGGTCACAATGGCAATGATAGACGTTGGAGAGAGTTTAGCGAAGCGAACGTTTTCAGCAATGTTGTATTGAATAGCAGGTGAGTTATGGCGGTGGGTCATGGACAGTCTGGGGCGGAATTTCCACTGAAGGAAAAACTGGCGTGGAGATTGTGACGGGATCACAGTTGCCGCCACTAAATAGCGACCGATAAACCACCAATGCCTAACGGCTCATGTGATGCCATATGCTGAGTTTGTGGGCCTGGATTTTATTTTTATGCATGGTAATCAGAGATCGGATATTTGGCTGCATATTTACCTAAAGTTAATTTTAAGCTATTATAGAAGCAGCTAAACTAAAATATTGTTTTTTTTTAAATTACGTGTTATTTATTTAAAATTAATGACTAACCCCCGATGCAAATATGTGTATGTAGGGTGTAAGGGGAGGGGTGGTGTGTGTTAGTTAAACCAAAAAAATATACTCGTATACATAGTTTAAAAAATAAATGTTTATTAAATTAAGTACTATATCCTGATTGGGCGAAAATATTACGTCGGCTTCCACCGGCTTACTTTAATAACTATCTTTTGATGGCTAGGATTTAGTGCGGTTTGGTCGCTGAAATTGACGTTAGCGGCATTTTTTCGATACAAAAGCGCATTCCGTATGAACCAACATCGCAACTTTAGGTGACTATGCATCCGAATATCCGATCTCTGATGATAATGCAAGAGCGCACACTTCAAGCATTGTTCGAGAATACCTGCCTGACGTTCGTATTACAATATTGGAATGGCCGGCAAGAAGCCCTGATATGAATCCAATAGGGCACTTATGGGATGAGCTGGAGGCGTGTTTGAACTAACCAACCAGCTCCAGAAACTTTGCAGGCGCTGAAAACTGACATCTTGGAAGCATGGAAGAAACACGTCAGTGGCATTCATTAATTCCATGCCGAACCGTATGACGGCCGTCGGAAATACTCTTGTACGTAACACAAATTACTTTATAAAAGTTTCCTCTCGGTAAATCATTGTTTTCTTCAAAAATTCTAAGCTAATTTTGCCCCGGAAAAACGCTAAAAGACGACTTATACCAATAGAACTGTTTTTTTTTTGTATTTCGATTTCAAAGGAGATTGTTCTGCATCCATACAATTTTCGTTCCAGAGCCAACAGCGAAGGAAAAATTACTTTGCGTGTTCTAAAATACAAATATATGCCAACGAACACAAAGTTTATTGCCGGACAACTTGCAGAAAGCATTCATTTAAAAAGAAAAAAGGATTTTCAGGATATATTTAGTAAGAAACAATCCTTTCAATACTTAGAAATACATGCTAGTAAATAACCGTCACTAATGTTATTTATTTTGCCCGCCTGTGGCAGTATATTAGGTCCATGGGCAATAACAATAACTTGACAGTTGAGTTAATTGACATAACATGACAAGGATTAGGGATGCCAATACATTAGATCCGTATCGATATATTTAAAATCAAAATCGATACCGTTCAGTACCCAGCGTGTTATTCTATTTGAAATATTACAATGCATCTCATTTAGGGCGTTTGTGCACTACCTCATATTCGGTTCGCATTCGTGATTCGTGTAAAAACGATTCGAAATAGCCTTTATAATAAATGTATGGTTGTTTGTGCACCGCTTCGTTTTCGTTTTTATCTTCGAGAATTTTTCACATCGAGTCAGTTTTTATGGATCGAAGGAGCCGTCACGCTTAATATAGGGAGTTTTGTGCACTTACTCGTATTCGTGTTTTTCATGAAAACTAATCGAATATAAGTGAGCGCGAAATGCTGCACACATTATGAACGCGATCTCTGCCTACGAACCTACGTTTTTGGTGAATTTTTAAATCTTGGATCGGTGTTCGTGGACTCTCGTATTCGTGTATTTAAAACGAATGATGAAAAAATCCCCAAAACTAATACGAGTCTACTACGAGTGAGTACGTCAGATGTTTGTTTTTTCTAGGGCCATTTATGACGATGTCTTTTGGAACAAACAAACGGAAATGACAGTGAGTGAGTGGTTTCAAACCCACTGTTTTTTCTTTATACTACCATTATTTAAAAATAAAGAACCCTTTAAACAAAAATATGCAGCTCGATTCAGGTGTCCGGGAGAGCATTTATCATAATTTTGGTTTTCACCCCGTAGTTCCTTATTTTCCCGGTTTACTTTCAAGCCTTGTTACTTACCTAACAGCAGCGTGGACAGCAGCCTTTCAAACAGTTGCGCATCAGCATGTAAGGGCTCTCTCGGAGAATGCGTGAGCAGGAAGTTGACCGCGCGCACCACTGTGGCCAGGTGGCGCGCGCCCAGCTCGGCGCGCTCGCTGCGCGACGAGCCGTCGCCGCCCAGCGACACCGCCGACGACAGCACTGCGGACGACACACGGTTGTGAAGTGTACGTTAGCTTAGGTTTTATTGTAAAGTATTGTTGGATACGCAGGGTATGAAAATGAGACGCAAATGCCGGTTGAGTATGGAATGCCTGTATTTTTTTTTAATTTGTTTATCGCAGGTCAATCTAGGAGGTTGTCGGCTCTCGGGGATCTAAACGCCAAGTCTGCGGCGTGGGGATCCCCGATCACCGATCCTAGGGGCGAGGTGTTGGAGGAGTGGGCGGTCGAGACCGGCTTGACCGTCCTGAACCGGGGCTCGGTGTACACGTGCGTGCAGCAGCCGGGCGGGTCCATAGTGGACGTCTCGTTCGCTAGCTCCGCTGTTGTGGGCCGTGTACGTGACTGGCGAGTTGCCGTAGAAGTGGAGACGCTGTCGGAACATCGATATATTCGATTCGACGTCTCCACCCATACTACGGGCGGCGGCCGTCCGTCGGCTCCGCAAATGGATGGTTCTCGCTGGTCGCTTAAGCGAATTGACAGGGAACTTCTCGAGGAGGCTGCAATAATCCAGGCCTGGGTTCGGGAGTCGCAGACGAAAGAACTCGTCGACGTCGAATCGGAGGCGCAGTGGTTCCGCGGGGCAATGACGCAAATCTGCGATGCGTCCATGCCCCATGTCCGCACACAGCCCACAAGGCGCCAGCTGTACTGGTGGTCCGCCGACATCGCGCAATTGCGCGTGACGTGCGTGGAGGTTAGGCGCCAGTACACTAGATACCGGAGGAGACGTCGTCGGGTTCCGGAAGAAGAAGCCGCGCTGTATGAGATGTACCGCGCGGCTAAGCAGACTCTGTGGCTGGCCGTCGGCGAGTCGAAAACTCGAGCCAGGGAGGAGATGTTGGCGACCCTAGACGGAGACCCGTGGGGGCGCCCTTATCGTGCGGTCCGAGATAAACTTCGTGCCTGGGCGCCCCCACTCACTGAGAGTCTGCAGCCTCAGCTGCTGGATGAAGTGGTCGCCACCCTCTTCCCTGCTAGAGAAGAGCATGTACCGCCGCCGATGGTTGTGCCCACAGCTGCAGAGTTGGATGATGAAAGGGTCGTTAGCGTCCCTGAGGTGACACAGCCGGAGATGAGGACGGCCGTAACGCGGCTCCGGGCCAAAACTGTTGCCCCGGGGCCCGATGGAGTTCCTGGTCGAGTGCTCGTCCTCGCTCTGGAAGAGCTAGAGCCCCAGCTGAGAGGACTGTACACAGCTTGCCTTGAGCAGGGCCAGTTCCCTGCTCAGTGGAAAACAGGTCGACTGGTCCTGCTCAGGAAGGCGGGGCGCCCAGCGGACTCGCCGTCCGCATACCGGCCCATAGTGCTGCTGGACGAGGTGGGAAAGCTTTTTGAGCGGATAATTGCAGCCCGCCTCGTCGGCCACCTATACAGAGAGGGGCCGGAACTGGACGACAGTCAGTTCGGGTTTCGGCATGGGCGCTCCACTGTGGACGCCATAATGCGGGTTAGAGTCCTGGCGGAGGAAGCGGTGTCCCGGGGTGGGGTGATGCTGGCGGTGTCCTTGGACATCTCCAACGCATTCAACACCTTGCCCTGGAGCTGTATTCAGGAGGCACTGTGCACACATAGGGTGCCTCCGTACCTCCGTGACATCGTTGGGGCTTATTTAGCTGAAAGGTGTGTCACCTACAGGGGACGCGACGGCGGGGGCCGGCGCGACATGTCGTGCGGTGTTCCACAGGGCTCGATCCTGGGCCCGCTCCTGTGGAACACCGGCTACGACTGGGTGCTGAGGGGCGAGCTCCAACCGGGTGTGGACCTGTACGCGTAGCATGACCATTATCACTTTTTACGAAATTCAGTACTTTATTCACGTTTTTCTTTTATTTTGCTTTTATCTCGAAAATGATGTGTCCTATCGCAAAAATTATGAAAATTTCGACCCCCTTTTATGAACCCCTTAAACCCCTAAAACTAAACATGTAGGTAATACTTTTTCACATTTTCCATACAAAAAGTGAAAAATTCCATTTTTCCATTCCATTTTTATACTTTGCGGCCGTCAAGTAAAAAGTTTTCTACTGTCTTTAGTATGGCGATTACAAAATCAAATTGTCTTCACTACCTTAGACAACTGCACGCGTAGCATGACCATTATAGAAACGGGTTTTGTCGACGGAAGAATCGACAAAAATGACGTTCCGTGATGACAGTACGACGGCAGCAAAGTAGAAAGAGTCAACTGCACTTTTTACGAAATTCAGTAGTTTGTTCACGTTTTTCTTTTATTTTGCTTATATCTCGAAAATGGTGTGTTCTATCGCAAAAATAATGAAAATTTCGACAACCTTTATGAAACCCTTAAACCCCTAAAACTAAACATGTAGGTATACTTTTTCACATTTTCCATTCAAAAACTGAAAAATTCCATTTTTCCATTCCATTTTTATACTTTGCGGCCGTCGAGTAAAAAGTCTTCTACTGTCTTTAGCATGGCGATTACAAAGTCAAATTGTTTTCACTACCTTAGACAACTGACAGTTGTCAGTGTGATTTTGACGTTTGGGATAGAAAACTTTCTTCTGAAATAGTCTACATATAAAAGGACCTAGACAACGATCGGTAAAACGAAAGACAAAATGACGGATTTTAGAAGGATTTTTACGGTGCGATGTCAAAAATAGAGAAACGAAATGTCACTTTGTATAGAAATAGCTATGTCTTGTCTTCCGAGAAACAGAAAGCGTCATGCTACGCCTGCTGACGTGTTACGCGGATGACACACTGGTCACGGCTCGGGGGAGCTCGCACAGGGAGGCAGCGTTGCTGGCAACGGCTGCGGTCGCGCAGGTAGTGAACCGCATATGGCGCCTGGGGCTGGAGGTGGCCCTCAACAAGTCGGAGGCTGTGGTCTTTCACGGCCCCCGGCGGGTGCCAACGTCGGGATCACACATCGTGGTCGGGGGGGCCCGAATTGCTGTCGAGTCTACCATGAAATACCTTGGACTGGTGCTCGACAGCCGGTGGGACTTCGGCCCCCACTTTCGGCGGCTGGCGCCCAAGTTGATGGGCGCGGCGGGCGCACTCGCAACGCTTCTTCCCAATCTGGGGGGCCCGAGCACCGCGTGTAGGAGATTGTACCTCGGGGTCGTGCGATCCATGGCTGTACGGGGCCCCGGTGTGGGCCTCAGACCTGACGGCCGGAAGCATCGCAATGCTGCGAAAACCGCAGAGGGAAATCGCCGTCAGGGCTATCAGGGGGTATCGCAAGGGTATCGGTATTTTAATCTCAAGGTTACAGATAGTTGCATTCCTTTTTTCAAGAAACATAAAGTACTAACTTTTCCTAGTATATACATTCTAGAAGTAGCTATATTCGTTAAAACTAACAAGCATCAATTTCCTGCATTGAATGATAAGAGGATGCGAACTACTGCCATGAGATCAAAATATCAGAGTCTATTGTGTACTGGTAGATATAACACTGCTTTGCTTAAAAAAAACATTATTGGTATGGAACCTATTATATTTAACAAACTGCCAAATTGTATTAAGGATCAGCCCTTAATAAAATTCAAGAAACTCCTGTCGTCGTTGCTGACAGAGAAATGTTATTACTCTGTTACCGATTTTATAAATGATAAATTGTAATTTACTTTATTTCATTTATTACGTAAATAATTTTAGACTTGATCTCATTTTGAATTTAAGTACCTACTTTCTGAATTATCTGTAAGTTAACCACTATATTTTTGTATGCCAACAGGCATAATGTACTGGGAATATATCTGAAACTAACACCATTATTGTAACACCTGCATTCTAAACAAATAAAGAAATTATTATTATTATCGCACGATCTCCTACGAGGCGGCTTGTGCGCTGGCCAGATCTCCGCCTTGGGACTTAGATGCGAGAGCCCTTGCGTCACTGTACCGGTGGCGCGAGGAGGTGCGGTCGCGGGGCGGTGGACCGATGCAGCGAGAGATCGAACTGCGTCGGTCGCAGCTCCACGAGGTCCTGGTGACGGAGTGGCGGGACAGGCTTTCACGCCCTACCGCCGGCCTCGTCACCATCGAGGCGGTCCGGCCGGTGCTCAAGGAGTGGCTCGGGAGGAGGCACGGCTCCGTGTCCTTTAGGGCGACGCAGGTGCTTTCGGGGCATGGTTGCTTCGGGAAAGACCTGTGTCGCATAAATAGGGAGCCGGACGCTCGGTGTCATCACTGCGTCAACTGTCTGGAGGACACGGCGTGGCATACGCTGGCAGAGTGTACCGCATGGGAGGAGCCGCGCCGTGCCCTCGTGTCAGAAGTCGGAGCCGACTTGTCGCTTCCGGTCGTCGCTTGTTCGATGGTCGGGAGCGCCGAGTCGTGGGATGCGGTGATCTCCTTTTGTGAAACTGTCATTTCACAGAAGGAGGCTGCGGAAAGGTTGAGAGAGGTCGAGGCCACTCTCCCGATCCGCAGCAGACGTGCCGGGCGTCAGCGGAGGGCGAATAACACTCTCTTCCGTTCCCCATAAACGGCGGACCTGGGGACGTCCGCCGCCCCTCATATTACAGGACCCGAGGCGGCGGCGCGTAGTGTTCCACGCGCGCCCCTATTGGACGTCGCGGGGGGAGTTTTACACCTCACTCCCCCCGCGGACTTGAGGCCCGCAGGAGCTGGCCGGCACTAGCCGGGGCTTGTGGAAGGCGCACAAGTTCCTATGATCCCCGGTGCAAGTGTGGGAAGGGAACACCGGGGTGGTATTTAGTCAGTAAGAGTCTGACAGACCTCTCCGCCCCCCCCCCAGGACGGAGGAGATCCATGAGGATTTTCCACCCCGGAACAAAAAAAAAAAAAAGGATGTTGTCGGCTGCTTAACCGGACATGCCTGTGGTTGCCTTAATAAATAAAGGCCCCCAGCCAGGGCTTACAAAACTTACAAACTAGGCGACTATACGCTAAGGGCACCCCCTGTGGAGTACGGACCTCGGCTTAGGGCGTCGCTGGGGAAGGGCAGGAAGGGACATGCTGGATCGGTATTATTATTATTAGGGGACGAATTTAAAGCTACAAGTTCAGCAGCGCGGGCGGGCGCGAGCTCGGGGCGGAGCCCACGTGGGGCGGGGCGACGGGGTGAGGCGGCGAGGGCGGCGGTCTATTTCTGTATGGAACTGATTGCCTTACTACTCTCCTGGAGAAAAGTAGTGGCTTCGTCGGGGTCGAAAATGCCTGAATTTAGAAAAGTCGATTTCTTATACAAAATCTCTTGCAAAAATTAATACATAATGAGTACATATAAAAAGTTAGTTTGATCACAATAATATTAAATATCCTACATACTATATTTTATCTGTGAGGATGATGTTCCGCTACAGTATGAGCATGATAAACGAAAATTACACATCTGTGAAATGTTTCATGGTGGTGCATCTAATTTGTATGATTGCACCACACGACGCTGCGTTTACTTAGTCCTAGATGTATTCAACACAACAGAGACAGTTTGTAATTAATAGTACGAGCAATACTTATAACTCAGCAGATTGAATGAATATACCTACCGGTAGTAAAGTAGTTATGTTTGGTGTGCGCGTTGTACGACGTATGCAGCTTATCCTCCAAGTGGTCTAGCTGCGCGTTGTACAGCGACAGTTGCGCGTCCCGGGCTACCCGCACCACGCGCGCGTCGCCCGACAGCTCGATGTATGTCAGCATGTGGTGGAGTTCGGATATCGTCTGGAATTACAATGATTTTATCAAATTCAAATTTTTTACTATCACTTACCGTAGCAATTCAAATGCAAACCTTACAGAGGTTGACAGTAAACATAACCAACTTTATTTACTTAACTAATTGACGCTTAGACCATCATAATATTGCGTGCATGTGTTATAATTCGCTACTTATTTGGATTCATACAGCCGACCGATTTACTCTAGCTCTAAGTAGAATAGATGGCAACTTGATAGCTGTAAACCTTATACCGATAAGCTCAAACAGTCAAACAGTATGTTCATCGTGCTGCTCGTATGTTATTTATTTCATTTTCTCACAAAACATTAAACCTACCAACCTGCATGCTATGCTGTGTGGACAGCGCCTTGATGGCCAGCCTGTTGAGCAGGCCGTACAGGTCTGCCAGCAGGAGCTCGCGACCCTCGAACGTGCAGTCGGCCATCTGCCCTACCGCACGGATGGAACGCGTCACCACCTCGATTAGGGATATTTCGCTTAGGACTTTCAGAGATGCCTGTAGATGCAAAAAAATGTTGTAAAGTAAAAATGTATGATTTTGAGGACACTAGATGGAGGCATAAAAAATTGTAAAATAATTCATCTGAGCTAAGACAGCCGCCATTGTTTGATCTAGTTGTTGCAAGTAAGGCTCCTAAACATGGGGTCTTCGGTTTGATCCTCTGTTCGGGCAGTCCTATTGGGTTTTTCAATTATCGGAGTCTGAAATCTTTAAAAGTACGTTCCAATATCCATAAAAAAATATGTAAACGTTATGTAAGCATGTGCTTACCTTATCGATGATCCTCCTAGCGAGCAGCGTGATGTTATGCGCTAGGGGCACATCGCCCAGACAGCAAGGCAGTAACGCTAGCAGTGGAGGGCTGCGATGTAGAGACTCCTCTGTCACGTCCACCCAAATGTCGTCCTGTAAAAACCAAGGAAACACTTATACAATAATTTACTTAAGTTTCTGAAAGTTTATCTTCATCTATTTAAATCTAACTCAAAATTTCATGTCAGCTTACTAATGGTTGTGTATTCAGAATTTAAAAAAGGTCCAAGTTGATTATACTTTCAGGAAGACTATCACAACTATCAGTTAAACTTCGAGCGTGTCTCAAGTATTATAAGTATTTTCTGGTCGAGACAGAAAGTTTTGAATGTTTTACGAAAGCATTCAAACAAAAATATTATAGTTAGAAGATAACTTACATCCAGTTGATCCTCAAGCGGCACATCGCACTTGGTGAGCAGCGCGGCGCAGGCGCTGGCCAGCTCCCACGAGCCCTCGTACAGGGATATCTGTGGGGTTAGTTGCGGCCGTGTGACTGGGTGTTGATATGTTGCCACGTATTCAAAAAATGGTTAACGTTTTAGTAAAATTATTTAAGAACAAAGTTTCATTATAATTAACAAGCTTATGCTCGCGACTTTGCCCGCGTGAATTTCGAACCCCGAACCACCGCGTTGCATCGTGTCGCCCGCCCGCGCTGTTACTTCGTATTCGTTTAGAGTTCTTTTTGACTTTTTTTTCTTTTTGCTCGATTCCTAAGGGCCGCAGCGTGATGTTTAATAGCCTACAACCTTCCTTGAGAATTTTGGTTATTAAACGCAAAAAAAAACAAATCCTACTGGTAGTTCCAGAGATTATCGTGTTTAAATAAACAAACCCTTCAGCTTTAATATTAGTATAGATTACTAACAAGTTGTTCCACTTCTCTATATAGTATACAACAAAGCCGCTTCCTGTCGTCTTTACGCTTAGATCTTTTAAACTGTGCAATGAATTTGCCGGTTTTCATCAATAGACAGAGTGATTCAAGAGGAAGGTTTATATGTATAATACATGCAAATTTATAGTAGAGAAAAGCCGAGAATTTCAAAGATTTGTAATGTGATGTCGTAAAAAACATATTTTTGTGCGCTTACATTGCAAACGCTGATTAAACCTTACGAGATAGATAAAAATAATGTACTACGGAATTGGATATCTTCAAGATTTACAAAAAATCTGCGATGTTATATGTCTATCTTCTAAGGATAACCCACAGTAATCAATTTATTTTTTACATATTACAAAAAAAAGGGTTATTATGCATACTGTATTATTATTATTACATACTGTATTATTTAAAATAGCTATAATTATTATTGTATAATTATTATTACATACTGTATTATTGTTTATCCAATTAAATACGTAACATGTGTTATGCATTTAATGTAGATCAAAATTGCCCTTTACAGCATATCATTAAAATGATTATTTTAAATTCTGATTAGATATCAGAGATTTAAGAGCGGCCGGGGCGGGGGGGGGGGGGGGCGTGCGTGTAAATCAATCCAATATGTTAATACATAAATTAATAAAGGTAGCGATCAAGCCACTTTCAGCATACAATTGGTGATTGTATGCTGAAAGTGGCTTGATCGCTACCTTTATTAATTAATATATTTAGTAACACTGACACCACATTAGTATCTACATTGTACCCGTACGAAGCCGGGGCGGGTCGCTAGTGTTATAATATAAGAATGTATTGTTACGAAATGTGAGTACTTACGTTGTAATGTTGCTGCTTGCAAAAATATTAGTTGTATTTTATATAAATAATCAATATCAAAAACACTTTAAAAATAGTATTTTTCAAACACCTAACGATTAAAATTTAAGTGGTGAAGACTATAGGTGAGGGCACGGTTAATACGGGAGACGACAAAACCACTGCTACATTCACGTTGTTGCTCGTCTGTCCCGGGGCAACTCGCCACCCTGGCTACTGGTCAGTACCTGGTTGGCCAGATGTATGTAGTAGTGCTGCAGGTGCAGCTTGCGGGCCAAGTCGGCACTGGCGCGGCGCGTGAGCGCGGCCAGCGCGCGCACGGCGGCGGCGCGGGCGCGCGCGTGTCTCTGGTTGCTCAGCACCACCAGGTGCTCAGCACAAACCGCGCCGGATATAGCCTGCAAATGTTTCATTGTGAGACTACAAATGGTTTTATACTTTATATGCGTACGTTGTGTTATAGCTTTTAATGGGCTACCATCACACCTGGAAATTGATTTATTTTGCACCAGCGCACATAAAATTAAAAAGATTTTTCTCAGACATGCACGGAAATATTATCATTATTTTCGAAAAAAGAACACGAGAAGTATCGAATTTACGGACAAACAAAATGAAATCCATTGCTGGAGCGTTTTTTGAATTTGGAACATTACAACGCTCCAGCAATGTTGTATGAAACTGCGTGCTGGGGTTTATTAAATACTCTATAATTGGATCTCTTTTTTGTCATTCTTGGCATACCAAAGTAAGTATCTTTGCTTAGTACAAATTGCGTTCACGTGGCTGTATAGATAAATACGTTTGCCTTTCGACACAGGTGATAAATAAAAAAATTGGTGACAAAGCTGAAAATTCACCTTGATTTGTTGTTTACATACTTAATAAATATAAATTAAAATGAGTTCCAACGGTCAGAGAGTGAAATGAAGATTGATTGGACTCGACCAGATTTAAGATCAGAAGACAAATTGACAATGGAAAATCAATTGGCAAAGTTGGCCATGAAGATTGAAAATTAAATGTATCATATAAAAAGTATGTTTTATTTCCCTGCATTCTTTTGAGAAAAGCACTATATATGCCTCGGCGGAAATGGCAATTGCCTGTCTCGTATTAGTGAAGTCCTCGCCTGCGGCTCGGCCGTCAAACTCATACTCGACCTGCAATTGCCTATTTCACGGCCTTTGCAATAATGTACTAGTAAACAAGGAATATTTTGGTGACAACCATAAATAACTTTAATTCCGATTTTGATATTGCACCACTTGACATACCTAATGTATTATCTTGACTTACCTAATATGGTTACATAAAAATCTGTTACTTAGTCAAATCGCTGTAACTGGTCAACGCAAATAATGCGTAACTAAGTAGATATATACATGTGGAAGCTTGTAATTAGCGAATGCCAAAACTTATGCATGATATTCAAAATAGTTATTAGTCTGTAAGCTTTTTTTAAAAATAAATAAATATTGTCAGCACACTTTTCACTGATGACTGCTTATCTACGACCCCTTTCGAAAATATCTCTCGTAAGAAAAAATAATTTCTTTAAATGCGATTGTTTCTGTAGGTAAGTTAAGTACATGTTTTTTTTTGTCTATAAACGCACCAATAATACAAGAGAGACCGTTACATGTGTACAACTAGACTTGAAAAAATTATCATCCTACATTACGACCAAGAGCAACCGACATCTTTTTGCTAAAAATCTTAGTAACAGTAAATCAGATAGTCATCCTTTTTATTAACTATATTGTGGATAAGTGATTTATCCGCAAGCCACAGAGTACTTTATACTATACAGCAAACACATTGTGCTTTCAATTTTATGTAACTGCAACATGGATAAGTTACTGTTGTATTAATTCAAAAGGAACTTGTATAGTGAATTCTGAGGGGGACGGCGCGTACGCAGTCCCCACTACCAAAAATAACGCATCCGAGTTATCCACATTAGGGATAATCGCAGGGGTCAACCCAACCGCAGTGCAATGGGAAGGCCTCGCCCTGGGGGAACCGCCTAAGTGATCACGGTTTCCCCTATGCCAGGTAAGTATGAATATTATACAGAAAGTCGCGAGGGTCGTTCAACGGCGGAGAATCTTAACACCGCGATTCAGAAACGTGACGTAAATGTTCAACGCCATCTATCGAGGCTATTGGAACTAAACTGTCATGGCCGACGAGGATAATAACCAGTGTCAGTAAAGCGTGGATTAAATGACAGCTGCTAGTATGTTATCCCGCTCACGCTTAGCAGATAATAAAACTGATGGAGGGAGATAGATAACAAAAGACCTTTAAAAAGGTCACCTTGCCAGTACTGAAACGCGCTTTGTTGAAGTGGTTTATGGAATTGGAATGTGACATTTTGTTTGTTTACTTTACACTGCTTTACACAAAACACAGTCAATAAAATATGAATGGTAATATTAGAAGCGCAAGGGGCAAACAGTTCTTCTTTTTAATATTATTACTTAAATATTAGTATGTCATTACATCTTTCAGCGGCTCGTTTAAATCGTCATTCGTCAGCAGCATACACGAATGTTAAAACATTGTTTTATAGGTTGTATATTCTTAGCGTAAGTATAATTACATTGAATGCAAAAGTTTGTTCATTCACATTAACCAAAAATAAATATGTGGTTTGTGCATTCATTCTGCAATTGACATATCATTTTAGGGTTAAGTATGTATCGCGTGTGTAGGGTTAAGTATTGATCGACAATAGTATTTACGATTCGAGGTGTTTACGCGATCGCGTAATTAAAAATATAGCCGGACTTTTTGAAGGATTGTTTTAGTGTACTTTTTTGGCAAAAAAAAATAGTAAGTATGTTGTTGCAAGTACTCATTTACATTTGTTTATTTGAAAATGTATCTACAACCAATGAAAACATAAGATGAAAATACTTTAAATACACGAACTAAAAAAAAACACGACTTCCGCTTTATTCTCATGGTTTTGAGTGTTTGAGAAGAGGCGGTTCTACAGGTATTAAAAACTGAGATGATATTAGTGAGGAACCTTTGCTGCTGAGCTGCTGATCCCGGGTATCCTGACCTCTAGAATGAGCATGCAGTCATACAGAAAACAAGGCCTCCCAATCAATCCCTACAGCTTTCGATAGTAGCAGTAGGTTGGTTATTAGCAGTACCTAACAACATCGCTGCAGCCCATCCTTGTGCCTAGAAAGCCTTTAAGTAATTCTTACCGTACCTTTTATGACATTCACGGAAGTAAGAGTTTAGAAAACATTTTTTTTTGCTTTACCATCTAGATAGGCCCAGGTGGAATAAAAAGCGGACTGTATTTCTAGGTTATAATTAGGTATAGGTAGGTACAATGGTCAAAGTTTAATTATATTAAAATCGATGCGATCGTGGTCGCGGTGTTAAAAGGAGTGTCCTGTCGAGGGCGCGCGAGCCGTCGTCCAGCCGCTGCTGCTACCACGCCGCCCGCTCCCCTCTCCTTGATGACGCATGTGTGTCTTGGAGGTGTTAACGTGTGCGTTAACACCATCATTAGATAGGCTTGTGTTTAAACGCCTACCAGAAAAGTACCTATTTTACTACCAAAAAATTCGAATTACTCACCAAATTGTGTCCACCAGAATGGATAAATGCTCAACAAATTGTCTTCATAAAGTATTGTAGAAATGAATCTATTTTCCTTTTTTATTTATAAGGCGTAGTCGACGGAGCCCCGCTTGGCGGGGTTCCTACTTCTGGCTGGTTTAAAAAAAATAACCACGAAGGGGATGGTGGGGTCTCTCAAATCCCGCCATCGCATTCTAACCTAACCTGTCCGAGTCGGGGTGCCACAAGTCCCGAGCTCGCTTCGCTAGCTCTTGCATCCTAACCCACCCTTGCATTTTGAAGCAAACTTATTTTTGGTGAGCAACTTAAACAAGATTTGGTGAGCATTTATCCATTTTGGTAGGCAAAAAGAATATAAATACAACACCTACAATTATTCACATGAGTGTATAATTATTTTGGAACTTAAAACGTTGTTCTTTAGGCACCTCGGTATAGAGTGGGTTTATTTTATTTGAAGTTAACATATTTTACTTGGTACTTAGTCTTAGGGTCTAAAAATTATTTTGGTGAGCATTTAAATTATAGCCCATTAGATATCGATACCCATCATATCTGTGAGGTTTCGCCAGTTTATTTGTTTTCATCTTGTGTACAACGAATCACAATGCCATCCTTACGAATAGTAAGTAGGTTCATCTTCTAATCATGTCGATGGCAATATTCTAAATAGTGTCAGTTTAGAACAGAGCCACGAGTATAGCCTCCAATCAATACCTTATCGCCATTGTGGGCTGTAGTATTCCGCGTATTTTCTACGTAATTTGGACATACGGTCGTGTCAGGCGCATTACTATGGAGCATGTGCATATGAAGACCTTATGGGGCCGCAGCTCATCGCATTCCTATACTTAAAAGTCCGGCACTGCCTGCCTATAGAAGGCGAAGTTCATTCAAAATGTATAAAAGTGATGTAGGAGGATTATTGAGTTGTGGTGGCCCGCCTTAACCCATTGAAGTACACTGTACGAGATGCAATAGAAGTTTTATTGTTATTACGTCGAGGGGCGTTTAGTGTCCCGCAAAGTGTTAATGAGCGCTTGCAGAAGAGTGATGCATTGATAAATACGGTACAATACATTACCTGTTGATGTGCGTGGTCGGGCAGCAGTGCTAGCGCATGTCGTAGCAGCAACAGTAGGCCCTCGCACGCCGACCAGCCCGACGCAGCGCCCGCGCGGACACGACGCTGAAGGGGAATAAACTAGGGTTAATATTGTTATTTATTACGCATCATTCGTGTAGTCATCTTGCGACAAGTTAACAAAGATTGTGCAGGCTAATAAAACGTTTGATGAGCGATGCCAATTTAATTAATATAATTTGCTTCACTTTTAACGAAACGTCTATGTAAAAACTAAAAACTGATGTAAATGTGTGTGATTGAATGCTGGCTGACATAAACTTAAACTATTTACAGGCACATTTGAAAGTTGAAGCTAGTTGCCCATTCCAAAACGATATTAAAAGATCCTGGCTACATTATTCTTGTTGCTTCTATTGTGTGAACAATGTGAAAATAAAAAAACAATTCAGAATAAAAGATTAAAAATAAGCCGTGGTAGTTAAGAGACGACCAGTCTCAGCCGCCGGCGCCCGTTCACGAACATGACGCGTGGTGCCGCACCACCCAGCGCAACAAGTTTATTGGGAACCGAATGATCCAACACACGCGCCACCATCAGTAAGACATTCGAGTGTGCATCACATACTCTCCACTGCCATGCACTTTCAAGTTAAACATACATCATAATAATATAATAAACCTCTCCATGGTACTCACATTTACAAATAAGTATGAAAAAAAAAACATTCAAATTACTTGGCATGAGTTTTATAGTCTGTTAGCATAAGCATTTTTGTGTTCATTAGCCAATCAGAAACTAAGAGGTGTTAGGCCCGTATTCATCTACCTGTCTTTTTCCTACTATGTCGGGGTCGACTGCCAGTTTAAACGGATGCAGCTGAATACTATTATTTTATATAGAGCGACTGCCTATCTTACCTCCACAACCCAGTTACTATGATACCCCTTGGTAAGACCGGTTGTCAGACTATCGGGCACCTGACGACCCGTAACGACTGTCAAAGATCCACGAATGACAGTCGGGACCAACGGCTTGACATACTTTCCGAAGCGCGGCGGGGTCTTGCTATGTAAAGATGGTCACCCATCCACCGACTAACCGCGGCAAGCGTAGCTTAACCTGATCGATCGACTGTTATAACTTAGCCAGAAGCCCCTGTGTGTGTTAGGCCCGTATTGTGGACCGAAATGGAAATAAAAATAATCTAGAAAGAAGAAAGAAAAATCTGGGTCGCTGTCACCAGGTACAATGACAAGAACCTACAACATTTTTACTTGGTATTCATGTTCTAGCAGCATTCTAGGATACGGACGTATGTGTAAATATTTTTTTGCTCACCTGGTGGTAGATCCCGCTGGTGTACATCTCGACGGTGGTGTGGTTGACGTCGTCGGAATCTACAACAATGTAGTCGGTGAGCTCGGCCGCGCCGCCCGCCTCGCTGGCTGTAACCACCGCACGCTACTCAGCAAGTGCATCAGCTAGTGACATACTTCGTGCCGACACGAAACAAGAAGCCTACGTACTCAGGTAGCTTACGACACTGGTGCTAGCTACATCACTTGCGACGGATATAGTCAATGTGCACATGTGTACAAATAAGCAATTACTGCTAGACCTCAATTTATTCACCAGAGTGATATTGCCGTACGCAAAATACGCCCTTGGACGTGGAGTTGAAGACACCAGCCCTTCTTACTACTGCAAGTGTGCTGCCCAGCTCCAGTGATCTTAACAGCTTAAGCGGGAAGCCTCCCTTGTAGATTGAGTGTAACAGTTTCAAAGTCCCTGATGTGTCAACGATCTTTATTTATGAGGCATTCTACTGTCACAAGCGCAGGCTATGAGTTACACAAACTAACAAACACAACAGTGCTCTTCTGCTTAGCGTGTCTCATGTTGCCGTGTGTAATCTATACTAAAGCGCGGCAATTATATTAATTTTACATGCGGAGCATTCTCTGGTGTTTTTATAGTTCTCCAGATGCTTAGAATTCAATCACATTATTGGAGTTTCATGACCATAATTTTCTTTTTTTGTTTTAATGCAATACAGTTGCTATTAACAAAATGGTATGTGGTAATGGTAAAATCCATCGAAATTATACTTCAGTCGCCTCAATGAAACCCTCGCCTCAATGAAACCCACGATATGACGATAGCAACAGCTATTGACAGCAACATTATGAATAAAATTATTAAAACTTATCATGGCATCACTTCTCCTTCACTTACCGGCTACAGGAATATCTGAATTGTCTGACGCTGAGGACGCGGTGTGTTTCCTAAAATTAAAACAGTCAAAGTTAAACTTTGCCATCGACAATTTTCCATCATCACACTATTAATGAGTATTTTCATGCGAATATAGTGCGAGCAAACAGCTACAATCTGCAAGTAGGTAATTTTTTCTATCAGGGACCTACTCAAACTATCATTACTAAATAAAACGCATTACCTGCCTTCCTTAATCTGCGTATTGATCATAGACTTCATTTGTTTGGTCGACTCCGTACTCCCGCAACTGCTGTCTGTGCGGTCATCAACACTCGGAGCCTTATCCTTCAGGGAATTAAGACTACTGTCGTTCAACACTTCTTCGGTGGAGGTACTGGACACGCTCGGTCTTTCTTCGACTTTCTGCTTGACTCGTTTGGAAGGCCTTCTCTTGGTGAAGCTGGAGGAGAAATCGCTCATCTCTTGTGTCTCTGATGTAAGCAGGAAGTAGAAGTTTGCCCGGGAGTGGGTTACGAACGTGTCGCTCGCCTGGTGGAATAAACACGTTCTTCATAATAGCGACGCACGGTAATAAAATATTTCGACATGCTTTTCAATTATTTGAGATTTAGCTTCTATTCAAAATGGATGCGGATAATAATAAGTATTTCTTAAGGTCTGGTCTCTACTGTAATAATAATAAAGTTTATTGTGTAATCAACAGTTTTAACAAATAAATTGTAGAAGCCTTGTTCTGAGTATAGAGATACCTGGAATAGAGACCTAGAGAGATCTTGGATGTATGTGTACACATAGTTATGGAAGATGGCTTCCATAACTATGTGTACACATACAAAGCCTGTTAATAACAATGTAGGTACAGTAACAAAACTAAAATTAGAGAACTTATAAAATTACCAATTACCAAACTCCATGGTTACTGTTGCCTTGTGAATACCGCGCTCTAACTAAGAGGTGCCAATATCCTAAGGCGGTTGTAACTTATAATTACTTCATCAAGGCGCTCTTCGGAAGGCAACCGCAACAGCAAACCGTCCCAGTCGGTATGGCAGACCGCTGAGACACGACTGGTTTCGATTTCTTTTCCTGAACAGCACCTTGGCACCGAGCACGGCATACCTGATGCATGAGCAGCAGGAAGTCACACAGCAGCGCGAGGCGGTGCAGCAGCGGCGGCGCGCCCACGAGGCCGCGCACCACTTCCACTAGCGCACTGCTGGCCACGGCGTCCAGCGGACCGCACTCGGAGTTCAGGAAGCGCTCCTGTTGGGAAATAAAATCTGTATATGATGGTAAAAAACATATCAAAATCCATTGCGGAGTTAAGAAGAACAACACGGTCCTACAGACAGACACAAAAAGCGACTTTAATTTATAATATGATATAGATTCCAGCATAACGATTTGTGCGTCACATTGTGTAACCCACACTGGGCGGCCTCCCCACAAGCAGGCCGCGCTACCTTGCAGGCCAGCAGCAGCTGGTCCAGCAGGCCGGCGCGCTGCAGCTGGTAGTGGTTGAAGGCGCGGCGCGGGTGCGAGTCCCGCAGCAGCGCGCGCACGCAGCACAGCGCCAGCGCCCACGTGGAGCCGCGCTGCACTTCGCGGCTGCTCGCGTTCTGTACCTCCCAAGTCACATTGTGTACTCCCCACAAGCAGGCGCACCTTGCAGGCCAGCAGCAGCTGGTCCAGCAGGCCGGCGCGCTGCAGCTGGTAGTGGTTGAAGGCGCGGCGCGGGTGCGAGTCCCGCAGCAGCGCGCGCACGCAGCACAGCGCCAGCGCCCACGTGGAGCCGCGCTGCACTTCGCGGCTGCTCGCGTTCTGTACCTCCCAAGTCACATTGTGTACTCCCCACAAGCAGGCGCACCTTGCAGGCCAGCAGCAGCTGGTCCAGCAGGCCGGCGCGCTGCAGCTGGTAGTGGTTGAAGGCGCGGCGCGGGTGCGAGTCCCGCAGCAGCGCGCGCACGCAGCACAGCGCCAGCGCCCACGTGGAGCCGCGCTGCACTTCGCGGCTGCTCGCGTTCTGTACCTCCCAAGTCACATTGTGTACTCCCCACAAGCAGGCGCACCTTGCAGGCCAGCAGCAGCTGGTCCAGCAGGCCGGCGCGCTGCAGCTGGTAGTGGTTGAAGGCGCGGCGCGGGTGCGAGTCCCGCAGCAGCGCGCGCACGCAGCACAGCGCCAGCGCCCACGTGGAGCCGCGCTGCACTTCGCGGCTGCCGCTCGCATTCTCTACCTCCCATGTCAGCTCCTGGACACAAACATCAGCGTCAGTTCCCAACGCCAACCTATCACATAGGGTGCGCAGGCCGGGAGCACGAGCTTGTTTTGCTGCACACATTTACGCACGACGGCGCAACCGTAGTTTACCTTTGTGTTTGCCACAATCGACCGATTTAAATATTCATTATTCAATACAGCATGTTATATACAGTCCACTGTTCGTATAGTTTATGAAAACTACACGGGGTCAAATTAAATAAGCTAGCGAAACTGCGCAGATAAACCGGGTATCGATATCGATATTTGAAGTTTTCAGTAGTAAAGCCTTTGTACAAAAAAAATATAACAAATATGATTTAAATAATTACCGACCCGTAACCTTAATTCCGGTATTTTCAAAAATATATGAAAAAGCTATGTGTAATAGGATTGTCTCATTTATATATAAATATAGTATAATAAGTCCGGAACAAAACGGTTTTCAAAGAGGGAAGTCAACTACACTAGCTTGCTATCAACTCATTAAATTAATTACCGAGAATATAGATAAGAAAATACCAGTCACTGCTATATTCTTTGACATGAGCAAAGCATTTGACTCTGTAAAACATGACATACTGTTAAGAAAATGTGAGAGTTGCGGAATAAGAGAAAAAGCGTTAAATTGGCTTAAAGACTACCTAAGTAACAGACAACAACGTGTTGAAGTTTTAGGTATGAACAAAGAAAGAGAAGTGTTAAATTATAAATCTCAGTTTAGGACCAATACATATGGCGTGCCTCAAGGTAGCATTGTGGGGCCATTACTCTTTCTTCTGTATGTGAACGATTTGCCAAAAGTAACACAGGAAAAATGCGTGTTATTTGCAGATGACATTTCATTAGTAATAAATAATGAAAATGAAAATGAACAGCATGAGGACAAAATAAATACTGCCGTAGAAAGCATACTAGACTGGTTCGAACAAAATAATTTATGTGTAAATATTTCCAAAACAAAATATATTAATTTCTGTAATTACAAGATGACAAATAAAACAATGAAAATTATTGGGCGTGATAATGACATTGAAGAAGTTAACGATACAAAATTTTTAGGCATAGTAATTGATAAGAATTGCAATTGGAAAAAACATATAGACAACATATGCAACAGGCCTAACAGCTTTGCATTTGCGCTAAGGAATTTAAGGAAAACTGTTGGAGTAAATGCCGCTCTACTGGCTTACCATGGTTACGTCTCATCTAGGGAATGCAATCTCGTACGAGATTTCCGCCTAGCGAGATCTCGCGAGACTCAAAACCCAGTCTCGCGAGATCTCGCAAATTACGGGATCTCGCGAGATTGGGAGAATCGCAATTAAAACATATGCAAATGCTTGTTTTAAGAACTAGTAATTGACATGATATGTAATTAAATAGAAACTGCGTTGCTTAGTTATAAAAATAATGTAAGTTTGCATCTCAACCTCAACACTTTTTTTAGTATCTATCTGATGTATAGACTTCAAGTGTGTATGTAAGCCTTTTGTACAATGGTCTTTAGTTTTCAAAATCTTCGCACACAGTTTGCACTTTGCAGTGAGTCCATCTTGATCGCGTAAACAATGTTTCCATACTTCTAAAGAACTTTTATATTCACTGTACACTTTTGACATGGTTGGTAGTTAGTTGTATTGTAATTGTAGTGTAATATTTCTGCGAAACTAATTAAAACACAAAACTGTCTCCAAAACAAATTATTTCGTTGCAATTGTAAACAAACGCACGCGCGCCGCCTTGCAAAATGAGCCGGACCTCGTCCCCCGCAAGCCCGCCTACCCCTCTTGTCCTGTGCCCGCGCCAGGCGCGGCCGCACTGCCGGACAGGATTCAGTTCGTGCGCAGCCGCGCTATGAAATACACGTCGTCACGCTGCATTTGTCGATCTCGTTATCTCGCGAGATCTCGTACGAAATTTGACGAGATACAATCTCGTAAAATATGGCCGGGATCTCGCGAGATCGGGATCTCGGCGAGACGAGATTGCATTCCCTAGTCTCATCTGTACTTAGATACGGCATAATAATATGGGGCAATTCTACGGACAGCAATAGGGCTTTTATTGTTCAAAAAAAGTGCTTAAGAGCTGTGTTTGGTGCAGGTCCATTGGAGTCATGCAGACCCATATTAAAAGAGCATAAATTATTATCACTGGCATGCTTATACATATTGGAAATGGGAGTGTTTGTAAAAAAAACACCCTAACCTATTTAGTAAAGCCGATAGTGTAAACATATATAAAATAGGTAAACACTCAAGGGATCCAACCAGATTGGCTATGCCTAGGTGTAGAACAGCATTTTGCCATAAAAACACCAGTCGAATGGTAATAAAGACATATAATAAGATACCTAAGATAATTAGAGAACTGCCAACGAATCTATTTCAAAAAAGACTCCGAACATGGCTCATTGAAAACTGTTTCTATTCCATTAATGAATTTATGAATTATAATACGAGGAGGAATTTATTACAGACATGAATAATGTAATTAAACTAACTTTGACATTCCTGTATGCTTAATTTTGAACATTGTAATTTTTATAGTTCTAACATTAGTATTTTTAGAGTTTGACATTTGTAATTTTTATAGTTTAACATTTGTAATTTTCATAGTTTGACATTTGTAATTTTCATAGTTTGATATTTGTAATAATCATAGTTTGACACTTGTATTTTAATTTCTTGCCATTTTCCCATCGTGACATATTTCAATTATTTTTTAATTCATTAAAATTATGGCACAATCTAAATTTGCATGCTGAATTTAATAGGCGGAATATGAAGTACTATGTGTTGTATTATGAGATCTGTAAGCACCATATTTCATGCAAATAAACGATATTATTATTATTATTATCTAAACATGATAAAAACTTTGTATTTGTCATGTTTATACAAATGATTTGATGACATTTTTTTTGGGTCATACCGTAGGTACAGTTTTTTTATGTTAAATGCACACCATGTAATGGAAATCGATATCTAAACACTATAAAACAGAAAAATAACAGTTTTTTCTTATTCACAGAAATAGAAGTGTAGCGCATCTGAAGTGTCACCATAATGCAACTAAATTTTATTTAACACCATGCTAGCAGTTTCACAAACCTGTTCAGAATCCAGGTGCCTCCACGCATTAGCCAGTAAGACTAGGAGTTCAGGCTGCAGCAGCACGGCGTCTGTTCGGGAGGCAAGTTGTATGCTCTCTCCGCACACGCTCAGTAAAGGAGTGCTGCAAGCTTCGTCCAGGATCACCTAGAATACAATGTTTAAAAAGGAGTTTAATAAACTTTTAATGGGAAATGTTGGTATTGTTTAGAAGATTAATAAGATCATATTTTTTGGATTGGTTTTAATTTTTAGTCATTTCATGTGACTGTCCAGGCGGTTGTCCACGCGGTGTCACACATACCTTGAGCGCATGATGCGACACTATGCACTTGGGCGCGGCCAGCACAGTGAGCAGCATGCCGCGCGCCTGGGGCGCGTACAGCATGGCGTGCAGGCGGTTGTCCACGCGGTGTCACACATACCTTGAGCGCATGATGCGACACTATGCACTTGGGCGCGGCCAGCACAGTGAGCAGCATGCCGCGCGCCTGGGGCGCGTACAGCATGGCGTGCAGGCGGTTGTCCACGCGGTGTCACACATACCTTGAGCGCATGATGCGACACTATGCACTTGGGCGCGGCCAGCACAGTGAGCAGCATGCCGCGCGCCTGGGGCGCGTACAGCATGGCGTGCAGGCGGTTGTCCACGCGGTGTCACACATACCTTGAGCGCATGATGCGACACTATGCACTTGGGCGCGGCCAGCACAGTGAGCAGCATGCCGCGCGCCTGGGGCGCGTACAGCATGGCGTGCAGGCGGTTGTCCACGCGGTGTCACACATACCTTGAGCGCATGATGCGACACTATGCACTTGGGCGCGGCCAGCACAGTGAGCAGCATGCCGCGCGCCTGGGGCGCGTACAGCATGGCGTGCAGGCGGTTGTCCACGCGGTGTCACACATACCTTGAGCGCATGATGCGACACTATGCACTTGGGCGCGGCCAGCACAGTGAGCAGCATGCCGCGCGCCTGGGGCGCGTACAGCATGGCGTGCAGGCGGTTGTCCACGCGGTGTCACACATACCTTGAGCGCATGATGCGACACTATGCACTTGGGCGCGGCCAGCACAGTGAGCAGCATGCCGCGCGCCTGGGGCGCGTACAGCATGGCGTGCAGGCGGTTGTCCACGCGACACGCGCGCAGTAACGTGCTCAGTGCCAGCGCCTGCTCTGCCGCAGTGCCTTCTAGTTCCACTACCTGAGGAACAGAAGAGTAGAGGCATTAGTAGATACAGGATGCATATTTGAGGCCACTTCCTGAATTCAACGAGAAGATAACAAACATACCATGTTATGTACCATGTTCGGCTCGTCCGCTCTGACTGAATATGCGTAATACCCAAGGACGTCTTAACATATACAGAGCAATCCAGTAAAAGAATGAGCAAACAGTTCTACATAGTACAGACATACATAGACTCACGTCTTCTTCCCAGGGGATGGCAAAAATTACAAAACGCCACCTACTAAGATCTCAACATATTCCTTTTTGTTCGTTTACGTTCATATATCTAATAATAATATCAGAAACAGGATCAGATTGCTTATTTGAATATAAACCTTAATTTAGAAAACATGGTATTCACTCGTGGTCACTGAATCGTTAGCAAATTAAATGTCCGCAATTCAGACACATTAGTTAAACAATAAACATGAATTGCGTTCGCGATTTAGTTTTTAAATATGTAAACTATGTGTTTTGGACATTAACACCTACACATAAAGTTCAGTTTGGTCTAAACTAAAACTTCAAACAATTTATTACTAGTACTAGTCATTTTAAAATAAACTTATTATATAAAAATAAAGCTGATATTCGTTTATGTGGAAATAATATCAGATAAAAATAAGATTGAAATAGACTTTAGACCACATGTGTTTCATGAGAGTACCGCACTGCTTACCCTAGCATATAAATACAGCAATATATCAGCTCCTCCTAACATGTAGATGGCCGGCGTGACGCCGCGGTGCCGGCTGGCCAGCGCGCTGCCGGTCCACGTCGTGAACAGCGTCTCCGGAATGGACGACACCGGCCCGCTGCCGGGCGACGGCAGGCCGGAAGCTGAGGCCGACATGAGGCTCGCTGTTGAGGCGACGCGGCCAGCGAATACTGGAGATATTGGTGCAGATAATCAACATTAGATATTGTATTCAGTAGCGAAAGCACCCTAAAACACGATACCTACCGACTTCCTTTCGGAGATTCGCATCAACAACTCTACCGCTATAGAAAAATGGCACAGCCAAACATTGTGTTACTTCACCATAACCGTAATTTTAGCTTTGAATTACGTTTTTTCAAAAAAAATGCCAAAACGTCATAATCGGGAACTAAAAATTCATACAATAGCGATCCAGTCATGACGTCACCTTGGGTGACGTGGCACCGCTTGATATGGAGTAGAGCTAGCCGCTGTACAACGGGTTACGATGGACAGATATAGAAAAAATGCGTCAGCGAGAACGAGATGGAGGAATATTGCACATATTATTTAGTTTTCACCTATGCCACTGTATTGTATTCGATTCTTTATATTTCTATAATCATTTTGTAATGTGGTACCTAATATAGTTGAGTTTATTTCTGTAAATGATTGAAAGTTTTGTTTGTGTTGTGATAACGTCTTTTTGGTTCTGTCATTTGACGATACATGGTTTTAAATTCAGTAAAGGAAAAACCCTTAATTTTTAAATACATTTTTATTTTATTCAAAGTCAAATCATTTATTTCAAATAGGCACATAAAAGGCACTTTTGAGCGTCAAAATTTACAAAAAAATAGAATTGATTCTAGTCGCCCCTTTCAAAAGGTAGTTTCGTATGGAGAAGAATGGGCAAGAAACTCCACCGTTACTCTTTTAAAATGTTTTACAATATTATGTAAGTTCACGTTAATTATGTAATTATATGTGAAGACGATGCACCTAGAATAAAATTACTATACCACAATAGGTAAAAAGAATTAAATATAATGCAAAGACATGTAAATTAATTATGTGATAGATACATGGTGCTCACATATTTACAAATATTGAAAAGTAGATGATGTTTCCAAAATTTTAACAAGTATTAATTTAGTGTGTGAGTTAAAGTAATTAAGTACATAATGTAAGAATCAATGTGATAAAAAATATAAATTATACAATTAAATTAGCAACCAGTTTGATTTTGTCTACACTATAGATTGTCCTATGGAGCAGGACCAGCATGTTTCCAAGCATTCTTATCTAGGATATAATCCTCTAATTTGTAATATGCTTGTTTACAAAGTGTACTTTTTATATGAGTTTTAAATTTTCTTTCATTTAATTGCAATATATCACAAGGTATTTTGTTGTAACATTTAACACAGTACCCCATAAAAGATGTATGTACTTTAGACAATCTAAAAAATGGTTGATCTATTTTATCTTTATTTCTAGTATTAAAATAATGTCTATCACTTATTTTATTAAAAAGATGTAGATTTTTTCTTACATACATAATATTTTCATAAATTAATTTTCAAGGTACCGTCATAATATTAATCTTTTTAAATAGTTCCCTAAGAGATTCGCGACGCCGTAGATTGTAAATAGCCCTGACAGCTCTCTTTTGCAAAATGAAAATGGATTCAATGTCAGCAGCCCGACCCCACAGTAAAATGCCATATGACATAATGCTGTGGAAGTAGCTAAAATAGACCAAACGTGCAGTTTTCTACATCTGTACAACTACAACTGTCTTATCTTCCTAACAGCATAGGCGGCCGAGCTTAACCACCCCGCAAGAGATGTTATATGGGGTCCCCATTGTAATTTCTCGTCTAGCGTGATTCCCAGGAAAACCGTCTGATTAATAAATTCTAGTTTCTAGTTCAATATGATGTCACATTCGCAACTTCTAACATTAGGTAGTTTAAATCTAATGCATTTGGTATTTTTTTCATTTAGTACCAAATTATTTACCATAAACCAATCTTGGACCTGAAGAATAGAGTTATTCACATCGTCAAGATTTTGTGACCGTCGGTCTACTTTAAAGATCAATGATGTGTCATCTGCAAATAACACCATCTTCGGTTGATTCTGCAGTCATTGGGGTAAATCATTAATGAAAACTAAAAAGAGAAATGGACCCAATATCGAACCTTGAGGAACGCCCATTGTCATTTGAGACCCTAATGACTTCATGCCGTTTACTTGAACTTTAACTTTTCTATCTTTCAAGTATGACCTTAGTAGATCAAGAGCTGTATTCCTAATCCCATAGTGCTCTAGTTTCAGCAGAAGTGTTTCATGGTTTACGCAATCGAACGCCTTAGAGAGTTCGCAAAAGATTCCAATGGCATCCTGTGCTCCTTCCCAGGCGTTAAAAATGTTCTTTATTAGGGTGACACCAGCGTCAGTGGTACAACGCCCTTTGGTGAAACCGTAATGTTGTTCATGAAAAATGGAATTTTTATTAAAGTGACGTAACATTTGATTAAGCATTAACTTTTCAAACACCTTGCTGAGAACTGGCAGAATTGACACAGGCCTATAATTGTTGGGTTCTTTACTATCACCGGATTTGAACAATGGAACAACTTTACTGTGTGTCATAAGATCCGGAAAGACTCCTTGGTCTACACTGGTGTTAAATATAAAAGCTAAATAAGGAGCAATGGTTTCGATGAGAAATCTACAGAATTTTACAGACATTGCCCAGAGATCCTCTGTTGATTTAATTTTAAGATCTTTAAAAGCTTTTATAACAGCTTGGGGGTTTGTATGCTGAAACCTAAACTCCAAAAGGCATGCCTTTACATTCTTTGTAAGTAAGGCAGCAGAAAGGGCGGGTGAGGAATTTAAAGCTTCAGCAGTTTTAAGGGGAATATTAGTAAAAAAGTTTTCAAATTCCTGAGCTATTTCTACATCTGAGTTGATGAGGCCATGTGCAGTCTCTAAATTAAATTCTGTATTACGCTGTTTTTTCCTGCCTGTTTCATTATTTATTATTTGCCAGGTAGTTTTTATTTTATCATCAGCTGATTTTATTTTATTGCTAATATAAAGAGCTTTAGCTATTTTGCACACACTTATGTTTTTGAATATTTGCAACATACTGATGAAAGCTTATATTATTCATATGTTGCTTTAGACCATAACGTTCAAATAGCTTGTCCCTGCTTTCACGAATACTTGGAGTCGCCCAATCACCAAATAAGAACTTTGTATAATACTTTTAGTCTTTAGTGGAAAAGTGTCATTAAATTGCGTGTTTAATAGTGAAAAGACCTCGGCATAGAATTCATTTGGGTCACCTATATTATTAAAACTCTGATCACATAATGTACTGGCCAAACAATTATTTAATTTCTCTACATTTTTACATGTAATTGGCCTAAACCTTATTTGAATTTTTTGTAAAGGCATGTAGCAGCAAAATGTTATTGTTTGTTCACTGTCATCAGATGGCAACTTATTTACAATTGGTTTGTGTAAGAAATCACAATTCCAAAAAATATTATCTATACAAGTGGCAGAAGAAGCTATCACTCGGGTTGGTTCAATAAAACAAATTGACATATCAAATGATCCAAAAAGACTTAATAATCTGACAGTATTCGAGTTATATTTACATCTCTACATAGTATAAAACAGTCGCTTTTCGTGTCTATACGCTTAGATCTTTTAAACTCCGCAACGGATTTTAATATGGTTTTCATTAATAGACAAAGTGATTCAAGAGGAAGCCGATAATTTCAAGGATTTGTAATATGATGTCGTAAAAACATATTTTTGTGCGCTTTCATTGCCAACGCTGGCTAAACCTTACGAGATAGATCGAAATAATGTACTACGGAATTGTATATCTTAAAAAGAACTACAAAAATGTCAGCGATGACATATACTATCTCCCAAGGATAACCCACAGTAACCATTTTTATCTTTTACATATTACAATAAAATAATGGGTTATTTACGAAGCTATTTTAAACAATAAAGTATTAGTCCTTATCCAATTAAATATGTTAGAGACGTTATGCACTTAATGTAGATCAAAATTGCCCTTTACAGCATATCATTAAAATGAATATCTTAGAAGATATCACAGATTTAAAAGTGTAACATCTAACAATGGGGTCGATATAGACCGCTTTGGGTATCATTGGGTGGCATATTTAAGGTCCATACAGCACAGCAGCAGCAAATAAAAACAGCTGTAAATATTGTATATAAAATATATATACAATAGTATTATTTATTTACATATATTCACATATGGTAAGTATGACATAAACTAAGCGCCACAAAACCGTAGTAGTGGTATGGTATTATATTATTATTATAGTCTAATCAATAAAATAAAATTAATAATAATAATAATAATTGATGTACTATCCAGAGCTGCTATACAAAGTTTTGTTGAAAAACAATCCGTTAGAAAGAGACAAGTTGCGGGGTGGAACAAATATATCGCCGGTGCTCACGGGGAAGCCAGAATTAAATTTCAAGTTTGGCTATTAGCGGGAAAACCGACTAGCGGTATTGTTTATGATGAAATGGTAGAAACTCGTAAGATCTTCAAGTCTAAATTAAAGTGGTGTCAGGATAGACAAGACCAGATAAGAATGGATATTCTTGCCTCAAATCATGCAAAAAAAGACTTTAGTAATTTTTGGAAAAATACTAACAAATTTAATGGTAAAGCGGGTTTCCCCGTGAGCGTCGACGGTGTAACTGATCATAAAATGATTGCTAATTTATTTAGGCAACAATTTACTGTGCAGTCGTCCTTGAGCACTCCGCTTAGTACTGATAGCGATCCCGGGACCATCGTGACTAGAAAACAAAATATCACTTTATTCTCCGTGAAAAATGTATCAAGAGCTATTACAAATATGCTAAGGGGAAAATCACCTGGTCATGATGGTCTCAGCATCGAACATTTTAAATATGCTGGTGTGCATCTGCCAAGAGTATTGAAGATGTTTTTCAATCTCTGCTTAAGTCACTCATACTTACCTGAGTCGATCATGCGTACAATAGTGGTACCGATAGTTAAAAATAAGACAGGTGACTCGTCTGACATAACTAACTATCGGCCCATCTCGCTTGCGACTGTAACTGCCAAAGTGCTTGACAGTGTGCTAAATGGCATTCTCGAACAACATGTGGACTTACATGATGCTCAGTTTGGTTTTAGGTCAGGATTGTCCACTGAGAGTGCCATTCTGAGCTTAAAGCATACTGTCAGGTACTATACTGAGAGGAAGACGCCGGTATACGCGTGCTTCCTTGACTTATCGAAAGCTTTTGACCTCGTTGTATATGACCTTCTGTGGGATAAGCTAAGAGGTGCGGGTGTGCCGGCGGATACCATCTCCCTACTCAGATACTGGTACTCAAACCAGAAAAACCAGGTGAGATGGGCCGGTACGTTGTCGGACGAATACAGGTCGGAATGTGGCGTCAGACAGGGTGGGTTGAGTTCACCTCTTCTGTTTAATTTGTACGTCAACCAGCTACTTGAGAGACTCAGCAGCACTCATGTCGGATGCTATATCGATGGTACATGTGTCAATAATATTAGTTATGCAGATGACATGGTTCTGCTGGGTCCCTCAATAAATGCAGTGAGGAAACTGCTTTATATCTGCGAGCAATATGCAGAAGCACATGGACTAAAATACAATTCCAAAAAGAGCGAGCTGCTAATCTTCAAAGCAGGCAAACATCGACCTGCCCATGTGCCTGCAGTATACCTCAATGGCGTTGCACTGAAGCTGGTTGACAAATTTAAATATCTGGGGCATATTGTAACGGATGAACTCAAGGATGACGAGGATATAGAGCGGGAACGCAGGGCGTTGGCGGTGAGAAGTAATATGCTTGCTCGCAGGTTCGCTCGATGTACAACTCAAGTAAAAATAACGCTCTTTAAAGCGTATTGTCAATCTTTTTACTCGAGTGGCCTGTGGGTGAGCTATACGCGACGATCCTATGACACCCTGCGGGTTCAATATAACAATGCTTTCAGAGTGTTGTCAAGGCTACCGTGGCGCTGCAGTGCCTCCTGGATGTTTGCAGAAGCCCACACGGACGGCTTCAAGGCCATAATTCGCAAAAAATCGGCTTCTTTACTGCAGCGTCTGCGAGGTGCTAAGAATGGCATTCTGAAAGTCATTGCGGCTCGCTTTGACTGCCCCTTTCAAAAACACTGGGTAAGGGTAGTGAATGGTCTTGTATAGGTAGTAAGTAGTCTACATAAAGATGAGTACTAACAATACTAACATAATTGTAAGCTAATATTGTTGCTAATATACTAATAAGATATGGATTTAAATTATCTGAAATAAATTATTCTATTCTATTCTATTCTAATAAAAATAAATAAATCAATAAAATAAGCTAAAATTAACAAACATATAGACACCAACTCTATCATGTCTCCTTCTCAAAATGGATGTAGGAACGGGTCCCGTGGTACTAAGGAGCTACTCCTCATTGATATGGCCATTAGCCAACAAGTTCGTCGTTCCCGAAAGGATCTGTCGACATGTTGGATAGATTACAAGAAGGCCTATGACTCGGTGCCACATACATGGCTTATGAGGGTGCTGGAGTTGTATAAAGTAGATGCAACTCTGCGCACCTTCCTGATGTCATGTATGGGGCAATGGAGAACGGTCCTTCACTATCCAGGATGTCGAAATGCCCAGAGGAATAGCGAACCGATAAGGATCGAGCGGGGCATATTTCAGGGTGATAGTTTGAGTCCGCTTTGGTTCTGCTTAGCCTTGAATCCTCTAATCACACTGCTGGAAGATTCAGGTCTAGGCTATCGGCTGAGGAGGGGTGGTCAGGTTATATCTCACCTCCTTTACATGGATGACCTAAAACTCTTTGCCCCCAACAATTTGCAACTGATGGAGCTACTGAAAGTAACTGAAATTTTCAGTAGTGTCATCAGAATGGAATTTGGTATGGACAAATGTGCGGTCATGCATGTAAAGCGAGGGGAGATTGTGGAATCCGTCGGAACCCAACTCTCGGATTCCATAAACCTTAGAACCCTCTCTGCATCCGAAACCTATAAGTATTTGGGTATGTCGGAAACATTGGGCATCAATGGTACTGACATGAAGCAATCGTTAAAGGAACGCTTCTTTGGCCGCCTGAAAAAAGTATTTAATAGCCTTCTACTCGTCAGGCGGAAACAAGGTGCGCGCCTTTAACGGTTGGGTCATGCCAGTTTTGATGTACTCTTTCGGCATACTCAAATGGACTCAGACCGAACTCGACGCCCTGGATAGGAAGGTCCGTACACTGCTGACTGCAAATCGAATGCATCACCCACGGTCATCGGTAATGAGGCTGTATATCCCGCGAAAATATGGAGGTCGAGGCTTTTTAAATGCTAAGACCCTCCACAATCGCGAGATATGCAGTCTCAGGGAATATTTCTTAGAGGCCGACGTGGCGATGCACCGAGATGTGGTCAAAGTGGACAAGGGCCTCACCCCGCTCTCCTTGGCTAAAGAGAACTGGCGCAAGCCAGCAGTGCTTGACACTAATGATCGCATGGAAGTATGGCAGAGTAAGGAGCTTCACGGACGCTTTTTTCGGGCCCTATATGGACCTGATATAGATCAACTACCGTCCGTAGCCTGGCTGCGTTTCGGTGGCCTCTTTGGAGAAACTGAAGGTTTTGTCTGTGCAATTATGGACGAAGTTATAATGACAAACAACTACCGGAGATTTATTGTGAAAGACGGCACGGTTGACATTTGTCGGGCATGCCACCGTCACAGCGTCAGCGTCACCGTGGACAGCCAATGGATTAATAGCCAAGAGCCTCGACCAACACCTGAGGAGGCTCTCGTTGGGCAGCTGGATCAAGGGCTTGATTCAGAAGGCGGTACTTCTGGACACGGCACGCATTGTTAGGATGTTTCTCTCTCTGGAGCCCTGACCGCCGGTAGCTTGGACCCTGTTCCCGATACCGGTGGGCCACTATTTTTTATATTTTTAAATGTTTTTATATTCTAATATTTAAAAATATAATTTATATATATATATATATATATGAAATAAAGGAGATAATATTATTAATTAATAATTAATCACTCTACACTGACACCACATTAGTATCTACATTGCACCCGTGCGAAGCCGGGGCGGGTCGCTAGTTTTCAAATAAATTAATATTAAAATCTGCACAAATGATTATTGACTTACTACTAGTACTGTTTCTTTAATACTTCTCCAATTACAGAATCAAAAACGGACATATTCTGGTAACTTGGAGGTTTGTATACTCATACTATAACATGCTTATCAAGCTCAACCCAGGACAATTCAATGGTGGGCTCAACAGAAAGTCCGATGATATCTTTTGGTTCTTTGGATTTAATTGAATTTTTAACTAATATTAATGACCCGCCATGTATCATACGTTTTCGGCTGAAATGGCTAACTACGCAAGCATTTTCATAATTATTTGACATTACTTGATGATCTTTTAACCAATGTTCTGTTAATTTTAATTTATTTATTTATTCAGTTTGGGCAACAACATGGTCCAATTTGTTAGTAAATAAAATACCTTATCAAAGTGTTAGTAGTACACAAAACAAGGATAAGAGTAGCTGGTGACTGCGGCAGGATGTGCAGAGAACAATAAAGCAAGGAATATGCTACCTGACCATTCTCCCCATAGTGCCTCAGAAAAGGGGAGTAAGGGCTCTCCACCACTGTTTTCAGGATGCTGTTGTCACTGACCTGCGTTCTACGCATCAGTGATGCGATTTTATTGCGAATCACTGCTTGGAAGCCGTCAGTTCGGTTCTGAGCAAACATCTCCGATGCGCTACAAAAGCGGGGCAGTTTCAACAACATCCTTAAAACATTATTGTATTGGACGCGTCAGACATCTAGCGATCTTTTGGTGTAGCTGACCCATAGACTAATGACATCAAACTTAGTATTTTCCAAAAACAATTCTATTTCCAGTAATTTGGAAGAGCAGCCTTGGATATTTTGATGAAATAATTTTAAAGTATGTTGCACTCCCTTTGGTATTTTATTATTATGAATTATATTGCCAGAAGATACCTTTTTATTATTCTCTAATAATAATTGGTTATTCAATTCAATCAGATGTCTACGTTCCCAAGACAGAGATAAAGTACTCCGAGTTAACTAAAAACCACTAACACACTTGTTAGTGTCAAAATACAACCATTTGTCACTATGACAACATGTCAGCTTGTGAATAGTATTACAAAAATAAAAAATATTTATTAAATTATAAATATTTATTATTTATATTAAATTTATTTATTATTTATTTATATTCAACATATAAATATGATTATTTTCGTCATCTGATAAAGTATCAGAGTAAGGAAAAGCACACAACATCAGCTTTCCTATATTTAACTTTAATAACGTGTCCAAGCCATCCACTGTGTCCATTCTGGTAATACCAGTACTATAACCTAATAGCAGAACTATTGTAAAATAATTATCTAGGATTGTGTTTGCAATTCTTTTAATCATTTTTAAAAAACTAATGTTATGATAACTATGATTGGTAAAACTATGGCTAAGGTAAATGAGTAAAATTTTTACAAAGCCGGAACCTAATTCGTCACAAAAAATATAGATATGTTTATGTGTGTCTTAACATAGGTCTCTGCTGGAAGGGCCAACACCGGAGGGGGCAAGTCAGGCTGAGGCTGAAGGGTTGTGGTTGGCTGGCACAGCAGCATGAGAGATTATTAGTCACAGACTCATACCTCTCAGCATTGCACTTCACCAAATCCAGTAGTTCCCCAGCCTCAAACATGCGGTCACTTAGTTGTTGTTGTGAAGTCTCATATTTTACAAAAATATCCTTCAGCAAGTGCTCCGTGTGTAGAGTAATATATCATTATAGAGGAGCTGGATATCAGTGTCATACTTTTCCCTCCGTTTATCAAACTCAATAGTACAAATATTTAAACTTTTTGATAGGACAACACGTTCCTTTTTAAGCGAAATATTTAATTTTAAGAGATTTCGTTTTTTACTTGCTCTCTGTGACCGTTTAATTAATTTCTTGATTTTAATGTATTTGTTCAATTTGTTGTGACTCATAACAATAGGACATAATGGTATAGTATCATCACCAGTCAAATATATCGTTACAGCTGGCTCACACACTGATTTTGACGCACTACCTACCAACTTATCAAATAGATTACTGGTGCTAGCAACCTGTTTGCCGACCTTGATACATTCTGAGAGAGATAGTGCCGTCTGGGCTTCACACAATTTCTGTTCCAGTTCTGTAATTCGATTCAAAGCCAGTTCGTGGTATTGATAAGTAAGTTAAAACCGGCTTCGCTTCGGCTTCTCTCTTACAAAAATTGACACCTCGCCGCTGTATTGTATTGTATATCGGGCCGCAACTTCACGTCCGAGCGCGTTACAAAATAAGACTGAAAGGCATGTCAGTTGACAAGCATAGTTATAGTCGGTCTACTGTCGATACTGCAACCCCAAAATGTGCTAGGAGTGATGTTATCCAGATAAAAAAACCCGAGCCTGATCGACTAGACTCAAGAGTAATGTAGATCGCGTGCAAATGTAAGCGAATGTGGGATTATCGACACAGGAAACAGTATATTCAAACTCATACTTGGAAATCATCTTATTTGATAGAACTCTTATTAGCGTCGTTTTGTTTTTCAGTTTTAATTATAAAGGAACATAACACACCTTCGGTAGAACAAGGGATAACTGACAAAAACCGAAAAATGACTTAAGTATGATAAAGTGCTTTAAAAAGTCCGTTTTATCCGGAGGAACAAAACCCCTATTCAATATCAGCTATCAGCGGGCAACAGTGCCTTTGTTATATTGGTGCATTTTTGTGGCTAACTGGTGACTATCTTAGCGCGGCAAGATCTTAAAATGACTCCTGTAAAATCACTGAAAGTGCAGTTATGTCCTTGTCCTACCGAAGGTGCGATAACTACGAAGGCGTAGTTTATCCTACATGCAGTTTATTTGAGTTGCTGACTCACCTGTCGGTAAAGCGACGGTCTGATGGTACAGGTTCATGATGTTGGGAGCGCTCGCAGAGAACGTTAGCAGCAAGTTGTCGTGCATCTCACGTAGTGTCGACGGTGATATCTCGAACACCTGCGAGTTTTCTTCAATGTTAAGTTGTGTAATTTTCGCAACACCCCATAATTTTGTATGCATGAACAACGGTGTTAAAATTATATCGAAATTGGAGTCTTTAAAAAGATCTGTGGTTGTTTATAAATTGTAAGAATTCGTTACTTACCTGATCCCAATCAATATTGGAGTCGAGTACTTTCGGTGTAAGTAACAACGGGTAGTTTGGCAATTCGCAGCGCACCTGCGGCAGGGAAACATTATTATTAGTGGGAGCGGTAGTATTATAATTATCTGCGGTGGAAGTCACCGAAAAACTATATTGCACCTTCGGTGCAACAAAGTCACAACAGCTCATTTTTAAATTTTACAGGAGAGGACTTTTAAGATTTTTTTCGCATTTATTGCCTTATTACTGGATTACTATTTGTAGTAGGTTTGAGATCTTTATGAAATTAATTGGTTATTGCTTTTGCTATAGTTTCATGTAAAAAGCTTATTTTGAATTATAAAAAAAATCCTAATAAAAGACATAACAAAAAAAGTGTCCTGAATTGTGACTTTGTTGCACCGAAGGTGCGATATGTTCACTATTATCACAGCAAAGAGGTATTTTATTAATTAATTAATTTATATAACAATTCGCATTGTGTCTGAAATATTTTGTACATTAATTAGCATAATAG
The DNA here is from genome assembly GCA_917490735.1 of Dryobotodes eremita. Classification (NCBI taxonomy): domain Eukaryota; kingdom Metazoa; phylum Arthropoda; class Insecta; order Lepidoptera; family Noctuidae; genus Dryobotodes; species Dryobotodes eremita. The sequence goes on along the minus strand of OU823249.1, from coordinate 22,815,480 downwards.
CTAAAAATAATAAATTATGAGTTTCAAACAGTAAATCAATAACATGTAGTAAATATTAAGCAATTATGTCCATAGATCGTAAATCGTTAATATGTCAATAAATTTTTAAACAGTTATTATATAAATGATTGTAAATATTACTGTGTCAAATGATTGTAAATATTATTATTATTGTCAAATGATTAAAAAATCTGTTCTCTATAATGTATAAAATCTAATAGTTTTGCATATATTTAATGTCATAAACTAATAAAGATAAAATAAAGTGGAATCGGTTACTGTGATGAAAACATTTTATGACCAAAAACTTTAAAAAATGTGGAATATCCCACCAAAAACATTTCATGTAAAGCAGCACCCTAATTACGTAACACACGATCTATCACAATCTGAATCGTTTTGAAGCCTATTGCTAAACCATTGCTTCATATGTTCGAAAAATGTGTCTGCTCAACGGCGTAAATAACGCAATGAATGTTGTTGAACTGTCAAAATGAAACCCATTCCTACTGTTAGTGTGTTACGTAATTACCCCGCTGGTTGCCAAGATTTACATAATGTTTTCACTGTTAAAAAGTTATCAGATCTAATGTAGCGCTAAGCCTCTAACTCTACAAGGCCTGTAGAGTTCCAGGCATCATACTTTATAATACCTATATTATTTCTAAGATTTATACAGTATTTCACCTATTTTTATTTTTGACTTAATATTTATTATTGTTTTTCGTTAGACCTTTGGCAATTTGAGCTCTCTAGCATTAGCATTAGCATCGAAAATACGACGAAACGCTTCGAGAAAAGGTAAGTAGTGCCCCTGCTTTTTGTTTTCGGCTCGTCTTGGCGGGGGCACTACCGGGCCGCCAGATATTATTGGTAAATACGAATTTGGAATAACAACCGACCAACCAATCATAACCACCGACCATAGCGTGGTTTTTGAATAACCATAGAGTTTCGTTTTATCTTACAAAGACATAGTTAAGCCGGTAAGGCAATTGCCAGCCGCTTCGCTTGCGTTTCAATTTCAACGCCTTATCAGTGTTGTAGTGTAAAGTTTTGTACACAAAGCTGCCGCCCCTCGTACCTGGCACGCGTGGTCCGGGCCGTGCGCCGTGACGTGCAGCGCGCAGCTGGCGCCGAGCACGGGCGCGCGGTACACGTGCACGCCCGCCAGGTGGTAGGCGCCTGCGCCCGCGCCGCCCGCCCCGCAGTGGCCTATGAGCACGTTTGTGGGCGTCACTTTGCGGACTAGGATGCCTGGGGAATGAAAATAATGACTACAGCAAAAGTGTCAACAACTAAAAATATAAGGCTTCTACTTTTAGAATAAGTTAATACGTACCTTGTACTGGTAGGGTTACTGTCTCACACTCGTACCCGTTGACGTAAAGCGTCACCTGTAAATCAAAGCAAAAATATTTAAACTTTCAAATTTCTTTCTTAACAACGTAAACTAGGCTGATTTCATGTTTTGAAAAAGATATTGGAAGACCATGTTCACGATGCATGATGCGAAAGAGTGACATTGAAACGATATTTGGAAATGGTTTGACTATGCAAGGCATCCTGTCCGCATCGACGATCAAGTAACTTTAAAATCGGCCTACAATGAGTTCGCCTATTCAAAAATAGATTTTTACACCACCTGCTCTATAATATCAAATTATATGTCATGCAAACCTAACCTTAACTAAGTCATTATATCCCTATAGTGTAGCTCGGCAATAATATTGTACGGAATTTAATTATATCGTGATTTGAATTTGGAACCTTGAACAAAAATTTGAATGAAATTTTTTACGTAAAAATATGTATTCGAGTGTCGAATTGCTTTTTAATATCTCGCAGAAGGTATGTCAAGTAGCGTATACTCTTCGAAGATAAAAGTGTCTTCGTCTTGGGCGAGCTAGCAATCCTCGTTGCACTCAAAATTCTAGTCTTAACTCCTCCTAATTCAATATCGCCCTAGACATGACACTGCTTTATCCCCTAAGTGAATAATCTACCAATATTAGTATACATTTTTTACTAACCTGCACATAGATGTGCCTCTTATAGACCAGCTCCTTGACGTTGAGCGCGACGCAGCTCCACGTGCGCGCGGGCACGTCGCCGCGCACGCGCGCCTCGCTCAGCACGCGGTTCACGGCCAGCTCCGGGCGAGACAGCCGGAGCGTGAACGTGCCTGGAAATATAATGGTAAGTGTTTTCTTAACAAAAGTATCTATTACTATAAATGTAAAATCACTTGGAAATGATAAAACGGATTCTATCGGTACCATAAAAGATATAAACAATGATACTCTAGCTCGGACTTTACCCCCGAATGTCCCATGGCCAGACGGTCCATCATGATTCGTACCATTTCCGTTTGTTCTTAAATTACTCAACTGTAATCGGTTGCAGCAATATTGGCATCCATAGTCCAGTGGCAAAGTATCCTACATACATTTTTGACAGATTCCTAAGCATCCAATCAAAAAATTTACGAACGACAAACGGACGTACGGTGGAAGCCATTAATTAAAATCATACATACAATGGAAGGTAAGGTTCTTTCTTACTGAGCAGGTTGTTTTTTGTGAAATTCCGCATAACAAAGAGATTTTGCACTCAACAGTTTAATAACAATACCTGTGTTAGTATCGAGCCACACCTCCAACATGAGCGACTCGTGTCCCACCGACAAAACATGCGACAGTTCAGCCGGCTTGCTGGGAACCTCCTTTTTGGGAGATTTCTTCTTGTTAGCTTCTGTATCTGAAGGCTCGTCGTTGAACTCGTCCATACCGTCTGAAATTAATTGAAAGTCTTGTGTTAATGAGTGGTGTTACCGATGTGGACGTTATTAAATGCAGGTCATGATGCAATGTTTTTGGTATGTCAGAGGCGTTAACCGTCAATCAAAGGAGCTCCTTTGATCTGCGTACCAAAAGTATTGCAATGACACACACAAAATGTTACACTGTAAAAAAGCAGGTCATTCTGTATAGAATTACCCGTTATAAGTAGATGGCACAAATACGAGACAAACATTAATTTGTATTAAGAATAGAAGAAAAAACGGAAGGAGTCAGTTTAGCTGACAAGCGAAATCATATCACAAGATAAAAATATAGAAATGTATTAACGTAGAACGGTTTTTACCGGAATAATGATGAAATTTATTCGACAAACCCTCGCTTAATTTATTCATTCTGGCACCAAGAGCTCGTAAAGAGCTCACAGTGAACAGTAGCGAGTTACATGAGAGATAAGAGTATTGGAACACTTGTCCAGCTAGCTTTGATGAAGGCTCATGTGTCAGTGACGATGTTAGTGCTCACCCCAGTGGTCAGTGTCGCCGGGCGAGCTGTGCTGGTCCTGCAGCCAGGCGGTGAGCGCGAAGCCGGCCAGCCACGGCGCCCAGCCCGCGCCCTCCACGCCGCAGCGCACCGCGTGGCACGACCACGGGGAGCGGATACCTGCCAGACATCATACACATCATAAATAAAGTTTTACTACTCCAATCAATCTGCTTGGCCTTTAATAACTACGTTGGGGTCGGCTTCCGATGTAACCTAGCCGGGTGAAGATAAAGATATATTTATTACATAACTGTGTACATTTGTTTTTATTTTAAACATAACATATTTAGACTCCAAACAATACAATATACAATAATATTAAAAGGAATTGTAAATTACTTACGAACATTCTTTTTTCCCAAAAACCTTTATGTAGATTATAAAACAGATTATCAATCAACAGTTTTTATTTTATTTTAATTTAAACAAACATATTTACATTTAATTGCTTAATAGCTGGCGGTACCTGATTATATACACGAATAGCAGTAACATATGTACTTTTACAATAAGTCATATTGTTAATAATACGTAAATTAATGTAATTTATATTGTTTATGAATGTTTCCTTAGGTATCACATTTGAAATTAAAATATTGCATATTATTTTTAACAATAACAGTTTTTTTTTAATTATACACATGTAGGTATATAGTAGGTATATATGTTTTAGCTTGTATATTGTAATCTATTTAGATTGATTAAATAAAAAGGCAACACTGGTATATAAATAAATTTTAATAAGTTTGGCGTCAATCGTAACTGTAACAAATTTATTGTATTTTTGTTAAAAAGTGTGCATTTTTAACAAATAAATATAATTCTAGTATATAAGTGCCAATCAGTGTTAAGGAACTCTACGTTCTGAAAACATCTCCTAACGATACTATACAAGTTATATATTGTCCAAAGATTTTTTTCTGGAGAATGAATGTGGATTGTACGTTTGTCGAGTTTCCCCAGTATATACCATAACTTAATAGTGGATAAATATTACTAAAATTAGCATTTCTAGTAGCACTTGTATTTGTAGTTTCTGCTAAGATTGACAATGCGTAGCAAGCACTGGATATTTCTTTTTAAATCTTTATATGTTCCTTCTAGTTAGGAAATTGGTGTCTTTTACTTCTTCAATCGCTGTATCAGCCGCGGTTACATTCAGACTAGCAGGTTTACTTTTGTAATTTATAAATTCAGCAGCAGCTCTAATTCGCTGATTTTTAATTGTAGTGTGTTGATCTTTGTCTGTAACCTACTAACACTAGAAGTTAAGAGGACGCACACGGGTCCACTAGCGCCACTGCTTTAAAAAATATTATCTCGTGGCTGAGAAGGAATTCTGAATAACGGCTCATTAAGCACCCTTGGTAAGTGTGTCTAGAATTTTCTAATACCTTTTATAAACTTTCATATTGAGACACGAAGCAACAAAATACGATCTAGAAGAATATGGCCGCTTTTCTTTAGATCGAATTTTGTTGCTTCGTGTCTCAATATGGAAGTTTATAAAAGGCCCTCTTAAGTAAAATTGTTACTAACCCTATGGACTCCTGTCTGAAATAAAAGTTTTTTATTCTATTAAATTGGTTTCCGAAACGTTAACTTTTAAATTTATTGCCTGCAACCAATCAGTTACTATTGTTAATGTGGTGTTAATTTCACTTTCATGGTTAATGGCTTTATGACAGCTTTCTTTAGGGTATCGGGACATGTTCCCGTTTCCAACATAAGATTTAGAATATGTACCCGTGGATCAACGGTACAAGGGATGATGATGACTCTAATGGGTAAATTTTCATTTCCATAGCTAGTTTTTTTTCCCTATATTTATTACTTCACACCTGTCTCAGTAGACAGATGAAACAGAATTCTCTTCTACCTAGAGGTAGAAGAACATTCTGTTTGAGTTAGAAACAGGCTGTGGTTTGTAATTATTATTACGTACTGTGTTGATATGTTGCGGTTTTCGTTAATGTACAAATGGTGTAAAGTACTTGCTAGTTTTACAGGTGATTTTATTTCATTATTATTTTGCAGTATGTAGTCTGTTGTGGGTTGAAGAACATTTGTAGTTTGGGTTTGTGGCTTAATGAATGATCATGTGACCTTAGCTTTATTGGTACTGCATGAGATGAATTTTGCATTGTTTTTTCTAGATTGTTTTATTGCACACTTTAGGATTGTACAACAGCGAACATAGTTTATGTGCCTGAGACCTACCTTTTGTTTGAAGGTACATTTTTCGTTTATTTTTACTAGAGATTATGATGCCTTTGGTTTTCCATGATGTAGTTTTTTTTTTTTTTAAATCCTTTTTAATCTTTTCAACAGGAATACAAATATCGGAAATTAATTTAAATAAGTTAATAAATTCTTCATAAGCTATGTTTGCATGCATGTGATGATACACATCTTGGAACTTTATTTGAGAAAAGTATTTAAAAAAATATGTCGATGTAATAATTTATGTTAGGTCGCATTTTGTACCAATATTTTTCTCTGTAACTTAAACTACACGCGCGGTATCTTTATTGCTTGGCACGTATGGTCCGACATACCTAGATCCCATATTTTAGCTGCTGGATTACACTGAATACTAGAATTTTACTTGGGGACTGCCTATCTGACCTCCACAACTCAGTTACTGGGTAAAACGAAGCTCGTTTAGACTGGAGATAAGTTTTATTGCTGCGGGTTATAATAGATAATATTCGTTCACGCTGGATAAAATGAAAGCTGACCACCATAAAGTTAAAAAAAGATAGTATACGCCAACTTTAGAGGCAGCCGCGGTCATAAAACACTAAAAAGAGGTGACAAGAGACACAAATGTATACCTTTACCGTCCCACTTGGATGTTTCGGCATAGAATTGAATGTAATTTCATATGGTTCAGCGACTTACCAGCCCTGGTGTGTGCCTCGTGGAACCTCTTGGCGCAGTTCTCTGCGTGGTGGCTCTGCGACGTCGTGGTGTTCACCACGAGGTAATTGAGCTCTTCCGCCAGGGATTGAATGCCATCTGTGGACAATATTCTCAAGATTAATCAAAGGCGATTCAAAATAGGGGCAAATCTAGAAAAAAAAAAAACTGAGGCGGGAATAGCCGGCGATTTGGTTGAATGATGTGCGATTCGAGAGAGGTCCATGTCCAACAGTAAACAGCTAAGCTGCTGATGATGATCCGTGGTTTCGCCGTATTCAAACTGTCCCAGCTTCCCTTTTATTGTCGTGACTCATCGCGCCAACACCGCACTACTTGGAACACTTACCAGTATTATCACTATCCACCGGGAAGGTAAGTATACAATCAGGAGTGTTGTACGTAGCCGTAGCCACAAGTCTATGTAGCGAGCTGAGCAGCATGGTGAGTGGAGGCTGCTCCGCATTGAAGAGTTTGAGGAAGGCGGCCAGCTCTGTCGGTTCGATGCTCTGGGAAGCCAGCACGTGGATCAGCTCTAAGATGCTACGTTGAAGATCTGGGGAGAAAAGGAGGGGTTAGTGGTTTGTGATTGGTTATTGTCATTGTCAAAGAGTGTCCATGGAGTTTCTTGCCCATTCTTCTCCATAGGTACCTACGTTTTGGGATGGGCAACTAGCTTCATCTTTCTGACAGACCGACCCCTTGACAATTTAAAAGAGCCTGTAATTGGTTTATTTTAAATAAATGCTTTGAGTTTGAATTTGTGATAAAGCAATCATGCATATATTTGCTGTTCTGACTGACCGAACTCTTGACAGTTCAAAAGTGTCTGTAGTGGGTTTCATTTAAATAAATGCTTGAGTTAAGTTTCATGAGTAGAACCTGAACGAGACTGGCACAGGAGCGTGAAGAAAGGAGACAAGAAAAAAGAGACCTGTTGGCCTGTGGATATTCGCTGATGATGATGATGATTTGCGTACCTTCGAGCCGGTCATCCCGCACAGCCAGCAGCTGAGCGGGCGCGGGCGCCAGCAGGCGGCGCAGCAGCGGCGGGTGCGCGGCGCGCGCGCGGGCCAGCGCCGCGCCCACGCGCCCGCACCACGCGCGCGCCACGCTCACGCCCAGCCGCCAGGACGAGCCGTTGCACTCGCCTTCTTCCTTGCAGCGGACTAGCCTGGGGAAACGAGGGTCTCGACATCATCATCTGCCTAGCGTAAGCATAATCGGTCTATAAAATTCTCACTACTGGGACACCACCCCAGCCTCCTCTCTGTGAGAGGGAGTGGGCCGTAGTAATCCACCACGCGAGCCCAATGCGGGTTGGTAGATGTCACATGTATTCGAATTTTTGGTTCTAGGACATGCCGGTTTCCTCACGATGTTTTCCTTCACCGTTTTGAGAGCAGTGATGATGAAATTAAATACACAAAGTAAAGTGCCTATCTGGGTTCGGACTCACGACCAACACTCCGAGTCGAGGCCGATACCACTCGGCCATAATTGCTCAAGCAATCAGACAGACAAAACATTTTGGGGTCGGAGTCCAATCTAACCGAATGCAGCGACTCCCTATCTGACCTCCACAACCCAGTTGCTAGTTAACACGATACCCCTTCGTACACTGATTGTCAGACTTCTGACACGTTTCTAAGCCTTATTACTGTATTATCCTGCTGGTGTCTACCGGTTAACGTAGACTTGTTCTGATGTTTAAACAATAGTCTTTTCTTTATCCTAACACTATGGTCGTGTCATCAGAAGCTGAAACATCATTGAACATGTGCGAAATTCAAAATGTTTATATTGCTTTACAAGCCGTGTGCTCGATGAGATATCCCATCGGCAAAAATGACGAACTTCCATACAAACTTTCGTTCTCTATTTAACCCCTTTAGGGGATGAATTTTCAAAAGTCTTCCTTAGTGCTCACCTTTGTTATACAAGGAAATCTTATGCACAATTTCATACTCCCATACCGAGCAAATACGGCTGTGCGTTGTGTCAGTGAATGAATGAATTTTAAGATTTTTGTTAGGTTAATTGCAATTCACTAGGGGCGATAGGTCTCTCGTAATTTAAGGGGGATGCGCTAAGATAGCCCGCGAAATTCAAATTTCCTTTCGTTTTTATGCAATATGCAAGTCAGTGTCAGGTTGTAGGTTGATTAAAATATGATTCGCGACCGTAACAAATACTAAGTTAGAATTGGCCTCAAATGACATGATTTCATGAAATAGTCACTCAGTAGGGTAATATGAACTTAGAGAGATGTATTGATGATTTTTATGATTATAATTCTGTAAATAAATATTTTATATGGCCGCGAATCATATTTAGATCAATATGCAACCTGATACAGACCTGAAAATTGCAAAAAACTTAATAAAATTTGAATTTCGTGGGCTATCCTGACGCTTTTGCCTTAAGTTAAACATTCGTATTCGTATCTTAGCACTGTTTTCAATTAATTGGACTTGCGAATCTTATGTCAGGAATCATAAATCAATATAACACATCATGAATTTAAGTACTGCTTAAGAAAAATAACCTTTATTAACACTAATCAACAGTTCTCGGTTGTCGTAGTACATACCTACTTATATTCCGTAAAACATTTTTATCTTCTATTTAGTTATTACCAAAAATAGAAATGATTCTAAACATGTTTTGCATGCTTTTAAATGATTTTATTGCGCAATATTTCAGCAAAGATTCGAACTCAAAACTCTACACGAAAACATTTTTTTTTTTAATTTCCTAATAGCTATTTCATAATTTTATTAACATTAAATCCATACGATAATAAACCAATTAAAAAACTTCGTTTAACAAGTAGCTTTCAAAACCTAAGTTTAGCAAATACAAACCGCAATTTTCTGTTAGATTCTAAGACATACATTGATTCAGCCGCTCGTCTTTTCCGCAAGCAGCCCACTACAGTATCGCGCTCTCTCAATAAGCTGATAAGGATATTCAGTTACATAATGAACTATAGAAGGTTGACAACAACAACTGTGCATATTGTATCTCGGTAGATCATTGTCCATTTTAAGGTTGCCAGAGAAGGAAAGCGAGAAGGCTGTCCATTGTATGTTTTGTAGTTTTTTTTTGTGTACAGTCACGGATTTTAATTGATGAGCCACTTTCAAACTTTTCAATTTTGCAGTTTTATACATTCACGAGATTACACGATTAAACACGAACTTAAACCGATGCTCGTAAAAAAGACGACAAATTACAAATAATCGGAAATAGAGGTTGACGAATAAGTTGTCAATGAAAACAATGTTGCATACGTTTATCCAATCTGATTCAAAGTCAAAGTCAAATCATTTATTTCAGATAGGCACATAAAAGGCACTTTTGAACGTCAAGATACTGACCTCCTACTATACTGATTGATACTGACCTCCTTTAAATTAGAGTTCATTAAATACTCGTTATTACTGAATCCCTATACGAAGACAGTGGTAGTTGAAATGTCGATGTCAGAGACGATCATTTCGAATTTTGGTGAATCGTAGCCGCAGTTATTTACGCGAAAATGCCAGCTGCAATTTTACAATATTGTAACAATGTAACAATGCATCAGCAGGCTCTGAACATTCGTGAAATTTCGAGAGATCTGCTCTTGACGATGCGCTCGTTCTCTCATTCTGTATGTGTTTAGAAATATGAAAAAAGTAAATATCATAAACTCGAAAGTTGAATTTTTTCTAGCGAAATACTGTTACTTTGTGGGTAAGACGATACACCGAAGAAGGAAATATAAGCGGTCGTCGCCAGAACAATCATCGCCCTACTGCAATAAGCGAAGCCGAGAAAAGAGAAATGCTCCGTGAATGGATGGAGGATGTTGACGGATTTATACCAACGCAGCGTTACGCGGTACATTTTGATGTGGAACCGAGAAAGATCCGAAGGCATCTTCATTCAATGGATTTGCATTATAGGATTGACAGACGCTCATAAAACCGCACGCGTACACTTATACACCGATTTTTAAATTTCGATTGGACATCAACTATTTTCAGTGATGAGAAGTCATTCCAATCAAGCGAGCATGGTCGCTTTCATTTATGGCGATATAACTGTACACGGTATGATTTAGATAATATTATACCAAATAGAGAATCGGAAAGGATAAATGTAATATGTGGGGTTGGATGAGCTCCAAAGGTGTAGGCAAACTTGTTCAGCTACCGCCTCGTGCAAATGCCGTGAACGATATCAGCATTTTGGAAGATAATACGCTTTCCTCTGTAAGGATTGTGTATCCACAGCACGAAATGGCAAATATTAATTTTGTTCACGATAATTGTGCCATACATCGAGCAAGGATTGTCATCATCTGGTTTGATGCACATCCAGACATAACGGTGATTCCATGGCCAGCTAAATCCCCTGACCTGAATCCTAAAGAAAATTTGTGTAGTTTAATGGTGCAGCGATGGTATCACCGTAATGAACGAAGAAAAGAAGATCTGGCTCAACATCGCCAAGAAGTATGGGAAAACATGCGAGGGACTGATATTGGCACTAGATTGGTGAACTCCATGCAATCACAACAGCAAGCTGTAATAGACAGTCACGGAGCATACACTCGATATTAAGTCAGTCCAACAATATAGATTGATAAACGAAATAAAACAATTTTTCAAAGTTTGACTATTATTTTAGCTTAGCACATTTTATGACATTTATAATAGCTAAAACATAAACTATAAAACAGAAATAGTAAATAAAATTCATAATCAAATCTTTCAAGATGACGGCAGTTAACATAATTGTCATGACCAATCATAATTTGTCCGTACGCTGACGTTACTATCGCTACGCTAAAACAATCGTCGCTAAGTTGCAGTAGCTAGACCAGGCCCTGCAGTCTCGACATGAATAGCGACAAAAATCTGTCGCTAAGTCGTATCGATGTCAAATTTCTTTAATAGATTTTCAACCTTATGCTTTGGAAATAAAGTTGAAAATATATTAAAGGAATCTGACATCGTTACGACTTAGCGACAAATTTGTCGCTATCTAATGTCGAGACTGCAGGGCCTGCAATTGGTTGATTTTGGGTAGTCACTCTGTACTATGCACGAGTATAACCGACTAAACCCGATATGCTATACATGGCTAAAATACGAACAGTGGCAAGTGGCTCATCAAATTGTCCGTGACTGTACATACATTGTACACAAATATCAGTTGCCGTGCGTTAGTCTCGCAAAAACTCAAATCAAAACTAAAAAAAAAACTTGATAAAACTTTGGTAAGTTGTGGTGTGCGCGAAGGAGAAGCTTGCTAAAATATAAAAACATTGTAACGCATGCCGCCGGGCATTAGTCAGTAAATAATCCTAATCCTAATATTATAAACGCGAATGTGAATTTCTCTGTTTGTCTGTTACGCTTTCAAGGCTAAACGGCTAAACTGATTGATATTTTATAACCTGGGGAAGGACATAGGCTACTTTTTATCGACAACCACGCGGGCGAAGCCGCGCGCGGAAGTTAGTAATCCTACTATCCTACTTCCTACTAATATTATAAATGTGAAAGTGTGAATGTTTGGATGTTTGTTACTCAATCACGCTAAAACGGCTGAACGGATTTGGATAAAATTTGACACATGGGTAGACTATGACCTGGATTAGGACATAGGATACTTTTTATCCCGATATTCCTACGGGATCGAGATTTCTGCGGGTGAAACCGCGGGGCGCAGCTAGTAAATAAATAAATAAATACGATGCCGTTTTAATGTATCTTATCGAGATTCAGAAAAAGTTCGGCTATGTAAAGTGTTGTATCTTTCACTGGTGCGGCAGTCTCTTTCTAAAAATATTTACGGTCGAGTACGTACATACTTTCTTTCTGAGTTTATTTCGGATATTACTGACATCGGTGAAGGAAAACATCGTGAGGAAACCTGGACTTATCTTTTATCTTTATATATATAAAAATTACGTGTCACGTTGTTTGTCCGCGATGTACTCCTAAACTACTGAACCGATTTTAAATTTGATTTGCACACCGTGTGCAATTTGATCCAACTTGAAAGATAGGATAGTTTACATCTCAGTTTATAGTCGCAATATTATTTTATTGCAAATTATTTGTCTATTTGTTGACAGTCACAAATATCTGTTAGCTCCAAACGATTCTAACAGATGGCGATATCTGTTGACTGGATTGATTAAGTATTCAATAGATGGCGCTATGTTAAAAATACAAACGTTTCATATAAGCTACAATTTAATAGCATAACCACCACGCGTTGCTGAGGCTAAGGTATAACCTAAATTTATTTTGTATTAAACGAAATACAGTGAAATAATATTATAAAGAGAAAAGATTTGATTGTTTGTTTGTATTGAATAGGCTCCGAAACGACTGAACCGATTTCAAAAATTCTTTCACTGTTGGGAAGCTACACTATCTCCGGGTGACATAGGCTATATTATATTATGCTTTGCTACCCGGGCGAAGCCGGGGCGGGTCGCTAGTAGTTAATATAAGTCTGAAATCGCCAACCCGTCTTGAGCAAGCGTGGTGAGCAATGCTCGTGCCTTCTGTGTATGTAGGCTGGTATTAATTAAGTACATACTTTTGTATAAGCTGCGTGAGTATATCGACGACGATGACACACAGCTCGGGGTGCGCCAGCTCTCCGCTCTTGGTGTACTCGCCGCATTCTGCGCTCAACTCGCCCGGCGGCGGCGATATGCCTGAGAAAATACCATATTCATTTATTTAAAAAAAAAGGACAGCCGCATCACGTACATTACACTACGCTAGAAACAATCTTAATAATTAAAAGACAACAAAGGCACATGTCAATAAAGGCAGACATAATGTTTTACGTCAGCAAAAAAAGCGTGGTTAAGTGCTCAAAAGGCAGTTCAAGTATAATCTTTTTGGTAGCTAGAGCCACCACGGGCAGGAAAGTGGATAATGGAAGACTGTAAGCCTAGATTGGTTTTAACCGTACTATTGAAGACGACCCCAAAATGCAGTGAGATTGCTACAGAAGGCTCCATAGGCTGAGCAGAAACGCACGCACACATAAACACGTGTTTGCGTGCAACGAGTGCAAGAGCACTCGAGCCGCGACAGGCGTCAGTGCCGGCGTTAGGGTAGGACGCGGCTGGGCGACCGCCCAGGGTACCAGAGGTGAAGGGGCACCGAAGGGGCTGCGACTAGGCGCTCCATCACCTCTGGCGTGTGCAGAGTAGTTTTGTTTTAATTCGTTTGGAGTTAGAAAACCAAAATAATTGTTGAGATCTCTTGGCGCTTGCTTTCTCTGAATTCTCAAACTTTTCTGCATAAGCCGACAAAGTAACTCCTATTTCTTTATGAATGGCCCTAAGAAAATCTAGGCGGAGTGGTGAAATTTATCACCCCTCTCTACTCTCCAAGAGGGGAGAGGGGCGCCGCCGAAATTCCGCTCAGGGCGCCTGTAATGTTAAAACCGGCACTGACTGGCGGTGATCAGTGGCTGCTACGTGCGCTTGTTTCCACTCGTTGTATAGAGCCGGCCTACCGTAGTAGTACCTATTTATCAATTATGTGCTTCTTAAAACAATATTTATATCGGTGGGAACAATACACTGTTCCGTATATATTAAGGCCAGCACAGACCAGGGACAGCCCTCGACTAGAACTGCATCACATAACGCACACGAGAGATTAGAAAAGTGTTATTATTCTCATGGCCAAAAACTATACTGAGGATTTCTCCTCCTCTGCACTGGTCAGTACCAAAATACAACAAGTTCCTTATTCCATAGTGGAACAGAGTTGGTTTATAAATGAGTAATTACTGAGCTTTCTTCTATAATTTTTGTTTTGTTTTTGTTTAGGCCCGCATTTGACCACGTAGACAACACTACAATATAATAATGACGATAACTACAGGTATAGCTTACAAAACAGTCCCAGATGGATATACGAAGTAAATCGTGAAACAAAGTTAAAAGATCAGTGTGGCGATTAGGTTATCACAATAATTGAAACCACGTATTCTACATTTTAAACATACACCATTACAATAATTAAAAACAATTAACAGTCTAGCCAAGGGACCTGTTTTTTTCGTTTTAGTAGTTAACAACATTAAACTTACATGACAACTTACATATAGTGATATTATTTAGTAACAATACCATAAAGTTTGTGTTGAATTGTTGAGACCATCGCCCCGCGCGTGTAGTGTGCTATTATCAAGGGCGGTTTATTTCGTGCCAATTATTACACTATTTATTTTGTTTGATAAATTCAGTTTTCTATTTTTAGAAAATTGTTTATTTTAATATTTTACCAGACTGATAACAACTTCTAATAACCGCTATAGGTACTATTTAATGTGATAACCTAATCACCACTCTAGAACTTAAACAACAACACGTGGGTCGCTCTATTAAAATAATTATTATAATTAGGAAGATACGCAGGACGATAACAAGTTTTTTTACCTTCAAAAAGGTTTTCAAAATCCAAACTGGTTGAACTATCCATTAGGCCACTACACACTTCCGGATCCATGGTTATCTCACAAAACACCGATCTTAAAAGGTTTGTTTTTAAACTTTTCACATCTTGAACTTAGTTTAACTATTTTCGAAAGTCGCGACGAAGTTAATGATAGATACCGGTATGTCGGTATCGGTATGCGGGCGGAGAGTCACTGACCACGCAAAACGAAAAAGAGGCGCGGAAAAAACTAGTAGGTACCTCAAGTTTTATATTATGTAAATTATACTGTTACAAGGTATTGTGTCTTTTTAATCGATTGGAGAAAGAAAAGCTCTCAATTGTTTATTTATTATCTGTTTTTAACAAAAAATAAAAACAAATAAATGTACAAAATAAAAAGGTAGATATTAAAGGGACGGTCGCCAACAGGTCAAGCTACACGAAACTGTCAAATTTCTCCAAACGATTTTAAACCTTATAATGCTGATGGTCCAGTTCAAAATTGAATGAGAAAATCTGACAGTTTGTGGTTACTTGATGTGTTGGCGACTACATCTGCCATATTCAAGTTTAACGCTAAACGTATTCACATATTAATTAGTTCTATGACAAAACAAAGACTTATCTGATGTAGATCTTATATTTGTCTTATCAGCAAGGTAAAAACAGACTTATTAAAATGAAGTCGAAAACATCTAATAAAATTCAAATTTACAATGTGAACATTAGGTACTTAAAATATAGCTATTGTACAAATAAACAAAGATATCAACTCGCAAGGTAATGGAACTCAAAAAAAAAAATGGTTTAATAATGTCAATAGCACATCTCTCATTTCTTATTAGATACAAGGACATTAGTATTGCAAGATACGCCTCAAGGGTAAGCTATACATGTTCTTGTAGGTACAAACCTGAAGGTATTGTAGACATGGATCCGGAGAGCTTCCTCGTTCTGTAGACTGGAGGCACATCTAGTTTGCCCACTTCGACATCAGCCTGTTAAAGAAGAGGAAAGGAAATAAATACATCGACTATCTAAATGAGTTTGTTTGTTTATGACAACGCTACTAAGGTATTATATAGTGTTTCATTCATTTCATTTATTTCTCTAACAATTCTTACATTGTATCGAAATTTTACACAAAATTATAAAAATTAAAAGAATTACAACATAAATCACTAGTATAACAGCAACCAAATAAATTTATTTGAAAATTAAAACATTTGCTATTCCCTGTTATAATATGTTAAATGTCAAAAAATAGCGGGCACCATCGTGTTTGTTCCGTCACTTTCATTCTACGGGCGTGTGCCCATTATAAGCACTGTGTATGCCTATACATCAATGAATAAAAAGCCTTTAGAATATACCTAAAAGCCTTCAATAAAATAAAGAGCTTCCTTTTATTAAGTATTCGTTCTTTTTTTTGTTTTGTAACGTAAACTTACGGCGAAACTACACGTGGCCTCTTAATTTTTAATAAAACAAAATAACTATTTATCAAACATCGGTACAGTTCAACGCGCGCCCACGCTTACCTACTTTTTAAAGCATGTGGACGAGCATAAGGACAGAGTATTTTTTTTTTAGAAACTTTGCTTTTATTATTAACATCTACCTACTTAGTCGTGCCGAAAATTAAAATGATAATGGTATCGGGGAGTTACTTTATTAGCTGCTCTGGGATGCTAATACCTAAGGACGAATTTCACCAAACTTTTATACCTAGAATAAGTCTTATCCTGAGAATTAATAGAATCAAAATTAATTAAAACTGTAAGCAGTTTTTCCATATTAGAACTGTCAGACGACAATTTTATTCCACGGATAGAATATATCTGACTATGGTAAAATCAGCCTCTTGAGTTTATTTCGGCCTTTTTTCTCAGAGTAGTCAGATAAAAAACCGGCACCTCATCCAGTTAAAAAAATATGATTGACGTGTACAAGTGTTTGTACAAACCTAAACAAACACTCAAAAAAAAAAAAACACTACAAAGTGAAAAATAACCAAGTAATTTCAGAAGTCGGTGTCTTTGGTTTTGTATCTTCGTTTTTTGCCACCGACTTCCGAAATTATTGAAAGTTCCTTATTTTTCACTTTGTAGTGTTTTTTTTTGGACGACGGTTGTTTTTTTTTGTAAAGAAGTTTTTATTTTTCAGTTTTTAGTTGTGGTACCTAACCCCACGCAAATTCATATACTCGTATCACTACTTGCTATGTAAATAACAGTGACAGAAACTTATTATAACATCATCAATATATGTACACTAAGTGGAAAAAATACGTACTATTGAAGCTAACTGAAAAACTACCGAAGCAAAGTTAATAAAATTTATATGGGACTCCCTGAGACATACCCTATCTATTAAAAAAATAGTTTTCGAAATCGATCCACAATGCCGGAGATATCGCGTAACAAACATACAAAAAATAAACAGACGAATTGAGAACCTCCTCCTTTTTTAAGTCGGTTAATAGAATCATGTATGATTTACACAAGTTTTCATTTAGTTTTGTATGAAGGCTTTAGACATAAGGAGGATCACACACTGCAACGCTACGCATCACGCGGCGGGGCGCGGAAAATGAAGAATTCCCCGCGCAGAAGCGCGTTTTTATTGAATGTGTATGAAAAATATCACGCGCGGGGGCGCGTTATCGCGTGATGCGATGCAGAGTGTGATGCGCCAAGACCATTCATGCGTCATTTCTCAAAAACATTGTGTAACTTTGCCATCGCTGGCCCACGTCTTACTGGCACGACTTGGAAGCTAATTAAGTTGCATTTGATTTAGTGATTTCGAGCTTATCAAAATTTACAAACACATTCCCAAGGACAGGGATAGCGTATGAAGCTGGAACCTATATACTCAGCAGTGTTGGGCACAATTGAATTAATTGTTTAATTGTAGAGGCAAACAATTACAATTTTTATTTCAACTAAATTAATTGCAATTAAATTAATTCAATTATTTTTTAATTGTGAAATGCAATTAAAATCAATTGCAATTAAATCTGTTAATTGTGGTTTACAATTAATTCAATTGCAATTAAAACTTTATTTGCAATTAAATTAATTGTTTTAAACAATTAATATTTAATTTAACTACGTAAGTATTTGACGAATGTAAATATGGCACCTTTTTTTTTTTTTTTTTGGGTGGGAAATCGTCAAATGACCTCTCCCGCTCTGGGCGGAGCGGAAGGGCGTGTCAGACTCTTACTGACTAAAACCCACCCGTGTTCCTTCAGTTGCCTGTGCGCCAGGGCCACGGTAACTCTTTCGAACAATCCGCGACCCCGGCAGGCATCGGTCCTATCGGACCCCGTCAATGGTGCTGACATCTCTTTGAGGCGCGCGTGGAACACGACGCGCCGTCGACCCGGGCCTGGTCCTTACCGGACGGCGAGCTTCCCATTGCTCGCCGTCCGCAAGCCCGCGCCTACGGTGGCCCCTGTATATGGCACCTGTGCTACACTTTTACGTAGTAATGTTCTGGCTTAAATCCAGGCTTTACATACCTTTGAGAATATTAAGGAGAATCCTCTTGTATTGTTTGCATTATGTTTTTTAGTTACTGACATTTATTAATTGTTAATTGTAATTGTAATCGTGTATCAAACAATTAACAATTAATCAATTATTGTAATTGCAAATTTTTACAAGCACAATTAATTTAATTGTAATTGCAAAGTTTTACAAGCACAATTAATTAATTGTTAATTGCGATACGTTACAATTACAATTAATTATTTTAGTTGTTAGTTGCAACTAAATTTGGCAATTTAATTGTTAGTTGTTAATTGTTTTCACAATTAGTTTTTGCCCCACTCTGATACTCAGCCTATCGCAGTCATAACACCCAGTTCTAAATATATCTAGCAACATCTCTTCGCCTCTCCTACCTGCTGTGCCCCGCAGGGTCCACAATGATCATGTCTCTGTAAAACCTACCACCTAAATTCACATTGTGAAATGCAATAAATACATTGAGTATGGAGTATAACTTTTGTTTGTCAGCCCCACTAAACACGGATGGGCTGTTGTCCTACAGCTTATAAACGAGGATAGTTCAGCTGAATGTTAGTGTACCCACTACCCACCTCGTACCCCTCATCCGGCCTGGTGGCGTAGGGCTCGCTGTGCTCGCTGGCGTAGGGCCCGGCCACGCTGTCCTCGCTGGAAGAGCAGTCGGCGGAACTGCCGCCCGACGCGCACAGCAGCGGCGGCACCTGTCCACACACTGCACTTTATCAATATCACAAGTCACACTTCTTACAAAGCTACGAAGGCACCAGGCTATGAACGGCACCGGGAACCTATTGTCATCCTGTGTCTAGGTCACTCTACTTGCTTAAGACCAGTTAGAACGAGTACAGAGCATGAGACTCCGACGTAGGTAGTTTACAAACTTTGATATAAAATTGAGATGTAGGTGCGTAGTATAGTGGTTCTGTCAACGTTCTGAACCCAATAGAATTACGAGGGCTATTATCCAATTTAGAGTATTGAGGGACCTGTTAAGTCTACTTGAATTTTATGAGAGGGTTTTGTTCGTTCGTTTTCACTGTTTATTAAGAAAGCAGATGAAGACATACAGACCGTTTATATTAGCAGCTCGAGGAATTTAAAGATCAAGAAAATCAACAAAAAATTACAGTATAGGACGGCTCGCGCTCGCGCTCAGACGATAGTTTCGTAACAAACACGAAACTATCGTCTGACCCTTCAAATGTTAGGAACGTGTGCGAAGCCATGCAAGTTTAGAACTTGGCAAACAACACTATTAAAGAAACTGAACTTAAATATAAATCATATCCAATATTCATGTATACAGGTATTATAATATTAGGTATTTTCGAATCCGACTAACATTATCATTATCATAAAGTCTATTATTAGGATTACAGATACCAATGAGTACCTATTTAGTTTCAAATGTCAGTTAGGCTAGGTCTCTAGGGTCAGGGCGAAAGTTACTGGTCGTGATCAAGGACTTTAAAAGCGTCTGTTTTTTATTAATAACTATTACATTAATAAATCGCGTGATGGTCTTTATTTGGAAACTCAGCAGTCATCGTTTGGATAGGTATGTTGATAAGGCTTTGACAAAAAGGTCAAGAGTAGGTCCACACCCACATGGCAATAAAATAAAAAAGTAAAGTCTCTCTTTAGGCAGCTGGTTTGATCTAATCATTACGGTACAGAGCAACAGGGGTGGCTACGGCACAGGGCACCCCTACCAGTGCCTTAAACCATTATACGATTCTGGTGGTTTACTACTTCTATTTGAGAAGGAAACTACGTGCTAGGAAATATATTTTTGGCAGAATTTTTGTGACGAATATTAGTAACGAACATCAGATCACATTGACTATATTTATAGGTTATCATTGTAATCTGATAGTCCTGTATTCATTTGTAGCTGCCATAGATATAAGAAAGAAGTTTTTTTTGTTCTGTTTTTATATTTCTATGATAGTTGCAGATGGTTATCTCACTTCTTCCGGACTACAATAAAATTTTGACGTCATTTTCTTCTAATTCTAACAGACTAGATATTTATGTACCTGTTTCGGCAACTTTCACCGATAAAGTTTCACGGATAAAGTTTTAGTTTCCTCCTACTAACGATACCAATTAAAGCAGTTTATTATTGGTTTCCTTATCCTTCTTATCTTACTAGCTTCTGTCCGCGGCTTTGCCCGCGTGGATGTCGGAAATTATAACAGGGGAACGCGCTACCGGGACTAAAAGTATCCTATGTCCTTCCCCAGGATGCCATCCATCTCCTTGCCAAATTTAATCGAAATCCGTTCAGTGTTTTAGGCATGAAAACGAAATATACAGACAAAGTTACTTTCGAATTTGTAATATTAGTATGGGAGTATGGATTTAAAATAGAATGATGTAATGTTGTTTTCAGATGAATCTTAGAAACATTTGAATAGAGCTTTTATTTGTCTGTTGCATTAAGAAAGCAACTCAAATAATATGTTATATTTCAGACTTTTATCAACAGCTTAGGTAATTAAATGAGACATGAAAATTATCGTCGTCAAATAATTCCAGTAAAGTTGATTTACTGGAATTATTTGACGACGATAATTTTCATGTTTCTGTTGAAGTTAGATCGCGTTCAAATATGTCCATAATACTGTAGAATACCACAAACAGCCTTACAGTTCTCTGGTATCTTATAGTTGAGGTGAACAAAGCCGCAAGAAACCCGATACATTTCACCTACATCAAACTTGAACCTTACGTCGATGCGATAGTTCCAGTTGGATAAACGTGATTGGTTCATGGCTGGACGGGTTTTGTGTCATACCAGTCCCACCTCTGTTATGTAATATAATTCTCTAGCTTCCCATTAGTGAGATAATTTTCGGAATCGGATCAGTAGTTCCGAAAATTACCCCCTACATACAAACTCACAAATTCTTCTCTTCATAATCTTCTAATATACAAAAGACGGCCAAGTGCGAGTCGAACTCGCGCACGAAGGGTTCCGTACCATTAACTATAAAAACGGGAGCCCCCCTTAAATATTTATTTTATTTTGTTTTCAGTATTTTTTGTTATAACGGCAACAGAAATACATAATTTGTGATAATTTCAACTGTCTAGCTATCGCGGTTCTTGAGATACAGCCTGGTGACAAAAAGACGGACGGACAGACGGACGGACAGACAGCGAAGTTTTTGTAATAGGGTCCCGTTTTTACCCTTTGGGTAAGGAACCCTCAAAATCTCGAGTCACAGTGTTTGTTATCGAACTCCTCCGAAACGGCTGGACCGATTTCTATGATTTTTTATGTGTATATTTGGTAGGTCTAAGAATAGGTCGTAAAGTATATTTCTTACCGCTGCGGGTGAAACCGCGGGGCGCAGCTAGTACCTATTAGTATAGATTCTAGGTCTAGTCTACTCTAGGCACTCATTTTTTAACCTATAGCGTTGGCATTTCCCGTCGGCAAAAAATACGAACTTCCATACAAACTTTCAAGTCTTATTTAACACCGTTAAAGTGTGATTTTTCTTAAATCCTTCCTCAATCCTTACTTTTGTTGTATACGGAGCTCGTGGGCAAACTTTCTTGCTTCTTGACGCAGCGGTTTAGGCTGTGCCTTGTTTGAAATTAAGATTTTTAATAAATAGTTTTGTTTTACTTTAATACAATCACGGCCAAATGCCAATTAGACTGCTGCTGCTGCTTTTTGACTCTAAGTTGTTCATTATAACTACACTATTGTATTAGGTAAGCCTGTGACGATAGTTGTATGTGTTTTAAATAAAAATAAATAAATAAATATTAGTCAAAGACATGTTATAGTTTTTTATATGTGTGCAATGTGCAAAATGCATTTTTTTTATATGAATTAGGCAAATATAAACTTTTGAGCGTCTTTGTTACCTGAAGTAAATAAATAATTAATAGATTTCTCTTGCACATCTGGTAGGTATTACGGAGTTCTATTTTGTATGACAAATAAATATTGAATGCAAAAGATTCGGTCATATCCTCGAGAGTACTATGGGTGATTACGGGCACTGCATCATCTTTCAGGAAAGTAGACTGACGTACTGGGAATTAGGTCGAATTTAAATAGAAAAGATGGTGTACCTGATGTTATGCAGTCGCTAGTTTCTGACAACTCCATAATTGTCTTATTGTCAATTTGTAAAACACACACAAGCACACACAAATTTGCAGTCAAGCACACATACACTATTGATTCCTATATTGCAAAAATAGAGAGTAATATTAAATGTTGTATGCACCCAAGTGCAACAGCGTCGCGTCGGTAACTGAATGATCTTCGTAAGTGAGGCTGTGAGTGACCGCACTGTTATTCCGCATTCTGATATTATTTTGTTAGGAACCAGTCAAGAGCGAGTCGCGACAGACGGATTAGAAGCATAGTATGTATTTAAAATTTGACCTGTGTTTGAAAAACAAAGAAATATAAGTGAAACAGAGATTACCAGTAAAATTACAGTAATTTGTAAGGAACCCTTAAAAAATAAATTAGAAAAATGATTACTCCTAGTGTGCTGGATGAGTGGAAAATAGTACCTACCTATCGTTTCGATTGTTTACAATTATCAATCGTGATTTTAAAATAGTTTTAATTTAATCATTTTTACTGAGGGAACTCTATATTTACTGCTAACAAATTAACTCAAACTCAAAGCATTTATTTCAATTAAACCATTTACAGGCACTTTTGAATTGTCAAAGAGTCGGTCAGTTAGTCAGAAAGTTGAAGCTAGTGGCCCATTCCAAAACGTAGATCTCTATGAGAAGAACGGGGAAGAAACTCCAAGGACACTCTTTTTAAATCAAGATATTACAAAATCCTGGGTACATTATTCTTTTTGCTTCTATATGCGAGAACAATGAAAAAAAATATATAAAGAAACAATTTAAAATATAAGATTAATAATAAAAATAAGCCGTGGCAGTTAAGAGATGACCAGTCTCAACTGACGGCGCCCGTTCACGAACATGACGCGTAGATCAGCACCATCCAGCTCAACCATTTTGTAGGGAACCGAATGATCCAACACACGCGCCACCAACAGTGAGACATTTAAGTGAGCATGACATAGTCTCAACTGCCATGCTGTCAAATCAACATAATTATATAATAAACGAATCCATGGTACTCACATTTACAAAATTGAAAAAATGCTTACAAATTATACAAAACTATAGTTTGCTATGTATTCGAGCGATGAATAAAATTTTACTACATAAAAGAAAATAATCATTAAAATATCTATTGAGTTATTCAAAAATAACATTTAAATACAGTTTCGATTGTGCGGAAACCGGTCCGTTGACGTAATATTAAGCGATCTAGCACATGTAGCTACCAATACTTGTTTACAAAAAACAACAAAAAGGAAAAGCTAACGAATTCTTTGATTCACCTATTATTATGAAGGCAAGACGTTTACTTTAAATGCAGAGTGAAGA
This sequence comes from Dryobotodes eremita, assembly GCA_917490735.1. Classification (NCBI taxonomy): domain Eukaryota; kingdom Metazoa; phylum Arthropoda; class Insecta; order Lepidoptera; family Noctuidae; genus Dryobotodes; species Dryobotodes eremita. Next base: position 22,791,741 of record OU823249.1, on the reverse strand, counting down.
ATTAATTACTAATACGTAGTAGTATCAACTGGATGATTGCTGATTGATTGATTGATTTGATAGTGGAGGAATATGTATTGGAAATGTTCATGCATTATTGCAACAATGAATCATCAGTCAGTACCTAGCATAGATTATGGCTTTTAATGAAAGTCGTCATCGTCTTAATTTAAAAATGGGGAACGAAAACGCACCTTATTCGTGCCTCTAATCTCTGTACCTACGTAAAGACGAGTTTGTAGGTCAAGGCTAACGAAACCATTCCCTAAGCTAGCTTACACGTGGGCCTTAGGGCCAGCTAACACCAAAGGATTTATTTAATAAGTGAATAATAAAACTTATTTTTGGTTGGGGTTAAACCTTAAAGGTAAAAGAAATAAACGTGTGGGGTCGGAGGACCCCCGTCAGGAACGAAGTTCCGATAATTTTTTAAATGTTCGCAGTGACCATTTTGGATTTTTATTTTGACCTCACTATCGGCGGCTTCAGCACCCTCGAAAACCATGAAAACGACGCCCATAATGTAACAATTTGAAAATTTTCGCAGCCGCCGTCTTGGATTTTCATTTTAACCTCACTATCGGCTTTAGCACCCTCGAAAATCCTGAAAACTATCTCTCTCTCTCTCTGTCTCTTTCTTATATAATAAAAAGTCGCATGGAGGGGGCATAACGCTTTATCGTAAGCTTTACCGCTTACGCTACGCTTTACCTCAAGAACTTCGTTCCAAAAAAAAACCACAAAAAACATAAAAGCAGGAAGCAGTGCCGTAGTTCCATAACTTTGGTCATACATTTTAATCGTATTGTAATTATTGCACTTTTCTATAGAACGGCTGTTTTTTTTTTTCATCTTGTTATTTTATTAACTTTAATTAACACGGTTAAAAACCAATCACTATAGTTAAAAACAGACAGAGACACATAATTATATACACATAAAAAGAAAATGATAAAGTTAAGGTTAAGAAATAAAAAAAATAAGACTATTACGAATCCCTCTCACAGTACTTATGACATGCCAATAAAATCTTCCAATCATACGCAAATAGATCGTTTGTTTCATTGGAATCCAAGAGATTATTAAGTGGGACCAGACTGCGAGGTACTGGGGACTTAGCAAGCGTAACGGTGCAATTCGGAAGCACAGCAAACAGCGTCAGCTTTCTGCCGTAGCATTGATTCTCTGGGACAAAGAAGCAAGCCACCATATGGTGTTGGAGTTGGACCTGTAGTAAAAGTTGTTCGAGTACTGTGACCTGAAATTTGTAAGTACGTTACCTTGGCGTGCGCGCGGCGCGGCATGGTGTGCTGGCGGCTGGGCCGCGCGGCTGCGACCCTGATGACCGCCTCGCACAGCGCACGCAGACAGGACACAGCTCCCCTGTGTATACTGTAGTACGTTACCTTGGCGTGCGGGCGGCGCGGCATGGTGTGCTGGCGGCTGGGCCGCGCGGCCGCGACCCTGATGACCGCCTCGCACAGCGCACGCAGACAGGACACAGCTCCCCTGTGTATACTGTAGTACGTTACCTTGGCGTGCGGGCGGCGCGGCATGGTGTGCTGGCGGCTGGGCCGCGCGGCCGCGACCCTGATGAGCGCCTCGCACAGTGCTCGCAGCCCGCCGCCGCCCTCCAGCGCGGCCGCCGGGGCCCCGAGCGCCACGCGCACCAGTGCACAGCTCGTGTCTTTTGAACGTCCTGATGTCACATCTAGGTGGAGCAGTCAAGTTTTTGTCAGTAAAATAGCCTCCTAAAGTCATAATGCCTCCGAGTCTTCGAACCCCGATTGCGTACCTAATAGTAAATTATTTACTAAGGGTATAAAGCAGTGTCTTATGTCAGGGGCTCTATATTGAATCCCGAGCGTAACGAAGAATTTTAGTGCTCTCGAGCGAAGCGAATGAGTTCCGAATTAATTCCTGAGCGAAGACTATCATTCTTACTGAAGCGAAGGATTCAACTTCGCCCAAGAAGAAAACACCTTTTTTCCAGAGGAGAATACTCTACTTTTCACACCTTCTGCTAGGTAATAAAACGCAATTCGATTCAGTTATATTTTTTTTTTTTGTTAAAGTTGTCATATGAATATTTAGTTATGGTACCAAACTATTAACATTATTGTCAAGGGGGTTATAATTAAATAAGTACAATATTATTACCAGGCAAGACCCCAGGGCTCTAATTACTTAGTTTAGGCTATGTTTGCATGACATATAATTTGGCATTATCGAGCAGGTGGTGTCAAAATGTTTTTTTCTCCAATAATAATTCAATCGTTAAGTTCTAGGAGACAAGAATTATATCGGTGGTTGCAGGTCTCAAATTCAAGATTTTGAAACACGAATACCACCCATACAATGTTACGCCATATGAAATGGTTGGAACTAATTTTCCAACACAAATCGACTAAGTACAAGTGCAAACAAAATATTTATTTTAATTATCAGTCGATTGACAGCAATTTCCTAAAATTTCAACGACTAAGTTGACGATATCTTCCAGTGGCGTCAATGTCAGTGCATTAAAATGTCCTACTATTTGTAACCAAATCTTCTGTGAAACGATCCGCTGGCGAGCGACATGTAATAGCAAACTGGATGTAACCATACTGACATACATCACCTTCAATAATTAACTTTAATATTTAGCATTTAAAGTAGAGAATCGTTTGTGACATTAATAAATTTTAGCTCCGTACAAAAATTAATCTTAGCTACAGCAAGTTAAAGTGCGGTATTGCCTGTATTTTCTTCTTGCAATATTTCATTCTATATGAAACTACAGGGCTTCTGCTCCTGAGCTTGGGATATCGCCTTACTGAGGGTTATTGTACGACTAGTCTATGCTAGTTATGTGATAAGACGGATCAGTTGATTGGCTTATGGCTCTAGTCATCATCGGTGATTCATTGTAATGCAATTAACAGAAAATGCACTAATGTGCTTATAATTATGTTTTTATGATACTCATTTAAAATGTAACGGATTAAAAACCACACATAATGTCACAACAAGTTATCATTTAAACAAGTTAAACATTCTTTAGATTCCTTCATGTCTCTAATTTAATGGTTTTGGGTTCGATTGATTTATACAGGGTGGCAGGGACATCGACGCGCAACCTGTTACGATGGATTCAATAAATGATTCTGGACCACACTGCGTTGAATTTTTTCGTCGGTTATTAAAAAAATTGTGCGTGTCAGCTCCGACTGACTGGAGTTTACTCCTATAAAACGACTATCTTAAAATATATACTACTGATAGCAAAGGAAGTAAATGATTCCTATATTTATTTATATTGATTTGATAAAATATATTACATCAATTATATTACATAATAAAGTACCTACCTACTTCACAATGACCGATAGGAACTATCAATACTCGAATATCAAGTACCTACAAATGGTGCGCCTGTACGCGGTAAGTGGTGGCAATTTACGGGAAGCAAGGAGATTATTACGCTGCACCTCATAATCTCGATATGTTACGCACCCGGGGGGTTGATCAACCCGCAAGTGCCAGGACCGCAAGTCATTTTAGTAGCAACACAGCGACTGATTGATCACGGTCAGTTTCGCAGCCCGCCGCATGCGCAAGCTCGGAGCCGCCCACTATATTCACCTTTTCCCGAAGAGAACATCTTGGAATATTTTGAACGACACCCGCGACGGAGTACCAGAGTGGCTTCCAGAATGTAGGTAGGTCCCTACTAAGGAACATGAGTAAAATTTATATATTCTATAGAGTCGAACGAAAACGAACTGATCAGTTATTCATTATTTATTCCACCTTGGATTTACATTTTAACGTCACTATCGGCATTAACACCCTCGAAAACCAAGACAATGACACACATGTTAAAAAATGTGCAAATTTTCACAGCCGCCATGGTGGAGTTACATTTTAACGTCACTATCAGCTCTAACACCCTCGAAAACAATGAAAACGACATTTATTAGAATTAGAATTTATTTATTTGTAAGAATGTAGTTAAGAAAAAAATAAAACAAAATATTGAAGATTTTCGCAGTGCCATCTTGGATTTACATTAAGAGTGACAACCCTACGGAGCGTAGGTAATTATTTCAACAAATAGGCCGTTTCCATACTATCCATATTTGTACTGTGGTGCTGAGGAGCGGGGAATGCAATGAGATGCGCCAGTATGTTGCGCAGAGGAAAACCATAGCGGCTTCACTTTTTGTTAATGCTTGATTTTACTACCTATCTATTTTTGATACCGTGCGCTATACATATGAAGCGATTCTTAAGGAATAAACGAAAAAAATAAAGCTGACCCATATATTTTGACCGCGTAGGTATTACACTTTTGTATTAAACAGCCGTATTTTTTAAACACTCGGCGAAATTTTTTAACACAAGTGGTCCAGCATCATGTACTGAATCCGTGGTAACAGGTTGCGCATCGATGTCCCTGCCACCCTGTTTAGCTAAAAATGTAGGATGATCGACAATAATTCGCGAAACAACCTGTATAAGAAAAAGTATGAATAAATCACTCACCGGACGCAGAAAGCTGCACAGTCAGCAATGCTTCAGTGATCTTGATAAGTATCCTCATCTCCGCGGTCCCACACTCGCTGTTACACAGATAATATAACAGCAACTTCAGTAAGGCATAACTGTCCAGGAACACACTCTCACTGACCACGTACTCTCTGAACATAGGGCTACACAAACACAAGCACGCACAAGTTTTCCAAAAAGTCCACACATTCTTCAAAATCTCTATGTGATCCGCAATTGTTTCTTCCACTACACTCTCGCTTGATGCGAAATTAGACTTTATTGACTGCGGTGAAGACTGCTTACTTGATCGCAGCTCTGTAGGATGAATGAATGCTAGCATATCACGTTCTTTACTTATGTCACACAAGTCTCCGAATTTGTCCCCGGGAAGTTTCAGTTTGTAAATCTTGAAGCATTTGTCAGTCACTTCTGTTAAAGATTTGAACAGCATCTGTACAGATGCTAAGGAACTCATCTCTCTAAAGTAAGTCAGTTCGGAATTTTCCTTGATTAGTTTGAAAACCTCCACGATTATTGCTATCTCTAATATAGAGCAGCACTGGTTGGAAAATTCCGATAATGATACCAATTCCAATACATAACTGAGTCCACCTTTTTGTATAAATTGTTCGGCGAATGATACCGTGTTTAGAAGACTTGCAAAGATGTTGAGGCAGGATACGGTCAAGAAATAAGCTGACTCTTCCATTCGTATGATGTATCGATGTTTGGCGACGATAAAAGTTGGGTAAATGACACTGAAGAGTAGCTCACACTTCATTTCTATCCTACATTTTGGCGTGACCCTTAGTAAGTGACTGACGGTTGCATGTAGTACATTATTATGGTTGTCTAGCTGCAGCAAAGAGTTGTAATGGTACAGAAACGACCACACACTCTTCCTCTCTATTGGGCTGATGCCGTGGGAGCAGAACTTCCTGCCTACTTCCTTCTTCTCATCACAGGGCTCACAAATAGAACACGGAAGCTGATCTGTCACTTTTTGTATAAGTATACTCGCTCCTAATTCTCCGTACACCGTGTGTTCTAACACTTGAAGGCACAAAGAAGCGACGCTGCTGTGTGTAAGCATCAGTCTTACAATGCTTTCCATCAACAATCCGGGTGAAAAGCAGCAACAAACTCCACAGTTTAACATCACTTTTAGAATCTTATTTCGCAGTACACTCTGTGCCGATACTACCTCATCAGTAAGCAGTGACGTCAGAGTTCCGTACAGAACTGAAACACAGCATGCTGAAGACATTGGCAGGCCAGTGCTGGCTTCTCCGAGGATGTCGTGATGATGGTGCATGCCTGCAGCCACGCGCTGGCGACACACTTTGTGCCTCGTCCTAGGACAGGCAGCGGAATGTATCACCTCACTGCGAACTCGTTTCATACCCACTACCAACTTCCCAACAGTTTCTATTAACTGTTTTATTAAAACAACGCTTTCTTCTTCATCCGCTGGTATCCTGATCATAAGCTCTATACATTCCTTCAAGAGCCCACCTTTCAAGCACTCTCCGTACAACTTGAATTGTTCTGTGAACTCCCTCAGTTTGTCCACACTGCGACATTGCATCAGCAAACAATGGAAGAACGCTGTTATAGAATACGCGATTCCAAATACGAATTTGAGCAAATTTTCCGATTCAGTGTTATCGTCTTTACGATTCTGGTGTTCGAGTTTGTTTTGTCGACACTTCGAGATGACATCTTCTAATATTCTGAGCAACATTGGCAGAATTCCGTTGTTGATGAGTTTGGCACATAGGTCCGAGTGGATTAGAACCTGGTCTAATGAGACCATTAGCAGTTCTGTTAAGGCTACTTTAATTCGTGACACTTCTTGAGTATTATCTTGTTGTGACTGCGGCAGTGAACTAAACTGCAGCGAGCACAGATTACGCAACGAAAAGTTTATACATTGCATGGAGATTTGCGATCCTTCTGATCCGGACAAACTGCTCTCAGCCTTGCACAACTCTTGGAGTAAATCAGTTATAATTAAAGTAAATTGGAATGTCGTTATTTCGGAGTTGATGATTTCTCTGTGTTTGTCGTTGATGTAATCATCTGCTTTTGGCTTCGCTTTTCTCGGGGTGTAAAAGGGGTCGTAGTACGAGTCGTTAGGGTACTCGTTTGAGGACCGCGTGCTATTGAAATACTCGAAGTCATCGTTGGGCGTGCACACCTTGATGGTCAGAGAGCGGTTCAGGATCTGCAAGTCATCGTTGGAGTCTCCTGACTCTGATGAAAGGTCAGTTTGTTTGGAAAGCCTTTTCTTTGTTCTTTCTAGGGAGTCGAGTTTGGGTTGCGTTGAGTGTCTCGACCTGTGACCACGAGAACATAAAAAAATTATATGGCTATACACAATATCTAGGTATGCTGTTATTGTATATCCATACCGAAAGAATCGAATGATTATTTTGAAACAGAATTGTTTCGATAAAAAATTCATGAGAGTTAATTATAGAGATAAATACTGATTGCAGTTACATCTGGTCGTTGGGAACCGACCTTCTCACTACTATTTGGATGACATAACAGCAGCTGAGATAAGTTTATTAATTAAATTAACATGCTTATGGTAATTATGAGTTACCTCCCAGTAACTGATCCTCTTTCAGAAGAGGCGGCGGAGTGCACTTTGGACGTCTGCCCACCGATCGGCTTCTGTTTTGACCATATTCTGAAACAGAACACATACTTTAGAGTATCTTAAGTTAATAAATTACAGCCCTATACCATTTTGCATTGACGCTCGTAGGAACAGGCATCTTATACATGGACTTAAATGTGACGCACAATTAATTACTATTTAATTATTTAAAGTTATGCTACTATTCATATTGTATTAAATTGTTGTGCCCGACAGGGTCCACGAACTTGTAATTATTATTAAATATCTTGCAAAACACATGTGATATGCATTACAGGATTGAATTGAACTGCTTGTTACAACTAACGGTACTAGTGGGACGATCGGAGATTGCACAGCAGGTTGCAGACACCTATTTACCGTATGAAATCTTATATTGAACCTACCGCAACAAATGTGTTCGATTTACTATACTACACAATGACATGAGTATTTACTTGTAAAGTATTATGTTCTTTTAATTATTGTGAATGTGAGGACTATGTGGGTAATTACTTTCTTTTTTATTTCTCATTTAATTTTAATCATGATCTGGCAGTTTGAGTAATTTATGCGGCCTACCCAAATGTCCTTTCTTTGGTATTGTTCGTCGAATCGTTGAGCTCTTTAAGTCCTGATTTCCTGAGTCGAGCTGCACGACTACTGACAAATGCGTGCATTGAGTGGACAGGTCTACTCAATCTGTGTGGTTCTTTCCTCAAAAGACCATTTCAGATACCAATCTACATGGTCTTCGTATGACCAGACCAAGATTATGTCTGTACTTTAAAAGAGACTGTAACCTCTGAGTTTGTTTCGGCCTTTCTTCTCAGAGTAGTCAGATAGGAAACGCCGACCTCATCTCGTTTAAAAAATATGATTGACGTGTAAAAATGTTAACTCGGATACATGATATTAAGTCATAAAATACTTTATCATTTGACGTAAACAGGCAATAAAATATATGAATAATTGGGTGCAGAAGGTATTCCGTCTATTTTTGATATGTGTTGCGGTGTCAAGGGCAGACAAGGTCTGCTCGTACAAACTCCTCCCGCTAAGATTACATTTTATAGTTATTTACATTGGAGCAGTGTTTATCACTGTGACAACGTATAGGCATAGAATAAGAAAATTAGAAGCGAAACTCTTGTACTCTGATGGTACCGAAACAAAAACCTATCGCTCCGTACTACGATGTTACTTGTGACCTACTAGCGACCCGCCCCTACTTCGCACGTTTTTTACGACTTGAAAAAGCAGACATATTTTATTTACTATATTAATGTGTTATACACAAGACCCTTCAGGAAATCATTATCTAAATGATGGTGAAAACCGCATCAAAAGCCGTAACGGAATTTTGAAGAACAACGCGGCCACGCCGACAGACATGTAAAGCGGTTTTCTTTTATCATTATGTATAGATGATTCGTGTCCGCCCAAGCTAAAACAGGGTTGTCGTGTGCCGCAAGCGACGATACAATTCTCTTTTGAACGTATCCTACACCAAAATCATAACGCGATTTTGAATGCATTCGGAGCGAAATTCGGTTCTATGTTTTCTTACTCTATGGTAAAGTTGGTACAGCCGTACGCAATGTATAGCTTTTATAGTTTACGAGATAAGCAACAACAAAGGACATTGTTTTAATGTGGTCTTATTTACGTAGAGAGCAGGTCATGTCTGTTGCAATAATCGTACAGGTGGTGGGCTCCTGAGTTTGACGTTTGAAACTGACCACAGCTCGTGACTTGCGACTAGTTCGTTATAATACTAGTTTTAAATCTACGATCTGATCTGGTAAATGTTTCTAGGTAGGCACTAGGCAGTATTTCAAGGAATTCAAGGTCTTTGGCTGACTGACCGGACTACCTACCACAATTTGTTATTGCGACCGTACTCGTATGTCTTGCACTGACAGACAACGCTCACTCTAAACAGCTGGGTCTAGCACCATGAAATTTGGAACAAGGCTTCTTTATATGTATACCGCAGGTGAACACTAACAAAAGATTTTTGAATATGCATCCCCTAAAGGGATTATAAGTAGGGGTTGAAAGTTTTTAAGGAACTTCGTTATTTTAGCCTGTAGGAATGCCATCGGGCACACGGATTGTGCTCAAAGAAAACTGCATGATTGTAATGGGTTTAGATTTCCTATTAATTAAAACTTTTACTCAATTCAGACATACCTATGTGAGAAGAGCTGGTGTATAGGCGTACGCGGCGTGGTCGGCTGCGCTGCATCTGTGCTAGCGGTACTGCTCGCTCCACTCAGCTCGCCAAACAACCAGATGAGCACGGAGCTCAGCTGCCGACAGCATGATAGACCCTGTATATAGAAATAGAGAACAATACTGTAATCATGTGTAAGAAGGATGAAAAACTGTACTTCAGTCCTGGAAACCATAAAATTCGTAAAAAAGGATAATCAATATATTGCTGGGCAATGGCTGATTTAATTAATGATTTATTGATGATATGATATAACCTGATTTCCAGAATAGCACTTGGTTTCCGGTGAGAGAGCATTCGTTTTTAGCGACCGCAGATACCCTTCAAACTATAGGTCAAACGTCTAGTCTGACGAAGCTATTGTAACTTTTATGGCATGGTCAGGTGGATGCCTTCCCATTCTTTAAAGTACAACACATGGTTTACAAGCTATAAATACCAATCAAAAGGTGATTACTTTCGAACAAGCCTGCACTGCTACATTATCATTCGGCTGGCTGGTGCTGTGAGTGACGTCATATCAGCCGTGCAGTCCGATAGGTTATCGAACTCCAATTACACTTTACAACAAACATACAAACTGACAAACATTTCCGCAACTAAATATAAGTGTCTATACTACGGTCATTTTATTTTGATTGATATGACACAATGCTTATTTTAGAGCTGTGGAATAATCGATAGTTTATTCGATTATTATTGATTTTTCTCTGCCTCGTTGGTCTAGTGTCGCAAGCGCTACTGAGGGTGGGGTTCTGGATACCTGCTTAGCTCCCCAGATAGGGCAAAAGTGTTATTGGGTTTTCCATTAGGAATTATTCCGAAGCTGCCCAGAGTCTGGATATGATTCCGGTTGGTCACAATAACTTCGCCCCCAGTTACTTAACCGTAGCTGGCGGACTTCTCCGGCCTGTGCCCCAGCAATGGGAACATGAGAGGCTGATCATACTGCTCATGCATAACTGGCGACATGGGAGTTTATTTAGTACGTTATGTATAAACTGTAATAGGTTTTTAGTGTACCTAAGTATACATTATATACCCTAAATAATCAGAGTTCTGTAAACAGACCAATAACGGGGTCTCCTAACATGTTAATTGCATACGTGCATGAAAACACGTTCTATCTCTGACTGGTTGACATGCAGTTACTCAAACAGTTTCAATAAGTCGCAAACGTTATTTGATAACGCGCCCAACGCACTATGTTATCACATTATCAATCGGACAACAAAGATTCTATGTTCTGTTATCCATTGCGTTATTAATTATTATTTAGGATAATGGTATTCCCCGGTAAACTGCTTTTTTCAACAGAATGGCTTTGGCCAGAGTGATGCTGGCAGTTGCTGTGATTGTGAGATCCCACGTTCGATACTGCGTTTTTTTTTCTGTTAGGAAGCCCTGAATTCGGAAATTTGCCCGGTGACGTTATAAATAATAATATTTGTAAGTATACTTAATATTTTTTTTGATACGTGTGTAGAAACAAATATTTTCAGTTTACCTAATAAAACAAAAATGTTTATAATAGCTTAATTGTTTCAATGAGAATATAATTCAAAGAGATTGTGTTCGTAATTTTATCCCAGGATCATGCCACGTGTGCGAAGACACCTACTGCTTAGTATTATATAGTTTTAGTAAAAACTGTGGCACTAAATAATCTCTTTTTCTATTTTAAAGTGGCTCGACCACTTGCAACGGCTTGTATTTGTATTGCTCCATCGAATCGTATCGCCATGCAAAGAATGCCGTGTTATGTAACTACGCTGTTTATTAAACTGTGATACAGTTCTTGTGCTTTTTTATTGTGAAATGCCACCGCTATGCAGGATGTGCACGAAGGTTTGCCATATTAGCAGCGCGGTTCATTTCTATGCCAGCGACGCATTCGTGCGTAGCGTGACCGTAGGGCGCAGTACTCGCAGTGGAAGATCCTACGTGTGTGGCTTAGCTGTGGCCTGCTGTGGAGCTGCGCTTTTATGCTAAGCGTTGGCCGTTTTGCGCTAATGTGACGCATATTTTCCCCATCTGTATTCTACTGCTTTATTTTTACTTTTGATGCGTCATGTCTTGGCGCAAATAAAAGAATTTCCTTTATAACATTTACAACCTTTTAACTTACCTTGTTAGTTAGTTAATATATATGGGTCAAATCTTGCAAGCCAAATTAAAACCACTTCCTCTTATCCTACGGAGATAGCAGTTTACATGTTCGTTCAGTTGCGAAAACAATGCATTTTTATGATGCATGACCTGATTCTACACCCAAGATTGGCTCCAGACGAAGGAACTCCTCAATGGTCAGCGGTACAGGTACTACTTTTATATACGCAATCATACACCATGATCTGTCTGTTGACCCAGGATTGGTTCCATACGAGAGATCTTCTCAGTGGTTAACAGCACAGGCACGAAATTTTGTAGACAAATTCAATTATAACAGCCCTTTCTAAAGTATGGCATGACTTGGATTGTGAACCTCGTTTGGCTAAACACCATGGCTCGTGGAAAGGCGTGTTTGGGTTCGTTGGAATTGTCTTTACAAGTACATTTCTGGCTGTGCCGATTGGTGAAAAGAAGATTCTAATTAGTAGCTCAATATGTGTACTGACTATCATAAAGGCTGGTTATGTATAGGTAAAGATCTTGCAAAGATACTCATAATACATGAGTAGCGACGATGATCGCGCGACGCCCTGATAACAGCATGTTTCCGTCGAGCGTGCCGAGTGCCGACCGCTGGGTAAGTGCCCTCGACGTCACACGACCCGCGATGTAACTGCTATTGTAGGTACACTACTATCTTACGAAGACCTATCCCAACTTGATCTCGTAATGCATGAGCACAGTGCCCTGTTAAATAATGTCCGGGTATTTTGTTTAGACCTTATACAGGATGGGCTGTCAATATGACACTAATTTAAACTTCGTATATCTAACTAATGTCGTTTCTAGTCTACAAACGAGAATGCAAAATAGCTAGGCTGATTGGCAGCACCCATACCTAGTAGTTTCATTACTACTATTTAGAGTGTAGATTGTTTGAAAAAGTATGTTTAAATTTCTATATCTGGATTTAGGTATTTGACGGTTTCACAATACTCCTGCGCACTAGTATTGCCAGTGTTTTCATTTATTGTAGAATTCACGTCCCCGCATGGTATATTTCAGGTATTTTCAGTGAAAGCCTTACAAGATAGATACAACTTGTTAAGAATTAAAATGTTAAACATAGATGCAGGGTATAGACAATTCCGCATGAACAACGGATCATGCTTAGGTAAGCTCTATTTACTTTTGATCAAGACGATCGATACTTTTACAATCGGATTACGAGCTCATGGCTATTTTTTTTTATCGATTTACAAATAGGCATAAATAACTTAGTCGCTGTAGACATAGTTATGAAAAGGCAAGTATCCATACAAAATGATTGTTAAGGCCGGAAGGCGGGAAGGCCTATAAATCAGATTCATGCAAGACAGAAAGATCTGTGTTAGGAAACGTAAGAACATCAGGGTACCTTTACACTTAGATGACATTATGAATCTAATAAAAATATTTGTTGCTGGTGCGGCTCAGTTGAAAGGTAAAACAATGTAATTTTTTTTCTACTGCGGCGCTCAGTATTTTTCTGTACTGGCAATTAAAAATGGAACAAGGCATCACTGTCCACGAACACAACAAACGAGCTTGATTCAACTAATATTTGCGAAATGTATACGACTCAAACTCAAACTCAAACTCAAAGCATTTATTTCAAATAAACCAATTACAGGCACTTTTGAATTGTCAAGGGGTCGGTCAGTCAGAAAGATGAAGCTAGTTCCCCATTCCAAAGCGTAGTAGGTACCTATGGAGAAGAACGGGCAAGAAACTCCATGGACACTCTTTTAAATCAAAATATGGTTACAAATTATTGGTTACATCATTCATGTTGAAATTATGCATGTGAGAACGATGCAGAACGTTAAAAGCGTCCGTAATAAAGAGACGACAACAATTCCAATATTAAATTAAAATAAGCCGTGGCAGCCAAGAGATGACCAGTCCCCACTGACGGCGCCCGTTCACGAACATGACGTATGGATCAGCACCATTTAGCTCAACCATTTTGAAGGGAACTTAATGATCCAACACACACGCCACCACCAGCGAGACATTTGAGTGAGCATGACATACTCTCAGCCGCCAGGGCACATTCAAGTCAATGAAAGACAAACCTAGAAAATGGTAGCTTTATAGTAGGTACATAGTACTCACACATGTGCTATGCAATTATACAATACTAAAAGATTGAATTTATACAATGTAAAGACAGTTTTTACAATCTTCAGTAGTTCCAAATGCTAATCAATTAGTTAATGCGCCCTTGTGGAGCAGGACCAGCGTTGAGCCAAGCATTTTTATCAGCGATGTAATCCCCCAACTTATAATATGCTTGACTGCATAGTGTGCGTTTTATACAGGATTTAAATTTCGTTTCATTCAATTGAAGTATATGGGGAGGTATTTTGTTGTAACATTTTAAACAGTACCCCATGAAAGAAGAGTCTACTTTAGCCAGCCTGAAACCTGGTTGAACTAATTGGTCCCTATTTCTAGTGATATAATTGTGTCTTTCACCTCTTTTACTAAAACTATGTAGATTTTTCCTTACGTACATGATGTTTTCATAAATATATTGACAAGGTACCGTCATGATGTTAATATCTTTAAACCGTTCCCTTAGAGAGTCGCGCCTGCGGAGGCCATATATGGCTCTGATGGCTCTTTTCTGCAGAATAAAAATAGACTCAACGTCTGCAGCCCGTCCCCATAGTAAAATACCGTACGACATAATACTATGAAAGTAACTAAAATAGACTAGCCTCGCGGTACCTACATCAGTAAATTGACGGATTTTTCTCACAGCGTATGCCGCTGAACTGAGCCGTCCTGCAAGGGATGTTAAATGAGGACCCCATTGAAGCCTTGAGTCGAGCGTGATCCCCAGGAAAACAGTTTTATCGACGAATTCTAGTTTCTCTTGATTTATTCCTATCTCACAATTAGTACTGTTGACATTTGGTAAAGAAAATCTTATACATTTAGTTTTTTTCCCATTTAATACTAAATTATTAGCTGTGAACCAATTTTGGATCTGCAGTAGGGCGTTATTTACGTCGTCAAGATTTGATGCACGTCTATTAATTTTAAAAATTAAAGAAGTATCGTCAGCAAATAACACCATTTGTGGTTGGGTCTTCAACAAATGGGGTAGATCATTAATATATACTAAAAAGAGGAAAGGCCCCAATATCGAGCCTTGTGGTACACCCATTTTTACTATTAAACCGAGTGAATTGACACCATTTATTTGAACTTGCTGTTGTCTATCATTTAAATAAGATTTTACTAAACTGAGCGCAAGACTTCGATAAGATTAGCGATATCTTAGTTTAGAGGAAGTTTTTGAATAATTAAATTCTTATAAAAGTTCGTTGCACGTACTAAAGAACATAAATTAACAGAACGACTATCTTAGCAACAGCAATTAGTGGCCTTTTGACTGAGATGCACAAATGTCACCTGGTCAGGGTCAATTTGATACGCAGAGAATAGATAAGTAACTATCGATGTATCTTTATGACTTTTTTAACGTCAAAATGATAATGGAGCAATGGCTAACGAAAAAATATATTTAAATTAGCAGCTCTTGATAGAAGTCTATTTTAAATATAGTTAAGTTCTCACGTCCCGAGTAATGCGTCCGTCAGAAAGAGTGCCACAGTAATCAAAACAGAACAGAAATTAATTACCTGCGTTATAAAAATCAATAAAACGCAGTAATAAATAATTATAATTATCTCAGGTCAACAATAAAGAACGGATGTCTCAACCTGCACCCTAATTACGTAATACACTATCTATCACAATCTGAATCATTTTGAAGCCTATTGCTAATCCATTGCTTCTTATGTTCGAAAAATTTGTCTGCTTAGCAACGTAAATAACGCAATGAATGTTGTTGAACTGTCAAAATGAAACGCATTCCTACTGTTAGTGTTTTACGTAATTACCCCGCTGGTCAACTGCGGCTCGATTTGTTTGATTTATTACTTAACCGCTAGACTGGGATTTATAGGTGAATCCTTTTAAATTAAATTTTATTAAGTTTTCTACTGACCTCGGTTCATGATTTGCTTTATGTCTGTAAAGTCATCATCAAATTGTAATCGATGCCTACACAAACTAGAAGAATTGGCAATGTTGTTTCTGCTATGGTCCTATGACAAGTAATGGACGGCTGAGTAGGAACTATCAACTTAAAGTAATTTATTTTCCAGAACCACTGTACATACATTGGACGTTCATACGTTACAAACTAGCTTTTGCTCGCGGCTTTGCCCGCGTGGGTGTCGGAAAATATCCAACGGGAATGCAACACCGGAATTAAAAGTACCCTACGTGTTAATACAGGTCATAAACTATCTGTGTGCCAAATTTCATCCAAATCCGTTCAGTCATTTTTTGCGCCAATCCGGAACGTACATCCAGACAAACGGACGAAAATCTTTGTTACTATTTTATAATACGTATAGACAGTCTACAAGTTTCACCATTAACTGGGCAAATTCATAATAAAGAATCCTCACCTCGACTCCCAGCGCTTTGAGCAGCACGAGGCACCTCCAGGCCACGCCGCCCAGCAGGTACTTCCTGAGGATCTGTTCCGAAGACTGTGTGTTGATGCGCGTGAACAAACTTGTCGGACCCACTTTCTGCTCTTCAGGCTTTTGTTCTGCAGCTGCAAGGATAAAAAGGTTTTATTTTATTGAAAAGGAACAACAAACAGCTACAATATAAAACATGAAATCTTAAATACACAAAACACATATACAATATTGTAGCCCACGACGCTGTTCACAGATTAACTATGGGATAAAAATAATAAAATAGTGAGTGAGTGGTTAGGAGAGGCATTGTTAGATTTACTAGTGGAAGGAAACAGTAGCCCAGTTTTTAAAGCAGGAGTAAACAGTAGTCAAAATTGTAGTAGAGGTGACACCACTAAATAGTTGGTAGCTCAGTATTCGTCTAAACCAATATTATGAAGAGAAAAGATTTGATTTTTGTGGGTTTGTATGTTTGTTTGTTACGCTTTCACGCTAAAAGGGCGAAACGTATTTGGACGTAGGATACTTTTTATCCCGATAATCCAACGGGATTGAGACTTTGCGGTTGAAACCGCGGAGCGCAGCTAGTGAGAAATAAAAAGCAAAACATTGATTTTAGCATTATGTATGTATTTGCGTTGCGGGAAACGGTGCTGACAACATTTGCGTGTTACATGTTGTCAGCAAAACAGTACGGTGTTACTGCAAGAATTTTGTCCAACCGTAACCTAGCCTGTTGTTATAGACCCGTGGTGTCAAGAGTGAGTGGTATAATCCCGGGTACAAATTGGTGAAACGTAACATGAAATACATATACGAGTAACACACGTTGAAACAAATTCACCCAGTTCTTGTGTTACATTTCATGTTACGTTTCACCAATCTGTACCCGGATTTAGACTATTTTGACACTCAGAACTTTTGCATAATGCGGTATCTAGGCCATTATTTCCTTCTTTGAATTCTATAGTACTTTTTTTTTTGGGTGGGTTATCATCAAATGACTTCTCGCGCTCTGGGCGGAGCGGAAGAGCGGGTCAGACTCTTACTGACTAAAACCCACCCGTGTCCTTCAGTTGCCTGTGCGCCAGGGCCACGGTAACTCGTTCGAACAATCCGCGACCCCGGCAGGCATCGGCCCTATCGGATCCTGTCAATGGTGCGGACATCTCATTGAGGTGCGCGTGGAACACGACGCGCCGTCGACCCGGGCCTGGTCTTTACCGGACGGCGTGCTGCCCATTGCTCGCCGTCCGCAAGCCCGCGCCTACGGTGGCCGGAATTCAGCTATTGACTCCCGACGCCTAGGGTGTCTATTCCTGTGGCGACAAGGAGCGGGAGGGCGCAACGTTTGCCTCACCGTCACGTGCTCCGCCTCCTCCTTCGCGAGGAATTCTATAGTACTGTAATCTGTATCTATACTTACACCCAGCATCATTGTGAGTCTCAATATTTGGCAGTGCACTATCAGGGAGCGGCGCATGCGCGTCGAGGCACGGCAGCGGCACGGAGTAGTGCGTGTTGATGGATGACGTCACGCGGTGGATGCCGCACAGCAGCTCGCAGCCCACCAGCGTCACCACGCCACTCACTGGACTGATGTGGAACAAACAGGCAGGATATAATAACGGAATCGAGACGAGGAAGAAGATAACGAACACGGTTTTTATTCCACAAGCCTAGTGCCCGGTGGGATTTTCCATCGGTAAAACCTTCCATACAAACTTTCATCCCCTATTTAACGCCTTCAGGGGATGAATTTGACATGATGACCCTCCCACTCTGCCCAGAGCGGGAGTGGTCATTTTGTGATATTCCACACATAAAAAAGTTGATGAATTTGAAAATCCATCTTTAGTTGTCATCTTCATTATATAAGGATATATTATGCAAAATGTCGTGTTTCTAAGTTAAGGCCAGCGTTGTAGGCTGTGCGCTGTCTGCCAGTGAATTTAAGATTTTAATTAAGTAGATGGGAATCAGATCGTCTTTTGTCTAATAGACGCAAGACTTTGGCGCTCTAGGCACCTGGGTATCTAATCTCTAAGCAGGAAATCCGTAGTTTTGGCTGAAGAGGCGTTTCCCACTCCGTATCACATACGGACAAGATTACTTCGGGGCCCGAATTAAGAATGAATGACAACACGATTTGACAGTAAAGTCGTCCTTACTCCCGATGTGTTCCTGCCCGTCCGAAAAAGTTACGTAATCGGAAGTAGGGTACATTCGAATTAGGGTTATAACGGAGACTTTCTTAATGGAGGCGGAGGTGGAAGTACGATTTCTTGCGGAACTTCCGCAGTAACGGAGGCGGAGGCGAAATTCCGTTATAACCCTAATTCGGATGTATCTAAATACTTTCGGTCGGGCCCGTATCTTCGTTGACGGACTTGAGAGAGTAGGCCACGTGGTGCTCTGCGGTGTGCTTATGTTTCGTTTGATAAATAATGATAATTTGGTGTCATGCGAACGTGTGGTAAATCTAAATCGAGGTGCAATCGCTCGCCGCACCACACCGCTGAGCCCTTGGATGATTCAAATCTTATTTTTACCCGACTGCGGCAAAGCCAAAGGTGGGTAATTATATTAACAGGCTATAAGCCTATGTATGTTTATCTGTTCCCTCATAACTCTTAAACTATTCGTCGTGTTTTTTTAATAATAACAAACCATATTAATGCTATCACATAGATAAATATTATGAATACCTTAAAGATATCAAAATTAACTAACTCGTATCGTGGGAATTTACTTCCAAATACGAGGCTGACGATGTGGCACTTCCGCCCAGACACAATATAATGTTTATCATTGATCAACCACACAAACTGTTATCATTTCCTCACCAGAACTTGATCAACTCCTTGGGGTTGGCGCCATCGTTGACGCGGATCAGGAACTCGGCCAGGAACAGGTCCAGCCATGTCGATTTCTGCAAAAAAATGCCTTTATTATAAACGCTATACGAACAAGGTTTTTGTTTCTATATTACTATAGTTGTGCAATTTGGTAAAGAATCGTATCCTGCCTGACGAGCCTATATACGGGCTTTTGGCTGTAGTAATAATGTAAAAGTATGTTTCATTTGTGCAGAATAAACAATTTTTCTTGCTTTCCTGTCCACAAAAACCAAAATATACAGTTGCAGTATTGCCCTGGGTGGGGCTCGCTCGTCGAATTTGCATTACATCTAGGTAGCTTTTCTGGTTGATCGTCACTGTAGATTCTGGCTTGCCATAGTGGCAGGGGTTCGGAATTGTGCGTGCGGCGTGCGGGCTATTCCACATTAAAAACAGACTGTGGTGATACCCTTACATTATTAATTGTTGTTGCTTCGTGTCGTACACTGGTTACGCCAGATTGAATATAAAGCCGGTCTACCTTAGTTTCTGCCAATCCGCAAAGGAGAATAGCGTGATGTTGTATGCAATAGATCATTTGAGTGTAGCCAGTTTAGCGTGACCACGACTCAATTGGATAATAGCTCGGCCGCTTTCGTATTTCGTGGTCTACGAGCTACCTGTCGCTACAATTGCATTAACTCGGTAATACGTATTAGCGAATTTATCGATCAACTGGTTGTAAAGTTATTTACATAGTTTATTCGTCATCGGGAGGAATAGAGATATGAAGAGAGAGATAAGCATTATTATAATTATTGGCGTTAATCAATGGGCAAACATTGTTGACCCTTGTTTTTGTGTTTTCTAGAGTCCACCAAAATTGCTCTCAGCGTAACCTAAGCAGACCTGCTCATATCTATCTGACTGGATAATATTTAGCGGTCTATTCTGAATAGTGTCAATATGAGAAAAAATAAAAAAGCTGTTCTAAGACAAATGTTTGCGATCCTACAAAGTGTGCCGTCGCGATATAAGTTACCAAGGCCATAGATTAGCTTTAGCGGTATAGGTTCAATGACCGTATGAAAGAGCAAGTTTTTGAGTGGCATTTTCTACAAGTAATCTATCGTAGGCCAGGCCAGGTGACCTCTGTCTAGCAATGGATTGCTTAAAGCTAATGATGGTTATCCGTCTAGGGAGTAGGTACCTACCATGTCTCCCAAGGGAAGGCGACTATGTAAGGCGTACCTAAGTGGAGTAGCTAATTACTTCTCTATATCTGATAATTAAGGTCTTACCTCATAAGTGCCAGTCTCCGCTTTGAAGAAGTGATCCCAGTATATTTTGAGAGTGTCGATGTCCTCCTCCGCCGCCATTCGCGCTGTTTTCCGACCTATGACACGGTGATAACGATCAATTACTCTATAAATCTGTGACGATTGAGCGAAGCCATACATATTATGTAAGTAGGTACATAAGCTTTGCCTCGGGTAGGATCGTACGATCGATTTACGCGCATTATGAATGCAAATATAAAGTTCTAGCTTCCACCCGCGACTTCGTCCGCGTGAAATTTCTTGTTCCCCCGACCCACCTCGTCGCCGTCTGCCCGCGATCTTCCTTCGGTTTCGCTTACCGTTCTTTCTTACTTTTTTTTTCTTTTTACTCGGCTCCTAAGAGTTCTAGCGTGACATTAAATAGCCTTCCTCAAGAATTGGGCTATCAAATGGCAAATAGAATTTTTCAGATCCGACTGGTAGGTAGTTCCAGAGATTAGCGCGTTCAAACAAACAAACTCCACAGCTTTGTTATTAGTATGTAGATAGATAAACATCATCAACCGATCTTTTAGGCGGGAAAAATCTAGCGCCTAAAACCAGGATTACACAGGTTTCTTTTCTCACTATTTTTAAGTGCTACTTTTATTGGCGAAAATAACGATGACCGTAGGTATTAGGGTCTCTTCTAGAGGGAAGCTGTTGTATAATGATGGTTGTTGAATGATGACATTTTACTGAATTTTTTATCACATCACCCGAGGTTTAGTTAATAGTGTGTTTGCGTAGTAGTACGTATGAGGTGAACTCCAGCCAACTTTGAAATTCCGACGGATTACAGGTATAAATATTATTACTGAACGTATCATTCTATTTTTCTTTTCAGTTGAATAACTTCTGAAACTTTGGTTGGTTCTAGGGATGGGTCATTGACGGTTTTTTGGTTAATGTAATTTAACTGTTAATCATTAATGGTCAACAGGTTAAAAAAGCTGTTAAATTATTAACAGGTTTTGTATGTTCAATCGGTAACGTTCGGAAGTATTCGTTTCGCATACTAGTTGATTCTCAGAAATGAATAAAATTATAATGAAATAATCCGTTGAGCCGTTGACGTAAATTAACAGTTTATATTTTCAACTGTTTTTTTTGGAACTGAGTAAAATAATGACTATTGAACTAATGCGTCTTGTGCGTTGACGTAAATTAACAGCTAATATTTTCAACCTGTTATTTCATTGACGATTAACAGTTACATCGTTGACGAATGAAAAGTCGTTAAAAAAAACAGTTTATTGATTCAACGACCACCTCTAGTTGGTTCTTGATTAAAAGTGTATAAGTGCCTCTGGATTTATGTGTTGCATTTTTCCATTACCTGCTCAATAGTAAGCTATCTTTTTAACACTTCAACAACTTAATTATTGCCCGTCAGGACACACAAATTAGTCATGTTTAATCCTTTCACTGTACTTAAATCCATGAATCAACACTGAAGTCCCAACACTGTTTGTCCACATTCGCGTACGATACGTAAGTACATAGTAACCGTCGAGTATTGACTGACGACTGCCTACGGAACCCTTATCAGTGCGGTCACTATTTATTGGAGACGAGAAGAATTGATAACAGCTACTGTCGTACGGTATAACTTTATCTGTCGCGAAATTCACTTGTAGTTCAACGATGTACAAGTAATTATGTTAAACAAATGTTACGAATCTAATCAGGGCTGATAGGTTTGTAAAAAGGCTTCTGTTTGATACGGTGTGTTGATAGTTCACTGACTGACTTGAGATAGCGGCTCGAATTGTACGGTTTTGTAATAGTTGTGTTTGCTTTGTATGTGACACTGTTTTCTTTGATGTATGTCAAACTCAAACTCAAAGCATTTATTTCAATTAAACCATTTACAGGCACTTTTGAATTGTCAAAGAGTCAGTTAAGGCCCGTTGTTTGATACATAGTTAACCATGACCAATAGTCAATTTAACAATTAGTCACCTGACAATAGTTAAAGTTTAACTGCTCTGTCTACGCATGGTTAACTTTTATAGCAACCTGTCAATTTTTTTAACTATAGTTAGCTTAACCATTTGTCAAACAACATACTTCTGTCATTTTAACAAATTGTTAGTTTAACTAACGCATTTTAACTAAGTATTAGTATGTTTGACTACTGATCAAACAATCAGAAAGTTGAGGCTAGTTGCCCATTCCAAAACGTAGATCTCTATTGAGAATGATAGATATGTGTGAATGATAGATATGTGATTCTGATAACTCGGTAGCGACGCTACAGGTGGTAACTATACAGGAGTCACTTTAACTCAAGATTTTGCTATTTAGGTATGCTCTACTGAATATGATAATTTCGAATAAGAATCTAACTTCTTAAGAATTCATACCATATTATACTTACGGGCTTTTAAGTACCTATTATAATGTACACGCGGCTACACATCAAGCTTTATATTTCCAGTATAAGCTGACCTCGCATTGTATAGGATTTCCGCACAATGAGAGGTCAGCTTATACTGGAAATGTATAGCTTGATATGTAGCCGTGTGTACAATACCTGTATCATGGGTTGCTAGTTAACAAGGGGTCAATTGACGATAGATCAATGCAGGGCCGGATTTAGGGGAGGGCATCCGGGGCGACCACCCCGGGGCCTCCACAAAAGAGGGGCCCCCACAACAGACTTCGAAAAAAAAGAATATTTTTAAATTCCGACGAGTAAACACTAGTAAACAACTTTTCCTTTGATATTTTTTTTTCGCTGTTTTACACACGGTGTACAGTTACAACGGTTAAGGTACCTTGCCCTTACTGCCCTATCTAAAAAATCCACCCTGTTTTAAAATTATTGAAAAATGCGGAAAAAACAATTTATCGTCTGTTCCACAAAATTTTCGGGGTCTACACTTTTTGGTTGCCCCAGGGCCTCCACACGCTTAAATACGGCCCTGGTTCAATGATGAACATAATTCATTGGTCATAATTGGCCGATTCTAATAGTGCAACCCAAGGTCACAATAGATTTTTTTGCTTCTCTAACAAGCAAATTATTATGTATAAATGGCTGTACGAGATTCCGCAGTGATTTATAAAAAAGCTACACTGACACAATAAGCGATGTAGTTATTTACAAAGAGCAGTCATACAGAATGCGACGGAGCCCATTGTCCAATACCAAACTTATCATCATGATATCAGCCAGATGTCCTCATTGTTTGTTTTTAAATACAAAAAATATACTTTGGGATACAGTCATATTAGTCTAAAACTTTATAAATTTTAGACAATTTACTATTACTTGCTATTAGCTTGGAACTGTTCATCATTGGCATGTATATAATCCAACATCAAACAATGTCTATTGGGATTTCTTAAAAAAAATAAAAAGTAAGTAGGTAGTGTTCAATAATTTTTTGGGAAAGCAAAATGAGTAAGAAATATTTGAGGTTCGATATAATGATTACGCCTCTTTTTGTGAAACTAATAATTCCCATTTTGGGGTCCTGAAAATATAAAATAGCCAAGCAACTGTGCGAAAAGGCAGAAAGTTTAAAAGGGGCTCATTTATTTAAAAAAGTGTCCATGATTAGAAGCCTAAAAAGTTTTTAGAGGTTCATTAATTTAAAAAAACGTGTACTCAATACTCAATCATTTATTGCATAGTGTACATCATTAGAAGGTCAATAAACTTTTAGAGTATCAGTTAAATATTTCCCTTTATCAGTTAGGCTACAGATAGAGGAAGCCAAGCCACATAAGGTTTAAAAGTATCTCAATAATAATAACCACATTGAATATTGAATGGAATTATTAGATAAAACACCACATTACACAATTGTTATCTGTGTAATAATAGATTCATTAACTATTAAATTGCCCTGTAGTCTGCAGATTTGTATTACAATTAAATAAATAACACACACACACACACAGACTGATAAAAGCAGCGGGAGTTTTTATTGTGGCAGAAATTAATTTATAGGTGATATGTACAGTTCTGCTAATTGTTTTTTGTTGTTTTACAGTGCAATTATTCAAAACAAAATCAAAAATCATGTATTTAAATTATCCTGATAGTCAAAATTACATAAGACAGTCTTCCAATTCACCCTTCACCACTGTATAGTGTTTTAGATAGTAAGATGTGGCACAACTAACCCACACAACACATCTATTACTTGAACAAGGCGACTTTAGAAAAAGCATGGTATAATAATATACTTCGCCAGGTATAGCATTCCGAGACACAGTGGTCACGTGGGTGACACAAGCCTACGTCATCACTGCTGTGTTACCAGTAGTGTGTCATAATAACTCCCCAGCCGCCTTTATTACCTGTGCGAATCCGATAAATCAATGAGGTTTTAACTAACAATTATGTCGGTATAAGTTTAAATTGAATTGTTTCGTTTGATTAGAAAAACAAAATGACAATTTAAATGCTTGATATATATTTTTTAACAGAATGGTGACTGAAAATGTTTCCATACTTCTTGTTTTGTTGCATTTAAGTGGCAACTGGATAGTGACGTAAGCTTGTGTCACTCTCGGAGTGCCAGACCTTGTTTTTTTAGACCATGAGAAAAAGTTTTATGAACTCAATAGATTATTGGCATGGTGTTCAGCAAAATTACACTAATTATATATACAAAATGTAGAAATACTACAATTTTTTTCATTCATTGGACCACAACCTGTGTTTATGGGATTGTAGTAACATCACGCCTACTTGAAATTGCGTAGTAAATGATCTGAGTGCAACAGGAAATGTATCATTTTGTTTCAAAAATCACCAGATTTTAACTTGTTATGATATTTATGGGGATTTTCCTGAAAGATAAAACTAGGTTAAATTATTTACTGGTTACTGTCAGCCTGCATCATCACACTGCTGCTATTTTGTTGGTGATTAAGATTCTTAAAATGCTAAAGGAATTTAAACTACCTACATCTTTATTTGTTTTTTGCATTAAGTATTAATGATTAAAACTAAGCATATTATTTTAGTAAAAATGGGGTAAATCATTTATAAATGTTTTAATTTTAATTATATAACGTAATTATAGATACTAAATTAGACCTAAGGAAATTATGAATAAAATCTTAAATCAAGTCGCCTTAATAGGTGAAAGGAGGTGGTGCAGGTTGTAGAGTCGCCCCCACATTTTTTCCCCGCCGGAGGTGCGTAATTTGTTTTATATTAAACGTACTTTTTTTTTGGAATGATATCTGAGAAAAGTCGCCTTAATAATAGGCAATAGGAGGGGAAGCAAGCAATAATAACAAGGCGTAGTCGACAGAGCCCTGCTTTGCGGGGCTCCTATCTCTGAATGGTTTACAAACAAAAAAAAAACAAGAAGGGGATGGCGGGGTTTTTGTTCGGTTGCTCATTAGACCCCACCTTCCCCTTTGAACCTAACCTGCCTGAGTCAGGGTGCCCCAGTCCCGAGCTCACTTCGGTCGCTCTTGCACCCAATAAAACTTAACTGTTAATTACTTTGATCATTACTTTAAAATGTAAACATATTTTACAACTTCCACCATTTTCAAAAGCTGATTTTTTTTTATATTTCACAATATTACGCCACCAATTTTGACAGACGCAACATACAAAATGTAAGAATTTAGAGAAATTTAAGTTTATTGGTTAGTGATCCACCAATATTTTTTGAATAAAATTTTACTTAAATATTTTGATGCATCTTCGGCAACTAAAATTGCTTGAGGGCACTTCAGATAAACCCCTTGATCCCCCCACAATGACAGACTCCTCAAATTCAGGCGACTTGATATAGGATCCAACCTCATTGCTTTCTGGCAAACACTTCCAACAGTATGGTACTCACTTAATCAAAATAGACAAAGATAAAAACTTTTGTTTACTAATTGTTAACTACATTTTTTTTCTACACTTAGAATCGTTGCCGAAATATGCTTGTAGAATTAGGCAAATGTAAATAAACTTTGAAGTACTTATTGAAAAGATCTTTTAAATTATTCCTACACCTTGTGAAACAAAAGTTACACATTTCATTTGTTAACTGGCTTGCATAAATTATAGTGATATACTTCAAATATTAGTATAATCTTACCCATTATTAATATTATTAATTATTAATTCAGTTAGTTAATGGTTATTTTAGTTAGAAGATCTCCAATGAGATTCTAATAATTACAACAAACTAATCCTTCGTGAGCAAACGTAAATAAGTAAGCTCTAATTAAACAATTTTACAATAAACTTGTTAAAATAGATAAACAGATACCTACCTAAATAAAATATACAGGTAATATAGAATAACAAGTCTTAAATGAATGAACACTCACATAAAACACCTGCTCAAAATCAGGAATCTGCTAACAGCTAGATTACAAAAGAACTGGCAAATATCAAATTATAGTTATTATCTATTTCTAAAGGTTAATTCATTGCTAATAAATTCGAAAAAATAATATTTGCAGGTCAAACGACCTCACTCTCGGGTAAAACTTTTTGACAACTTTGACAGTTATAGTATTGCCAACTCCAAAAGTTCAAATTATCAAATATCTACGTCAAAAATATCGTTTTGACGACAAAATTATCGTATGTACAATCAGATATAATATTTTTTTTTATCCCGTCATACATTTTCTGTTCTTATTTTTAAATATTTGTCTAACGCGCTGCCGCTAATCAAGATTATGTACCAGCACCCTAATTACGTAACACACTATCTATCACAATCTGAATCATTTTGAAGCTTATTGCTAATCCATTGCTTCATAAGTTTGAAAAAATTGTCTGCCCAAGAACGTAAATAACGCAATGAATGTTGTTGAACTGTCAAAATGAAACCCATTCCTACTGTTAGTGTGTTACGTAATTACCTCGCTGATTGGTAACAAATGACATTGACATTAATATTACAGTCAATACAACTATACAGTAGCACTAGCAGTACAAACAGTAAACAATGTTTTATTATAGCTTTGAGTATGTAGTGACGATTTTGTTATATTTTGTGTTTAGACGACTACATTTTCTAGCTTTTCTACTATTTTTTAACGAGTCAAAACAACTAGAAAATTTAAAATCGCATTGCTGTGAATTATCGCCGATGACAGTAATCGTGCCGCGACATTTAAAAGGGCATGTCATGACAATTTCGGCAGGACGACTACTGTCGTCAAGAGTTCAAGGCACAGTGGGGACCATAGAATATAGTAATAGATTGGTGGGGACACTCGCACTCTCATACACCTTACACACGCTCTTTGTTATTAATTAGTACAAGTCTTTTACTTATCTTAAAGTAACATAGAAAGAAGTAAGTGATTTAATTTTTAATCTCACTATAGTAATTTTTATTCAAACCTCAAAATTATCCTACTTTAGATATACGCTATCATATACAGTCGCCAGTAGGTCAAACTACACGAAACTGTAAAAAAAATCCAAACGATTTTAAACCTTAAACAGTTGTTAATTAAGTTCAAAATCGAAAGAGAAAATCTGACAGTTTGTGGTAACTTGTGCTGGCAACTGTACATCGTATGCTAAGTCAAATTATCATACACCCTCATAATTATCGTATGGGTTAGCAACACTGATAGTGATGTTCTCATCAGCTGTTAACTAAATTGAAACGATGACGTTTCCTTATTTAAATAGTTTGTAAAATAATAAATTATGTCATCGGCTTTCTATCCATTTCGAATATTCAAAATGAGTGCATTCAAACACTGGGCTTCTTCTTATTCAAAAACGTAACAGCATCGACAAAATATAACCGAGGGTAATTTTTTCCGAGGTCAAATATTTTCTAAACGTCACTATTGCGAGCTTGTCAGCTGTCATTCTTACTGTCATGTTAACATCTGTCGTTGAAAACTTCATAAAACGCGAGAAACTGGCGAGAAAACGGGTGATTTGATTCGTGTTTAGAAATAGAATAGGAAGTGTGTTGTACACTAATCTTGAGGCTTGGCTGTAAAACGCATAGTTCCATCATGTGGGAACAGATCATAGAATATTTGAAAGATCCACTATTAGTGATTAAAGTGCAAAACTTTTTCGGTGTTACTTACAAAAGTAATGAAAGCACACATCAAACTGAATCATCTGAAGTGATACATTCAGACAGAGTAGAGCGTGTGAACGAGGAGTCTGATATCAAGCAGCACAAGAGGATTCCTAGTAATATATCGAGTAGTTCTCAGTCGTCGTACGACACGGATAGTTCTGGAGACAGCGGCGCGAAGGACGCGGTGGAGTGCAGTATAAACAACAAGTTCTGGTACTACCTGTTCGTGCTGGGCACGGAACTGGGCGACGAGATCTTCTACGCTACGTTTATTCCATTCTGGTTCTGGAACATAGATGGAGCTGTCGGCCGCAGAGTGGTGCTGGTCTGGACTGTAGTCATGTATATTGGTAAGTTTATTCATTTATATTTAGTTAAATATTAATAGTTTACCCTGAAGATACTCTGTGTACTATTTCTCATTAAACTGGTGTTTGATAATCCCTGTGAAAGTAATAATTTAAAAAAACTGAGAAGTGCCCAGCCAGTCGCCCAGTATATCTTTTGTTTATTTTAAAATAATATAAAAGTACTTATTTTCAAGAAATTTTGTACTACTTTATAGTACCTATTCATTTTGAATAGCACCTTAGCAGTCCACAGTCCTAATTTTATTTGGTTGAGTTAGATAGTATTAAATATTGTAAACAATAAAAATATTCTATAAACTTATCAGAGGGAAATTAATTAGAAATTCTACAGTTTTTGTAAGTATATCTGTATTATCATAAATAATTTTAACCTATGATGAATTCAATTAAATTGTTTAAATAACTACCTACTTCATTTTGAAATAAAACATTTGTTGCAGCTATTTAAATGAACAAGTAAGTATACAGTTTTTATTAGTTCTAATTGAATGCTGCCACAGGGGTAATTAATGCAAACAATCTAATGATCACAAACTCAGTAATCTAAAATCATAGCATCACATATGAAAAGTTGTAAACATTGCATTATTTATTGTCCCCGCCTGCAGAGGACTCTGAAACCTGATCTTACTCAATGACTAAAGCAAACAATCACATGATGGAATGTTTGATAACATCAGTGAGCAAACACTTGACTGTCACAACACATAGTATATAAGCATCCATTTATGTACAGCCATATCTGTGGAGCTTCAACTTTATTCATGTATATCGACATTGAAATGGACGATGGTGAAGGTGGTGCGACAGTCTGGTAATGTTTGCAGGGCCAACATGGCCAGAGATGGCACACGACAGGGATATTTGGTAGGATAAAGGGGAGGCCTTTGCCCAGCAGTGGGACCCAAAATAGGCTAACAAAAAAAATTGGTCTCCAGATAGATATATATATTACTTTATTGCACACTGAAAGGAAATAAATTATTTAAGTTTCAACAGCGCAGTTGCATTATTAAATATTTCTAATAATGTTGGAACCAGTTGGTGCAATAATTGGTTGGATGATCTAATTGCACTATACATACTGTGCTTAGTACATATAGGTTGAAATATATGCTGATTTTAAAAGTATGATATCATATCAATAAGTCTGTGTTGAGATTAACTTGTTACCATGACATAAATTATTGTTTTGTGATAATGGTTTGTTTACTGAGAAAATAGTATAAAAACAAAATCTGAAAGTACTACTTAATCTTCAGTCATAGCAAGCTATATGCATTGCAGTAATATATTGAAGCATATATCTATAATACTTTTCATTATCCTGTTCTATAAAAGCATTTTGTGTGACATCATTCTAGAACACACCCACATTTCAAAGGCATTGATGTACTTAATACAAATGGTCTATTATAATGTCATTTCATTTCATTTATTTCATAACAATTTTTACATTGTGTCGAAATCACTTAAAAATTACACACGTGCATTTAATTATATTTATTAATAGCGATCTTATGAGCTTATCACTGTCATTAACAGTAATAACATGGAGATTTGAGTCTAAATTATGATCATAAAGTCAATAATAATGCAAAATAATAATGTAAAAGAATAATGTAAAATAATAGGCAATGTAAAAGAATCATGTAAAATAATAGGTAATGTAGAAGAATAATAATGTCAAAACTTAACACGGTCAGGATTATGTCAACATAGATACTATCATTATTATACAATTTTATTGGCCTAGGTAAACACGTCAGACAGAAACTCATCAATAGCATAATAGCATTTCTCTACCAAAAATGATTTTAATTTTTGCTTAAATTGGTTAATATTGTAAACAGACTTCAAATCTCCTGGAAGTCTATTATACAGCTTGATGGATTGAAAGCTTGCAGCATGAGTAACAACTTTCATATGTGGGACTATGTTATGTTGCAAGTCCTTGCGCCTAGTAGCTTCTCTCTTATTTCTTTGTTCAGTTGTTTCTAATCTGTTAAGTTTCTTTATAAGATCCGTGAGTACAACAAAAATATACAAGGATCATATCATATGGCAATGAGCTTCAAAATATTGAAATTACTCTCTATTGTGTTGTTATGTTGTTGTTATTATGTTGTATTATTACTATATTATATATATACACCATAACAATCTATACTTACTGAATATTATAAAGAGGTGTTTTTAAGCTATTGCATAGCTTTTATCGCGGGCTTTGAGCGCGGCGACCGACTCAAGAAATTCCGTAACGAAAATAAAACCTAACACCCCCCACTCCGCCTACCATGTAGCTCGGCCGAGCGTTCGCTTAACGTGTATGTATATGGTACGACTGTACTTGAATTAATATCAAAGAAAAAATAAATATTGCATAAATAAAAACTAAATAAATAATTATAATTGCATCAGTTGATAAAAAATGCTATGCAATAGCTTTACCGCGGCAGTCCCCGCGTGCCACACGTGTTTTTTTAAGCTATTGCATAGCTTTTATCGCGGGCTTTGAGCGCGGCGACCGAATCAAGAAATTCCGTAACGAAAATAAAACCTAACACCCCCCAGTCCGCCTACCATGTAGCTCGGCCGAGCGTTCGCTTAACGTGTATGTATATGTTACGACTGTACTTGAATTAATATCAAAGAAAAAAAAATACTGCATAAATATATAATTATAATTGCTTATGTTGATAAAAAATGCTATACAATAGCTTTACCGCGGCAGTCCCCGAGTGCCACACGTGTTTTTTTTGTAAGTTTGTATGTAGGGGGCCATCTCTGGAAATACCGGTGGGATTTGAAAAATGTTTTTTGCATTTGATAGCCCAATTCTTGAAGAAGGCTATAGGCTATTTAACATCACGCTAGGGCCCTTAAGAGCCGATCAAAAAGAAAAAAAGTCAGAAAAAAAAAAAACTAAGCGAAAACGAAGTGATAGCGCGGGCAGGTCATGCGATGCGATGCGGTGGGTCGAGGGAACAACATATTTCACGCGGATGAAGTCGCGAGCCGAAGCTAGTTACAGATATAAATGAAGAAATGTACACACAAATGCTGGGCTTGGGCAAGGTCATAAGATAAACTATAATAAGTACACAACACTACAAAACTGTCCTTCATTTTAATGTTGGAAAACATTTGAAATTTACCATATTAAGTTCTTTAATCACGTTACTTAATTTTAAAATCGGGAATTTCAAAATGGAAAATAAAATATTGCATAACATTATCATAAATCATTTATGTTGTTCTAATAGTGTTTTACCCAATTTTGCATTTTATTTATTCAATAATATATCGAATGTTAATACCTATTCATTGCAGGCTATTTTTACACGAAAAACTTAGTAAAAAATATACTGACTTAATTTTTTTTACTTACTTTTCCTGAATAAGATTAGTTTTAAAGTATTCACTTTTAGATTACTATTGATATTTTTTGTGTACGCTAAGTACAGAAAACAAGGCCATACCTACAAGTTAGTAACATGGCATTGACATTCTTGTCTATTCAATTTCAATGACTCACTATTGTATTGTATATTAGAAACATTAAAACTCATAAATGGGGAAGGCAACTGTCAAAATGGCGCTGTCGTAGCTAGTTCCCAAATCAAGCTAATAATGCAAGGCGTGAGGTGGATTATATTATTTTTTGCGAAAATGACTCGTGTTCCTAAATGCTCGGAAATTGTAGTCTACCATTTTCGATAAAACCTTAAACTTAGAAGATTATGGTTTAAACCTATTCGTAGGTAATTATTTTAATTAAATAGAGTTCGAGGTTATGGCGGAAACATTTTGTAAAAAGTGATTACGAGGAAATAAGCACTATTTGAGGTTATTAATTTGGACAGTTCCCATGCCGAATAAATATTGAAATCACTGTAAATAACGAAATAGTGGAATAAATCCAAACTCATGAACACGAAACGTCAAATTTATTGTAGGCCGTAAGGACCTAGCTATGGTCACGCTATCTACAGTTAGCTTTGACCGACCTTCCTCATTAGGTACAGATATAAGTAAATCAACAAGATACATTATTTGAAATCTCAGTTAAAATTAATAATGTGACATGCCTTCCTATGTAGCATCTTCATGCAGTTGAGCTCCTTAAGTTCTAAGTTGAGCTACACAATTACTGACAAATGCTTGTACTGACTGGACAGGTCCACTCAAATATGTGTGGTTCTTTCATCAAAAGACCATTCCAGACAGTATTCTACTCATATGATCTCATCAAGTCTATGTCTGAACTTAAAAAGGTTGTCTGTAAAAGATCGCTTTTAGCGATAAGACCGCACATTATGTCACCCTGTGTAAAATGTCTACATTTATATCTGTTATTTTTATGGTGTACATAATAAAGAGTATTCTATTCTATTAAAAGAGTTCGTTTCACCATTTTTTCCTCAGGGGTAGTCAGATAAGAAATGTCAACTACATCTCCAACAAAACAAAAACTATCTACCTCATTCAGTTGCTAAAAAATAATAAAGAAAATGTTGCAAAACTCTGGCTATGTTGACTCTGAACAATTAATAAAAATGGTAAAACCCTGACCTGACACTAAATCTAACGACACACACCTACACACACACACACACTCACATACTCACACCCACCTACACACACACACACTCACACACACCTACACACACACCTACACACGCCCACACACACGCACACACACACACACACACACACACACACACACACACACAAACACACGCGCACACACACACACACACACGCGCACACACACACACAAACACACGCACACACACACCCACACGCACACACACACGCACACACACACCCACACACACACTCACCCTCGCCCTCATACATACCACACAAACATCAAACTCAAACTCAACTCAAACTCAAAGCATTTATTTCAAATAAACCAATTACAGGCACTTTTGAATTGTCAAGGGGTCGGTCGGTCAGAAAGATGAAGCTAGTTGCCCATTCCAAAGCGTAGTAGGTACCTATGGAGAAGAACGGGCAAGAAACTCCATGGACACTCTTTTAAATCAAAATATGGTTACAAAATATTGGTTACATCATTCATGTTGAAATTATGCATGTGAGAACGATGCAGAACGTTAAAAGCGTCCGTAATAAAGAGACAAAAACAGTTCAAATATTAAATTAAAATAAGCCGTGGCAGCCAAGAGATGACCAGTCCCCACCGACGCGTCGGTGGGGACTGGTCATCTCTTGGCTTGCATGACTTGGCCGTCGCGACGGCGCCCGTTCACGAACATGACGTATGGATCACACAAACATACCAGATATACCATTCAACACCTGAAACCACCTCTCTAGTCTCCACTCTGGAATTCGTACTGAGCCCCAAGATACAGACTAAAGGCTCGTACACACTGGCACGACGCGACGCCCGAAACAAAGTCACCGCGTGTCGCGCGACGAGCGGCGCCTTTGTGTAGCGCTGTCGCGTCGCGCCTGTCTGTAGAAGCCTTAACTTTCCAGTTTGGGGCTCACACGTAAATAATACTTTGTAACCTAGCTATAGGTAATATTTTAAGCTGCGCATGTCGTCTCAACTTTATGTTAACCTGTAAGCCTGCTTACTGTTTTACCTGGACAATAAACTATGTTCTATCTAGTTTTTTTTTTTTTTTTTTTTTTTAATATAACTGAAAAGTGATAATAATAATAATAATAATAAATACTTTTTATTCATAAGTTCACATATAAATTACATAGAAGTGACATCAGTACAGAGTTACATATTAAAATTATTAAGCAAATATTAAACTATGCCTAAAATAAATCTAGTGTAGGTATAACTTATATAATATATTGGATAAAGGCCTAATGAAAAACAATAGCGAC
The DNA here is from genome assembly GCA_917490735.1 of Dryobotodes eremita. Classification (NCBI taxonomy): domain Eukaryota; kingdom Metazoa; phylum Arthropoda; class Insecta; order Lepidoptera; family Noctuidae; genus Dryobotodes; species Dryobotodes eremita. Next base: position 22,757,199 of record OU823249.1, on the reverse strand, counting down.
CTGCCTGATGTAGGTTTATTCAAACCTGTGTTTCAGGCCTTCACGTAACAACGCTGAGTGTTTTATTGGACTATTAAATTAATGTACATAGAGCTAGCATTGATACATAATAATTATATTATTAAATAAAAATTGCCTTAACATTAACAAACTTATTGCATGATTTCTAGCAATTTTTCAGTGTCTGAGTAATTTAATGTCGCTAAGTATTCACTTAACATTTCACTACATTTTTTACAATTTACACTATATATACTTAGAGACTTATTGATTTTATTATATAAGAACGGACCTAAAAAACCATAAAATTTATTTATAAAAGTATGTCTAGTTTGAGGCTTTATGCAAACTAAGTCTTTTCTTCTCTTATGTATAGGTATGGGGGTATAAGGGAGATTGCTATGCTGGTGTAATACTATCTTTAATATAAATAGTTGACGCACAGTTAAAACCTTACATGCCGTATAAAGCTCGTATGTGGGAAATCTAAATGGGCGAAAGGTGGCTACTGATGATGCTAAAATACTACTCGTATTTACAGCATAAACAATTTGATTTCATTTAATTCAAGTAATAAACAAATAGGCCCTGTTTTTGTGATTCATCAGTAGAAAAAGTAAATATTCTGTAATAGGGTAGGTATATTCAGGAAACAGGAAGTATAGCTAGTAAAAAAATATGGACAAAATACCTAGTCTGAAATAAATAATTTTTTAAATTAAAAGTTTTATAATGTTTATAGCATTAGCCATAATGATTAAGCCTTTTTCGGAATTCAGTTAACTTGTTGTTATCACTGATAAATTCAGATTTAAGACATAAAGAATGTGTGAGTAAATTACAAAATTAATAATAGACAGACAATCATACATATCATGATTGATGCAGATGGCTCATGATGATGTAATAATATAAAGTTCTAAAAATTTACTACAAGTAATTATCAAAAAGATATGGGATAACTTATCTGTCACACAGTTTGAACATAATGTGAGATATGCGATACCATATTTACTTGGCTTAAGTTTGAGTCTCGTATTATAATATTAAATATAATGAACATTTAATTAAGTTCATTACTGCAGCAGAAACCATATCTGTAATCGCTGATTTCTCCGCCAACTTATCTGAGATTTAAACACAACAATTTCTCATTTCAATATTTAATAGAAAAGCCTTGACTTCTAAACTAGCATTTGTTTCAGATTAATATAATATAATAGGGTTTCTTTATATTACATAACAAAGTAAGTAGGCAAATAAGTACATACCTACATAAGCACGTGGCGTCGCTTGGGGGAGGCCTATGTCTAGCAGTGGACGTCTTTCTATGTCCAGCAGTGGACGTCTTTCTATGTCCAACAGTGGACGTCTTTCTATATCCTGCAGTGGACGTCTTTCTATGTCCAGCAGTTGACGCCTTTCTATGTCTTGCATTGGACGTCTTTCTATGTCCTGCATTGGACGTCTATCTATGTCCAGCAGTGGACGTCTTTCTATGTCTTGCAGTGGACGTCTTTCTATGTCCTGCAGTGGACGTCTTTCTATGTCCAGCAGTGGAGTCCGTCGACTGAAATTATTATGACAATGACTATGATAAACACTTAAAACTACAGAATGATACTTGTTGAGCATTCTGTAGTAATACAAAGTAAAGTGAGAAGTCGTAGTTGTAGAATACTTACATCATATATTTACAAAATATCGCGCCTGTTTTCCTGGAAGTGCTAGACAGAGGCGTATTAGTAAACTCACATTTGGCCAGTTATGTTTATGTTATATTTAATAGAAGGCGAGCCTATTGTCATAAACTGGACACTGTTTCGTTGTCCGACCTGCAACTGAGAATTTCAGAATGGAGGGATCCATTAAAACTTGTCATGTCCTGGGGATCGAACCCAAGACTACGGAACGCTATGCAGTCGTATTTGCGGCGACTTAATCACGATGCAATACCTAACATCTTTATTGAAACAAGATGCTTTCTGATTCCAGGTCAAGGCTTCAAAGACATAATTCGCTGGCCTCGTCCCGGCTACCCGGTCAAGAAGCTGCAAACGAAATGGGCGGTGGAGTACGGGATGCCGTCGACACACGCCATGGTTGGTGTGTCCATACCGTTCTCTGTTCTGCTGTATACCATGGACAGGTACCAGTACCCCATTCACTGGGGGCTGCTCATCGCTGTCTCGTGGTGCACGCTTATCTGCGTCAGCAGGATCTATTTGGGGATGCATAGTGTGTTGGTAAGATTTTGTTTTACTTCGTCGTTTATTAAATTTTGAGATTCGTACTGTCGATTATTTTTTGTGTCCTCAAGTCTGATGATTTTCTTCTTGTAAGACAAGTAAAATAACTAAGATAATTTATTTCAATATGATCAGCCTATAATGTTCCCACTGCTGGGACACAGGCCTCCTCTCGGTGAGAGGGAGTGCGCCGTAATCCACCACGCGAGCCCAATGGGGGTTGGTGGATGTCACATGTCTTCGAATTTTTGGTTTTAAGACATGTTTACTCACGATGTTTTCCTTCACCATTTTGAGAGCAATGGTGATGAAATTAAATACACAAAGTAAAGTGCCTGCCTGGGTTCGAACTCACGACCTATAACTCGTAAGTCGGGACCGATACCACTGGGCCACCACAGCTCTCCGGAGATTGTGCATTATACTTATCAACTAAATAGTTAAACTTTTCTTTTTAAGTGCTACAGACAGGTGAGTTATTCAATGTGAGTTTCTTACGCGTGAATTGCCTATACCTTTATGTAGCATGGTTTTTCTTGGACCCATTGTTTCGGATGGAAAATCTTACTACTAACAGTTGTGTTTTCAGCCTACACGCATAAAAATGGTAAATCCACACAACAACTTGCAATATGAGGCATTCCAGGGTTTTCCTTGATTGAAGAAGGTTCAAGATTACTGTTACAAGAAACGTAGTGTTAAGTATATATCAAGGAAAGCGTAGCTCTGAGTACTTGCGGCAAGTATGACTGTGACTTGAGTATGGATGTGATTAATGTGTCAACTTTCCATGTTGAAGTAAAACATCTTGCTAAGATAATTTTGATGTTTTGGTTGGATTCCAATTTTAATCCGTGTTATCGAATATAGAACTACGCCAGACACAATAGAGATTGTGTCTATCATTGCAGCATACGAGTGGGTTACAATCGTGGTAACAATGTCAAATGGCTCACGTGTATTAGTGGGCCTTTTATCAGGTGCCGTCGTATGTCTGTATTCACAAATTTTGTCCCAATTAAGGGGCCGTGCACGAAATCGACGAATTTTGATCAATTTTGTTCATTGTTTGTAAGAAAGGGAAAATGAATTAAACAAAATTATTTGTGATTTGAAAAGTCGACTTCATTGTTTTGCATGTGGCTGAAAGGGATTTTTCAAAAAAGTTAAGTACTCATGGAAAATCACTAATATTCGCAGCAAGATTTCCGAAAAATTACGCGAGACTGATGTTTGATCATCTTTTTACAAGAAACTACTTTTGATTTTGAACATTAAAAAATATCATCATATGGTCTACTTGCACGTGGCTGGACCACATTTTACAATTTTCATGCAAAATATAGCAGAAAAATAATGTTGAAAAAGCCTATTTTTTTTAAACCGTGTCAGTATTGTATTTTTTCCTATTACTTAGCAAAACATTTCAAGAAATTTAATAATCACACATTAGTCTTCAGCTATCTTTGAAATAAAGTCAATATTTTATCTTATGATAATACAATATCTTCATTAAGTAAATCAATGGCGAAATAAACTATATTTTCGAGAGCGCGAACGTGATAAAACTTTTAACTGATGCTGTTATAGAGGTATGAGGAACAGGGTGTAAAGTTCACTCATACTCTATGGAAAGGGAGGATCCTCCGACCAGACGGGTGTTGTGTCTGGTGGGCAACTGCCCGACGATTGATGTCGGGATGTTGTATATATGCTAGTTGCGCGGTAAACTCTGCTTGCGAGATGCAGGATTTTGTGTGACGTCATTATGACGTGTAGCTCGCATGTGGCGATTGTAGATGCCGCTACATCACTCCCCCCCGGAGACCGGAGGTCGATAGTGGGCTGAGTCCTGTATCTTGCGATGCTTGCCAGGGCCAGGTGAGGTTCCAGTGAGTCGGAACCGGGTGTCGCATAGTTCGCGGTGAGTCGGAACTGTCTGCGAAGATTTCCCCAGTGAGTCGGGGTGGCGCTGCGTTATGCTCCAGTGCGTCGGATGTGGTACAGCGCCGGGTTGAGGCTGACTGCTGGCGTCGACCAGGAGAGGGTTTGAAGGCTCTGCTTGTGGACCGGCCGAGAGTGCAGTGTGCTGTGCCAAGGTTGCTGATGAGGCTGAGGGTGATGACCAGGTATGCGCGGTCGCTGCATGCTGGTGGTCAGGATACCCGTTGAAGCCGTGGGTGCTGGCTGGCTGTGTGACTCGCCGCTCTAAAGCTTGCGGAAGTGATGATGATGACGTCACGCTGAAGTAGTTGCACGAAGGCTGCGCTGACGTTCATGTTCGGGGTCACCAGTATAGAGGTATGAGGAACAGTGTGTAAAGTTCACTCATACTCTATAGAAAAGGGAGAATCCTCCGACCAGACGGGTGTTGTGTCTGGTGGGCAACTGCCCGACGATTGATGTCGGGATGTTGTATATATGCTAGTTGCGCGGTAAACTCTGCTTGCGAGATGCAGGATTTTGTGTGACGTCATTATGACGTGTAGCTCGCATGTGGCGATTGTAGATGCCGCTACACTGTCACTGACACAAACGGTTTAGCGCCATGAAAACTGTATTTTTATAATCATACAAACTTAATGTTTCAATTATTTCCAGCTTTTTAACAATTAGATAATAAATTGACAAAAATGGGCTTTTTCGTGCACGGAGCCTTAAAAAAGAACACCGAAAAGCGGACACCGCTCAGACTCAATCTACGATTAATTGGGTTGCGGAGGTCAAATAGCAGTCGTCCCGTTCCGAAAAAATATTCTAATCCGACGGCCGCACGGCCGGTTGAAATATTACTTGACCCCATTATTTTATACTTCCGAAAAAGTTAACACAGCGTACACAGTAATTTTGGGAATTTAACATTACGTCACACGATATACAGCTCATATTTCAATGCTTTTATTTAAGTAGAGTTACCGCCAAGTTGTTTAGATGCGCGACAAAGATAAGCCAACAATAGATTTGTTTTTATTGGTGTTTTAATATTCCACATCGAAAAGCAGAAAAAATAAACAATACAAAATACGTCCAAAAACACCTCTTTTTGCAGTCGGTTTTCATCGATATTTTCATCGATCAAATATTTATACCAGCCCCTGTTCCCTCGTTGATGCTAGAGTTGCATGTGTGCATTCAGTTATTGTATCTAGACCTTCTAGTGTCCGCCTCTTTTGAGCATATGTGAAATAAAATAGCACAAAAGTGTTACGCGTATTTTCTTGTTTGCGTGCGAAAAAGCATCATGCGTGCCGTATCTATTTCTTTTGTTTATGTGTGAGTTTCAGGAGGGGGGAAAAGGTGGCGACACTTAAACTTGAGCAAATATAGAGTGAAGGCATATCTCTCGGATATCTATGTTTGCAAAGCACTCGTCGAACCGCTAAATTATTTGTTTTGTTCAAAGTTGACTAAAACAGCCGTTCTTATATTATGTCATGATTGACAGCAAAGCTCCTTAAAGGTATAGCGGGATGATAATCATTTAAAACGTTAAATCTGTTACTATCTGCTATATTCGTTCCCTATTCAGCGCAGTGAAGTAATGGAATAATTCAACTGTTGCCATACACTGGTATATTGTGTTCTCTCTCGTTTGTCTCATTCCGTACGAAATGTATGGGGAGTTTTTTTTTTTCAGTACTCAAACCTCATTTGGTCCGATAGAGCTTTCTGATCCTTATAAGGAACAGGATAGATTGGCATCAATTTTCTTTTGAGAAAATTGCCCATTTTCTTGCTGACTGTAATTTTTTTTCATAATCAAATCAATGCAGATCAAAATGTTTCGAAAAGTTAAGAACAGTCTCCTCAGACCGTTTTCTTGTAGCGACAACGATTCAGGTACCTGCCCTTATTGCCCCATCTAAAAATCCACCCTGTATATGTCATGAATTCATGATTGACTGCGTAGCTCCATAAAGGTACAGCGTGATGATAATTATTTAGAAGGTTAAATCTGTAACTATCTGCAGTATTTTGGCTCGTCTTTTTACAATTTGCGGTAAACTATAGAAAAATACGAACAAATTACAATATTGCTCATCCCCCCTAGCAAATAGCGTGATAATTTATAGCCTAATTAATTTATAGACTAATCAGAGTTACAGGAAATATTTATGCAAAATTTGAACAAAATCTGCTAGCTGAGACCAAAACTACAAACGTAGTATACAGGAAAGTTTTATAAAAATGTGGCTGATATTTTAGTTAATTGTAGTGTTTACGACTTCCATGCGAATGAAGTCGCGGGCAGAAGCTAGTACGGAATATTTATGCAAAGTTTGAACAAAATCTATCCGGTAGGTAGTTTTTGAGCGATGCTGGAACATACATTGAAAAACACAGAAATTAAAAAAAAAAACTATATTTTTGGCATTAGAATCGTTCTCAGACCTCGCAAAAATTGCATTAAAAATATATATTCAAACTAAACTAAACTAAACTCAAATGCACTAAAATCTAAAGTAACAGAGTGGCTGCTCCTTAAGGATTACTCTTACACGGAGTCTTTACTCACCTTTCTTGTATAATACACACACACCTACACCCACACCTACACACACACACATACACTCACACCTACACACACACACCACTCACATACACTAACACACAACATACAATTTTACTCTATTATTACCATACAGTAGAATGACACAGTCCACTTGCGATATAAGTTTTTGTTGATTATTGACCGTAAACTACCTCTTATAATACAGGTATACCCTAGCTTAAGAGGTAGTGAATATTATTCTTGTACAGTTTTTGCAACAAACTATAAATGTATTTTCTAAACCAAATATCACACTGTATTTTCAAACTCTGTATGTTTTTGGATAAATAAAGATTTTATTATTATTATTATATTCAATGTACAGCTTTGACTTCGGTACGATTTTATTATATGTATAGATTACTGCCTAATAGGCCTGCTCTTGACCTCGACCTCGCCTGATGGAAAGCAATGGCTGAGGTCTACGATGAAGCGAGCGAGCCCAGAAGATGCCCGTTCACTCTTGCTTTGATGGCTGACTGGTTATTATTAAAATATTCTCTATGTAATAATTCCAGGACATAGCAGCCGGCCTGCTACTCGCCACCGCATTGGTGTCCGTGCTCATCCCGCTGGTGGACCGGCTGGATGGATTCCTGCTGACGTCACAGCTGTCACCGTTCCTCGTCATTGCAGCCTCCATACTCGTCATCGTGTATCATCCTAATGCCGATAAGTGGACGCCTACGAGGTCAGAATAAATGTTATTCTTGTTTTTCTTATATTTGAACGTCGAGAAGAGATCATATCGTAGTAAAAAATATTTAGGCAGTCAGTTAGATGGTACTGGTAGCCCAAATCAGCCCGCCGCTCTTGCATTTTTGTTATGTCCCTCAGCGAGCATTCATAATATTAAAACGCACATACATTACCTACTTAAAGACGTAGTGTGCTGTTTACTTACTTGTAATTACTTATTAAGAAACTTTCCTTATGCATGTATTTCCCAGACAATAAAAACAATGAGTAATATACATGATATAGCTTCTTATCCATATCGTTAACTACCTCGCTATCATGCGTCACGCAGAGGGTGTTCACGAATGAATCACGGTATTATGTAGCTCGACATGCAAATAGGTAGTCACTCTGTAAACATATACAGGGTGGCAGGGACATCGACGCGCAACCTGTTACCATGGATTCAGTACATGATTCTGAACACCCCTGCGTTAAAATTTTACGTAGGTAACTAAAAAAATGCTGTTCTGTGGCAGCATTTCCATCGCCACATGCGAGCTACGCGTCACACTGACGTCACGCAAAATCTTGCATCGCGCAAGCAGAGTTTACCACGCAACCAGCATATATACAACGTTCCGACATCAAACGTCGGACAGTTGCCTACCAGACACCACACCCGGAGGATAAGTGAATTTTACACCCTGTTTCTCATACGTCTATATATCCCTATTGATACGCGGAACGCGATTAAATAATAAGAAATACATTTTCTTTACATACGCTATACGTAACCTACTCTCAAACTCGTTACCTTCATTGGTTATTCAGTCACTCGTGATTTTGTGTTGAATTATACTTGCCGATCCTTAAGCCTGCTCCAATGTTCGCTTATCGTAGATTGTGAAGTATACAATACAAAAATAATGTGTAAAATAAGGCTGCACCTGCATTTGTAGCGAATAATTCGTTTTAAGATTATCAATTTCACACCAATAAAACGATAAATAAATAAAGTATTAAATATCTTGACAAATCCCAGCCATTTACTTTATCTCCAATCTGAAGCGGTCTGCAGCGAGGCATATTCATTCTATCCGTCTTTGTAAAATATCGCTAGCCCCAACCTGAGTTTTTTTTAATGTCTTGACTGAGGGGCTATCTCAAAATGTCTCAAAAGCACAGTAACATTTTTGCGATGCCAACAAAAATCTATGCTAACCACCAAAAAATGTCTTGTCCTTTTAGCTACTAACATTTATCGACGACACGATGCTAAGCTCGACGGCTCACCTCGCTGCGCTGCCGTCACTACATAACGCTGGCAGAATAGTCGACATCAGCTCAGTTGCCAAAAAGGCAAAAATAAGAAGAAAACATTAACTGTTCAGTGTACTGATTATAGCAATAGCTCAAGATCGTCCCTTGCACTGGGCTTTTTGATGATGAGGAGTAAAATAAGTATGTTATATACATTTTCAGAGGCGACACAACGATGATAGTGAGCGTGTGTGCGGGCATCCTGTTCGGCTCCTGGACCAACTACCAGCTTGGCAACATGGTGGCCAGCCCGCTCGACCCGCCCTACGAGATCATCTGGCCCTCCAAGGAGATGCTGGGCTGCACCATACTCAGAACCATTCTAGGTTTCTGTGGAGTACTCGCCACCAGAGCCATAGGCAAATCTGTGTCATACGCCTTCGTGTGTGCCCTCCTCGGGAAAGACAAAAACGAACTCAGAAATTCCGAAAATAGCTTAGACAACAAAAACAAAATTATAGTCGAACTTAGTTATAAATACTTTACCTATGGTATGATAGGATTCAACACCACCTACGTGTTCCCCAACGTGTTCAGTTTGCTGAAGATCAACAGGCCTACGTACTATACTGAGATTTAGTTTGTTTTCTAGTCGTTATGAGCTAATAGTTAATATTGCGGAGTCTTATGCGATGGTGCGTGGTTATCGCTCGATGCGATACGGTGCGATAGCGAAGGAATTTGCTATACTTAGGTATAGAGTTTCATTTCAGTTAATATTGTTAAAGTAATTTTACTGAGAATGTCTGGAATATACAAAGATAGAATATTTTTGAATGGAAGTATATAAGCAATATTTGAATCGAAGTTTTAAGGCCTACTTGCATCGCCAATCACTAAACACTTTTAGCGCTAAACTAGTTTTAAACATCATTTTGTCTCTTGTCATCTTCAAACATTTGACAGAAACAGAATTACGTTTTAAACTCGTTTGGAACTAAACGTGTTCAGTGGTTGGCGGTACAAATGGGTCTTAAATTCAGATTCAGTCGTAAAGTCACAATCTGTTCACACTTGTGTGTTAGCGTGAGATGTATATGGTGCTGAAACAAATGGTGTTCATTGATTGATCGATCAATGAATGTTTGTGTGGAACAAGTTTTTTTTTCTAGTTGATTTATATTTTTACTTTGGTCCGAACTATACAACGGATCGTTTGTCTGTTATATTATTACCGCAACAATCGGGAACATCACTGAAAGCTTGTCCAGCAGAGGGCGCACTAAAGTTGTTACTTGTCCAAAGACGGATTATTTATAAAATAATATAAAAGTTGGAGATTATTATTTATTATAGTGAAGTTTTTCTTTTTTATGATGTGTTCTACCTGGCGTACCGCCCAGTTGCAGGAGAAGGTGAAAAAAAGAGTTACTTCGTTGCAAGCATTTATCTACACCATTTTTTTTTTACATATTTCGACGAAACATAAAAAACATACAATTTATATAGAGATTGATAAAATAGAATAAAATTAAAATATTTATTTGACACTTAAAAATACATTTTACAAGCCAGTTCTAATAAAATAGCACACGAATGTATTGCCACAAATCTGATCCTAGCCCCCAAACTAGGCCTGGACCTGTATTTTAGGGGTCAGCGTTCGTCCATAGATGTCTAGATATGTAGATATTTTTATAGATATCTAGTATAACAAACTTGAAGCGACATGTAGATGGAACTAATTGACAGTTATCTTCCCCATTGATTGGCATTACTTATCTTCAAGGCGTATATTCAGCAGTGGACGCTTTTCGGCTGATTGACGATGAATCAAAGCCGCCGTCGTATGGTCCGGACCTCATAATTTACTTTATTTATTACAAGTTTCCAGTAATTTTAATTATAATGTATTTTTATCGAATATAGTATTACTTTTATTGATATGTTTGTACACGGATAGTAGGTTTATAGTTGTACACTGGTAGGTGGCACCGCTGTGTTATAGAAAAATTATAAAGGCTTGGTGAAGCTGTGTATCGATTGCTAGATAGATGAAATTATAGTAACCTAGTTTCTGCCCGCGGCCTCGTCCGCGTGGATGTCGGATATTATCCCACGGGAACGTGCTACGGACATAAAAATTAGCCTGTGTCCTTCCCCAGGATGCCATCTATATCCCTGCCAAATTTTATCGAAATCCGTTCAGTGGTTTAGGCTTGAAAAGGTAACGAACATAAAGACAGTATACTTTCCAATCTATACAAATAAAAAAAATTGAAGTGTCTGTTTGTAATGTCTCGTAAACAGCTTTTTACGAAATGCATATGAAAGTATAGTACACGGTACTTATAACAAAAACAAAAAAAAATTGTCTGTCTCTCTGTCTGTTTGTTCCCGCTTATCTCCGAAACAGCTGGACCGATTTTGACGGGACTTTCACTGGCAGATAGCTGATGTTATAAGGAGTAACATAGGCATACTTTTTGTCACGCTAGCACGTTCCTGTTGGATAATTTGCGACATCCACATGGGCGAAGCCGCGGGGAGCAACTAGTTTATAATATTAGTATGGATAAATATGTACGATTGTAGGTAAATTAAGAGGGTTAGAACAATTGATCTGGTTATACATGAGTGTGTACTCAAGTGTTTTCGGCGACGTGCGGTTATTAGAGAAAATATTTTATAGTTGATCAATCACAGGTATTTTATTTATATTAAAGTCTATTTTGGTTCACATATACACATGCATATTATATACTATAACATCACAAGTAATGTAAAAATAGAAACTAAAACACGAGCTTATTATATTAAAACTTAAAAAATATATTTAAATTTAACATTTATAATAAATTTAAATAAAACATTTAAAATAAATTTAAATAAAACATTTAAAATAAATTTAAATAAAACATTTAAAATAAATTTAAATAAAACATTTAAAATATATTTTATTCAAGGTTGAGGCTAAATCAGATGAATATATTATATTCGCGTATATTCTTTCAATATAAATGGGCCATTGGATTTTAAAACCAGGTTTATTCAAATTTGTTAATGGCGTAAGAAAAAGCCGACTCGGGCATAGTTTGAAAAATGCCACTAGGATTATATAATATTGTTATAATGATTATCTGAATAATAATACCTACCTACTGACTTTATTGAACTAAACCTTATTTTCAAAAAGTCAGCTGAAAATGTAATATGATATAATACATGTTAATTTTTTTTTGTCGAAATAACAATAACGCCATATAATATTTGATGTGTTTTAGCATCGTTGTTAAAGTTCCAATACTGACACAATATACCTCGGTTGTAAGAAGTTTAGGGAGGGAATACAAAGTGCCTGCAAAAGTGATGAGTAGAATTATTAAGATGTGTGTATTTTGTTACGGATATGTCGATAGGTGTCGCGGCCACTCAGACTAGGGTACGGATTATGTTAACGAATTAAAATATCGATATCGACTAAAGAGTATTTTAATTTATATATTTATGTAACCACATTTTTTTTTTTTTATTAAAAAGAAACCTTTAATATTTATTCGGTAAACAATCAATCATTTAAAATTTTGAAACTAATAAAAAGTCAGCTGAACCACCTTGAAATAGGTAACTTATTTGAAATATTTTTTAACTCCCATTCCTACTTAGTGCAGTCGGAGATAAGAAAATGTCATCTTGCGAAATATTTATTTATTAAAATATCCCTTACAACTATAATTAAAGGTGTGTATGTACCCAATGTGACAGTGGGGTCATTTTATGGAGCCAGGCGAGTGCAAATTCACTACTTATTCGATTATTACTTGCAATTATAACCATTTTTTTTAAAGTATGTATCGATATTACTCTTATATCGGTCGTTTTTCGGATCTATAACCATGAGAATACATGGCAACTAATTTAAATTTAAACTAGGTACGTCCCGTAACTCTGCAGTTAGGACGTGGAGGCTAGAGAAGATAGGTTCCGCGCACAGTAATGATAATTATCCAGTTTCCAGTAATGGTTATGCTGAGAGGATGGAAAAATAAATGCGGTTATTAAAATTGAGTTGCCGTGGTATGATTTTCACTGCATAGTTATGTATAGGTAGGTATCGGCGCGGTTTAAGAGCGCTCGGCGAAAGTGGTGGGGTGATTCGCGCATGTGTACATTCACGCATAAAATTACTGAGTGTGATTTGCAGTAATTATTACTTTGTAGGTAGTTTTAATGTGAAGAATTGATATTTAAATACCTAATTTTAACACATTTTGGTCTAGCAGGTCTCGCATTAGCATATGATGCTAGCCTATCATCATATTATTTTAATATTTAATAAGGGATATAAATATGTCACTAAATACACGTAGATTAGTTTATTACAAGCAATTAGTTAGTGCTCATTACTCATTAGTTATTCTGTGTAAACCATTAAGTAACCATTTCCCGAATCAGTTTTCTTAATAACCTTTATCTCCTTTAATTGGGTTCTCAGGAAAGTTATATTTTGTATCGATACTCTTATTATCTATTTCACAATACAGTCCATGTGTGAATCATATTATTATCAATCTGTAGCGGTATCTACATCGCTCCATGCGAGCTACGCGTCACACTGACGTCACGCAAAATCCTGCATCGCGCAAGCAGAGTTTACCACGTAACTAGCATATGTACAACGTCGGGCAGTTGCCCACCAGACACGACACCCTTCTGGTCGGAGGATCATCCCTTTTCAATGGAGATATGAGCGAACTTTACACTCTGTTCCTCATACCTCTATAAATCGAAAGAAACCAGTATACTTAAAATAATAAGAATATAATATGTTTTTTTGTTAAAAATATATAAATCAACCTGTATGTCAGAAGGTGTACGTTTGGCGTTCCATGTGTCTTAGCACTAAATGCAGCTCCTGGTATGTGTATTATGATAGTAAAGACCACAACTTGAAATAGGTCCAGATTCAGGAGGCAGAGAGCTTGATGCAGTAATAAAATACATCAACTTATATTATATGTCAGAAGTTGCACGTTGGGTGCACATGTGTCTTAGCAGTAAATGTAGCTTTTGCCATGTGTAATACGATAGTAAAGCATAGAACTTGAAACGAGGCTGGTATCAGGCGACAGAGAGCTCGATAGTCATTTTCATAGTAAAATTTAACATTTTCTCAATTAACTCCCGAAATACGAGATATAGAAAGAAATTTGTTAGTGCAAGTTTTGAAGGCATTTGATAACTAAATACGATGGCATTATTCATCTTTTCAAAATTATACTTTTTTTTTTCGAAGTGCATATGTCCAACCTCTCCCATACATTCGTTCCACTGTGCGGGGCCGACCGGCAACCCCTTTTCCCGTCGCACCTCACTTCCCCCGTCACAAAGACCCAAAGATCGACTTCTGCGCATTCAAGGTAAACGCTCTTAGACCGCGCCGTACAACGCTACAATTCTGGCGGTGGCCAAAATCTTAACAAACGCCGCCATCTTGTTTCGTCAATAACATTTTTGTACCAATTTCACAAAAATGTTAGTTAACCTACAACGGTCAATGTCATACGTATACAGGGTTATTGATAATACGTCGGCAATCCATTAAGGGGATGTAGGGGAAATATAAAATGTCAAACTACTCGACAATGGTTGACATTTGCATAGAGGTCATAAGGGGTAATTTGGTTGCAAATGACCTCCCCTACATCCCCTTAATAGATTGCCGACGTATTACCAGTAACCCTGTATAAACTGTTTGTATGACATTGACATACACAACTCGGGACTCGATAGTCCCAATGCAACGATCTACGGGATGGTAAACGTTCAGCATTTTATAACAGTTGCCTAAGTAAATAGATAAAAGTTTTTTCGTCAGCTAAACTTGGTAGGTGCCTAATCAATATCAATATTTTGCGGATCTTTTCAAAACTGCAAGATTTCATACTTAAATCTCGTCATCTCGACTGGGCATCGATACGGGCTTATCTTCGCTTTATACGTGACAAGGCGGTTTTTAATTAAATAGGTATTTCTTTTACACTCCGAAGGCATCAACCAATTCAGTAGTTGTTTGGCCATCATTAAATTCATAATAATAGTTTACAGATAATTTTTATCTAACTAAATATAATGATGATAAATAAACCTTTAGCCTTTTGAATGGGGTTAAATAACGATAACTTCAAAAAGGGAAAAAACCCGCGTGAAAAATTAAGACATATTTTATGAAGACAACAGGACAAGAGTGAGTTTGACATAACTGTAGATCTATAGAATTTTTCAGTATACCTACCGTAAGTCCTTTCTTGAAAAAACATAACTAACAGACCATGGGTCGTGCAGGGTCATGTAAAGTTTAATTTCCCTATTACCTATATGTAAAAACCGCCTAAATGTGGGTAATTAATCATTAAAAATAATAAAAACCTTTAAATGAACTTAATAAATTTAAAAGTAAGACTGGTCGAGATGCTTGTTTAGTTCCAAATACGCTCACTTGGCGCTGTTTAATAACGACGGCGGACATTTTTGAAGCAACGCGATTTAATCCCTATTCACGTGCTAGTATTTACTAGGTACCATATTATAATGCTAAACGACAAATTGCTGGCTATTTGCATATGACATCGCTTGGTAATCTAATTATTATTTACCCTATGGGTATGTGGGTTTTTTTACTGAACAAATTCAAGAGGCAAGGTTTTATGTAACTAACCACGGTTAAACGAACTAACATATTTAGAATGATGATGGTTACCACTTGAACACTGTAGTAAGCAAATGAGCACACCTTTTGATTGACAATGCTGTAAGAACCGAAATAATTCGTAATATCATGGCGTAGGTACCTGTAAATAGCCTGATATCCATGTATACTGCGTTCGCGATATAGTTTTAAAGCATGTAAACAAATGCGTTTTTGGAAAAACAACTTTAAAACTGGTACACATAAAGTTAAGTTTGTGCTACAACTTTTTTTTTATGATCTTCAACAGTACATATAAGTCATTAATAGCAGAAAGTTGATATTCGATTAAAGGGAAATAACATCAATTGGAAGCAAGGATTTGTATAGACTTTAATATTTTTTAATAGATTGGGGAAAAGCCTTGGAACAAATAGGTCAAATATGTTTCACAATAAATAAATATTATAATGTATCTACCATTAAGGTGGTATCGGTAATTAAGCAAAGTAGGCTAATCGCTTCCCGGTAGTCTAGTAATTGATATTTTTCCAAACTCCTCTTTTGAAAAACCCCAATGCTATAATAAATTGCAACAAATTTACAGATTAATTTAATTATCATTTGTGGGGTTTTCCAGCGTTTAATAAGGATATTTTCTGGGAAACTGTTAGTTATTCATGGTAGTCCAGTTCCAGTTTCCGGTGCTAAGTTGCATCAACCCAATACATACCGTTGGAATACCCACAGCACTGTGTATTGTACTCCTAATAAATAGGTTTTAACATTATTTGTACAGTTTTATGAAAAAAGTATGTTCATTATACATATTGCTGGGTTTTCTTTCATTGTACTGGATGGAATACCTAATAACTAATAACTGCAAACTGAGGTATAGTCTCAAAAAATCATTTTATTGACTCTACATAATATGTTACTGTCATCAGTGCCTTACATAATGGTGCCGATTTTCTTGTACACCGAACTGAACTAAACTATAATTTTTGGAATCTAAAAAACTATTTTGCAAACAAGATTCTCTAAATTTGAAAACAATTTTGACACAACTAAAATCGATTTTGATAATCGCCAAGTTGAGTAGAGCATTGTCGGAAATTAACATAAAGAGTGAATGAAAATGAACGAAATGATCCAAAGTGCAAAAAAAAACCTTAGTGAAATCAAATAATTATCTTTTAAATGAAACACAGGGAGCATAGTTACGCCATAAAACTATATGAATGTTTATATTTTATTAAATTAAGATGCAATAACCAGTATTCGGTAACGTAGTACGGTAGCCGCTGACGCGCGCCCTGTGTACACTCAATATGGTGTCACAACAGATTGACTGCTTCAATTGTACTCTGAGTGAATTCACACGGGTCGCATTTTGTAAGATTACTCTAAGTTGTTCATTATAACTACACTATTGTATTAGGTTAGCCTGTGATGATAGTTGTATGTGTTTTAAATAAATAAATAAATAAGTATTCGTAATGCAACTTCGGCGATATATTTTCGGTTTTCAATTTAAAAAAAACCTGTATTTTTATTAAAATCGACTAACTACACCAATTAAAAATTGATTCAGGTAGCATAATTATCTTGCTATTTATTTCAGCGTAATACAGCTAATCTTGACTTCCTAATGCTAACTAATATTATAAATGCGTTTGTTTGTTTGATACCTTTTCACGCATAAACTACTGAACCGATCGTCATGAAATTTTGCATATACGTTGTCAGGAGTACAGAAAAAGACATAGGGTACCTTTCATCCAGAAAAAAGTACAGTTACCAGGGAAAGAAAAATAACTGTCGGCGGTCACAATTGCTTTAGGATGCTAGATGGCGCTACGTCTCTCAAATCATGATTGAATTGTATTATTAGAAATTTTAGTAGTGTGTTAAGAGTAATTAAAAAAAATATATAAGTTAACATTTTGTGAGTCTAGAGTGAACTCCAACATCGTTTGACCGAACACCATGAAGTTGGTAGATAGGTATAGATAGGCATATAGCTTGTATTTTAAATGGAGGATTTACAGGATGTTTTTCGATCTCTACGCGAGGGAAGCCGCAGGCAACACCTAGTTTAATAATAAAAAAGTGATCTCGAGAAAAGATCATTCGGATTTTCGTTCAGTAAGCTGAAAATCTCCGGTATTCTCGTCGCCGCGGCGTAGGAAAGCCCTATCAAGGACATCATGAATTTGTCCGAGTCTTTGTTTGTTATGTCTTGAATCGACAACAGCTGCAATCACAAAAGCTTCCATAATGATATCCAAACTTTCAAGAACTAACTAGTAGAGAAATGTGCTTTGTAAATTTTTGTTCATTATAACAAATTTTATTCTACACCTTTTTAATCGCAATTAAAAATAGTCTGATTTAGTTGGTCAATCAACATTTTTGGTGAAAAACGGCAAATTCAGAATAGCACCGTTTTCACTAAATTGAATAACTAAATAATATTAGTGTTGTCAAACTATATTAAAGTGAAGTTGTGTCACTCTAGTCGATTTCAGAATGGGAAACGTCGTTTGACAGGAATAAACTATATTTTGGAGATTTTTAATATAGTTTAAAGAATTTTGTGACAAGAGTATCGGCACCAATGTCTGAGAAAACATTTAACGATAGAGTTTATAAAAAAAATATTAGGTTGGAACCTAGATGGTATGGAGGCTGTAGAACCCAGGCCAAGTTATAATATATTTTTATTTATTTATTAATTTCCAAACTTATGATAACTGTAGCCTTAGTCTAAAACTGCCATAGTGTTAAATTATGCGCACATTTATGACGGCCTTTAGAAAAAAACATGATTACTGAGTATTGGCTCACAGAATTGTCTGTAGGTACGTAAAGGAAACCGATTAAAGCTAAACCGTAAAGTTATTTTGTCTTGCACTTTATTTCGAAGGAATTACTTAAGTACTTACCTAGTAAAAAAATCTGTGCCCGTAGTATTTCTTAATTAGTAGGTAATAGGTACGAATAGGTGTGTTGATAAACGGGTTGAGGATAGTAATGACAGCCATATAAAAACAGGGCTTTGAATGTTTTTTGACCACACACCTAAAATCAATTTTAACCACTATATTATATTTTTGTATAATAATAATAATACCATTTATTTCACGCGACACAGGCCCATAGAAAAATACCTTAACCTAAACATACATATTTTTATATAAACAAAACTTGTGTTAATAAAAAGGCTTAAGACTATGTTAGTAGCGCTTCACTTTGCACTAGCTTGACTTTGTGCTGTCCAGTGGAACTTGTCCGCGGAAGCGACGGAACACCACGTCCTGCGGCCAAAAGTCTTCTTCCATGACGAGGGGCAGATAACAATTCGGTACACGCACGACGAACGCCTTAAAGTTGACGTTCCGGTGCGATTCCAGTAACTGCACCCTTGGCGTGTACCTCTTCTTTTGACGCACGTACTCCACGATGTCCTCAGCCTTAGTGGTGTAGTGCAGGCGGGAGATCAGCACATGTCATGTCGCAGCTTGTACCTAAAACAAAAGAAATTTCATATTATTCCTTATTATCAATGATCAGCAGTTGACCACAAAACAGAACTAGGAAATATTGCCTAATATTTTGTAAAACTACGTTATCAGTCGTTTTTAATAGCGGTTTTAAAATTAAGCCAAATTCCACTTACATAATGGGCACCTATTAAAGCATAATCAATCTATGAAATATATTGAAAAGAGATTCATTAGACTTGATATTAGCAAATAGGTATAACGTGAATTGGAATTTGTGATAGGATCTCAAAGGAGTATTTTCTTTTTTTGAACGAAAAATACTTAGAAAATAACGTACATAAATGTGCCCATTCCACTCCGTACATCTTGTGGTAGCCTTAATTATGTTAATATTTTAAGAAACAACATTTGTATGATAAGAGGGGTTAGGTCATCATTATCAATTCCAAGCGACGCATTGGTAGCTGTGACCTTTGCTGTAGGTTTCTGCAGCTAAAAACCTTTATTTTTTTGTCGGTCGACTCGTTGAAACAAATTAAGGTGGATCCTCAGTAGTAGTCCGCCAAATTCAAATTATCTTTGGTTTTTTGCATTTTGTAATTTCATATCAACCGTCAAAATTTGGGTTCCACCTTAGAATTTTTCAGAATATATCATATGAAAAATTAAATAGGTGGATAAAATTTCTAAAGTTTGACGATTGCTATGAAATTGATGATTATTATTCAGTAAACATACGACGTAAAACAGAGCTGCAATTTGCAAAAACCAAAGAAAATTTGGATTTGCTGGCTACAGCTGAGGATTCACCTTAAATCGAATAAATGTTTATAAAAACGTACAATGGACAATAAATGTGTCTATAGTTCAATTGTCCAATAAGTGGCGCCCATGATAATAGGTACCACTGGAAAAAATCCAATAATTTTTGTAGGCACCTTACTCCAGGCTATAGACATTTATTTAATTTAAAATCAAGCAAATGTATATAATCAAGTGATGGCTCTTGTTAATCGTCCAATAGCGGCCAACAAAAACAATTGACACAAATTGAGCAAATTTGAAAATACCGTTACACTTAACGTTTACACTATCAGACTCGCTCTGTTAGGTCATGTAACGTTCATATTAATAGCCCCTTATAAAGATAAGCTGTATCATTTGACCAGTAGGCGCCACACCACCGAGTGAAGCATAAAAGAGTTATAATTTAATAAAAATGGCGGCCCTAAGTAACTAGGTATTGAATGACTACCTATGATTGCTTCTCAAGGCAGCCTGATAATGATTTTGTCTCTAGTTTTATGAAAATAATCAACTCGTTAATATAAACCAGATATCATTCAGAAAAGAAACACATTTGAACTATAAGAAGGTAACTTCTATTGATAGACGAAAAAAATTGTAAGTGAATGAGCAGAGTTAGCTTAATCTATAAGAATGTATGCAATCTCAAATGTTTTATCATTCCAGTACCTCTTATACTACATACAATCAGACGTTGAATAATGCTTGTTTTAGTAATATTGTGTGTTCGGGAGGGCGCCGCGGTACGGTCGACCGTATTGTTGTAGGTACATTTTAATGTTAAAATAAACTGCCTTGTAATAAATTATTTGTTCTAGTAACGCCTTTTGTATAAAAAATCCTAAGGTGCGTTCAGATTTTGTTATAAAACACGTTCACATTATTTTAACATGGATGGCCCTATCTCCCCAAGTTCCAAGTTCCCCAAAGCTTATATTATTAAATAAAATTGTACGACTCTGTCTTGAACGTAATCTAGAATGGTACTTTCACCGAATCAATGCTTACGTACGTATTGTTTATTTTTATTACTTTAGAGAATCAATGGGGTAAAAATGTAATATGTATTTTGATTGCAATTTACGCTTAATTCATTAAATATTATTGACATTTTGCAATACTGATAAGTGATAGATAATAAAAGACGTTGTTCTGTACTTCAATAACAAATAGGCGCTCATCAATAGTGGTGGTAATGAGTGCGAATGAGTGGGAAATATCAAAACTTGTTTCACTTCCGCGTCCTGGCCCTGCAGTCTCGACATTAGATAGCGACAAAAATCTGTCGCTAAGTCGTATCGATGTCAAATTCCTTTAATAGATTTTCAACTTTATTTCCAAAGCATAAGGTTGAAAATCTATTAACGAAATTTGAGATCGATATGACTTAGCGACAGATTTTTGTCGCTATTCATGTCGAGGCTGCAGGGCCTGGATTCCTGTTTTTTATCTATCAGGCAGTTTGCATAGCGACGTCGCTTATTGTACATGTTGCAAAATGAATAATTTAAGTGGTGGTGCGTTTGGTGGTGAACCTAGTCAACGTGTAAAATTGAAGCCTCAAACACAACCTAAACTCTTTCCTTACACTACATTTTTTCCCAGAACAACCTGGATACATTTCTAACTCAACCTCTAGATACAAAACTCAAACTCAAAGCATTTATTTCAATTAAACCATTTACAGGCACTTTTGAATTGTCAAAGAGTCGGTCAGTTAGTCAGAAAGTTGAAGCTAGTTGCCCATTCCAAAACGTAGATCTCTATGGAGAAGAACGGGCAAGAAACTCCAAGGACACTCTTTTTAAATCAAGATATTACAAAATCCTGGGTACATTATTCGTGTTACATCCCTGGATATATCTCAAAACACAGTTGGCACGGCACGGTTGGCGCAGTGGTCAAGCGATTGACTGCTGCGCTGCGTGTCGCGGGTTCGATTCCCACACGGAACAAATATTTGTATGACCTACAAGTAGTTGTTCCGGGTCTGGCTGTTTGTGTACTTATGTGAGTTAAATGTTTGTAAACGCACCCACAATACAGGAGAAATTCCTAGTGTGGGGCAAAGTTTAAAAAAAAAAACAAACAGTACAAATTATAGGTACTTACATAGAGAAAATATATCTTCCAAAATAAAGTTAATTTTAGCTAGGTATGTACTGATTTTATTTTATTCAAAATTTTTGGAGACGTCAGTATGAGGAATGGTCAAGTGTGAACTTTCCAAGTATAATAATTTTACATTTTGGTGATGTTGCGAATGAATGTATGAAAAATCATTTTGGGGAAATTTGAACTTGGGGAGATCCGCATCACTCTTTAACATTGCTAACCTCTATAGGTATTGAAACATGTCATAGGGCTGTGTTTTATAAAAAAAATATTAAGTATGTCGAATTCAGATTGGTATCAGCATTTAAGGGTCAAGAGGTATTAGCCTAGCATTTGGTAGTTTTTATCGTTTGTTTCCCTCACTATTAGAACTATTGCGAACCACCATCTCTCACAGTTTTTGGAGACATTAGGTATTACAGCCTTGTTTTGTTGTTGTACCTACTGCATTCCATGCAATTGGCAATTTTAAACTTTGTCTTTAAGGTTTAAATTATTTACTACAATATAGGCTGGTTTTTTTTTGGTACCTTTACTGTCGTAGCTACAGAGGAACGGTCTTAGGAGATTGTCTTAGAAATTATGCTCTGGATTCACAGATAAAAAGAAAATAACCAGCAAGACAATGGGCAACGTTCACCAAAAAAAATAAAAAAAATATATATATGCCAATCGATCCTGTTTCATAAAAGGATCAAAAACTCAATTAGACCAACTGATGTTTGAGTACTAGAAGTCAGAAATCGCTAAAAAAAGCTTACCCTACATTTCGTAGGAAGAGACTCCAACTTAATTTTTTTATGATAGGTAGACTACACTGGAAACTCAGTCAGACCAACAAAGTTTTTTGATCCATAACAGAAACAGGATCGATTGGTATCAAATAAAAGTTATCATGAAAAGTGTAATTTTCTTACCGTCAATAGGTACTTATTGTTTTTTCAAACTATGAATGCAGATCAAAATGTCTCAAAAAGTTAAGGAAAATTTCTATGACCGTTTGCCTGTAAGTCTACAACGGTTAAGGTACCTGCCCTTATTGCCCCATCTGACAAATCCACCTCGTATACTAAATCTGCATTTAAATTCGTTTCTCGAACACCGAAATACTCGTTCCTACAGTATTTTACCGTTAAAATATTTACTTACCTGCCAAAATCAAAAATTATCTGTATTCGGATTCTGTATTAGGGGGACAACCGAGCGCCACTTAAATTGGAAGAAGTGGCACTTGTCATTAGAAAACAGTGCGATAAATGCCTGTTACCTACTCAAGACAGTAGGTACATAAACATCAGCGTAGGTACAGTGAATCATAGCAATTAAACTACTTCTATCTGTTTATAAAATAGACCATACAAGGAATTGTTTTGACGGGCGGTTGAATCATTTTAAGACTAAGGCGCCATGCGCCAGCGCAGCCGTCACTCGAATCTCTTCTAAGAATTTGTTTACTATCCTCGATAAATAACAGTAATCACGGAATTTATAACTGGGGAGAATCAATGAAACAATCAAATTGTGTTATAATTTGTATTTATCAATATATAAACTGACAACAAAGTAAAATAATGCGCTTAGTTATACTACGCTAATTTAATCATTAGATTTTTTTATATAACATGAAGGGTATCCAAATATTATATATAGGTATACCTACATTAATTATTTTCTAATAAATTATAGTAGAGCAAGTTTCAGATGCTGAATGTCTGACTCGACCTTTTGTTACCTCGCACTTAGTGATAAAATAAAAGAAAAAGTTCAAAATGTAATAAAAGCGTATCACAGCGTCGTTTCTACTTTGGGAGAATCGTTGGGCAGCTTTTAGACTAGCGAAGTTGAGTAAGAGCTAACAGCCTGAGTTCAACGTGCGTACTGTCGAGTTCACTACGATATACAATATACATGACATTATAAAACGAAGTAGGTATATATAATTACCGAAAGCTAAAGACTAAAAGCGGTCGGCACCGACGTTAACTGCATCACTCACACGTAACAGTCGGACATTCAGCAGTTGAGTTGCGTTAAATATTTATTAACGTGTAATCGTCACGGGACGTAGAGCGTCAAATAGCAGTTCTCGACCGACATGTATTGTCCTTACACCTACGAATATACGCTATCCCTATTTGGCATGTGTTGCTTATTTGACGATCAAGCCTCGTGGCGCCACCACTTCTAACATGCATTACTAGAAAAGATGATTTGCCTCAAATTCCATATAATTTATGGGTATTAGGCAGATACGTTACTACAGTGATACTCAAGCTGTCTGTTCAATCACACGTCATACACGCATTTTGATAAATTATAGTATTACAGACCGCACAGAAAACCTTAGCTTGACAGCTGCGTGCTGGATTGAGTACCACTGGATTACAGTCTAATTAAAAATAAAATATATAATTCTCTGATAGGGCCTTAAAGTATGTTGATTGTGACATGACCGGTCATATCCCCGAAGTAGATATAACTTATATACTTAACACCTACTTTCACAAGAAAGTAGGGCAAGAATAAAATATTGATGTTTAATAATTGTCTTACATTCAATATAAGGATTATTTTGAACGTAATAATTATATCGTAATGTAATTTTAAGTGACGGCCATGTCAACCAAAATAATTATATTACAAAGATTATGAACTGTTATATTCTTCACGCAATCTTGCCTCCTATGTCAACAGCGTTGTTTATATTAAGATAATTTGATTCTGGATGTTTTCTATCAAAGTTGATGATTGGTCAGCCACACATTAACCTTGTCAAAAAAAAAAAAGATTAACCAACGGAAGACATTTTAGCTCGAAGGATAATTTAACTTTAACCCACTACAAATGTCGTTTTTGGCTCCAAGGACATAGGTACTAAGCCTGATTGAACACCTAAAGACAAGCTGAACTGTTCAGCGTTACTTAATTAACTAGAGCTGCAATATTCATAAAAAACACCATTTCCTCATTTATTAAAGTTGTGCGGCAAAGTTTTATCAATATAGCAGTTACCTGTTCAGTCGCGGAAAGAACATTAGTAGGTAGCACATAACAATAAAATAGCAAAATTTAATTGTAAACAACATTTATTCGACTCTAATAAATATACAAATAACAGATTTTTACAAGACTATTTAAATAGTTTTCTATACTTAACATTCTTTCCACGACTGTACATGAGTCTTACAAATAACTTAAAACTATTTTGGGATTCACTGTACACAGTGTTGGGTTATTCCATGTTGTGTTGAACAGTCTAAAATTCCCAATCACTTTACATTTAAAATACTTCGTCCCATCAAACAAATAGAGGGCAAATCCATATAATTATGATTTCATATAATATTTCCCGGAAAATTTCCACCATTGTGTACCGCGGACCGTATTTCCCGTTTCGGCAACATATCTTCGCCTCTCCTGTTATATTTACAAATGAGAGTGAAGACTAAATCCTCGCGAAATTAAGCTTAGACCGTCCAAAATAAAACTTGAATTATTTGTCCAAGATGTTGTCAAGTTATGCTCTTATTCAAGTCAATCTAGCAGTGCCCTCTCGTGGTGCTAGTTAGGTACGTCGGTATAACAATCGTTTTTTTTTTAGTTACGGTCGGAAAAACCTGTAGCATTTAATTGCATGGTTACAATTAAGGACAGATTTATAGTAACTGTTTGTCTTACACGGTTTTTTATGGCAATATATAATTTAAATAGCAACCAATATTTTGTACTCAAGTTTCGTTCTGAATAGCCTAAGCTGCTGTATCGACAGAAAGCAAGGAAATAATGTTCAGATCTATTTGTTGAAAACTTTACTACAATTTGACATTTTCTATGACAAATGAACATTGTCGAGTCACGACGGGGAATTGTCACTAAGCGCTGGTTGAGTGTCGTCCAGTTAGGTAGGTGCGATGTGTGTGGCCAGCTGTGTGTGGGGCAGCTGTGTGTGGGCAGCGGGCGCTAGCTGTGAGGCGGCGGCGTGCGGGCGCTGGGCGCGTGCGCACGCGCAGGCCCTAGCAGCACCCCGTCAGCGTGCTGTTGCTTTCGCTCCGTAGCCTCGTCAGCGCCTCGTACATCGTGCTATCGCTGTCGCTGTCGTACATCTGTGGAAGATAGCCATACATTAATATTTGAGTAGTTAACAGGACGCCGCCGCCCGCCCGGACGCCGATAACGCACTAGACAGCTTGTGATAAACACAATTTATCCCTGAACATTAATGTACAGTTTCAAATTATGTTTTACAACCTGGTCATTGAAACTGTAAGGTTACAGGAAAAAATCTGCCCACGGTTGGAACTCGGCGTTGTAAATAAATTTTAGCCTATTTATTTTGTTACGATAACTATGGGAACTGCGTATTACTAATACGTTCTGGCTACCACTCAGAGACAATTTGCGCCAGACGAAAATAAAAAATATTGTTTTATCATCCATATTCTCGTGACTGATTAGAAGAAAATTGTTTTCAATAACAATGTTAAACAAAGACCAAAGAACGAAACTTTGGGATTTTCCAACACAAGGTTTATAGTCTAATCTACATAACATAAAGTATTAACTATCTACTAAATAAAGATAACCTATCAAGATTAATGGAATATGGGTATATTTGTGGGCTTCCCCAAGATTACTATCTATCAAAACTTGCATAAGGGTCTACTCACATCATCGTCCGACTCGGAGTCCGTGTCGCTGTCGTCGGCCATGTTGGCGAACGCGCGAGCTGCTGCGGTCTTCTTGGCGAGCCGGCGCGGCGTTCTGTTGGCGTAGTCGCGCGCGTTCGTCGTCACTCCTGGGCATCTCTCGCGCAGGTACTGTACCAGACGAGTGTCACCGCGACGGGCGGCAATGTGCAGAGCTGTCCAACCTGCTAGGTTTTCCTGTTGACAAGAGAAAAAAAGAAATCAGTAATGCTATAAACAGACTTGAAGAGGGAAGAGATATTGACAAACTGTTATTTTTAATTAATTGCAATGTTTACAATAAAATTTATTTCAGGCATTCGATAAAAACAACAAGGATGTCGCATTAAGCCATTATCGGTACAGGGTAAATCCTGCACCGTGAGCAGCCTGAAGCGACAACCGTGCGGCCAGTTTGCACACGCTCCAACTAATCCCTTGTAGTAATGGTAAATAACAGTCGCTCATTGTTTGCTGAACACAAATGGGTGCACAACTACAAAAAACCCCGACGCAAGAGATATGCCACTATCAGCAGATTAACACGAATGGCATCGTAATGGGTTTTCCGCCGCTTGCCGAGGAGACATGCAATGTCTAAGGAGTTTGTTAGCTTCGGCACAAACTATTTACTGTTGGCTGTGTAGGGGTGTGTCTATTCGTTTTTTTTCAGCTAGGCCAGTGATCTTGTCGTGATAATGTAGGTAAATAGGGTTTCGATATGTTAACACTTGAGTGAAGTTGTATGTTTAGTTGACATAATCGAATTGCAAACTCCGAATCTGAAAAACGATTTTTAAGCATATGTAGCTGTTTCAGGAGCTGTTACTTAAGACGATAAAACAACGCAAATGTTGCCAAACATCCTTGATTCGAGATAAATCACACGCCTTGCACTGAATCTGCACGAAAGCTGATTCAAATCTATTATTTGTCATCTATTTCTGTCTTTCCCACTACTTCGGCTACCCAGGTGAGTGTTTTGGCCGACTCACTAGCGTATTCCCCCTTCAGTATTTTTTATAACTTTTTTCCCGTGAATAAGAATCATAACCGCAAATATACAAAACCGGATTGTCCCATGACAGAGTTATTTGCGTTCCGGAATACAGTGTCACAAACTGTGTTTGGGCCAGCCCGAGACTGTGTTGATTCATTCCATGGTTAGAGTTCAAACTGTTCGTAGTAACAGCAAGTAGAATCACAGTTTATTTTCCCTTTTGTTTGTACCTTACCGCCTTGGGTATTTGGCAGACCCAAAACTAAAAAACGTAAAGAAATTGTAACCGTTTTTCAGAAGGATGTCTTAAGTATAGAAGTATGTTCAGACTTGAGGTAGTATGTGGACGTACCGCTAAATTGATATTCGCGCCGTAGTACACCAGTGCATGTAGCGCCTCCAGGTGTCCTGCTGATGCTGCTAGATGCACACACGCTTGTCCTGTAACAAACAACAATACATTGTTAATATCTTAATGTATTAAGACAAATGATTTATCACTGGTTCCTGGAAAGTTGATTCCACTATCAATAGTATTCAAGATAAATAATTTTGTAAAGATACGAGTGTCCAGATGAAACATTAGACTTCTAACACGTACTCTACTGAGTACCTTCAGTTTGCACTTAGGACTCAAGACAAGTAAAAATTGTTATAAGGTCATCTTCGTGCGTACGTACTGACGCAGATAATTAGTTCAGTACCAACAAATCATGTTGATTTCCTATTAATCAATCGATCAATAAATTATAATCTAAGTAAATAATTGCGTGGAATTTGTTGCACGATAATATTTAGTGACTAGTAACTACGTACTAATCTCTAGAGACAATCGAAGCTGAACCCTTACCAACACTATTATAACTAGTAGGCAAGTAGCTACAAAACTATCCCACAGACAATCATCAAACTCAAACTCAAACTCAAACTCAAAGCATTTATTTCAATTAAACCATTTACAGGCACTTTTGAATTGTCAAAGAGTCGGTCAGTTAGTCAGAAAGTTGAAGCTAGTTGCCCATTCCAAAACGTAGATCTCTATGGAGAAGAACGGGCAAGAAACTCCAAGGACACTCTTTTTAAATCAAGATATTACAAAATCCTGGGTACATTATTCGTGTTGCTTCTATATGCGAGAACAATGAAAAAAAAATATATAAAAAAACAATTCAAAATATAAGATTAATAATAAAAATAAGCCGTGGCAGTTAAGAGATGACCAGTCTCAACTGACGGCGCCCGTTCACGAACATGACGCGTGGATCAGCACCATCCAGCTCAACCATTTTGTAGGGAACCGAATGATCCAACACACGCGCCACCAACAGTGAGACATTTAAGTGAGCATGACATAGTCTCTACTGCCATGCTGTCAAGTCAACATAATTATATAATAAACGAATCCATTGTACTCACATTTACAAAATTGCAATATGCTTCTAAATTATACAAAACTATAGTTTGCTATGTATTTGAGCAATGAATAAAATTTTACTACATAAAAGAAAATAATCATTAAAATATCTATTGAGTTATTCAATAATAAAACATATTTTATAAAAAATAAACAAACATTAAGTTCGCAATGTCAGAAAAATAAAAGGGGGAATAAGAAAGGAGTATCTCTTCCAACCATTCAAATTTTAACTAGTGCGCCCGGCTGTGGAGCAGGACCAGCATTAAGCCAAGCATTTTTATCTACTATATAGTCATTGAACTTATAATATGCTTGTCTACATAGTGTGCGTTTAATGCATGTTTTAAATTTCTTCTCATTTAGTTGAAGAATATCGAGTGGTATTTTATTATAACATTTTACACAGTACCCCATAAAAGAAGTACCTACTTTAGATAACCTGAAACGTGGTTGATCTAATTTGTTCCTATTTCTAGTGTTAAAATTATGCCTGTCACTTATCTTACTAAAAAGATGTAGATTTTTTCGAACATACATAATGTTTTCATATATATATTGACAAGGTACCGTCATGATGTTAATTTTTTTAAACAGTTCCCTTAGAGATTCGCGTTTGCGGAGGTTGTAGATGGCTCTGACAGCCCTCTTTTGCAGAATAAAGATAGAATCAATATCTGCAGCCCGTCCCCACAGCAGAATACCGTAAGACATGATGCTATGAAAGTAACTAAAATATACTAGTCTCGCGGTATCCACGTCTGTTAATTGACGGATTTTCCAAACAGCGTAAGCGGCTGAACTTAGCCGCCCTGCAAGTGATGTTAAGTGAGGATCTTCTTAAGTTCTTAAGTTAAGTGAGGTTCTTCATCTTCTACAAACACTTGTATTTGATACAATAATATAATGATAATATTATAAAGACGTAGGTATTTGTTTGTAAGTTTGTATGTAGGGGGTAATCTCAGGAACTACCAGTCAGATTTAAAAAATATTTTCGCTTTTGATAGCCCAATTCTTGAGGAAGGCTATGGGCTATTTAACATCACGCTAGGGCCCTTAGGAGACGAGTAAAAATAAAAAAAGTCAGAAAGAACGCTAAGGCAACGAAGTAAGAGCGGACAGGCGATGCGATGCGATGCGACGGGTAGGTCGGAAGAACCAAAAATTACACGCGGACGAAGTCGCGGGCAGAAGCTATTACCTATTTGATAAAACGTCAAAGAGAGATAACGGGTGGCTCCTGTGGGTTTTCCCAAAACGACAAAATTAAATGCCTGCGGGGAATAACAATCTGCAGCTTCGGATTTTTTGTAACTGAGTTATATTTTAAAGAACGCTCTCGTTTCGAACAATGCAGTAAAATACTGAGATGATAATAAAGTTAGATAACCTTTAACAATATATGACGTCATAACATCATTCTATATTATATTTAATCACACGCAATTTAACTGGTTCCATATTATTATTTATACATGTAGATTTATAAAAGAACATGGCGTCATAGAATACTGTTCTACAAAAAACAATACATATATAAATGTAATTAAATAATTCCTGAAAATACGAGTGTAACCTATTCTGGCTGAAAACCATGAATAACAAATGTATCATAAAGTTAAATTAAGACCGCAACAAAACTGAACGAAATCAAAAAAATTGTTTTTGTTGTATGTGGTAAACATTTCTTTTTTAGGAAGCTTCTTTCAAGAAATTCATATTTTGTCGAGATTGGTATTCAAACGGTCGCAGCGCGTACAATATGCAAAAACTGAGAACATTGTTTATAGAAATGGTCCATAGGTAATGATCGGTCGGCGCGCTCGCGCCTCTGGAACCGATCCAAATGTATTTAAAACGAATCTAAAATAGATCGCTCGCTAAAATGGCCGAGCTCTTTTTAAAGCTCAAGAATTTAGGTGAGCTTAATATAATCCTTTCTTATATATACTGTGGGACGATTCGATCTTATCGGCCATGTGGAAAACGTGTTCGGCCTTTTGTAGCGAATCGGTTCATAAGATTTTGAAAACGCAAAACTTTAAGGCGACGACTCACACTGGTCCCGAATGATAAAAAAGTGGACATTAAGAAATTTTTGACAGAAGGTCAACGGATTCGGCTGATTTTTTTTTTGTAGACAGCTGATGCAATTACAAATCACTTTTATAGATTGAGTTTTTGCCAAATAAGCCGTATTTTCAGAGAAAAAAAATATTGAAATATTTTTTGTATGAAAGAAATCCTAATTTTGTCTTTATCTTCCAAGATTCAAACGTATTCAAAATAAAACTTAGCGCAGCTTGTAGAGGGGCTAATTTCTCACTACTTTGTCATAGACACTCAACTGCGATTTTGTGCTCCTTTTGAGTTACATGCACTTTAAATATTTTTTGTATGAAAAAATCCTAATTTTGTCTTTATCTTCCAAGATTCAAACGTATTCAAAATAAAACTTAGCGCAGCTTGTAGAGGGGCTAATTTCTCACTACTTTGTCATAGACACTCAACTGCGATTTTGTGCTCCTTTTGAGTTACATGCACTTTAAATATTTTTTGTATGAAAAAAATCCTAATTTTGTCTTTATCTTCCAAGATTCAAACGTATTCAAAATAAAACTTAGCGCAGCTTGTAGAGGGGCTAATTTCTCACTACTTTGTCATAGACACTCAACTGCGATTTTGTGCTCCTTTTGAGTTACATGCACTTTAAATATTTTTTGTATGAAAAAATCCTAATTTTGTCTTTATCTTCCAAGATTCAAACGTAATCAAAATAAAACTTAGCGCAGCTTGTAGAGGGGCTAATTTCTCACTACTTTGTCATAGACACTCAACTGCGATTTTGTGCTCCTTTTGAGTTACATGCACTTTAAATATTTTTTGTATGAAAAAATCCTAATTTTGTCTTTATCTTCCAAGATTCAAACGTATTCAAAATAAAACTTAGCGCAGCTTGTAGAGGGGCTAATTTCTCACTACTTTGTCATAGACACTCAACTGCGATTTTGTGCTCCTTTTGAGTTACATGCACTTTAAATATTTTTTGTATGAAAAAATCCTAATTTTGTCTTTATCTTCCAAGATTCAAACGTATTCAAAATAAAACTTAGCGCAGCTTGTAGAGGGGTTAATTGTTCATCACTTTGCCATAGACACTCAGTTGCGATTTTGTGCTCCTTTTCAGTTACAGGCACTTTAAATTTTTCGTTGTCGGATGAGCTTTACTAGTTTTTTGTAGACAGCTGATACAATTACAAGTAACTTTTAAAGATGTATTTTTTGTTAAATAAGCCGTATTTTCAGAGTTAAAAAATTAATTCAGGCGGATTAGAAATAATCTTGTTAAAGATAGACTAAGATGTAATAACATTTTCTTCATTAATAAGTAACTCTTATAAATGTCTTTCTATTAAAAAAAGTCTTATTTTAAATATATCAAATAAACAACTTGGATATCTCAAAACGTGTACAGACATGTTCAGGTACAGGTAATTTATTGTGTGACTCATATTCAGATTATAAGCATTTTTTGGTAATGAGTCATTGCTTAACGCAGTTAACAATTAACCCCTCTACAAGCTGCGCTAAGTTTTATTTTGAATACGTTTGAATCTTGGAAGATAAAGACAAAATTAGGATTTTTTCATACAAAAAATATTTAAAGTGCATGTAACTCAAAAGGAGCACAAAATCGCAGTTGAGTGTCTATGACAAAGTAGTGAGAAATTAGCCCCTCTACAAGCTGCGCTAAGTTTTATTTTGAATACGTTTGAATCTTGGAAGATAAAGACAAAATTAGGATTTTTTCATACAAAAAATATTTAAAGTGCATGTAACTCAAAAGGAGCACAAAATCGCAGTTGAGTGTCTATGACAAAGTAGTGAGAAATTAGCCCCTCTACAAGCTGCGCTAAGTTTTATTTTGAATACGTTTGAATCTTGGAAGATAAAGACAAAATTATGATGTTTTCATACAAAAAATATTTAAAGTGCATGTAACTCAAAAGGAGCACAAAATCGCAGTTGAGTGTCTATGACAAAGTAGTGAGAAATTAGCCCCTCTACAAGCTGCGCTAAGTTTTATTTTGAATACGTTTGAATCTTGGAAGATAAAGACAAAATTAGGATTTTTTCATACAAAAAATATTTAAAGTGCATGTAACTCAAAAGGAGCACAAAATCGCAGTTGAGTGTCTATGACAAAGTAGTGAGAAATTAGCCCCTCTACAAGCTGCGCTAAGTTTTATTTTGAATACGTTTGAATCCTGGAAGATAAAGACAAAATTAGGATTTTTTCATACAAAAAATATTTAAAGTGCATGTAACTCGAAGGAGCACAAAATCGCAGTTGAGTGTCTATGACAAAGTAGTGAGAAATTAGCCCCTCTACAAGCTGCGCTAAGTTTTATTTTGAATACGTTTGAATCTTGGAAGATAAAGACAAAATTAGGATTTTTTCATACAAAAAATATTTAAAGTGCATGTAACTCAAAAGGAGCACAAAATCGCAGTTGAGTGTCTATGACAAAGTAGTGAGAAATTAGCCCCTCTACAAGCTGCGCTAAGTTTTATTTTGAATACGTTTGAATCTTGGAAGATAAAGACAAAATTAGGATTTTTTCATACAAAAAATATTTAAAGTGCATGTAACTCAAAAGGAGCACAAAATCGCAGAAGAGTGTCTATGACAAAGTAGTGAGCAATTAGCATCTCTACAAGCTGCTTTAAGTTTTATTTTGAATACGTTTGAATCTTGGAAGATAAAGACAAAATTAGGATTTCTTTCATACAAAAAATATTTCAATAATTTTTTTCTCTGAAAATACGGCTTATTTGGCAAAAACTCAATCTATAAAAGTGATTTGTAATTGCATCAGCTGTCTACAAAAAAAAAATCAGCCGAATCCGTTGACCTTCTGTCAAAAATTTCTTAATGTCCACTTTTTTATCATTCGGGACCAGTGTGCGACTGTCCGATGAATGCTAACATCAAGTTTGGTGTGATATTGGCAAAACGAGATCTCCTACCTCATGACGTAACTAATCAAATAAAAGGAGCCCCTACACTGCCTAGCACCGACTTGACGTGTATTAGAAAGATGTGCTAACTATTGTTAAGTAGGTATATATAGAACTTCACACGTAAGTATCGAGCTTGTTTGAAAATGACGCAGTCATGTACGGTTTACGAATAAAATTAATACAGACTTCCAATCAGTGTAATAGCAAAGTGCAACTGGGTAGGTAGGTATTCCTAGAAAACCACGGAATGATGAAGTTCAGATTTTAAAGTCTGTTTCAATATTACGAGTAGGTACCTACCTATGTAATTCACCGCGCATCTGTCCAGTCATGCCGGTTATCATTTCCTAATCCACTTGGGCATTAATTCGTCAATTATTATATGTCGATATTTCCCAGCGTGTTAGTATGAAATTTATGGCATGGTACACAACAAAGTCCCGTATTTGCATATGGTAATAGACAATTTGTGCACATTATGCAGACAATTATGAAAAAGATATTGTGGAAACTTTTATGGGTGGAATTTTTTAGTGCGGAAACATTATGAATTTATGGTGGTAGGTACTATGTCAAGGATGCAAGAATGTTGGTGTTGCGGGGATGACAGAGACCTTGGCACACAACCATTGCGCTGTATTCATTAACAAAAGCTAGGTACAGGTAAAAAGAGCTACCGGAGGCTCAAAAGTAGAAAATACTGTGTAAGTATGTTGTTTAAATATAAACAATAAATTGTTGATAGCTTCATTGGTAGAAGTTTCCAAATCATTAAAGTTATGCAGTGGCAACTATTTACACAGATCTAAAATTACAAAGCGTAATTGGAACACCTCAACGGACAAAGTGCGTTTGGTTCTAGGTAGGTACTTATTTCGTTGTTGACCAGTCATATTTCTCTAAATAGGCAATCGAGCGTACTAAAAAAAAATTGTACGTAATCAAAACATTGAAGTCGCGATAC
This sequence comes from Dryobotodes eremita, assembly GCA_917490735.1. NCBI lineage: Eukaryota > Metazoa > Arthropoda > Insecta > Lepidoptera > Noctuidae > Dryobotodes > Dryobotodes eremita. The sequence continues at coordinate 22,722,247 of OU823249.1, read as the reverse complement.
GCAGTGTTCATGGCAGCTGACGCGACAGCGAGACGGATCAACCGACACAAGTATCTCTGTTCTCTGTAGCGGCATGTCATGTGTAAGATGTCGTCACGCGGGGCGCGGGGCGAGAGGCGCAGGCGCGGCGACCTGATGGGGTTTTCCCAACTATGTGGCGGCCGCGGCGCAGCGACTGGCAACGCACGCGCGCCTCGGCTGTCCTCGCCAAATATGGCGCGCCTCCACTGTATTTTCACTATTTCCGTATATCACACAGATTCTAACCTTAATTTCCATGACGATTAGCTGGCTATTGACATCGATCAAGCAATGGAATTTTTATACTCTAGTTAATGTATTACCTACCTGGTATTTTCCCACAATTATTTTATTAGGTGTCAATTCTCAAATTATAACAACGCAATAAAAACTGTGTGTTACGTAAGTTTTTATAGAGGAACGACACTTTTTCCTTATTTACGAGTCGAAACATGGGAGTTTCCGAGTGCCTGGCAGTAGGTGCTAACCGCAACGATACCCGGGGCCCATGTCTTGGCAGATGTCATCGTGTGGAACTTATTATAAATAAAATTCCATTAAGAATTATAGGAACTGTTTAAATACCATGTAGTTGAATCTTTTTTTAAGTTGTAGTCATAGGAATATATATATCCAGCTGCACTCACTTTATAAATACCACCCCATAACGTCTGAATCATGCGGCCCACAAATAGGACCCAAAGTTCCTTATGCAAATTGTGCATCCGCTAAAAATTGCAGCTGCATCATTCGAAACATTAAGTTCTCACGAGGCTGTAACATTTCCAAAATGTCCATGCGGAACCCTGGCCGCGCGATGTTTCAACAGGTTTTCGTGTAAAAACCCATAGCCTTGCAAACAGAACTCGCAAGCAGATTCTCGACTTAAAATTTCCTACATTAATATAATTAATTGACGTGCCACAGCTGTCGTTGGCCTGTTTGGATAATTTTACACAAATATGGGGAATAACGTCTTACGCTAACTGTCCTAAGCACTTCTCCAGCTTTGTTCACACTGAGCTAATTAGGAGACAATGGACAGGGCATGCGCAAGCTAACAGACGTCACTTTGACTTTTAAAACTAACGTTAGTGTTCGTTGAGTCCACGCGTCATGCTCGTGAGTGGACCTATGAATGTAACGGCACGGCGCGGGGACACATTAATAAAGTTCCTTACCAACTAAATCATTTGTGTATGTAGCACGATTTGTTTAGTCAGTTAAAGTTTTCCTTATGGGTGGAGCTTCCAATTGTCCAAATTAAGGCGTGCTGGCCTGTAGTCATGCGATTAGAGGTGCAAAGATTACTACGGGCGCTTGGTTTTGCCAGTTGAAGTCTAATAAACATTTCGTTTTATACAAAAGCTCAACTCATCCTACAATGTTTTATATAAAAGCTCAACACATCCTACAATGTTTTATATAAGAACTCAACACTCATCCTATAATGTTCCTAAAGCTGGCGAGAAGTTTCAGTTAAGAGAAGAGGTTTCAGTGATGCTGATGATAGAAAAAACTGACTATTAAAAGTCATTGTTTTCAGTAATATACCTAAAAAGATCCACAAATGAGAACACACAGCTGAAGTGTGACCAATGTTTACAAGAACGGTTCGCCGCTACTTGTGTAACGTACACGTCGAGTGGTGTTGAAATTTTCATGATAATAAACTGCGTCTGAGGACATTGAAAAACCAGGTTGAGCGTCGGAAAACCCCAGGCTTGGCACAACGGTACGACTGTACGAGTGTTTAAATGCGGACAGATAGCAATGGTATACGAGCTCTCACGAAGATAACGATCCTCCAAACATGGCTACAAAAGAAATTAAAGTGATACATTAATTTAATTAACGCGTAGTGAATTACTTCAGGCTGTGTATCATTATTAATTATTCAGGGAAAATAACAATAATTTGATATCAAAGTAAGTAATATTCTAAGAATAATCAAAGAAACACTCTCTGTTCTAGTTAAGTCAAAGTCAAGTAACTATACGACGTGTGTTTTCTTACTCCTAATGAATGCTTTTATTGAACTAAAGCATAGAAAATTATTGCATTGACGTATGTAGCAATCACACCATCTAGTACGATAATGGTTATTAATATCTATTATTTAAATCTGCTGTTTACGTCTATGGGAAAACCAAATAAAACAACAATTAGAGTTGTTGTCCTTGGGTGGAAATATGCAACCGTAAGAAACTTAGAACAAATACAGCACTCAAATTAGCTACCTAACATGTTTATCGAGGCAACAAAAACCGGATTCTCCAAAATTCCCAACAACTTGCCCGGGCAACGGGCGCTACGGACGCTCCCAGCTCATGTCACTCAGGTATACGTACACATTCGACCAACAGTTCTGTCCCATGTGCAGCTTGATGTCAAAGACAGCTAAGAGGCTTAATTTCAGAGTTGATTTAGTTGGTTGAGATATAATTAGAAAGTGCGCCCGCGCAGTCCCACGTAACATGTTCATAATACATGCGCTTGGGATTTCCGTCCGTATGTAACCGTGGCGAGGCACACTTTCACGTGGGTATTGCCCAGACCATCATCATCATAAAAGCCACCATTGCATTGTTCCGAAGTTAACCATCAACGCGCGTAATAATGCCAAACGTTTGCGGTTTTCCTGGGGTTTACTAAAATGCTCACCTTGGCCATCGCCGCATATCTGGCACTGCATAGCTTTTTAAATTTACTTCCTTAACCTACAGGCTCTGTGGACTGTTAATAGTTTATGAATTTATTCTATACAAATAAATAAAATTGTAATATGTAATAAAAGTGTCTGTTTGTAACGTTAAAATAACAGCTTTTTACTAAATGCATATGAAAGTATATACGGGACTTATAACAAAAAACCAATTTAAAAAAAAAAAACTGTCTTTGTCTGTTTGTTCCGGGTAATCTCCGAAACGGCTGGACCGATTTTGACGGGACTTTCAATGGCATTTAGCTGATGTTATAAGGAGTAACACATAGGCTACTTTTTGTACCGGCAGCACTGTCCCGTTGGATAGTTTCCGACATCCACGCGGGCGAAGCCGCGGGTAGCAGCTTGTGAATCTTAAGACTAAAGGCTCCCTTAAACAGGCGCGACACGCGATGCAACAGAAAGGCACCACCTGTCGCGCGACGTGCGGTGCCTTTGTGTCGCGAACGATTCGCGTCGCGTGTCGCGCGTGTTTGAAGAAGCCTTAAAGCTATTATTTAACACCCACACACTGATTTTAAAAGACGTCCTTCGTCGTACAAAAATAAAACGGCGATAAATATACAAAAAGCGTACATGTTTGGCGCTACGACATTCATAAGATATTGAAATTGTCCCGTCAGGAAAAACCATCTCGCCACGTCGCCTACTTAGCATATTCGTAATTGCTTTTCAATTAGCGCTCGAACAATGGTCGGGGTAACCCAAACTGTGTATACGGACCGCTCGTCTGGGGGCGTTACACGGTCAAAAAGTTTGCTTTCACTCGGTGAGCGGCCGTCCGTGTTCGTTACGCGAACGGCACCTCGTAACGTTGGGAATACCCACCGAGCCAGCGCCGACAGCCTCCGACTCGATCTCAGACCCGACTTCGACGATATCTCTAGGCCAGCGAGAAATGTTGACCCCTTGCGGTCTATTAATGAAGTGAGTTCTTGGGCGTTGTAATAAGAAGTTTACCTAATGTCTCCACAAGGTTAACATATCCGATAAATTCATATGCAAATGCGCGACAGAGGTAGAACCGAAATTCTTTTACATGGGTATAAGATGTGTGTTGTTTGCCAGCTTGGGAAAACCAGAGACAATAAAGAGCGCAGAGCTAATATCTTTTTAATGCAGTTTACAGAGGCAGGGAATTCCTAATTTGATTTACTGTGAATTAGAGGCGCGACAGAATATTTTAAGCGGCTGGAGCACTTTCCGGCGGGTTGTCTGAACAAGCTCAGAGTTCTTTGATGGCATTGAGCGTAATCAAGACCTTGAAGAACGTCACAAGCAGCCTCCAGTAGTGCAAGTAGGCCCGGTGCGTTCACACGTAAACAATGTACGGCGCCTTTGTTTAGCATAGTAAACAGGTTCTAGTTGATCCTAGGCACGACTTAATTGAAGAGATATCCTAGAGAAGCTCCGTAATTTTTTTGCAGTGCAACGCACATGAGATGTCGTGCCGGTTCGTGTCCGGATCCAGACGTAGCTGCTAGCTACTGCAAGGACAATGCCGTTGCACATGAAGGCCAACTAGTTTACAGGCATTGCGGATGACATTACGTACATACACTTTAATAACTCTAATGACAACACGGAAGCTGTCTGTTTACTTAATTACAGTAAAATATTAAGTCAACCTTTTAGAATTTTGGATTGTAATCAAAACATTTCTCTGGACAATGTTTATCACTAGTGGTTGCAAAAGGCAGTAAGGGCCCGGATTTTAGAAAATAGATTACAACAACACAAATGTCATACAAAGCGCTAAGCGAAAAATTGCATAAAAGGTGACAGAAAACTCAAATCACTTCTGAAAAATTTCATATCGCTCCAAACTTATACTACAAATGGTTATAACAATTTTGCCACAGCCTGTACCTGGAAAAACCGTTGAGCGGGTTTTTACTCTGACACCGTGATTCAGATGAACTGTTGCGAACCTAAATGTCGTATAAGTATGTATTCATTTATAATAACCTCATATTTATGTTGGGTTTAATCATGTAATGTAACAGGTTTGTTAATATTTAATTATTTATAATAAGCATTCAAAGCAATGGTGCCTTCCACCAAAATCGCTTGCAGTTTTATTATCCTAGTTTGAATTGAAGGTACGGAAGGTACCCTCGCATCATCGTAACTGTGCTCTTGGTTTTTTCTTCTACAGTCATTGAACATAAACAGCCTATAATTGCTGGTACTCAGCTCTCCTCTCAGTGAGAGGGATTGGGCCGTAATCCACCACGCGAGCCCAGTGCAGGTTGGTAGATGTAACAAACATGTCTTCGAATTTTTGGTTCTAGGACAGCAGATTTCCTCACGATGTTTTCCTTCACCGTTTTGAGAGCAGTGGTGATGAAATAATTTACACAAAGTAAAGCGCCTGTCTGGGTTCGAACCTACGACCTACAACTCGGAAGTCGCGGCCGTTACCACTGGGTCACCACCGCTTCCCTGAAGCCCAGTCATTGAACGAAAGGCTTGAATTTAAAGGGGCAAATAATATCTAGGCCTGAGGTCATCAGAATGGATGACGTCAGTGGTCTCAGTGGTCTTAAAATGATACATTCCTGCCACAACAACGGCTGTCCGGAGGACACGGTTGAAGGAGCTAAGACAAGAATTTATTTTCACTTGTAGTCACTTGTAGAAAACTTATTTGTGAAATGTTGTCTAAGAGGAACATTTCTTCCTTGCCTGAGAATACTCCTAATAAGAACACATGATGTCATTCTTAACTATATGCCTACAGCACCAAACGGTGCGAATGGAAAAAAAAGGTACCTACTTTATAAGGAACTTTGATAGTGGAATTCCAGTGTAAGATTATAAACTACTGACGTTGAGATCATCGCTCAAATGAGCAATGTAGCTCATCCGAAAACTGGCTCTTACCTTTATAGTTCTTTTGATCCAGTACTGACGCTGAAGCTAGCTTTCGAGGTGCTTGTTCTGGTACAGGCGCGAGTAACGCTTGTAGGCATTCAACGTGTCCTTTTGAACTGGCTTTGTGTAGGGGTGTCTCTCCACACCTATCCCTCGCTCCGAGCGAGAGTCCCGCGAGCACCAGCATCCTGGTGACTACGGCGTTCCCGCTCATCACAGCGAGGTGTAGGGGTGTGTGGCCATCGTCGTTAGGTATGTCCAATAGCGCCTTGTTTGGACACACCCTTATGAGTGTTCCTACTGACTTTTCACAGCCGTGCACTGATGCTATATGTAATTGTCTGTAACAAGGGAATAGCCTGGTTAGAGCTTCCGCTGCTGGTGAAATCAATGATATTGTTATATTTTTCTAAATATAGAGTATGATGGGATGGCTTGCGACCTTTTCGGTATCGGACCGGTCGGTGCGTGAGTGGTGCCTGCGTAAATTTAGCGCGTGACAAAACAAACTTGTCCAGAATCCTCGCAGCAATCTAGATCTATCTCGACGTGACAATATTCCGTGTTTTAAATGACTTTCCGATTTTACTCAACACGTGAGTCATCTTTATTCACATTTCGTTTAGATTACCAGAAAGCGAGGAGCTGACTGCGAAATGCCAGTAACGCGTATGTAGGTAATCAGTTAGGCGCCAAATATGTCATGCTTACAGACTGCGCATGCGACGTATTTCTGTTTATCTGCGCGCGTGTAGTAGGAACTGTTTATGAATGCTAATGATGTAATAAGTGAAGGAAGTGTAAACTTCCTAGAGGGGACAACCAATGTGTATGATATTAACAAAATTGAATCATAAACACGAAGGAACCTGCTACCAATGACCTCATGTTTATAATTTTATTGAAAGATGAATAAATTACATGACATGTTTGTTTAAACATTTAACTTCTTCTTTTTCATAAATGGAAATTTTATCAAATAATATTGGTCTATCATGGACGAACAAAAAAAGTCGGACGGAACTCCGCTAAGACAAAACTGAGTCCCGTTTATATGTGAATATATCTATGTGTGAGTGTTGCCGTTTGCGCACGTAAAGTCTCGTACACACTGGCGCGACGCGACGCCCGACACAAAGGCACCGCATGTTGCGCGACGAGCGGCGCCTATGTGTCGGGCGTCGCGTCGCGCCTGTCTGTGGGAGCCTTAATGGTCGACCGTACGTCGTCGGCCGACTAATGTGTGTGTACAGCGGCCTGTACATACAGCGAGCTGGCCGACTTAGGTGACACAGTTTTTTGCTAGCGAGAATCTGTCACTTTTTTGTTCGTCCATATGGTCTATATTCGCGAACTTTCATTTTAAATCATTTATTGATAAATCACCTAAAGGCTCCTTCAAACAGGCGCGAGAGACTGGAATAGGCATTTTTGAGCGTATTTCGTGTGCCTATTAGAACCTAGTACGTCTTCATTGATTGTGTATTGGAGACATTAGGTCAAAGGCACAATAAGAAGTAAGTATTGTTGAGTCATGAACACTCATTAGTCTTAATCTCAAAACTCATACAGTATAAAAAAGTGGTTTCTAAATTAAAAGCGATCTACATAACTTGACTAGGTTTTTATACACTTTGGGGTTATGACGTAATGAGATGTAATTCATGAAACCATTAACAAAACAGTTTATCACAACTTACTTGTAATGGAAGGAAAATAAAGTTAAACGAGCAAGGCTATTAAATGTGGACATTGTGAACAGGGTCACTCCTTGGGGTTTGCCCAGAGGTCACCGACATTGATCCCAAGCAATATACTGTAATGTACTGTTGGCATAATTAATACTTCTTGTTTAAATGATGTGCTAGACTTTGTACCTGTAAACATACTGAACATTCTGAGATAAAACCCTTCACAGAATACTTCACCTAGTCTGACAGCAAAAGGCTGTAATACCCAATCTTTTACAGGCAGAATGTATGATTGTTTGTAAAATGCCTGGCACAATGGTCCACATGAAGGACTAAGAGCGCAAACCAAAATCCTGACGAAGAAGGAGACTGGCACAATGTTATATCTCTCCTAATAAACATGAACTATTTAATCTAAACAATGGGTTATTCCCAATTTTATCAAATTTAGTTGAGCAACACACAACTCTGATAAGGGATTTGAATGGACATAATATTATATTTGATTGTAACAATTATTAAAATACTACTTAGTATTTAAGTCTGATAGTTGGGAGTGTTTTTACATTTAAATTTGTATTAATTAAAATATTTTGTAAGCAAGCACTGCTTTACATTTTGCCTTAATATTGAATTACCCGAGAATACATTTAAGCTTAGAAATCATCAAATAAGTCCTTTGGCATCAAATATTATGGAATCAGGCAAGTTTATGAAACATTCTACCTTTGCTGGCAAATGATTAAGGTCTCAAGTCCATGTAGATAATGAAGGAGAAGAAAACATAACAAGCTTTTGCATTTTAAACATTTTCATGTTGTACTTGGCCAACAAAACTAAAGCAGATCACCTATGTAGTACCACAAGTCTACACTGCAGATTCAGACTTTCACTTTACACAACTAAGCCATCATCAAATTATCTTTATGTTTTGATATGACTTCTATAATATTAATTGATAATTTCTTATAGTACTTAATTGTTGATACTGGTATATCATGAAGGTAGATTCCAAGGAGCCTCACCCATCTACAATATTTTTCTTTCTTTCTTCTTCTTCTACGATTGTTTGATGAAGCTTAATCTCACGTTAGCATGGATGATTATAATAGGTGCAAGTAATTGAACAACCAACCATAGGAAATATTAATAATTAAGATTCCAAAAACTGAGGTAATTTGTTATTTTACAAGCTTATTGACAAAATACTAAACAAATTAATAAGTGAACTGAATATCCATCCATTGTTTTGTTTTTCAGTTTATTTTTAAAACAACTGACCAATCTTAAATCCATTCAGCCAATTAGGTACATACTTCCTACTCTAAGTCAGAAAGACCGAAACAAGCTACTTACTAGTAGCATGTTTCATACATTCTTAAACTTAGCTTATGTGATTATTATTAGAAACAGAGCCTGTTACCTTGAAACATGAATTTTATAGTTCCATAAAACCATGCATTATCTACTGATAAGAATGCAGTATGAAATCAAAAGAAGTTAGCAAATGAAAAGGTTACATTCAACTTCAATTCTAGTTCAGTGCTTTTTATTAGCTTGTTCTACATTCAAATTCCACTTTGACATTTCATCAAATGTCAGGCATGCACGCATGACACTGGAGATGGTGGTTGGTTGTATTGGAAAGGCCAAATTGTTACTCACGTATCGCCATCTGCGTCCTGTTGGAAGAATATGACAATAGGTGGGATGTTCTTCTGTTCTGGCGGTAGTATGTTGATCTGTGGGTTCTGGGTGTCAGTAAGCTGCACATCCGAGAGGCACTCCGATATGCACAGAATACCACTGTCATACTCGTTTTCGGAAGGCTGGGGCACTGCACTCACACACACTTTCTTATCCTCACTCGCGGGTTCAGGCTCATGGTCCGACTCCTCGTCACCGGGATACACGTCCAAAGGTCCCGACAGAAAACCAGAATCGACGTTCTCGTCCTCCGTGATCTTGGTATCGAAAACGGTTCTCTTATTTGCACTCATTTTGTTGCTTTTATTTTGTCACACTGAGTTAAAATCACTTAAGATTGGAATGCACGATTGTTTTTGTAACGTTAACTAGTAACTATGCGAAATCATGTTATTATACGAAAAAATATGTCGCGTAGTAAACAACCGTTCCACAATGAAATCGCATGCGCAATGAATGTTCAATTCACAATGATGATGGCTCCAAGTCCCGTCCCGTCTCCACTGTTTTTGTAGTGCGTTCGGATAAACACACGTGTGTATCGCTGACCGATGCAAAGCGAACTGAACGCCATCTGTACCGCGCTTTTGCTTAAATACTTCGGTTTTGTGCGTCGTATAGTACATACTGTAGGTTTTTATTTTGGTACCAAAGCGTAGGCAAGAATATTGCTGGGTTATCCCAGTCAGTTCAAAGAGTAGTTTTGATAACTTTACGATAGCTATTTGTCACTTCTATTATTAATTCCCATGTAAATACATCCACTGTGAATAGTTTTGTTGATCCTTCATTAATTGCATTCAACTTAAGTACCTATTTTCTCATTTTGGCTGTTTTTCCCTTAGTTTTACGTGTTCTCCAGTGGTCTTCACTGCATAAGTATTCTCTACTGCTGGGAAAATTACTTTGTAGGTAGAATATAAAATTAATCCAGAGTTTTAAATAATAAATATTAGGCGAAAAAGTTGGCAGGTTTTTAATCCTATCAATTTGAAGATTTTCGTAATCAGCAAACCGAGTTAAAAAATAATTAAATATCTGTAGGTCTTTGAAAGCGATAGCTTCTTCTATGCGTTAGGTGTGTATCCAAAAATACATCAAATTCCGTCTGTGTTGAGCTGTCATTTGTTTGTTTGACAAACTCTTATCATTCAACTCACTCACTCAAATCAATCAAGTGTCAGTGTCGGGCAGGCTATCGCCAGTTGCCGCTTAAATTTATAAATTTTTCGAATTCCAATTTCATAGATTGCCGAAACTTGCGACTTATTTTAATTATATAACTACTAAGTATTGTTTAGATAATGTTTGCTGAAAAAGTAATAGAATTATTGAAGGAAGCAGAAAGAAACCCTGTTACTATTGACCCATTCAATGTATGTTGTTGCTACATCGTTTGTCCCTATTATTTGTTTGTTAGCTAACTTATAGATAGTACAACCAATTTGTTATTTTTAGGATGATAAGATAAGGCAAATATTGGAGGAAATGCATTCGCTGTTTAGGATGAACATGAACGATGCGTAAGTCATAATATTTTGACCTATTTTGACAATGTTAACTGGCTTTAGCAAACTTATGCTACACTGTTAAAAATATATAATAGGTATTGTAAAATAAACTCAATAAAGAGAGCTTTGAATGGTATCTTATGAAATGAACAGAATTGCTTTTTTTTTAACAAATTATATACTGTGATGAGGTTATGTTTTTATATTGTTAATGAGGAGTTGGAATTTATATTCTAAAACATGAAAGTTATTTTTTACAGTAATGCAACAATGGAAAATAAAACCCTTTGGACAACAGTACAAGTAAGACATTCAGCGTTAGAACGGAACAAACGCTGCCTCCTTGCATACCTCTACAGCAGAATGGCTAAAATCAAGACCTTGAGATGGGAATTTGGCGCTATATTACCACCAGATGTACGAGAACTACTATCAGATGAAGAATATGAGTGGTTCTCGAAATACTCCATGAATTTAGCCTCATACATGAGGTGTTTAGGTCAAGATATAGGTTATAACGGCATTGACCTAACGGAAAACCTTAAGCCCCCAAAATCCTTGTACATTGAAGTTCTTTGTATAGCCGACTATGGCAAGCTGGAGTTGGAAGATGGTGATGTGATCTTGTTGAAGAAGAACAGCAGACATTTTCTCCCAACTTCAGAATGTCAAACACTCATCCGACAGGGAATATTGAAACAAATCACTTGATGTTTATACTGTATTGTAATGTAAGTAAATTAAGTATTTGTTTGATTTTGTATTGTATTTGTGTAAAAAGTAGTTTATTTATTATATACTAATAAAATACAATTCATGACATGGATTTTGGATTTATGGATGGAATGAAATTGATTCAATTTCAGTTCACTAATTAGTTTTCAACATGTTTTTGAAAAAATACTTTTATGCTCACTCATAAAGTTTAGTTTGCACTACAACTTCAAACATTTTATTTTATTTATTAAGGGATAATAAACAACTACAACATATATAATACATAAGGTTAACAAAACTTTAAGTAGTAATGTTGCAGTCCGCTGCATTATCCTCAGATAAGACATATTTAAAGATCAGTGGTTGCCACTAGCATTACCAAAATTAACAAATATTTTGAAATAAATAAATAAGTTACTATAAAGCTTGCTGTAGCTACAAAACCAAATCATATAGGAAACAATTTCATTTACTGAAATTATGCAATAAATAAAAAAAATACTTGAAGATTATAATTAGGATAAAAAAATTATAATATTAGTTTTAAATTTATTTTTCGAGCATGCAAATATATCAATATCAATGAAATTTGAATTATAGGATTCCAACATTCTATGAATAGGGCAGCGTAAGCCAGAGTTCGTACAACAAGAATTTAGCGCGAACAGAGTACGTGCACTAACCTGACGCACATGAACTGTTCGGGGGACAAAATAACATAGCTTACTCGTTAGATCAATGGCATTAAAATGACTGTGAACAATATCATGAAGCACGTTGGCCTCCAGGTATTTGCGCCGGTTCTCCAAGCTGATAAGCTTGTACTTGTCAAGAAATTGGGAGTATAACAGATTAGTCTTAGTCCCAAAACATCTGTAGTACACAGCACGGAAGTACTTGCGCTGGACCCTTTCTATTCCAACTACGTACCTTTGGTAGAAGGGGTTCCAAATAGGGACCGCGTATACTAACTGAGAGCGAATAAGCGTCTTATACAGATAGAGATAAGTTGAGTTACACTTAAATTCTGTTGAACATCTCATTACAAATCCATACATTTTAAAAGCACTATTGACTATGGCTTCAATATGCTGGTTCAAGGACAGTTTGCCATCAAAGAGAAAACCTAGATATCTCTTTGTTAATAGTTCTTAGTAATTCTGAAATCAACTTAATTTACAGAGGTACAAATTTATATTTGTTTATGTGGGAGTTGTATAGTACATGCACATTTCGCCAGTTATTTTTAAATCCATGTGGGGGATGCTTATTGCCATTGGCAAAAAAAAACAAATTCTGGACTATTTTTAAAATCACTACTCGACCTCGGGAACATACCCAGCACTTCACGCTCGGTATTCGCGCTTTCGACATTTAGACCAATGAGGCAGTCTGTCATAAAGTGGAATTTAAAGGAATCAGTCATTCAATCGTTCCAGGCAACAATATCCTAATGCAAGATACTACAACTTTGGCTGTAATTTAATTTTATGTGACACTAAAGTGTGTCCCTGATAAATGCGCGCGGCCGGCATGTGGCACGGGCACGCCAACACCGCCGGTTTGCCAACGATATAGTTTTAGAATTTTTTGAATAATGGTATTACATTACTGATTTGTTATATTGAATGCAGACTATAATGCTTCTATTCCCCTTTAGACAAAAGAGTATAGTTCATCCGGCAATTTGCGTCAATGGTATCAGATTACTTTATCATGAATCCCTTCTCAGAACTGTGAGCTAACAGGAAAATTCTTTGCCCCTGAATTAGGCATCTCAATCACTTAGTCCTACTTATGAGATTTACTAGAGAGACTGGACTAATGTCGGAGTGCAGAGTACCTAGTAATAGCGTTGATGTACGAGACGACGGAGACGATGTAGTGTTTGCGAATAGTTTTCCCTTGTGAATATGTACTAATTGTTTCAAGTAAAAATAGTCCTGCTTTAAAAGTTTAAACATTTAAACAAGTACTAGTCGACCTCTTCCAGACTTTAGAGGAATAAAGAGACAATCCTATTTCAGTTTGTATTTTATTCAGTTGGTTCGTCCAGCCAACCTGTGCTTTTCATTCTTGGCACATTTTTATTCCGTTTTCAGTTGAGTTTATGTTTTTTTGTGACCACTACGGACGGACTGGCGCGTGGCGTGGCGGTGACAGTTGCCCGTCTGCTTGCCAACTTCGTTATGTACAAAAAGTCACAGCGTTTAGCGCGTTTTCGTATTTCGTGAGTTGCAAACTAAACGTAGATTTTCCTGAAAAGTTATATTCTTTTGACAGGTTTTTTGCGGAGTTTTCGTTCAGATTAACAAAACTTGAAGACTGCTTAAAAGATTTCTTCATTTCACTTACAACCTTCAGTTTCAGGAGGAACAATTTACTTGTATTTCCAGCGGCTCAGTGGTGTCTTTCTTTAATATCTCCGTACATCTAATCCTGTCAGAGCTGCCTATCTAAGCCGCCATCTTCATTGCCGCCCCTATACCTTCGTAGCTTAGGCTTATTTTTAATTAAACCGTCGAAACGGCTGGCTTTATACGTCGGCTACGTATTTGACCGTTTTCCTTAGGTTTCAATATGTTCCGCCTTTCAGTGGGCGATTACAATGGGTCCGTTAAGCCGCGTACCAGCCGGATCGCCGGAACGCCGCGCCGGGAGCACCGGGGAGCCGGTCTAGACGGTGCATGCGGCTTACATCGACAAATTCTGAAATTTACTGCCGTGCTGTTATCCCGGCCCAAGTAATGCCTCGATATTAATATCGACTCGGCAATTTACCGCATTTGTTTTGTGTTATCTTGAGCTAAAAGTTTTTAATGGGTTGTGAGTCAGTGTTGCAAAATTTAATGCTGTTTTATAAGTTACATTGATTAACTTGTCTAATAAATGGGGTTATATAGGTAGGTAGGTACCCATTAGCATGTAGAGACCGTGCACCGTTGTTTCTTTTGTTTTGACTTAAGTACTTTATATCGATGCCTAACAGCCAAAAAGGGATAAGCGATCTTTTTTTGCGAAATCGACTTATATACGGTTAGAATCGGCTTTTTTTTCTGCGTCTGTTGGTCTAACTTTCATGACTCTAGGACAAACATTTTGTCGTTTAGGCGTTAAAAAGTTTAGGGTCCTACGACTTTCTTTTTCGTCATAAACGAAAATTATTTGGGTGTTTTTTTTTATTATGGTGGTTGGATAAAAATAATAATAGAAAACTGAGTTATGCAATTTTGGCTTTTTATAAAAATTTCTTGCTTGAACTTTAACTGGTTTGGGCTAGCAATATTTTTGTGCAATAAAATACATTAAGCAAATTTTGCTTGAATCTTCGTTTTCTAAACTTCCGGTTAGGATATTATGTCAATTTCTTTGGACAAAATAATTGTTATTTATTACATTTATGCCACATTTCCGAGACTATTTGGCGCTTGGTGCTATTTTTCCAAGTCACTATATCAATTATCGAAGACGCGTAGCATAAATGTATTTATGTATTTTGTGTATTTTATCTATGGGCTTCAGTTGCCTGACAATAAAGGAATTATTATTATTATTATAAATCGTCCAAACGAATCTCGCCTAACATAATGTCGCTTATCCCTTTTTTCCATCCCAATAAATTTTACGAGTATGGTTGTTAGATAAAAAGGTAAAAAGAAAATATGCCGCTAATATTAATATGCCGTCTGATAGTTAAAAAAGTACTAGTCACAAAATTTATAAATACTTAAGACTTACACCTACATCATTCAAAAAAGTAAATAAAAAGTAATTGATGATGTAAGTAAGATAATGAAACTTAAATCATTCTAATTTGAATTGATGGTTGATACATTCTTGTGATTATAGTGCGCTTAAGTACTGTATTTTAAGAGTTTAAAATTTTAAGTTCATTATTATTTTGTCATACCTAAGAGTAGTCATTAGGTACGAATGGCTGCACATGATGTTATACTTCAAGACTTACTTACAATTTGTAACTATTGTTTTGCGTAATTTTGAAAAATAAAGACTGATTTAACAAAAATCTCGTTTTTTAATATCTTGATTTTCTGGGACTTAATCACATAGTGCTGTCTCGTTGTTTAAAAGAGCTGATTGTTATATTTCATAAATAATTAACTTATTACAATTTCCTTGTCCGTCTGTCATTAATCAATAGCCGGTTATATCATATTGGCTCCACTTGATGAATACAAAACTCACAGGTATGCACATTTTAGTCGATTGAAATAAAAGGAAAGGTGCAGTTAAATGATTTAGGTTGGAAGTGAATCAGTGAGTTGTTTTCATTTACGACGTTCTTCCTATTAGTAAAATCAGGACCATTCGAGGGTAACCGACAGTAAATGGTGTGAGGAGGGTGATTTATTATTAATTAACGATGAAATTTCGTAGAGATATATTTACACGCTATATGGGTAGATTTTGAAGCTTTCAGAATCTACAGTAAAATGTATATGATTTTTTTTTCATTTATTTTGAACTTCTATAAAGTTTGTAAAGTGGCGGTTATCCGTTTTTGGCCTTTAGGCATAGTTATGATCTAAATTCTTAAGTATGCCGAAGGAATGTACCTACAAATATTTATGTATAAAAGCAAGTAATTCACTGAAAAAACAAAATTTCCTTGTGGAGTTTGTAGCGTCGGAACAGAATTAAGTGAGGTTTTCTTAGGTACTGTATATGTAAGCAAACGTAGGCTTGAGTGTTTTCTTAGGTAGGCTGAGGTTAGCATAAGGCTTTTCGTCTTTTTATAAACTTATTCTACGTAAGATCGCTTTATTTCTAGAGCCTGTTGTTACTTAAGTTTCGAAAAAGCCTGTAAAACGTAAAGCTTGATAGATATTTACAGTTGCCTATAAACCAGTCTAAAAATGATTAATGAGTGGTCTTACCCAACATTGTATTGACCATTCTATGCGCTGAAATAGCGTCCTACCTAAAAGGCAGGGCTCTACAAGAGGGGGGGGGGGGGTATTAGGAGCTACCTACTTATTATAATATGTACTTAGGTAGTTTGGTAAACGATTTCCGCCGGCATGTGCGTGTTCGTTGGAGTGCGAAATACCTATCTACCAATCCGTTTATCTCAAACATAGGATGGTATAGAGTGGGTACTTCCATGGGAAAAAGGTTAGTTAAACTCAGGTAGTATCGCTACGTCACAAGTGTCAAACCTTGCTAACAAATTGTTCGATAAACAAGGCGACACGCGACATGGAAAACATGGCCGCTCGTGAGATACAGTTGAGCCGAAAGTCACGTAATCACACCTTTCAATCCTCTACACACGTGGTCCCGGATATAAAAATCGCCGATAATATTTACTTATTGATTGCTTACAACTAAGTACAAATTTAGCAAAATTAAGAGGTTTATTTATTTCAAAGTGGTTATTCTATAACTTTTACAATATTTGACACAACTAACTATTGACACTAAGTACTAAATTAAATGACTAACTATCTAACTATGGATTTAGATTAATAGATTAAGCTAGGTACGTACCTATCTACTAATATTCAAGACCATAAATACCATTTGGACAGGACTAGCGATTATCCATTTGATGCCCCTACCTACGATATCAATATTATCTACCTATCTAGACAAGTGGTTGGTTTACGTGCAGCCGACGATGAGCAATTCTGAATTTCTTAATTCACATAGGTAGGTTTCTAATTAGGTAACTATATCTCGCTTGGTGTCTCATTCACCTAGCTTCTGACGTTTCATAAGTGCCCATGTAGGTTTATGTGACATTTTTGATTTAATTTGATTACCCACCCACTCAACGAAAAATTCTTCAGTAAAATGTAATTTACCGTTTGGTACCTAGGTTCTGTCTACCTACGATAATTTCTGCACTTGATGATAAAGTCCCGCCCTCGTAGGCTATCTGAAGATTTTTGGACAAACCCAGTTGATAACCGCTTGCATAGGTACAAAGTTTATCGTAATGTTTTATATTTAAAAACCCAATTATGTACCAACCTACATAAATTAGTAATTTTAAAAACTCATTACTTTACCCAAACGGAGTTGGTAACTCTAACTAGCTACCTAATTAACTCTCATATGGAACTGCTCATGAAAAACCACAAATACAGAGGATGGACTCAATTTAGGAGTCCAGTAACCGTTTACGGGCCGGTGCAGCGGTGGTGGGGAAAATAAACAGGTAAGCACCGTAGAATAGAATATTGCAGTTGATTTTTACAAGTTTTATTTAACTTGCAATAATCGCATGTAAGTTGTCCTTTTCAAAATTTGCAAATTAAATTTGACCCACTTCCCGTTGTTTGATTGAGCTGTAATTTGGCACACGTATGTAAAGTCGGTGACAATGCAATACTTTGATACTATTGAACTGATCTGATGATGGAGCCGGAAGGAAGGCAATCACATCGAGTTTGCGCTCGTTTGAATTGTCGTGACGAGTACTCTATTAGTGAATGATGTCCAGGGTCTGATGAAAATTCGTCTTGTAAAAGTTATTAAACTCTATGGATTGTTTAGCCAGTATGGTTTTAAAGGCCAAGCTGTGCTTTTCGCTCAGGCCATTTTTGAAATAAGTGAGAAATTGCCTACTATTTTACCAAGATCAAGTGACAATACCTAGATCATAATAGTGACTTAACACCTTGAGAACTTACAAATAACGCGGGAATATTGCGTAAATCGTGAAACAGTTTATGCTGCATTACGGTGTCTCATTCATAATTATCCATTATATAAAGACGTTTCTATTGATGAAAATGCTCAAATAAGTGAACAAGATTTTTATCGTCTACAACAATTATAAGTCGAAGAGTGTGGAAATGTAGAGCCTCTTATAAGACCTAATGATTTTATTTCTGTAAGTAGGTTTGTACAAACACTTTTACAAGTCAATATATATTTAGTGTGAATTGTGCGGGCTTCTTGGCATCAAGGGAACGAAGGGATATTTACGTCTGGATATGCAGAAGTTCAGTGCCTTGCAATGGCTTTAGCCAATATCGTCAGAGCCACTATTATCTCGCCAAGTATATGGACAACAAAGACTCGAGATTTTTTTTTATGGAGGGTCACTTAGGCCCGTATTACAGAACGTCACTCAATACTCAAGCATTGCTTAAAACTAAATTCAAGCCATTTGATTGGTTGAAACTAGTTTTAAGTAATAGAATAGAATAGAATACTCTTTATTGCTCTTTAATGCTTGAGTATTGAGTGACGTTCTGTAATACGGGACTTAGTATACAGAAAAAAATCGTAATCTGACGTCACAGAATCCAGAAAATGAATACCCTAGTGATGATACTGGGTGAAAGTGTGCAACCTGGCAGTAATACAACACGATTTCGTAATGTTCAATACCTACGTCGTTTACTATCGACTTTGATAATGACGCGCAACTTTTCGGTAGTATAGAGGACTCAATTAATCGTTATAATATTGGCATTACCTACTTTAAAAGATGCATTGGCACAGTTTTTCTCAATAGAGATCTACGTTTTGGAATGGTCAACTAGCTTCAACTTTCTGACTAACTGACCGACTTTTCAAAAGACCATTCAAAAGTGCCTGTAAATGGTTTAATTGAAATAAATGCTTTGAGTTTGAGAATTGTTAAATCAGCACCACCGACGCAGGCATATATTAATTTCATGTGACAAATTATTCGGAGTAATCAAATATGAAGATAAATGTTATTTTACAGATTCTCACTCTTGTGGAGCTAAGGGTGCAAGTGCTGCAAACGGTAAAGCGTGCATTATTAAGCGCGATGGGCTGATACAAACGTGCTACTCAATCCAGAAATATTCAGTATACCATCAATCATAAATAAGCGTGCAGCCAAAAAAATATTTAAATAAATGATAAATGATTTAATTTCTGTAAGTAGATTTGTACAAACACTTTTACACGTCAATCATATTTTAAAACTAGATGAGGTCGGCGTTTCCTATCTGACTACACTGAGAAGAAAGGCCGAAACAAACTCAGAGGTCACAGTCTCTTTTAAAGTCCAGTCATAATCTTGGTCAGATCATGTGAAGACCATGTAGATTTGAGTCTGAAATGGTCTTTTGAGGAAAAAATGGTGTAAATAATGACAATGGTGTAAATAATGTATATACCATCCCACAAAATTGCGGAATTAATATTTCGACTGAAGTCATTATTAATATCGAGTCTGTGAATAGGTAATCAAAATATAGCCGAATTTGGTATTGAAACGTCATTTATGGCTCCAAATTAGTACTTAAGGTAAGCAGGTAAACAGGTAAGTTCTAGGGACGTATATAAATATAGATCTTTTCAAAATGTATAATTTATATACATTTTAAAAGCTTGAGGTAATGATGTACGCTATCCGATATACAGGTTTACTATACAACGGAGCCGATTCTCTTGTACACCGAACTAAACTAAACTATCACTAAAATTTCTTATTTTTGGTTAAGATAATCTTAAAAGCTATTCTGTGGACAAGATTCTCTAAACTTAAAAACAATTGTGACAACTAAAATCGAGTTTGACAATCGCAAAGCTGAGTAGATTATAGATGCAGACCATGGTCTAAAAAAACAAGGTCTGGCATTCCGCGAGTGACACGAGCTTACGTCACTATCCAGTTGCCACTTTATTGCAACAAAACAAGAACTATGGAAACATTTTCAGTCACCATTCTGTTAAAAAATATATATAAAGCATTTAAATTGTCATTTCGTTTTTCTAATCAAACGAAACAATTCAATTTCAACTTATACCAACGTAATTTTTAGTTAGAACCTCATTGATTTATCGGATTCGCACAGGTAATAAAGGCGGTTAGGGAGTTATTGTTACACACTACTGGTAACACAGCGGTGATGACGTAGGCTTGTGTCACCCACGTGACAACTGTGTCTCGGAATGCTATACCTGGCGAAGTATATTATTATACCATGATGCAGACCAAGATTAGTCGGAAATTAAAATAAAGAGTGAATGAAAGTGAACGAAAAGAGCCAAAGTGCAAAAAAAAACTGAGTAAAATCAATTTTTTATCCAATTTAAACAATTAAATTGTTTATCATTAATTATTTAAATGAAAAACAGGGAGCATAATGGCGGCGTAAAACTATATTAATAAATAAGATGCAATAACCTGTATTCGGTAACGTATTCGTAATGTAACTTCAGCGATATTTTTTCAGTTTAAATAAGAAAAAAACTGTTAATTTTATCAAAATCGACAAATTACAGCATTAAAAATTGATTCAGGTAGCATGATTATCTTGCTATGTATTTAAGCGTAATAAAGCTAATCCTATTCATAAATCCATTCTAATATTATAAATTCGAAAGTAACTTTGTCTGTATGTTACGTTTTGACGCTTAAATCACTGAACGGATATCGATAAAACTTGGCAAGAAGATAGATAGCATCCTGGAGAAGGACATAGGCTACTTTTTGTCCCGGTAGCACGTTGTCATGGGATAATTTCCGACATCCACGCGGGCGAAGCCGCGGGCAGAAACTAGTAATCCTACTTCCTACCAATATTATAAATGTGAAAGTTTGTGAGGATGGATGAATGGATGATGGTTGGATGTGTGTTACTCTTTCACGCAAAACTACTAAACGGATTTAGATGGAATTTAGAACACAGATAGTTTATAACCTGTATTAACAGGTACGATACTTTTTATCCCGGTAGTACGTTCCTGTGGGATAATTTCCGACATCCACGCGGGCGAAGCTGCGGGCAAAAGCTAGTATTATAAATGCGAAAGTAAGTTTGCTTGTTTGTTACCTTTTCACGCCTAAACCACTGAACCGATCAACATGAAATTTTGCATATACGTTGTCAGGGATACAGAAAAGGACATAGGGTACCTTTCATCCGGGGGAAAGAACAACCCAAGTAGCAAAATCGGGTACTTATAATGGTCTCAAGACTATTTTTTCATGCACTTATAAGATACTTGTAGTATGCTACAAACAAGGATTTGGGCGCAGATATAGGAGCATATATTTCTGTAACGATCTTATAATGAACTTGGATAAAGTCATTAACTCGTATAATATACTTGACGAAAAACAATAGTTTCTATAACAATCTTAGCCTATGCAGTTACAGGCACTAGTGCTTCTATAACGCTTTGACTCCAGTATCTCATGAAACCTATCAATTTTATAATGCGCTTGTAACATACTTGGTTATTTGTTATAAGTACATTATATAGGTATAAACTGTAACGTACACGTGTTTTGTATTTGAGAAATTTGTTTCTTTTTATATTCCTTACTAATATAAATAATTCCATTAGTATTCATTCGTTTTTAATATAGCTGGTTACTTTGTGAATAAAGTGTGGAAACTGGTGGGGAAGTCAAATTTACTGTGAATATGTACCGCATATTGATTTTTTTCTTAACGCCTAGAGCAAAATTGAACATTGTGAAGTTGTTGTTAAAATTTAATTTCAATGATTCTTGTGAATATTCGCCATGTTTTAAAAATGCTCTGCATTGAGTACTTTATAGAATCACTACTAGCAAATTAGTACTTATTACAGTTTTGGTAACTATCACTTCTCCTCCATTTTAAAACAAATTAGGGTTCCTCATGAATTGTTTATCAACCTCACCCGTTAAATCTGACTAAGCTTTGATTATTTTTTCGTCCGTCAACTGTTTAAGCAAGTTTACAAGACTTTTATTTGTTTTTAACAAAGTTCGTGCATCTTTGGGTAGAATGTTTTTAATTCTTTTGTGTAATATTATTGATAGTTCATTTGGTGTCAAATGCATTATATTCAATTTTATAGCCCAGCTTTGTATATCTTGAAGTAATTCATGATTCTTTTCAGAGTCTGTGCTTTCTTTTATTTCTGAATCATATTCTTCCTCATGGCCTTTTCTTCCTGTTCTTCATGATTAGAATAGCACTCAACAGGTACAGCATCATTTTCGACGGAACTCTCAATTACATAATCTGTTGCACTTGACTATGAGATGACAAACTATAAGTTGACAAAATGGCTGACGTTTACTTACAAAGTACTTGGTCAAGTAATTTGTAAGCATGTTTGCTCTCATAGCGTATTCGTAACATGCTAACAATCATATAAGAGACTTCGACAAGACGATGATGCCAATACTTATAAGGATCTCTGATAAGTATGTTAAAAGTAAATGTATCCTATAACTGTCCTATAAGTTAATCTTGTAGTAGCTATAGGACTTAGTTATAGCAACCAATGCTCTTGAGTATATTTAGTTTTGTGAAATGCATTTATAAGTATATGAGTCTTATAACTGTTCTATAAGTTAAACTTGTATTTACTAGAAGACTAAGTTATAGAAGCAAATGCTCCTGAGTAAATTAAGGCTTGTGAAATGCTACTATAAGTAAAATAGTCTACACCAATGCACTTATAAGAATCTTATAAGTGTTAATACACTTATCATATTTTTTTATAAGATTACTTTGCTTGTTGGGAATAACTGTCGACGGTCACAATTGTTTTAGGACGCTAGATGGCGCTACGTGTTTCGAATCATGATTGAATTATATTATTAATAGAAGTTTTAGTAGAGTGTTAAGAGTAATTTTTTTAAATATAAGAACCAAGGTAATACATTTTGCGAGTCTAGAGTGAACTCCAACACCGTTTGACCAAACAACGTAAAAGTTGGCAGATAGGTATAGGTATATGTATTTTTAATGGAGAAGGTTAAACAGGATTTTTTCGACCTCCAAGCGGGCGAAGCCGTGGGCAAAAGCTAGTTTACTAATAAAAATGTGATCTCGAGAATAGATAATCCGGTTTTTCGTTCATCATCAGCAGACAGCAGTCCACTGCTGAACATAGGCCTCTTCAATTGCACGCCGTTCTTGGCAACTCTCACCCAGCTGCTACCAGCCACCCTGCGAAGATCGTCGCTCCACCTAGCCTGAGGGCGTCCTACCTTACGTTTGCCGATTCGCGGTCTCCACGCAAGAACACGTCTACTCCAACGGTCATCGGTTCTACGGCTAATATGGCCGGCCCACTGCCACTTCAGCTTGCTTTTTCTGTGAGCTATGTCAACTACTTTGCTTCTCTGCCGGATCACCTCATTCTGGATTCTATCCCTCAGAGAGACTCGAAGCGTAGCTCGTTCTATAGCTCGCTGAGCGACCTTGAATTTATTGACCAGCCGTATCGTGAGTGTCCACGTTTCGGCTCCGTAAGTCATAACAGGCAGGACGCACTAATTGAAGACTATGTCTTTAGGCTCTGCGGGATACGCGACGAGAAGGCTCGACGAAGCTTCCCAAATGCTGCCCAGCCCAGCAGAATTCTTCTGTTAGCCTCTTCTCAAAGTTGTTCTTACCAATTAAACTGCAGAGTTTGCCCGAGGTAAACGTATTCTCGAACAACCTCGAGAGGTCCGCCATTGACAGCAATCGGTCCGGAGTGACGTGTTCGTTAAACATAACCTGGGTTTTGTCCAAGTTCATCTGTAGAACAATGCGTACAGAAGAATCAACTAGGCCATCCAGTATCTGCAACAGCATTTGCTGTTTTTCGTTCAGTATTTGGAAATTTCCGGTATCCTTGTTGCCGTAGGCAAGCCTTATTAAGGACATCTTGAATTTGTCTGAGTCTGTCTGTTTGTTATGTTGTGAATCGACAACAGCTGCAATCACCTAAGCTTCCATAATGATTTCCAAACTCACAAGCATCCAAACTTTCAAGAACTAGTAGAGAAATATGCTTTGTAAATTTTAGTTCATGACAACTTATTCCATTTCATACCATTTTAATCGCGATTAAAAATAGTCTGATTTAGTTTGACAATCAAAATTTTAGGTAAAAATCGGCAAATTTAGAATAGCAAAATTGCTATTTTCACTAATTTGAATAACCAAAATGACATTAGTGCCGTCAAACTGTATTACCTATAGTTAAATTGTGTCACTTTAGTCAATTTCAGAATATTGAACTTCGTTTGACAAGAATAAACATTTTTTTTGTGATTTATTGTCTACTTTAGAGAATCTATTGACAAGAGAATCGGCACCAATATGTTTGTTTAAAGTAGGTATGTTCTAGGTTCAGAATAACACTCTCTTGGTCATCATCTTACTATAGGCGTACGCTGATAGGCAAGTTCTAGGGACGTATATAAATATAGATCTTTTCATCTTTTCGATTGTTGATAAAATTGATTGATATCGGAAACCCCGGATGGCCAAATATTTGGGCACACGGCCATATGGAGAAACCCAGTTCGCAGACAAAGGTTACCTGCCGTTGGTGGGTACCCTTGTTTGAACCAAAGCCAACGTTTTTCCAAATGAGGTACACACAAAAAAACCCGACCAAATATGGGAATTTATTATTAAGTACTTAATTA
The DNA here is from genome assembly GCA_917490735.1 of Dryobotodes eremita. Classification (NCBI taxonomy): domain Eukaryota; kingdom Metazoa; phylum Arthropoda; class Insecta; order Lepidoptera; family Noctuidae; genus Dryobotodes; species Dryobotodes eremita. The sequence goes on along the minus strand of OU823249.1, from coordinate 22,697,611 downwards.
TTGTTAGTCAGTAGCTCTGTTTTTTGCACTGTCTATGACGAATCGTTTACTCATCGAAGTATGGTAGGTAGATATTGTGCATGCATCATAGTGGGAACAAGGTAACTATTGTACCTACGATTCACGCATTATTATGAATATTTTTTAAATAACTTTTAGGATTACATAAAACTTTTTGTCATATTCACGGAAACAAATAGGTCTTCGCACCTAGTTGTTTAGTGACAATACTCGTATTATTTGCAGAAGTAATTCAAGTTTCATAGATCAATTCGACACGCAGTCCAAACGCTCTCGTTAATTTTCGATTGGTCTACTGTAAGTACCTATAAGTTATAAATCTAGCCAGGCAGGTAGGAGGTAATGAGATGAAATTTATTTGCAAGAATTGTAGTACATACAGATGGTCGGGTTTTTTAAACGGTTTCTAAAACAATTCGCTAGAACTAGCATGCAAAATTATTGTTACATTAATTAAATTAATGAAGCTAATAAAATTGGTACATAAATCATAGTTATTCAATATAAAATGTCAAGTATTTGTCAAATTAAGGTAGTAAGATGTCAATTTCAGTGTAAATCTGATGTCTTAAATACACACTGACAGAATAGAATGATTTTTCTATAAGCCATTTGAAAAACGCCGCTTGATTGGTAGTTCGCTATACAATTTTAGTAGTTTATTAAATATCCTTATAACCGAGGTAGGTACCCGGACATTGATACCTATCTGCTATCTTTGTAATGCATAAATGAACTTCTCACATTTAAATCTCTTTGATCTTGTAGCGGTTTCTATGACCGTCATTATTCTTGGTTTTGTGCTTAATGTTTAAGATCAAGTTCTTGTTGATAGTACCAGAATATTTATTTGAATGCAGGCCGGTCAGTCGTCGGTAAATGTGTTGTGAAATTGGAATAACCAAGTTAGTTATTTTTTAAAACTTCGAATTTCCCAAAAGCCAAATACAGAGCTAGGTAGGTACCTACTGCCAGTTGGAAATAAACAATACCCGGTAAATCCATAAACAAATAATTAGGTAAACATGGTGAAAGACTATTTCAGTCGGCTTAGTTCTGCCTGCGCGGGTTTACCAACACATTTTCCATGCGTCTATTTATTTTCAATTAGGTACAACGAGCTGGACTTGCGCGCGTCCATCAAAATAACAACCCTGACCCCTAAATATAATGCTGTGGTTTTACAAGTAATCTTTATAGGTACCTATCGATTAGTGCTCACAGTTGTAATGTTTCGAGTAAAGCTTAAAAACAGAGGCTGTGTTGACTTTCTTGAGCATACCTAGGCAGGTAGGCTGGTAGGTACCAAGGCATTAAAAAATACTGCAAAGCTTGTCGCCCTACAATATTCAGGTGTTCCCGGATAGAGGTGTTTACCTAAACGTACAACGTGGGAAGACAAGTTGGAAATTTTATTTACCTACCTTTCCACCTTTTATGTCCTAGGTAGGTACTGGCTAGAGGCTGCATAGTAACTCTAAATTATCCTTTCTGGATACCTACCTACTAAGTATAAGGCACACGAGGTGAGTACCTAAACGTATCCAGATCGCCAAGAAGAAACACTGAAGTATAATGTTAGATTGAATGATACAATTTCGAAAGTTACTATAGGTAATGAAAACATTAAATAATTAAGAAAGATTTAGAAACCTTCTCATGATACCAAAATCTAGAACAGACTTACTTATACCTACCTACTCTCAGATCAAGTACTTACCTACTAAACAAACACCTGCTTAGTCGGAACAAAGTCCTTCATCACTAAGTATTCACACGGCCACAGTCAATGTGAATCAAGAGACACGTCAACGATTGAGTATACCTAAATAAGAAGGTTCGCATGAGATGCAAGCTATTAATTAAGCAAACAACCGTCTTAAGATTAAACGGGTGTCATCATCATTCATCGTGCGACTTTCCTGTTTCCATATACTTAGCAATCACAATAACATGACCTACGTCAAAGATCTGATCTTACGATCGTGATCTTAATATTTATTTTATTTTGTTCTATTCAGGAAACTTAAAGCTAACTTATACAGTATTCATATGGTATTCATAAACAATATGCAATTGAAGGCCATTTACAAGTTTCCACTGATAAACACTAGAATAAAAATAAATATTATATATTAATTATTATTTATATAAATTAGGTTTTCTACAGAAGAAACCCCATCGTTATTCTCCTGCCCTTATCCCAGTTTATTTGGGGGTCGGCGCAACATGCCTATTCCTTCCTTCCATATTTCTCTGAAACTTTGCCCCACACTAGGAATTTTTCCTGTATTGTGGGTGCGTTTACAAACATTTAAAACTCACATACACAAACAGCCAGACCCGGAACAACTACTTGTAGGTCATACAAATATTTGTTCCGAGCGGGAATCGAACCTGCGACACGCAGCGCAGCAGTCAATCGCTTAACCACTGCGCCAACCTTGCCATCTTTAGTCGTCATCTCGGGAGTCAACCCCTTTCTCACAGTCCATCTATGTTTCATTGGTCATCCCCTCTCTTATAGCCATCCATGTTCATACTCAAAACATTTTCTACTACTTATATAATTGGTGAACTTATAGAGTTGTGTGAAAATAGGTTAGAAATTTATCTACTTAGAAATAAACATTTTATCAATACACTCAATGGATTGGTGATGAGTAGATATTAGTAAGGTACCTATGCGATGGCCGATTAAATACTTTTTAAAGGAATTTCCAAAAAAACGTAATAATTGATAGATAATTAAATACTTTATAAAGGAATTTGCAAACGACGTAATAATTGATAGATACATTAGATACTAATCTATCAATTATTACGTTGTTTGCAAATTCCTTTAAAAAGTATTTAATCGGTGACGAAAACAACGAACCAAAATACCCAGCCAAGAGATAGATGCGGGAGCAACTCAAAATTCCCGCTATTGAATCTAATAAGGTACTTACCTATGTACCTAGTGGCTGTTTTGTAAGGAATTGCCTACAAACATCGTCGAGATTTAAGTAAATCTCCCGTACTGTAACCGTAGTATTTACTAAATTGACCTTTATATTTCCTTCCAAACAATTTTTTACAATAGGTAGACCATAGAATACCTATAGAGAATATACCTACTTACAGGTTTTCCCACAAAAATTCCATGCAATTATCCATTATAAAACCCTGTTTATTAAACTAAAATATTTTATACAATTTGTCATCCTTTTAGATACGAATGTTATTGAAGTATGTCCGGCCGCGTGGTGTATTTGGCCTTTCCCAAATAACAGCAGCTGTTGCGATGGGAAAAGTCCAGTTTTTCTGATGACTTGATGAGTAACCATTTCTCTAAGTAACAGTCTGAATTTACTGAGAATTCAGTCAATGCATCGGAAATATCTACGAGTTCAGATTAGGCGCCTCCCTACAGTCTTTTTGAATATCTGATCAATGTAATTGGTGTTAATTTGGGTTTTTCCAAGTGAGTTAATCAACAAAAAGATATGGTTTTAAATAATTAGGTAAATAGGAACTAATAGTAGGTACATACTACTTGTGTACATATTGACGCAAGTGGACTTTTCCATAATCATTCGTGTTTATCATGTCATTGTAATCAATTGGTTCTCTTTAGTGGCTGGTGCAATAAAGAGTCAAAGATTGGTATCGCAGACTATTGTTTTTAAGAACCATACGACAGTAGCCAATCCTTTAAGTCGAATGGCGCTTTCTGCCGCTGAATGAAGAGGCCATGCCTACCGTCTAGAGTAGAGGCAGCGACTTCCAAATTGTTGCGAAAGCCACATGCAGCAGCGTCATCTATGTAGTTGCCTCCATAGGTGGAACAAATTTTTGTCCTGCAAATATTGCGTAGGGTAGGACGCACCTCGACTACCTACATTGACAAGGTGGTGGGGACAGACAATGCTGGAGGCGGGGTTATACACTGGACTGCCATAGGTTGAATTGATTGAAACATCCTGTTCTGTGCACAATTCAGTCAACAGTCCACACGTCATCGTCATAACGTGAGGTGTGAGGTCAACGTCCGTATAACCAGTGTGTTCATGCAGTTAGTAACGACACGAGATGAGGTCACTGCTCTGACGTCAGACTTCTCGCGAATACACCTACTTATCTACTGACACATACCTATATTTGTTGCATAATTAATGATAAGTTGTGCTTCGACGGTGAGTAAATAAGGTCTGTTTATAGGTAGGTTAGCTATGATAGATAACTTAAGAGAGGTACAAACAGTCATCTTTATGATTCATCTATGACCTGCGGGGTAATTACGTAACACACTAACAGTAGGAATGGGTTTCATTTTGACAGTTCAACAACATTCATTGCGATATTTACGTTGTTGAGCAGACAAATTTTTCGAACATACGAAGCATTGGATTAGCAATAGGCTTCAAAATGATTCAGATTGTAATAGATAGTGTGTTACGTAATTAGGGTGCTGGGAAGATTCTGGATTGCCCGATATTTTCGGCTTGACTGTGAAATCCTTACCTTTGCCTCGTGAATAACTCATTTTTAAATAGGATTGCTTGAGTCCCAAACTTGTTATTAATTTATTTCGGGCAATCCTAGAATATCAGTACCTAACTTAGAATTAATCATCTTTTCGTTTAAGGTAATAAATCAATCCTTCCAGAATGCATTTTGCAAAGCATCTAATATCCTGCTGACATGTAACGTTAATTAAAATTACGCCGCCATGTTGAATATTGCACGTGATCGTAAATCAATTCCGAACAACTAATTGTTTTTATTCAATGACGTCGAGCATAGTTGTTAATAGAGCAGCTTTACATTTTAATTCGGCTGAATGATCTCCATTTTATTAATACTATTAATATGGGCATGGCATGTGACGTCACAAAGCAGTTATCGATGCACCCGCCGGGCCCTGTAATATGGCACGAACGTGCGAAAATGGACGAAACAGCGCTGCACAAATGGATTTTTGATTCATAACGAGCCGTTTTATAGACGCGATACAGGAATACGTAATTTGACACCATATAACTGAGTGTTTGCAGCCAGAGATCGCTTTGTGAACGTCGCGCGACGGCGGAGTATTGTATTTGGGACTGCTTTGCAATATTTTCATAGCAAATATGGACAAAAGTAAGTTTTCTAAAAGATTTCCTGAATATTGACTAAAATACGATTTGTGTGAGACAAGACAGAGGCTTACTCGCATGAATATTGAATGATTATGATATCGAAATCCATCAAAGGGTGCTGTTGCCTTTTGGTCTAAGCCTGTAATATGTTTGACATAGCGCACGTTTCACGTCCCAACTAATACTTCCCGCACTGCGGTTATACGTATTAATTAATGAAGAGCAAAGGTTATTGATGAAGTCCTTGCGTTTTGGTCACACATGTTATAATAGCACCAACCTATCCGTTTTGGAAATACTTCTATTATTTTAAAATATAATGTATATCCTCTGCCTAGCTAGCCTTTTAAAACTATTTTTATTAAGTATAGTTGGATTTGGGCCCGGTTGATGGCAACAGGCTCGCCTCCTCCTTCCATAATTGGCGAAATGTGGGTGTACTATAGGTACATCTCTGCCTTACCCTTCGGGAAGTACAGGAGTGGTGTTGTGATATAGTAGATGTTTGAGTCGACTTCCAGTTTACCGGATGCAGTAGTAGGCAGTGCCGGCGTTAAGGTGGGGCGCGGCTGGGCGACCGCCCAGGGTACCAGACGTGGAGGGGCGCCGAAGGGGCTTTGACTAGGTACCCCTTCATCACTGGCGCTTGCAGAGTACTTTTGTTTTAGTTCGTTTGGAGTAAGAAAACCAAAATAATTGTTGAGCTCTCTTCGCTAGCTCTTGCATCCGTCGTTCTCTGAATTCTCAAACTTTTCTGCATAAGCCGCCAAAGTAACTCTTATTTCTTTATGAATGGACAAAAGAAAATCTAGACGGAGTGCTGAAATTTGTCGCCCCTCTCTACTCTCCAAGAGGGGAGAGGGGTGACGCCGAAATTTCGCTCAGGGCGCCTGTGATGTTGAAACCGGCACTGGTGGTAGGTCAGCCACCCCTACTGATTGACTAAACTTTTTACAAGCTTTCTCTTGCATGGCATTTCACTTTTGCATTTCTCTATTGCTTGCAATCCCATCAGGGCTATCATTAGGGACACGCTGGCACACTGTTAGTGCCTCTTCCTGATAATATGCTGCAAGGAAGCTAAGGCTCCATCTCGGAATGTCATTGAGAAGACATGCCTATGAAGGTGCCGGTCATCGTGTTCTATCCATTTTTCAACAAGGAGTCCTTGGGTTCCTCGATACAATCTAACTATGACATAGCGGTATCAATCTTACTTGTTACAATATCACAAAGCGCGCGCGGTTTTTCCACGACCCAATTACCTATTACTGGGCAATACCCGATAATCGAAGGTGAGGCCACTTGGCTGACTTTAGACATTCTTGCTGTATGATAAATCAATTAATTGGCAATAGATATCCATCATCCTGCATCTGGTGATATAATTGTGAGGCACGTTAAGGCTTCCGCAGACAGGCACGACGCGAGAGCGCGACGCGACTCTAGTAGAACAATTTCTATGAAAACTTCATGGACATTGTTCTATCAGAATCACATCGCACCGTCGCGTCGTCGCGGTCGTGTGGCGCCTATCTGCGGGAGCCTTTACAGACCGCAAACTCTATACTGTAGAGATTATAGCCTATTTGGTGCTTACATGCAACCTCCGCTAGTCCGCTATAAGTAGATGGCACGAATATGAGACAAACATTAATTTATGTAAAGAATAAGAGAAAAATCATTAGGCTGTCGAGCAAAGAAAAGAGGAAAATTTTAAAATGAATTACATGTAGAACGATTTCTAGGAATAATTATTGTACATAAACGACAAACTATTGGTTAATTTTGACCTCCCGGTACCTACTGTGAGTTTATAATACGCTTACAGTACCTACTGGTGCTGCTAAAATTTATACGGTATACCACTATTTACTATGTGGTGCATTAAAACCAAAGACATTAAATTAGTTTGATTAAAACCATTCATTTTGTTGTCTTAGTGTATTGATTAGTGTTGTCTTAGTGTAGTCATGCTCACTTAAATGTCTCACTGTTGGTGGCGCGTGTGTTGGATCATTCGATTCCCTACGAAATGGTTGAGCTGGATGGTGCTGATCCATGCGTCATGTTCGTGAACGGGCGCCGTCAGTTGAGACTGGTCATCTCTTAACTGCCACATCTTATTTTTATTATTAATCTTATATTTTGAATTGTGTCTTTATATATTTTTTTTAATTGTTCTCGCATATAGAAGCAACAAGAATAATGTACCTAGGATTTTTTAATATCTTGATTTAAAAAGAGTGTCCTTGGAGTTTCTTGCCCGTTCTTCTCCATAGAGATCTACGCTTTGGAATGGGCAACTAGCTTCAACTTTCTGACTAAATGACCGACTCTTTGACAATTCAAAAGTGCCTGTAAATGGTTTAATTGAAATAAATGCTTTGAGTTTGAGTTTTTGAGTTTGATAAGTAGACCGGAGAGTGTCCGAGACCCTATGTCTACCAGAACGAGTAGTAAATGTGAGAGCATGGTCTTTGCTCGATAAATGAATAAGCAATACCTAGGTATTTATATATGGGCGCCTATTTCATAAAGGTTTTTTGTCAAATGTAAAGTATTTTAGGGGTTGAGTATCGTCTGATGCTAAGCAATCATCACCATCAATGAACATCCAACTCCAGCCCCTAATGCGTTCCAGCGGGCTTATTATTATCTTTTGTTAAACGCCCCATTAATTGTTAAATTATAGTCATTGGCACGCCGACAGTCAAATATGAATCAGAATCAGAAATGTTTATTTGTAAGACAATACATACAAATTACAGGGAAGGATCTTATGTCCCAAATGACATTGTATTTTGCCTGCAAACAAGCGTGCAAATTATTTACTTACTTGCTTATTTATGTCATTATTATCATGCAATTAATATTATTATTAGAATTTTTATAAAATCAATTATTAATTTTCATTCATAATTGACATACATTTTTAAGTTCCATTATTAAAGCTATAGAAACAACTATTTTGTAGCCACTATGTCAATTATTTTTTAAATAAATTACCCTGCAACAGCTTCAACTCACTTATTAAACACATCTTTTTTATAAATATATTAATGCCCAGGTGGGTGATACAATAGGTTGTGAAACTTATGCCTTTTTTGTCTTAGTAGAACCTCACTCCGTTGCTTAAAGTAATGCATGTAATTCTTGGTAAAATGCAGATATCTCTTATATACATACAGGGTAGTAGTAGAAGGATGTTAAATTTTTTTAAAAGAGGTGTACAACTATCCAAGAACCATACCTTGTTTATAACCCGGATGCAACGTTTTTGAAGCTTGAAAACTCTGTCGCAATCGGTTGAGTGTATGTTCGCGTAGGTAAACATTATGACTGATCGTCTGGTTTTCCAAAACCTACTTATATTTTATGTTGAATTTCCGCTAGATTCCCCGACGATTGTGTAGGTACCTATTAGTATTCAATTAAATAGTTTATTCAAAAAGACATTTATCTAGTGTGAATAATACAACTATTTTAGAATCAGTGCCTACTCTTTCGAAGCGGGAACTGCCAACATGACAAATACAGTGATGTGTTGCTCCAAGAAAAGAACAGCTCGTTGAGAAACGCATATTTCGTACCAAAGAAATAACATTTGCAGAATGTCCCGTGATTCACGACACGTGGTGGAGAATCACACTGCTGTTCCAATGAGGTTTTTCCCACCGTTAAATATAACATTTTACGACTGAAACCAAACACGTGCTCATTAGGGTTCGGTGAATTTAACAGAAATAGTTCTAGCTAGCTAAAATAAAATAATTATATCTTTGAATTCCTCATGATCGAATTTTCACATTATTTTTACCTGAGTAAGCACGATCTTGACGAACTGGCGACAACTTCTGCTTTGCCAAGCTAGGAACTAGGACTGAGACTGACTGACAAAAGTGGGGCGAAACTAAATGGCCTACTCGAATATCGTCACCCGCGAAGGCCTAACCAGATGAAGCAAAAACGATGGTGTCAATATCTATATTATCAGTTTTGGAAGGCTTTTTATCGCCGGCAATACGAGCAAACGCCGGACTGTACCTCTTAACAGCCTGAATACTTCATCAGCAGCAGAGTTGTAATACTGTGTCTCGTTGAGTCAAATAAACTTTTTTCTACTTTTCTTTCTGAGTAGCTGTTAGTTTATCGTCGCGCCTTGAGAATAAGTTTTGGTAACCCATCGGAGTTCCCATGTTCTTAGACTCAATGTTTTTGTGAACGTTGATTTCTACACATTACTAGGTGGTCAGAGCAGTAGTCAGGAGTGTATAGTGATAGAATGTAGGTATTCATTGAAGGACGGAATCATTCTACATCATAGCTAAGCTAAGGAACTCCAGCAACTGCTCATAACTCACACTTCGCTCCTCCACATCTGGCACAACTCAACACAACTAGAACGTTTATTCTTGTTGAGATAAACAATCGCAGGGTCGATGGGCCATGCCAATACTGTGTGCGCTGGCCGTGGGTAATCCCGGCTGGGAAACCCACCAATGAATGTAATCAAACAGAGATAGTAGTGGCAACAAATTGAAGGTTATGTTAAACAATTCACTAACCAATAGTGTTGTTGTTGACATGTTCGTAAAATAATTAAAGATGTTTTTATGACATTAAAGGGAACTCGAGATAAGGTATAGGTAGGTGCGTGATTCATACGTCATCTTAATTGATGTAAGTACTTACTGGGTTGAGTGATCGGGTTTCTTTCTGAAGCTGGTAGGATGACCGTTGTCAGTAGGCGTCCGTTCGCGTCATGTTCGTGAACGGGCGCCGTCAGTAGGGACTGGTCATTTTTTAGCTTCCACGGCTTATTTTAATTTAATTTAATATTTGAATTGTTTTTGTCTTTTTTATTACGGACGCTTTTAACGTTCTGCATCGTTCGAATATGCATAATTTCAACATTAATGATGTAAGTAATATTTTGTAACCTTAATTTGATTTAAATGAGTGTCCATGGAGGTTCTTGCCCGTTCTTCTCCATAGGTACCTACTACGCTTTGGAATGGGCAGCTAGCTTCATCTTTCTGACCGACTGACTCCTTAACAATTCAGAAGTGCCTGTAATTGGTTTATTTGAAATAAATGCTTTGAGTTGACTTGAGTTGCTGGGAACAGCGATACTTGAATGGTCAAAAAGATATCTTAGTTACGCAGGTCTGGGTTGTTGTCCATACTAGACTTGTGGAGATACGGGGCATTGCTCTCAGTCAATCACATGATAGATAACTGAAAGGGCTCTGTTACGTAATGCATTATTATGGTAGAGAAATGGACAAGCAAATGCGATGGTTGCCAACAAGAAGACATTATCAGAAATACTGAATAAACCAAGTCTAGGAAGATACAAGGTGGCGCAAAATTAATCACCCTATCGGAAGATGTTATAATTTTTGCAAATGGTGTTGTAAGTCAATCATATTTGACATTTGTGAACTAGACAGCTGCAGTATACAAGCAGACAAGCCTTGGAGCGCTACACTCCGCAAGAGCGAAGTAAAGGAAGGAAGGAAGCGTTTCCTGGTCGCGTAATGTCCCATTTTGGCGATTTGGCATGGCCAGCAAGATCGTCCGATTTAACCATCCCAGACTTCTTTCTTTAAGGCTACTGGAAGTCGCGGGTTTATGCCAACAAGCCATATACAATCGCAGCCCTTAAGGAGAATATTCGACAGGAATGCGAACAGTTATCACCGGAAATCTTGCGGAAAGTCATGGAAAATGCGATAAAACGGCTACAAATGTGTATCAACACTGGCCACTTGACGGATATCATCTTTTCCACTTAACAGAAAAAAATTTAAAGGTCCAAATAAAGATTTCCATCACTAAAAATCATTTTTTTTATTAGTAAAAAAGTTATTCAAAAACAAAATTGGATGATTAATTTTGTGCCACTTTGTATTATGGTTATTATGAGTTTTTCGTGGATATACACCAACTATCTTTCCAGCTGGAGAAGGCGAAGATTTCGGGAAGTTGGGTCGGATTTAAAAACCTAGTTTCTCGTAATAAGAAACATATTATTGGAAGGTACATATCAGGTATTTCTATTACAGACTGAATTGGACGTGTCCTGAGATAGGTCGCTTAATAAGGCAAACCCATCAAAATATTGCGTCATATTAAAATAATGATAAATTACATTAGCACCTGCAGTCTCTTCAGATGATAAGAGTTAAATTATCTGTGGCTTATAGCAATAATAAAGGCTCCCGCAAACAGGCGCGACGCGACAGCGCGACACAAAGGCGCCGCTCGTCGCGCGACGAGCGGTGCCTTTGCGTCGCACGCGAATCGCGTCGCGTGTCGCGCCTGTTTATAGGAGCCTTAACGCTACTGATAGGTAGTAAGTAAACACTGACCTAACGCATGCAGGCACTCTAAGCTCTTCACCAATCGTACCTATCTGTGAATATCTTGTAGATTATAGGCTCCAGGATTAAAGGCGCAGACAGGCACGACGCGACAGTGCGACGCGACTCTTGTAGAATTTCCATGAAGTTTTCATAGAAATTATTCTACTAGAGACGTGTCGCGCCTGGCGACCTACTCCCTTAGCTATATGTCCGTAGTTTCGGCCGTAATTACGGATGTGTCCTGATCCGTAACACTCACCTACAGACATAAGATTAGTTTGGGGCCCGAACTAAGAATGAATGACAACACGATTTGACAGTTGTCCCTACTCACGATGTATTTCCGCCAGTCCGCAAGATTAAATTTGACACTTGTTCTGATGGATCAATTACTTTCGGACGGGGGCGTCTCTTCGTTGACGACCTTAGAGAGTAGACCCCTTGTTGCGAGAGTCTTCAATGTTTGTACTTGTCATTCTGTTTACATTTCAAAATAAGTACCTACAGAAACTGTGGTACTTACCACGGAGTAAAAGGTATCCCCATAGTACCTACTCAACATATTTTCAATAATAATATATTAATAATAATATTTGTTTAATTTCCACTTGTCGACATGAAATGCTTCGGCGCGTTAAGTGTAGGTACCGCATAATAATGCGAAAAGCTAGTAGCATAAATGCAATTCCAGTTTACAACTTCGAAACACTGAATGACATGAATGTATTGTACTTCATTCATCTGACTATAGTTTAACTACTCTTAAATATCAGTTCTTTCATAAACAACAGTGGCTGGTCATTCTCAGAATGCAGTCCCACTGAAAATGTCAAGAACCTGTATCTATAATGTTCAAATTGTTTTTTTAATAGCTTAATTTGCATGCATGGTTAATTTCATTAATTAAATGGACGTTCACTTGGGTAAATCCTTTATATTGAGATTTTCGTCATCATCATCACTATTATTATGCATGTTGTTATGGATTTAGAGAGAGTTAGGTGCCTACTTTTTTTTTCTCAGTTAATTTTAATCATGATCTGGCAGTTTGAGTAATTTATGCGGCCTACCTCAATGTCCTTTCTTTGGTGCTGTTCGTCGAATCGTTGAGCTCCTTAAGTTCTGAGTTGAGCTGCACGATAACTGACAAATGCGTGCACTGACTGGACAGGTCCACTCAATCTGTGTGGTTCTTTCCTCAAAAAACAATTTCAGACACCAATCTACATGGTCTTCAAACATGATTACCAAATTTATATATACACATTGACATTGATAAATTTTATATATACAATGACATGAGTATTTACTTGTAAAGTATTATGTTATTTTAATTATTGTGAATGTGAGGACTATGTGGGTAATTGCTTTCATTTTTTTTCTCATTTAATTTTAATCATGATCTGGCAGTTTGAGTGATTTATGCGGCCTACCCAAATGTCCTTTCTTTGGTATTGTTCGTCGAATGGTTGAGCTCCTTAAGACCTGACTTCCAATCTACATGGTCTTCACATGATCTGACCAAGATTATGTCTGGACTTTAAAAGAAACTGTGACCTCTGAGTTTGTTTCGGCCTTTCTTCTCAGAGTAGTCGGATAGGAAACGCCGACCTTATCTAGATTAAAAAATATGATTGACATGTAAAAGTGTTTGTACAAACGTACTTACAGGAATAAATTCATCCATCATTCATTTATCATTTACTTAGTACTTAGTAGTGGCTATAGATTTTTTTGGCTAAGACTATGGGAATACTGTATACCATATACTCCATAACTCCTCATATACAGGGTGGCGGGGACATCGACGCGCAACCCGTTACCATAGATTCTGAATACCCCGCGTTGATTTGTTTTTCAGATATAAAAAATTTATTGCTGTTGACCGCCTAGATATTGTACTTTTCTATGAAACAGCAGTTTTTTTTTTGGTAACTTACCACTAAATTCTACATTAGGTCTACATAGAATCGTGTGCTGAATTCATGGTTGCAGTTTGCGTTTGTTTTACCTACACGCAATTCTACGTACTTATTTTGAATTTGAACTCTTGGAACCTTTGTCGTTTGAGTTTTTCTTTTTTGAATAACGCCTCACCATTGGTTCGAACTTTCGTGTTTGTTTCTTCAAACGATGCGTTTTGCGATTCCCTATCGAATAACATACGAAACGTAAATCGTTCAAAATTTCTATTTTCGCGGTGCGACGCTATGTATATCTAATTCGGTGGAACATAGTAAAAGACCGCACAACACCCGTTACTAAAAGCTGATAAAAAAAGCTGTGACGTATTGACACGGGTCATTGGTTCGTACAAAAACTCAATCAGCTGGCCGCGGTCAGAGACCGACACAGGACGTCATTGGGGGGCACGCCACAATTGCGGCGGTAAGACCCCTCTTTGAGGAGTGGCTTGAGAGGCGCCACGGCGTCCTCACCTTCCGCCTGACGCAGGTCCTCACCGGACATGGCTGTTTCGGGAGGTTCCTGTTTCGGATAAGGCGGGAGGAAACGCCCGGGTGTTACCATTGTGCGGATCGACCGGAGGACACGGTGGAGCATACGGTGGAGGTCTGCCCGGCTTGGGCGGAGCACCGCCGTGTCCTCGTGGCGGCGATCGGCGGCGGCGACCTCTCGCGTCCGGCCCTGGTTCAGGCCATGGTACGGAGCGAGAGGGAATGGGAAGCCGTCACCTCCTTCTGCGAAGCAGTAATGCTCGCGAAGGAGGAGGCGGAGCGCGAAAGGGAGAGGCAATCTCTGCGCCCTCGCGCCCCTAGCCGCCGCAGGAGGAGGAGACACCCTGGGCGTCGGGAGTCGATTGCCGACTCCCGGCCACCGTAGGCGCGGGCTTGCGGACGGCGAGCAATGGGCAGCTCGCCGTCCGGTAAGGACCAGGCCCGGGTCGACGGCGCGTCGTGTTCCACGCGCGCCTCAAAGAGATGTCAGCAAAACTGACGGGGTCCGATAGGACCGATGCCTGCCGGGGCTGCGGATTGTTCGAAAGAGTTACCGTGGCCCTGGCGCACAGGCAACTGAAGGAACACGGGTGGGTTTTAGTCAGTAAGAGTCTGACACGCCCTTCCGCTCCGCCCAGAGCGGGAGACGTCATTTGATGATTTCCCACCCAAAAAAAAAAAAAAAAAAAAAAAAGGACGTCATTGGGGGTTTTACCGAACATATGTGTTTTTTTGCAGTTTTGTGTAAGATTAATATATCTATGTTACAGATAAGAGGGTTTGTATCCTTGTTGGGACTTGTTTCAAAGAGGAATGTTTGTTTAGGGTTCTACTTGATGTTTCTGATAGTGATCTGATACGATACTGTGTGTTTCAGGGACTTAAAACAATGTACAGTACAGTGTAGTTACATAATGACGTAATGGTTTATGTCAGCTACAATTCTTACTGGGTATAGAGCGGTCACGGTTAGAACAAAATCCTGTTTAGAGGATAAAAATAAGAACCCCAAGTACCTAAATGGTTTAAACAATCTAGAAGGAAGAACCCGGAGCAGAAAGCAGTCATTAGGAAAAAGTTCGTGAGGGCAATGATTTATCTACAGATGAGGAATGTTAATATTCTACTAGAAAAATAACCGAATATTATACGAAAATTATATTAATACAATCAGGCATCTATGGTAGTTTATTTTGAAATGATTTAATCGTTTAAGTTTTATTATAGGCTATTTATTATTTTATTGTAAAGATATGCGCTAAGATAATGTAGAAACAAGGTCAATTAATTAATTTAAGAAATTGAGAAGGTTTCTAGATGACCCGAGTATGGAACATTTATCTGATGCAGACCATCTCGATCTGATAAAAAAATATTTAAAGCCTCATTATTATGCTATAAGTATATTATTGTAAATATTGATTTATGTAACGATGTTCTAGACTTCTCCTATAAATTTTCATTCAAATTATGTTGCAAATGGAAATCATTAAAAAAGAAATGTGTGTTTACAGCATGTGCCTAGAACAGGGTTTCACAAATATTTTCAATTTGAACGGCGCCCGCCCTAGGCTACATTTTGCGCCGGGTGCTGCCGGTGACGATGGATTGGTCGATATATCGGTAGCCGGTAGGAGGGGCCAAAATTTGGCTTTTAGACTGATCTTATTCTTAAGACAAATAAAAAGAATTCTTCTTAGATCGGAGAATATGGTGCGAATTAAATAAAAAAGGAATAGCGAACCAAAGAAGTGAATACATACCATGAAATGGAAAAGGACGATCCTGGAGACGGGCAGACAGTTGATGTCTGTAAATTAATGCTTCATTATATAATTTGTTGGATTAAAACATGCACAACTGATAGGCTAGCTCTTGCCGAAAGAACACTTTTTATATCGTTTTAATTTATTATGGGAATTTTAAATTAATAGGTAGGTATTTTTTGTTATCCAACGACTGGCTGATTGCTATGAAAATTTCTGACAAGCTTTTTTGGAAATATGTCAAATTTAATCTATGAAAATTTATGAATAAAAATAAGCTGACTGTTTAGCGCGCATAAAAAGTATCTAAATGCTTTGCGGACTAAAAGTATGTACCAGCAGGAATAATACTGCAATTTTTAGGTATTTAAACTACACACAGGTAAATAAGATTGTTTCCAAAACTTCTCTTCAGTAGAACCCACAGATTCAAGAAAACTTTTCAATTAAATGTAACTTTTGATAAAATCTTCAACAAACAGTTTGACCTCTGAACTTTCATAACTGTTGACTCTTTTAATAAATAAGTTTCCGTAGGAAGGAGCTCCTATCTAGCTAAATTTCAAGAGCTGGGGCGCGCGCGCCGCTCGGACCTTGTCATCTCAGAACTTAAGTTTAGGAGTTAATTAATTACTGCGATGTCACCATCTCTTGTTTGCGCAGAACGCGATGAAGTTTTAAATAGCTTTACCAATGTAAAAAACTAAAAATAAAAATATGTTGTATTGTTTTCGCATCTTTATTTTATTTTACCCGACTGCAAAGAAAGCATTATTGTTTAACAGTAACAAAGCTTTCTTCAGTGAAGGAAAGTGCTTGCCATTTATAAACTGTTTCAAAATACCAACTCTCTTTGATAGGTATTCTCTTGCCACTGCATAATAGTCATACTCTATATTTTAGTTACCTGTGGTAGGTAAGATATATCTATCTATCTATCTGTACATAATAATAATAATAAAATGTATAATATAATATTATATATGTAATATTATATATATAATATATACATACTATTACCAATATTATATATACCAAATATAATCTAGCTTCAGTCCGCGACTTCGTTCGCGTGGAAGTAGTAAGATAAAACAACAGCCAAATATAAAACTTTCCTGTATACTACGTTTGTAGTTTTGGTCTCAGCAGCCAAAATATGAAGAGAGTCAGGACTGGCGATGCGGGAGCAAGCGACGTACAGTTGTCCGTGTGAGAAGCAGCTCTACCTGAGGTCGACACCCGTAGCCTTGAGTAGTAATTATCCATTGCTTTTTAGTGAATTAGTGAACGCCTGCGTTCCTGAATAATTATATACGTGATAGAACAACACTGATACACTGACTCATGCTTCGTTCCAGATTATTCCTGACAAATAGCTATCACTAAAATAATATAACAGTAGATTGTAAACACGGGATTATGTTTTTCTGTGTATGTTTTACGAACTATCATAATATAATAGTACACAAAATTTAAAAAAAGCAAGCACAGACAACAATTGTTGGGAATCGAACCTAGTTTTGCAAAGCAGTCGTCGAACCGCTAAGCTATTTGCTTTGTTGAAAGTTTACTAAAATTGCCGTTAATAAATTATGTCGTGATTGACTGCATAGTCCCTTAAAGATATAGCGGGATGATAATCATTTATAATGTTAAATCTATAACTATCTGCTATATTCGTTCCCTATTCAGCGCAGTGAAGTAATGAAAAAATTCGACTGTTGTCATACACTGGTATATTGTGTTCTCTCTCATCTCAGTGTCTCAACAACAATTCCTGTGTTTCTATCATAAAATTGAAATGTTTTAAACAAAATTGTCGGAAATAAAATAGTTTCGTAGATGATGTTCTGGAGTTTTGGACTCTGGATATAAAAGAGTACTCTGTGACTCAGGACTTGGGTCTTGGAATATTCGATTCTGGATTTCTCCCTAGAGGTCTCATCTCACTCAGTTCTCTTCAACCGAATCAAAATTTGAAGCAAAACTGAATATTCTGTGAGGCATCTTTATAACCAAATTCAAAAAGGAAGACGTTATCAATTCATCTGTTTTTAGGGTTCCGTAGCCAAATTGCACATAGAAACCGAATTCTTATCATTTGCTTCCGTCCATCTGTCCGTCCTTATGTCACACAGCCAATTTACTCAGAGGACTACTACTACTCACTTTACCATATTAAATTTGACCTTCTCGGGAAAAAACTCTTTCAAACAAAAAATTATGTTTGAAAGAGTTTCCTCCCGAGAAGGTTAAATTTAATATGGTGAAAATCTGACCGTTGAACTCCTCAATAACGTACAGTAGGTAGGTACACGTATTTTTTGTCATTTGGTTACTGTACAGAGATCAAAGAAAATGACTGGTTAATTACTATCCGTTGTCAACTTTCCAAAATAAGTAGGTAAGTGAGTACTGTAAAGGTTGTCTGCAAAAGTCGACCTTATGTTGTGCAGGATGGTTGTAAAAAAACTCTAGTTATATACGAACTGTCAAACGAGTTTAGAATAAGCTTTCAAATTATTTGAATTAGGTTTTTGTTTGGAAAAAACGAGTGAAAAGATAGGCGCGTTGATGGAAACACGAACGCTCAGAATAAACATAATAATTAATATATAACGTGTTTTCCCTCTGCTACGTCCCAATCATCATTACAGCATACTTACCCTATGAAACTCCTCATCGACGAGCAGTACACATTATTGTGAATTGGTAATCGTACGGAAGATGAAACACAGGATACAATAGAGTATAATACTCTTTATTATGTACACCATAAAAATTACACATATAAATGTAGAAATTAAACATAGGGCGGTCTTATCGCTAAAAGTGATATTTTACAGATAACCTTTGGATGGATTTAAAGGGAGAAGGAGAGACAATAATGCAGGTTGTCACAGCAGCTGGTCAAGTACCTAACAGTGGTCAACTGATCGTGGACTGCGAACAAACTCTACTGTTACGGAACTCCTCAATGACGAAGAGTATATCTACCTATTGTGACTGGGTTATCATACGGTATGTGCTCGCGCCTACTCTATATGAGAAGAGGCCTTTGCCCTGCAGTGAGACAGTAACAGGCTGGTATTATTATTATATTATACCAGCTTTTGCCCGCGGCTTCGCTCGCGTTAATTTAGACTTTGACTATCAATTCGGGTCGAAAGACACGTGGCGCCATCTATTAACATAACAACGTTATTGTTGTTTTCCTCGGGAACAGTACTTTTTTGTGGAATGAAAGGTACCCTATGTCCGTTTCTGTATACCTGACAACTTATATGCAAAATTTCAGGATGATCGGTTCAGTTGTTTAGGCGTGAAAAGGTAACAAACACACAAACAAACTTACTTTCGCATTTATAATATTAGTAAGGATAAGGATAATTTTTATGTTAGCATATCTCAAGACCATGCGGTCCCGGACCTTTGGAAGGCGTATAAGGGGCCGAAGCCAACTCGCAGAGGCCTGTTAGATGCATTTAATGAAATGAGGCACCAACCGACGATTATCCCTGTACGCACTATGCAAGGGAACCCAAGGACAACTCCCAGGTAATGTAGGACTATTGCAGGATCTGGAAACAAATATATTGGAATATGGGTTTGGGTGCTAAGTACTACTAAGTAGTAGATACTTTTCAATTGGATGAGTGGTACCTACACTTTCTCTAAGCAATACATTATTGTTTTCCGACATGCACGCGAACAAAGTCGCGGGCACAGCTTGTTAGGAAAAAATAGCATGACAAAAAAAAAACTACCGACTTTAGAGAAAGATCCTGTTATTAATTGATTAAAACTTTATGTATAGTCGCTAGCACATCGTTACCACAAACTGTCAGATTTCTCATTCGATGTTGAACTTAACTATCAACATTTTAAGGTTTAAGATCGTTTGGAGAAATTTGACGGTTTCGTGTAGCTTTACCTGCTGGCGACTGTGCAAGTAATGCTCTACAAACCGGATTTAATGCCTGAGACATTTTTTACCAGTTAACCTTAAGGTTATGCAGAGACAAGACATGGCAGTTGCAACAGCAAGTGCAGGTGGTTATCATGAGCCTTCAATCACGAGAAGTCCAATAAGGAGAATTGTAAAATGGTTAACGTTTGTAGGTTTTCCTGAATAAGGTCTCATCCTCCTCCTCGGAAGTTTAGTGAAAACGGAATAGCTCTTCTTTGCTGCAATAATAATGATGTACCCATTGCCCAGTCCCAGAGGTTTCCCAGATAAGATGTAATTGATTTGGCACGTACGATACAGGGGAAATACATATCACACTTGGTCCAGTGTAGCAGTTACATAATCATTGTTGTTTTCCTTTAGCACTAAAAATAGTAGGTAGGTACTGAAAGTTGTACCGAATAGAATCTATAGTTCAGTAAATTAGGTAGGTATCTTTATCATTGTCCTGACAAAACCAGTGTAAGACTCATAAAAAAACACGAAACTTGATTTTAACACCTTTAACCAACCTGATTAACGTCAGCTTGGCAACAGGCGTATTTCCCGAACAGTGGAAGGTTGCAGCAGTAAGCCCGACAGGGTCAGACTGGCCATATAGTCAAGGGGGCGTTTACCAGCCGGGCACCAGCCTGCGCGAGCCCTCCATGGACCTCCCTTGAGGGCCCGTTGCCGAAAGCTAGCCGGTAGGTAAAATAGGGGGCCCACGCAGGCTAGGTGCCAGCTCTTGCAACCGAAATGTAAACTAGATCAGATAGTTCGTATGATTGCGAATCTAGCAGACATTAATCGATTTAAAAAAAAAACACATTTAGAAAATTGAAAAATCTTTATGTGCATTTATTAAAATAATATTTTTTTAATTGTTTATTTATTTATAATTAAAAAAGTTTGGTAAAGTCAAAAGTGTACGACTCATAATGCTCAATTGATCGTATAAAAACATACAAATAATTAAGTAAAAACGTTTCTCTCTCTGTGATGCTATGCTACGCAGTATGATTTGTGAATTAATTCAAACATGTCACCTTTTATTTTTTGAAATATTTGCGTTAAATGAATCACGTTATATCTTTGCGCATACACAACAGGTGGTTGCACGATAAATAAAATAAAATAATAATAATATGGGAAAAAAATATACGAAGACTGCACTTGCGTAGATATTTGGTAGGACAAATGTCCATATCTATTTATGCTAAAAATTAAAGAAAAGTGCCAGTTAAGTTTTCTCCTTTTGAAATTTGAAACTATCCTGACAGCCTTCGCATTCAAGAAAATGTTTGATTTATCAATCCCAGTAAGCCAATATCTCCAAACCCCTACATTAGATTATTTTAAAGCTTGGGGGCTCATCAAATGTTTAGATCTGAATTTGCGAAGACATTTAGATACTTTTGACGATGTTTTCAAAGTTTATTTGCATCCGATGTCCAAGACTTAATGCACGCCGAAAACATTGATATCGACATACAAACCACGTTGCCGTTACGAAGAATTTCTAAAAAAACGAAGAAACACGACGAGTTATGCCAAGACGAAGTGACACTATTGCCTGCAGACCCAGAGAGATTCTATCACAGAGTACATTTTATATCGGGATTCTCTTCTATTTCTGTCTACAAAGTCATTATTAACACAGCTTTAGTTAAAATAAACGAAAAATGTATCTGCAACGAAGATTTAATGAAGATGCCGCTGGTTTGGACCTGAAAAACTTCAATAAAATCAACAAAAATGGGATTCCTAATGACGCACTAAAGTCTCTCGTATCAATTGAAAATGTCGATCGAGAATTGCTGATTCTTTTGCAAATAGTTTTACTGGACTGTCTAAAACTCCTTGGGATGAGCACGTTTTATGTAGGCAGCATAAGCAAGACATAATGACTCAGATTCTCAGAGTGACGAAGAAGATGACGAAGATGTCTTAGATCAAACAGCAAAGGACGCCATGTGTTTTTCCAGAAGTGGTTTGGACGTTTATCAAAGTTGCATACCATTTGCATGTAAACTTTTATCACAATATAACATGCATATCAGCTCGTACACCACCTTATATGTTGCATATTGTGTAATTCTCACAATTTCGTTCCTGCAAGTGACTTGTGAAAGACGATTTTCAGCGTCGAAGCGCACTAAAACGAGACTTCGCTCTCTACTGCGGCAAGAACTGTTGGATTCGTTGATTATATTTAACACAGAATCGGATCTAATCAAGGATGACGAGAAAAGCAGTTTTTACGATCGAGTTATAAACAGCTTAAATAGCAAAAAGTTCTCCTGTTTAAAAAAAATGTTGATTGGCAAGCTTGTTATTTTTTATATAATTGGAATATAATTAGAACTGTATTTAGGTACCTAAGAATATAATATATCGATGATAATTAATAATTCGTATATTTCATTATTTTCTGATAGTATCCCATCTACCATTATCCAGTTTCGGGCCTCAGGCTTGTGGGAAGCCACCCGGGCCTATCAGGCCCAGTCCGAACCTGAAGCCCGATACATTAAAGTGGTCCCAAAGATAAAACTGAAAATTACAAATCAGTAGCACTTCTCACTATCTTATCAAAAATCCCGGAAAAAGTAGTAAACACCCGACTAGTAAATTTTCTTGAAAAACATCATCTCCTTTCCAAGAGTTTTGGTTTTAGAAAAGGCAAATCAACCGAAGATTACTTCACTGCAACAAACTCAATAACAGTAAATATAGAAGACGGCGAAAGATGCTTGGCGGTCTTCTTAGACTTAATTAAAGCCTTCGAAACAATCTCAACACATCTTCTTCTTAAAAAAGTAGATGCAGTAGGGATAAAGGGAAAACCGCTTGAGTAGTTGCACAGCTATCTCACCAGTCACCGACAATACATGAAATCAGGCGAACACTCAAGTGGTCAACTCTCTATCAATGAGTTCCGAAGGGCAGCTTACTAGGCCCAACACTATTTATAATATACAGGGTGGCAGGGACATCGACGCTTAACCTGTTACCATGGATTTAGTACGATATTCTGAACCGCCCTACATCGAAATTTTGCGTCAGTTATTTAAAAAATAATTGCTGTGCAATACATTGTAACTGTGTAACTATTGCACTTTACTATGAAACAGCATTTTATTTTATAAACTTCGAAACATTTTTGCTCTAGGGGGTCTAGGATCATGTGCTGAATTCATGGTTTCAGTTTGCGCGTCGATGCCCCTGCCACTCTATATATGAACGACATATTGAACCTCAGTCTCTAAAATCCAAAACTAATTTCCTACGCAGATGATACGGTCATTGCGTTTCATGTCCGCACATGGTCTGTCATGGTCCACAGTCTTGCAGAAGAAGGTTTAACAGCAGTAACGCAAACATTCAACCACAAATTACTGACTCTAAAGTTAAAGAATACTAAACTAATCACATTTTGCTAAACACATACAAACCCTTCTCGCATCCTAACATTAATTAAAATTCCACAAATTTCAGAACCATCTGAAAACCCGGGCATCTTCAATTTGTTATTTAGGCCTACTCATTGATGAAAGGCCTATCTTTAAAGTACACATTCAACTTCTATCTGGCCGAGTAAGGAAACTAATACATATGGTTAAGAAATTAAGAGACCGTACTCCAAAAATCATCCTGCGAACGGTTTATTTCGCAATATGCCAGTCCAGCATACAATATGGCATATCAATTTGGGGCGGAGCTGAAAACACGACAATGATAGAGTTCGAAAGAGCCCAAAGAGCTGTTATAAAAATACTTTGACTCTCTGTACAAAGAGTTTCAAGTTCTTCGTATCCGCCATCTGTTTATCCGCAATGCATGCACACACACCCACACACACACACACACACAAAAAATCTAAATCAGACCAGATTACCACTCATTAACTTCCAAACCCGTCTTCCACACTCCGCTACAAAGAACCACCTCTCTCCTAGCCAGACGACGTGCCGCCTACCTACACCCTTTTGCATATAACAAGGTCACCAGTATTTTGCTTTATGACTCAAAAGATCTCTCCTCTCTGTATGAAAAAAAGTGGTAAAAAACCTCCTAAGTCTTTCATACGACGAATCCGAAAGCTTTCTCATAACTTAACTTACACTCGGAATCTCACTAACACGACAGACACACCCACATACCTACACATTACACTCCACACGCACATATACCCACCTTATTTTGATTGTTTAATTATGTATCACAATTCAGGAACCCAAGATACAGGCACCGAATATAACAAAATGAATGTAACCAACAGTTATAGACAGAATTACGAGTAATATGTTAAACAAAATTTTAGGTACTTAATAATGTTTACATAAATTTTATTATTATTATTTTTACGTCTCTTGACATGTCTCGGGACCTTGGGGTCCCGGACCTTTGGCAGGCGTAGGAGGGGCCGAAGCCATCTCGCAGAGGCCCGTTAGACGTTTTTAATTAAATGAGGCATCAACCGACAATTATCCCTGTTCGGACTATGCAAGTGATACCCCCAACTATGCAAGTGATACCAGTGTTGCTCCCAAGGATAACCCCCGGTTGGTGTTGGACTACTGCAAGATAATTATGGGGAAGAAAGATATTGGACTATGGATTTGGGTAGTTTAAGTGGACTAGTTATCTAGGACTATGGAAACTACTATGGCCCCTGCCTGACCAATGTTTTATATAAAATATACAGATAAAATGGTAGGGGTGACTTGCACACCCAATAATGGGCTTACGAAAACGGTCGCTAGCACATAGTCTCGTAGCGACATGTCCTGAGGTGCTCATGAGGAGTGGAGATGTATTCCACGGCTATCAGGACAATCCCGGAAGTACGGTCAAGATCCCTCCAGCACCTTACTGGAATACTTCCTTCCTCCGAGCACGTTTGCTCTTACGAATCTCCACTCAAGACGGCCAATAAAGGCAAGAAAGAGGTCGGAGCTCTGTACCTCGTCATTGTTCACTCCAGCCGACCAAAACAGGCAAGCCAGAGGTGAGGAACAAGACTTCTCCCTGGGAGATAGGGTCCGTAGGGTCGCTACTGCCCAACAGCTCGCCACATGCTGCCCTTCGGGTTTCTGTATCTTTCTTGGTCTGGCTCCTCATCCTCGTCAAAGTAAACTCTACCGGTACAGACCTAGAGTTTATTATTATTATTTTCAGGTGTAAATTGAACACGCCAGGAAAAATCTATGTTTTCCAAAAATGGAAGTGTAAACAATTACTCCCTTCAATAACACCACAAGTCCATAATATCACATAATGTTTTCCCTGTAGCTCTCAGCACTCGGTCTGCGGGAAAACCTAACTACTTGTAACATCCTGCTCTTGACCCAGGGTAACGGCCAACGCGCCGAATACGAAGAACTGTACTCAGTTCAGTTAAGAACAAGGTTGTTAACTATTGTTCTAAGGTTTTGGTTCTAACCACATTATTTAGATCGTGGTTTACCTTGTCTGTTTTATGTTTATGATTGTTTATTTTATTTTAATGCCTAAAAGTGATTGACTTAGATTGGGAATTTGCTTGATCATTGTTTAAATTAAGTTAAAAATTGTGATGCATTTGTTGCTGTGACATCTGCAAAAAAATTGTTTAGTTTGCCTAGTATAACTATCCGTGATAGGAATACTTACCTATTGTGACAAGTCATTCAGAGAAAGCATCATAAATACCTTGCTGATTCTTCTATTGAAATGATTTTTCCAATCATCACACTGATTTGCATTAACTTTTCAGAAGTCAGATTGTTTCTTTGATAACTCACCTTCATTTGACCGGCTTCTCATAAACAAATCGAAAGAAAAGTCCGAGTTGACAGTAACCATAACATGGCCTTGCCCTAGTTCCTAGTTTTCCTTCTTTGAATTAAAAGGGTAGTATTTAAACGCAAATCAAAAAATATCCTTTTTCTATGCAATAAGATACCGAATTCCCATCAAAATTACTGATTGCACAGCAAAATATTCAACTCAAAATATCACTAAACACAGTACAATTTATTTTCGCAGCGTACAGCGATTTTTCCTAAAGCAAAAGCTTTTTCATCAATTTATTTTCTATTCCCAACGAGTACCACATTTTTTTAATTGCGTTTTACCGAAATCTAGGGTAATCTAAATATAGGGTTAGGGTTAATAAGCTGGTCGACGGAGCCCCGCTTCGCGGGGCTCCTATTTCTGTCTAAAGGGTTTAAAGGAACCTAACCAACCGAACCTCGGGATGCCACTGACGTCGACCATCTAGGGTTAGTATTTTCGGGAACATTTATTATGTTTTCGGAAACTTAGTTCATTCTGGTTGATTTGCTGTGCAGTCAGTATTTAATTTGCTGTGCAGTCAGTATTTAAATGATGGAAATAAATTGCTATGTGATTATTTATTTGATGTGCAATTAATAATATCCCGAATTAAAATACTTCACAATTGGCGGTAGGTAGATACTAAAATATAATATTACCTAAGTCCGACACGCCTTGGACAGTCAGCTGCCAATTTGCTGACTGGCTTATAATTTGACTAATTTTGTTTGTGCCAATACGAGAGAAGATGACTTAGGACGTGGGTGGGTAGGTGTATTTGCTATAGGTACCAGACCCTCGTCTCATCTAACTTCCAACTTCACGAAATCCCTCCTTCGTGGTTGATCTTATAATAAATCCATACATGCACACGTCTTGCTCAGCAATATGTAGCAAGCTCGTGTAAGCCATACCAAGGCATCATAAAGCAAAGCGGTGCTATTAAGCACTGCTCACGTTAAGCGATTTACGAGCGACACGATGGTAAATACCTATAAAGTTTTATGGCGCGCCATTGTTCACATTTCGGCCAGCATGGGCCATACTGGAGCTACATCTATTGAATGCAGCAGCTCCGAGCATTTCGCACGAGGACGCGCGACGGCGACCCGTTCGGACTCCATTCCGGATTGCACTATGGTCGCTCGATTTTTTTTTCGTAGCCTTTCGTTTGCAACTGTTTGTTCTGTAAGTTTTGTGTAGATTGGAAATGCATTGTTTTGGGTCTACGCGCGTGGGGAATGGAATTTCTGTTGTTTTTTTTTTTCTAGAATTGGTGAGACGGGAAGGTAATCTGAGGAACGGCTAGGACGATTTTGATAATGTCACTCAGTTTGGAGCAACGTTTTGATACAACGCATTACCTACTGAAAAGCGGGTTATCTTCCTATCATTGTAGTCTCACTCTACAGGACAGTGTTAATAGATAAAATACGACGTAGTTATTGTTAAAAAACACGTTTATTATAACAGTCTAAAATATCTGGGAACTTGGTAGTTAGGTACATTTTGGGTGAAACCCTTATTGCTAAACAACAAGCCTAAAACATAGTTTTTCCTGTTATTGTAGGTTTTCATTTACAACTAATTTATTATCGATAAACTAACTCGTACATAAGTTATCATATGACCCGGAATGTCAACTGTTAAACAGGACGGTCCAAACGTTCATAAGTATGTCTATTTGTCTATTGGCTCGCTACGCAGATGTATTGACGATCGCAGTATTTAGTTATGGACGTTACGCAAGTAATTAGGGATTATATGGCTGAACCCCATGCCCTTCATACACAGCCCTTACATAGTAGGAAATATGTTACATCACGACTGTATTCCCGAAGGCATAAGCAGTTTGGGTAGTTATGGTTAAGTAATAGGGGGCGAGCCGAGCTGCTACTGACAAATGATTTTATTAAGAACACTTTTTCCGACTTTGGGGTCAAACGTCTTGCTAGCTAGCTAGCTAAAAAGCTAAGCTAAGCTAAGGTAAGCTGCAAAAAGTGCAGCTGCACTAGAACGAGGCAGTTAACGTTTGTAAAACCATAGGAGTAGGTAACGATGATAAGTTAGGTGTGGTCACCGATGCGTCGCACTGTTTACTTAACGTGAGCATAAAAAAACAAAAGGCGTGCTTAGGATTTTTCTACCACTAGTCCGTCAATATGTAATACAAATAGTTTTCTGTGTTTTTTCCTCATCCATTGTTTGTAAACCGATAGTAAAACGTAGTATCCGCGTCCTGTTTTCTCGGGGCAATTGACTCATGAGTTCGGCTAAATTGCTCGGAAATAGAGTGTGCGCTTTTCGAATGACGAGTATTTGTTTACACATATTTTTCCTGTACAAAGCTGTCACAGTGTGTTGTGAGATGTGATACCAACAGATATAATGTAAACTGTACTATGCTGATTGCTTGAATGATTGATAAACAATCATGCAGGTAGCTGATGACTGATACATTATTTAACGTTTGTTTAGGTTATCTAAATATAGTCACAAGACCAACATGAACGATACCTACTATAAATATGGAGATTACCAAGATAAAGATAAGAATTGAACATGCGTCTTTGCACTTTAGGACTGCATTTACTGCAGTGAACTTCTAAGCGTACCTATACGAAGATAATGAGTTGGCGTTCCAATTTATGACTTAGAGAACTCACTCCAATCCGAATAAATAAGCTGCTACTGTTGTTGCATGGTTTTTAGCAAGCTGTCAAAGGGAGACGTAGGTCATTTGAAAGTGGCGAAGAACACAAACTACAGTGTAACCTGCGTAACACACTATCTATCACAATCTGAATCATTTTGAAGCCTATTACTAATCCATTGCTTCACGTGTTCGAAAAATTTGTCTGCTCAACAACGTAAATAACGCAATGAATGTTGTTAAACTGTCAAAATGAAACCCATTCCTACTGTTAGTGTGTTACGTAATTACCCCGCTGGTTAAGTGTTGGGCTCTGGATAATAATATGCGAGAAACCTCTACTACTGATAATTACAATAAGGTACCGACAATTTTTCATTGAAATACTTGTTACTGGGAATAATTAAACCTTTATCTGAGAATGCATTTGTTCGATTTTTACCTTTATAATTGGGACTTTATAATTCAATAACCTGTTTAAGTAAGACAACTAATAATAATTTATCTTTTTGAATATTGGTCTGGATTCATTTGTCACATTTTCACCTCTATAAAATGAAAAACAGTAGGTACATTTCGACCTGGCTTAGTGGGGGCTTCTGTAAATATGACAACTGTCATGCACCAATTTCACCAAACTTTGCTGTTACTAAATGCCATGCTTAAGCATTTGACGGACTATTTTTCGTAGTGAGACAATCCATCAAATGGCATAACGGGACATTTAGAATAAACACAGTATGTTGAAACTAGCCCTAAAACCTAACTATTTGGGAAACTGCCTAAATGAAAGGCCTCTTAAAGTGATAAATAATCCTAGGTCCCCTGAGATCCCACTTATTCAGCACTATAATCCAAGACACAAGTAAATTGATAGTTCGTCTAGTAATGACAATGGCACGATTACTATAACACTTTCACAGTCGCAGGCGCATTAGAGGGTTTAACCCGTGTGACTGTGTAGGTATGTTATACATCCTCATGTCCTTGTTTCAATAGTTTCGTTGTAGGTAGTCGAGTGCTTTTTGTTTTTATTTGTTGTTGTTCCAATAAACACAATTTTCTTTCTTTTCTTTATACATGGGTCTCTGCTGTATTATTTTGAGCAACAAATAATTCAATCACATGACTATTTGCGGGATAATTTAAAAAACTAGAAAATCCGTCTATGGTAGTAATTTTCAAAGCTATGGAACCACCATGGAGAAGTTGCAAAAGAATTATAAAACTTAACATAATGGGGCGTGCCTGAAAATACATAATCATTTACGTTTCAGTAGAAGCTCGATTGGCTCTTTGAGTTCCGTATGCTTTCAGCGGTCCTTGAATTCGCGTGTTTGTATATTTCTAGGGTCAGCAGCCAATTCTTTTTGTCATTGTTTTTTTTTTACAGTTTTTTTTTAAGTTATCACTCATTGTACTAGAGCAACCAAAACCATACCATACCGTGATAAAAGTAATTTAAAGGCTAGTGTAAGGATGTAATGATATAATTAATATCTAATTTAATGCACTTTTCCTGTCGACAGCGATGCGGACGAATTTTCTGATGCCCTATGATTCTTTTCCTTCTTTTAGTTTTTTTTTTAGATGTACATACTATTAATAATATTTATAAATTAAGGCTAGTGCAGTAACATTTAAATGCAAAAGTAAAGCTGCCTACTAACGCAGCGATAAAATACAATGCAGATGAAGTCACAAAGGCTTTAACATATTTATGTCCGTTAATTGTCGACAGTGGAAGACTGGCAGCACATGAATTTTTTAACTAAAGCTTTTATCCAGGTTATGTATGGACAGTATTAAGAATTCAAGATACATTTTTATATGATACTAACAAAGCTGTTTGGACTTAAACATTACTGGTGAAATGTGAGTGTACGATGTCTTTAGGTACACCTCTGCCTTACCCCTCTGGGAAAAATAGGTGTTATGTTATGTGAAAGTTCACTGTGTATTTTTAGGCACAACTCTGAAAAACGGTTTTCTGATTATCTGTCTTACCGACGGTAACGGAAGGGTTTTTATGCGTATCTGTTTAACTTTTTAAATGATTGAGCATGTAAAACTTTAACAACAAACTTGAATAAAGGTATGAATGTAGATAAGGCACTTCAATCAAAAAGGATCACCTTACGATTCCAACTCATGTAAAGTCGTAGCTTGATAGACAATTACCTTTACTTTATTTTAATACACAATAATAGTTATGATGAACAGCCATCTTCTGAGAAGTAGTTCGTAGGTACATTCTGAGTAATAATCATTGTTTTAAATAGCTTTTTTGTTTGTTATACTTATAAACTACGTATTGAGATGCAGAAATATGACGATGTACTTCTTAAAAGTAAAAATGACGCCTAACAAAACGCGCGGTCTTCAAAAAAAAAATCGTTTCGGACATAAAAAAACGCTAACTAAGTAGGTATATACATTAAAAAAAAACATGAATATTATTTGTAGACCACCCGGGTAGTTGCGAAACATACTAACAGTAGCAATGGCTTTCAATTTTGACAGTTCAACAACATTCATTGCGTTATTTACGTTGTTGAGTAGTTTTTTTTTCGAACATATGATGTAATGGATTTGCAATATCTTTCAAAATGATTCAGATTGTGACAGAAAGTGTTTTACGCAATCAGGGTGCAGCGCTTTGTAAACCTGCACCCTAATTACGTAACTCATTATCTATCACAATCTGAATCATTTTGAAGCCTATTGCTAATCCATTGCTTCATATGTTCGAAAAACTTGTCTGCTCAACAACATAAATAACGCTATGAATGTTGATGAACTGTCAAAATGAAAGCCATTCCTATTGTTAGTGTGTAACGTAATTACCCCACTGGCCTAAGGTGAACTCATCAGTCAAAACAAGGCAAGTTATTACCTAGATCCCGGAGATCCTCATGTACTGAAGACGGCAACGTGCGGTTTTAGGCGAAGAAGAAGTCCGACGTAACCACAGAGCACGAAGACTTTACCGCGGCTGCTGCTAGAGGCGGCATCGTCAACACTTTCCATATAAACCAAATATGTCACCGTTTACTCGCATTGCGACCAAATGACGCATATAAACTGACAATAAGAATTTTGAAGGCGGTCCGTGACGGAAGTTTTACGCTCAATGCAATTTTGGCGATACGAATTTAATCACTACTGATGCCGTGTTTAGACGCTGCCGGCACGGCGATTCCGTGCTCTGTGGACATAACCCTCTGCTTTACCCAGATGTATCCGTTAGGATTTTTACACGATAAAAAATGTGAGTTAAGAGGGCCCTTCCCGGCCGGTCTATCTTCAACGCGAGCATGATTGAAAAGCTTGTTGTTTCGTCCAACGCAATGTTTGAAAAAGGAGTAAGAGTGAGAACGCGATAACATCGAATGAAAATTGGCGCGCGGAGATTTCATAAAACTTGTTCCGGGAAATACGTGTTTTTGAAAAAGCCTTACAAGTTTTTGGAAAAAATGCTTGTCACTTAGAATTTCCATTACATGTGCGAGGTTTTTATGAAAATGTTTTCTTCACTTTTACAATTTATGAGTACATTATGAACGGCCAAACTTTAGGTAAAATTTGTGCAAAAAAGCTGATTTTTGGAGGCTTATACTGAATTTGTTTCCCCAAATTTAGATTTTTTGCTTGCATAGAAACCTAGATAAAGTGCACAAGATACCTATCAGTTAAAAAAAATCATTGAAAGATGTGTAACAACGCCATAATCACGTACGAGCGTTTGTATGAAAAGAATTACGGGTTGGCCGCTCTTAAACTCTAAACCCAAAAGGTAACGGTAAACCTAACAGGCTCCTATAGGTACACACGGTCAATACATACAACTTTCTCATCACCAGACACGGATTTTCCCCTTTACCAACCTCGGCGCCACAATTTCACCTTCCTCAATTAACTCACCGCGAATCATACACAATTCTGTTTTAAAACAATTTCTTTAGCCACAAAACGGCACACATACCCTGTACCTACCTATACACGACACTATATAAGACACGTACCTATGTACTTACAATACCTTCTCCTTAAAACGAAGCTAAGGAAAGTCTTAGTACGTACCCACGAAACTTTCAAGAGAGGCGTGTTAGCTTATATTCAGTAAGGGCCATATCACACCGGCGAATTGCTAGCGTGTTACCAGCGAGGCGTGTGCGACAGCAAGTACGCCACGTGTGTGCAATGTGTTCGCCGCGTCTATAACTAAAGTAAGGCCAACGAGACGAGATAAAGAATGTAAACAAATTTTCAGGTGTTCATAACATTTTTATTTAAATACAGTTTTTGGAACAAAGTTCCTTATCGCACGGTACGGACTTGGCGGATGGGGGCAAGGCGAAAAAAAATGTTAGAGTTTTCCGTCACGGGTTTCCGTCACGACCCTTTCTTTAGTGTGGACTTTTTCTTTATTCATAGCGCGTATGTAGTGCCCAGTCATTGGTGCGCGCTTATTGGTTCAAGGCAGCCAGTAAGTTTGTACCGGCTGCGCAGGTATACTTAGTTTGTTTTTATGTGAATAATTTATTTTGAACCTAAAATTTATATATTTCGACGCTCTTATTTTTTATAGCCAATTAATTGACAAATTGACTAAACAACTATGAAAGGAACTTCGTTCCAACTGAGTGTTCCACAAAACTCACGCATTTTATTTTTCGTGGTGAATTTATATCTTTCAAAGGTTGTCTAGAGCTGCCAGGGTGTTATTCCATAATTAAAATCAACAGCCACTCACAATAACAGTAAAAATCAACACAAAAAACAAATAATAACGGATGAATAACAACAAAAACTAAACAAATGCGGAAGCGAAAAAAAGTCGTATCACTTCGAACGCAATCTGACCAAATGTTGATAGTTGCTGTACCGACCGCTTTCCTTCACCACGAATCACACAGCGACAGCCGACGTCGACCAACTGATGTCATTATTGCGTGCAAGAGATAAGGACAGAGATACTAATCGCTCGCTATCGTATTGTAACTCAGTAAGGGTTAGGTAGTTTACGTATTTTGTCTTGTCTCGCTGACTATAATTTAGAGCGGTTGACGTGGGTGTACAAGAGACAAGCGAGTGTACAATATAGTAAAAACGCGGAGATCACGTCGCGTGGTCGCAGCATGCTCGCTTTGCACCCGTAGAGAGCACGTTCACAAATCGCGTCGCTGCAAAAACGCTGGCAAATCGTCAGTGTGAAAACACTTTTAAGTTATTTTCATTGTACAGGAAAAAGTTCCGATCAGTTGGCAAGCCAGTAGGATTACAGAACTGCTGAGTCACACCGTCATCTCAGCTTGGACCCGTGCCAAAGTAGAAAGCTACTGTGCGAAGAATTATGATGAAACAGCTCCCTTACTTAGCTACTGTTTGACTATCAAGCAGCTTTGATAAATGGACGAGTGTCCAGTCAATGGTTCGCGGTATTTGTCAAACGTCTTGGAAAGAAGGAAGCTATTTTATTTTTTAAAGTGCGGGAGTTTGGCTGGTATGGAGACGACAAGGCAAAGAAATGTGCCGAGCAATAAAATTGGGAACACAAACTACTCATCAGTGTCAGCAGTCTGTCTCCTTTCATATCAAAATTAGAAAAAAAACAATTGTGGTCTCTTTACGTTTACATCCTGAACTAATCTTTGAGAACTATTGATATTAAAAAGGAATGATTGGACGTACGACTTTACGTCATTGCGATTTTCTTTATATCAGCAAAATACGACGATCTTTCACTGTCAAATGGCGTCCAACAAATACCAATAGGTATGCCACGTTTAGTTCGTTGCGGAGACGAAACTACAGTCGCAAATTAGGTACATTGATAACGCTTATAATATCTTATGAAGTTGTCACACTGACTAACACATATAGGAATGTCGGACGTTCAGAACGAAGAGTCTGACTCAATGGGGTCGGAAAAAAACCCCTTACCCTGAACCGGCACCGTGCTAAGGTGGTCTACTACACTGCATAATAGCATACCTACGATATTTCCAATTTCTCGGTATGATTGCCAGCGGTGCCATGCCATAATTTTCGAAATAATAAACTATGACAAATCACCCGGAAAAGCGATGAGTTGTTAGCTCATAGTGATCGGATATGATACGTAAGTTTTAGGAGGTAGATAGGTACTGCAGATAAGTTTTTACTGCAACATATCGCACCAAAAAATCAACAATTTTTTTAAAGTAAACGGTTATTATTGCACAACTATTTCGCAATTTTGGACACCTATAACACTAACAAAGCACATAAGCTAAACAGTTATGTCCCGACAATGCGCCCGTTAAATTATAATAACGGCGCCACAAGAGAGGCGAATCACCACTTTCAAATTAAGTGCTTTGAAAAAAGTCACAGGGAATCCCAGTTCATTTAATTTTGTAAACAGGCAAATGTATAAAAAAACGAATTCTGTGTTTTCTGAAAAAGTGGTGTTGCCATGTGAGCCAGCTATCTTTACCGCATTATAAATCATCGCGTATTTCCCAACGTTTGTGTAATTTTTGTGGTTTGAATGAGGTACCTATTTGGAAGCGGGTTTATTTGTGACATTTATAATTATTAATATGCTTATTAGAGTTTATAATAATGTAATGTGGGAATCCGGATATTCCCTGTATCGTGTGGTTTGTCCAATAGATTAGAAATAATAATCTTATTCGGGAAAACCTAAATAATCCCGACTTTTGAACGATAACAGGAAAATGTGGAGTTTTATTTATTCATCTTTATGATTCCAAGAGATTTCTTGTTTATGTGTATTTTTCAAAATGTACATAAACAAGTAAACATTGGTCTTCCCACGAATGCAAACTCTCAAGTTTCACGAATTACCCTTATTCCAGTGTTTTTATGAGTTCTACCTATAGACTGAACTCGTTTGTAACAGGATAAACTTTTACAGCGGGATATTGAACCGCCTGCAGAGTACAGGAATTTCAATAGGATGGAAGTTCTACGTTATGGGCGAGTGGGGCTACTTAGGCTGCCTTTCAAGATTCTAATGAACGGTGCACCGGGGCTGGGCTGCTATCAACTGTAGATACTTTTCTTTCTATAGATACAGCAGCAAGCAATTCACAGTCAAATTCAATTTCAAATCTTTATTGCATAACACATTTGCACATTTGTTTTAGAAGGTTTTAATAATAATCACAAAGTTCATAGGGACCCTGTCGGGTACAATAATTTGCATGTTTCCAAATAAATAAAGTAAATAGGATTTAAAGTATTGTATTATTTATCCTTTATTACATACATACTTATTAATTGTACTTTAAAATATTTTTATTAAAATATAATAAAATTGTGGCCCCTCTGCATCAGGAACAGGGTCCAAGCTTCAGGTGGTCAGGGCTCTAGAGAGAGTAACCTCCTCACTATGCGTGCCTGTCCAGGAGTACTGCTTTCTGGATCAAGTCCTTGACCCAGCCGCGCAATGAGAGCCTCCTGAGGTCGAGGCTTTTCGCTATTAGACCATTAAGGGGGAAGCGCCAGGTTGCCCTCGAGATTCAAATTTTCTTACGTTTTTTGCAATTTGCAGGTCAGTGTCAGGTTGTATGTTGAATAAAATATCCTCTCGACGACTGTTGCAACCCCGCGTGTCATCAATTGGGCCGCCGCCTGGTGCGACCTCCCCTGCGCCAGGACCAGCGTGTCGTCAGAGTAGCACACCACGCTGACGCTGCTAGGGAGGTCGGCGCGTAGCACCTAGTCGTACCCTGTGGGACACCGCACGACATCTCTTGCCGGTTCCATTCTCCCTGGTGACCGGGGTAGATGACGACCCTAATAAGCT
The DNA here is from genome assembly GCA_917490735.1 of Dryobotodes eremita. Lineage (NCBI taxonomy): Eukaryota > Metazoa > Arthropoda > Insecta > Lepidoptera > Noctuidae > Dryobotodes > Dryobotodes eremita. The sequence goes on along the minus strand of OU823249.1, from coordinate 22,661,627 downwards.
TTCTATAAATCCTATTGATTGATATTTTATGAAATTGTCATTCAATAGGATTATTATTATGAGCTTAGAAGGTTGTATTGATGATTTTAATGATTATAATTCTGTAAATACATACTTGATATGGTCGCGAATCATAATTTGTTCAACCTGACACTGACCTGCAAATTGCAAAAAACGTAAGAAAATTTGAATTTCGCGGGTAACCTGGCGCTTCCCCCTTCACTGTAACGATTATCGGTACAATTATTGCAGAGTTCACGTCCCACATGTCGATAATCTCTTGTGCTAAGTCAGCATACTTGTTGTTTCTATCTTTCTCGGCTTTTACGAGATTCTCGTCATGAGGGACAGCGATATTAACAATCATTGCACGGCGCTCTCGTCGATTTATCGCCATAATATCAGGGTTATTGGCTACAATAGTCAGTGAGTGTATTGTTATCATTATAAAATCTAATCTAATTACAAATTCAAATATGTGATATACGTCTTTACAAATTATACCTCTAGAAATCATTAGAAATAAGTAATCATTTCATTAAAAATAATTAAGATCACACAAAAATTTGATGTAAAAAAGCAATCTGATAAGCCATTACGCCCATTATTAAAAATTCTAGTTCATATATACATATATACATATATACATATATACACATATATATATATATATCAATTACAGATTAAAATGATGAAATATTACCTTTTCCTAAAATGTTTACGTCGTCTTTATTTATTTACTAGCTGCGCCCCGCGGTTTCCCCCGCAGAAATCTCGATCCCGTGGGAATATCGGGATAAAAAGTATCCTTTGTCCTAATCCAGGTCATAGTCTACCCATGTGCCAAATTTTATCCAAATCCGTTCAGCCGTTTTAGCGTGATTGAGTAACAAACATCCACACTTTCACATTTATAATATTAGTAGGAAGTAGGATTAGTAGGATTAAATTATGGCTCTCCAACGACTTATTCACTATACTCGTACACATACAATAACTAATTTTGAAGTTGAATTTGACTGTTAGGTACAGGAGTGCTCAACATATGAAAAAAATTGTAGCTAAAGCAATACATATTATAGCTAAATTAAATTGGAATAAGTCAAGCAATGCCTGAGACCAAATCAAAAATCAAGACATACCGCTGCGAATAATAAAGTGAAGCATGCAAAACTACACCTTGCTCTGTGCTTACACGCGCAAACGCACACATTTACAACCAAACTACACCTCACTAAGTGCACACATGTTTATTAAAACGGCCTCACGTGACCATTGACAGCTGTCTTGATTTTTTATTTGGTCTGAGAGCAATGCATGTCTCCTGGAAATTAGTACAGCGTATGTATATGTAACAGTCACAGCGGACATCAGTGAATTCCTAAACTCCTTGTACGTATTGAACTTTTTTTCCGTACCTAATTTATTTGTATTCTTGCGAACATTGTGGCTTAAACCGTTTTTGTTTTTTTTTACTACGCACTAGGTAAATTTTAATTGCGTCGAAAATAAAATTATGGAAAAAGAGAACACGTAATCGTGTGGGCGTAGCCATTACGAATTGGTGGTTAGCCAAACACGATGCAAAAATTATGTAAACAATTATAAATATGTACCTATGTACCTACAGCCAAAGTTTATGACAAATAAAAAACTAAAACATGTAACAAAAAATCATAAGTAATGCAGGTATTTATGCTTCTGAAATAAAATTACCATTCATACCCTCGTCTAAACTATTAATGGTATGTATAGGGTTGCCAACTTTTTTTGAGAAAAATAAAAATAACGTATCATATTCTTTGAATAGGTAACAAAATAAAGTATTTGGAAGAAAAAAGAAGTATTTTTCAAATTATTGTGTTTATTCCCTTGAAAACATATTTTTGGGTGCTTTTAGCAAACGCTAAGAATTACTTTTTGTTGTCTTTGAAAGTTTCAAAGCTAGTTAGTTATACAACCATAATTTGGATTAGAAATAACTAAAACTTGTTTTTTATTAAATTCATGGACAATCTCTTTCTCTCTTCTCGCCACTTCAGATTGATTACAATTAAAACTTAGTGAAAGCTGAAGTGGCAGGAACAGAGAGTAAGTAGATAAGAAATATTTATTTTACATTAATTGGTAAGCTATCAGATGTTTAAGTTTATACATATTGCTATTTGTCAACAATAATTTCCTCTGAAAATTCTTTAGCATTATTAATAGATTTTCTTTTCTGACATATAAATATCGATAAATATGTTTCGTTTACGCATCACAGACTCACAGTTAAGATTAGAAATAAAGTGTTTTCGCATACTTTATTTTTATGCAAAAGTATAAAGTATATTTATCGGAAGTAAGGTAGGATACGTTAACATAAAGCATGGTTGGCAACCCTAGGTACACAGCAGTCCACCATACTTAACATTTCCCTAGAATCATACATTTTGGTATTTTTTCAGGCTTCTCCTTATATCTTGTCCAACCTATTCAATGACAAATAATAGTCGTAGCTTTTATGTATTCTGTGGTCGTAGTAAAAATTGCCAGCCAAGTTGGTCGCAAACCGGACTGTCATGAAAGATATGAATGTACAGTCACCAAAAGAGATAAGTAACCAGGGTCGTCGGATATGGTTGAAGTTTAGTAAGATTCCGATGGATGTTTTTGAATGAAATTTAATTTGATAAATGTCCTGTTTGTTTTCTATTAATTGAATTCAATTTTATTCGGAAACATTCATCGGTTTCTTACTAAACTTCAACTATATGGACGACCTTAGTTACTTATCACTTTTGGTGACTGTACACGCAAATCTCAATTTATTTTAATAGTAACGTAACAACCCTTATCGGTTACCTGTGTTAGACATCGTTAAAGAACATGTTCATGACGAGTTCGATCTTATTTATGTATTAAAACTTCTCGCACATAATAACATACTTCTACCATCATACTTCTTCTTCATACTTCTTTTCGTCTTGTCATAATAAATTATTACTTGCACAAGTAATAAATAGTTATAATATAATAAATATATATAATAAATAGTTGCTTACAGTAGCCATTAGTACGAACTTCCTGTCGCGTATATTACGAGTACCTACGTGCAACAAACCATGTAAAGACAAACTATTTCTTAGTTTCATAGATACAGGAAAAAAGTAGGCGTAGACGACCAAAACATGCATTGAAACTATTTATTGTTCTTTGTGACTCATTGGAGGATAATGTGTATGTTTTTAATATTTCACGTTGCGTTTATTTTAGATACTTATAATGCACCATTGTTTGATCAAGACGTCACTGTACACCACATCCGATTCTTGGAGGTGCTTACATCGTTGCACTACAAAGCAATGACGGCTAAGGATGACCTCCGGCTTTGGCTGAACCTGACGTGGATTTTAGGAGCATGAAGGCCTTTGGTTTTTGGAAATAATTTAAAAAATACCATTTGCCCCTTAATGCTCCGGCTGACAGGCGCGACGCGACAACCCGACTCGACTTTTGTAGAACAATTTCCATGAAGTTATCATAGGAATTGTTCTACTAGTAGCGTCGCGCTGTCTCGTCGCGCCTGTCAGCCGGAGCATTAAGGGGCAAATGGTATTTTTTAAATTATTTCCAAAAACCCTTTATTTGGCAAGAAGTTCCACCTGTTTCATAGAACTGAATATAGGTAGGTATAATGTTTTACGGGATATGTGTGTTTAGAACTAGAATTCAGTAATTATATACAAAACATTTATTTATTCTTAAACAGCGTACTTTATAGGTTTTTGTACCATACGAACTTGTGGCTCTCGCTGCTGTGTAATTTAATTGATGTTTATTTTTTATTGTTTCTCACTTCCTCCTGCACCATATTGATAACGGAGGGAAAGTAATGCATTTGGATTGATGCCTGCCAATTAAATACCTACCTAGCAACTGACCTGCGGTTTACCTCTTACATAACTTCGGAATTTGCATTTAAAGTCCTCGGAATTTCCAAACAGAATCTGACAGGGAAAATAAGATAGCGAATTAGCGACCTATGTTGACTATAACCCAAAAAAGGAATCATTATTCCGTGTGCAAGGTGCTGATAGCTCGCCACGTAGTGTTAAGTTAGATAAGGAGTGTGTGACCTAACGTACCTGCCGCGGTCTGCGGTCAGCTGTCATGGCGCCCACCTACTTCGCCTGTGTCATACTTGTTGCTATGCACCACTCTCACTACTATGGTCTTTATTTGGTTAAAAACTACGTTAATTAGGACGGCCAACCTTATAATCCTGTGATGGTTTTAATTAAGTAGGTACCCTGTAATGTATGTAGTGTGTTTTCACCTTTACAATTAATAGGATACTAACACTGGATCATTCTCCGGAACTTCATCCGGGCTTGATGAAAACCGAACAAGGAATATTTTATATTATTAGTAAGTATGAAAAGTAGCACATATTCTTAATTTTTTCTAACTAGTAGTTGCAAGATAACTTAACATAACATCATCCCTGTTCTCCCCGAAGTATTAGGCAGTGGTACCTATGTAATAGTACCTACACCCACATTTCTCCAGTAATAGCGAGCCTATTGCCATCAATCGGGCAACTCCAGACTCTGGGCCGCTGCTGAAAAATTCATGATGGAAAAACCCAATTGACTAATTTTGGTTCATAATGTTGAAATCAGCCTATAATAACTGTCCAACTGCTGAGTTAATCCTTCTTATACCACGATAGGTCATCAAGCACTGATGGTAAAGATTCAGATTTCCTAGAAATATTTTGCAACTTAGTCAAGTTCCTCGTGTCCAATACGACATCGAAAAATCCACTTTCCGGTGGAGCCGGTAACTTTCGGGGCCACGACGACATTCCTATATCTCTCATGCATCGATAATTTGAATATTTACAAAAATATTATGCAACTGTGTCAGATCGTTTGGGTTTTTTTTAGGATCTGTGACGCATATGTTCGTAGAGTTTTAATCTGTTTTCAATGGTTTGTTGTTGTTTTGTTAGCGATATGAGTCTTGACTGATGACCACATGCGTCAGAGATTGTTTGCGGAGCAGCATGATGTAATAAATAATAGACGAGCCTCTTATTTGCGACATTTATTGACTTAAACGCAATACACGTTCGTTAAGTCCTTATTTTTTCTAGAAACACGAACTGATGAACTTTGTTTTCACGGGATCCTGTCAAAAGCATTCGTAATAGGCCTCCGTTACGTATACACCAAAACTTTACAAACTGTAACTAGCTAATACTCACTGACAGACGACCCTACCTTTTCGTTAAAAACTTCGTTAAGCCGGTTGATGGAGCCAATCCAATTTTGTGCGTCTGTATCTGGCGTGAGCGCGTGTTAAAAATGGTTACCATTTTAACGAGGCGAGGCCTGACGCAGTTTGTCAATGTCACCACACATCACCGAGGTTGTTCCTCTACTTCATTCTTTACGGATTACCGTTTTTCACCCCTGAAATCGTAAACATGCGTATCTACGTATCAAATGATGTTGTGTAAAAACTGAAATGCGTTTTCCACGAACGTTTTACAAATGTTCTAAAGAGACAGTTTTATCGCAACGAGTCATAATCGTAGGAATAAAATTGTTTACTACATAGTGACGTCATCGTCAGAGTGAGACGTAAAACGGAGTGGTAATTTTATTTCCTTTTAGCGCTCGACAAATAAAACACGTGGACTATGTAGCGTACAAGACTTGTGCAGTGCTGCTACTTGTTAGTCTGGGGAAACCCCATAAAAATGTTGCATCGTGAAAAATATTTAAAAAGACCTTGCTGTTTGATGTTCATTTTCTTTTATGAGGAAAATACTATAGCTAGGAAGGCAGATTCGGTTGGACAGCCTTAGAAGCATTATGGAACGAGGACTTAGAAAAATCTTAGTTTTTTTTTTTAAAATTTTACAATTTTTTTGCAGTATCGGGTTAACCTTGTCTATAGAAACAATTTAGCTTTTGAGAAGCATGGTCCTACGCACCGTTTTCGAGGAATAGGCGAAAAAAGCCCCCACAATCACCAGCGCCTTCCCCGCCATCCCTTTCATGGTTATTTTTTTTAAATCATTCAGAAGTAGGAGTCCCGCTTAGCGGGGCTCCGTCGACTACGCCTACGTGCGTCGTAGGGCCATGCTTCTCAGAACCTAAATGGTTTCTATGGTCAGGTTAACCCGATACTGCCATAAAATTGGTAGATTTCCGAAATCATTTTTTTTTTCTGAAAAATGTAGTCCTATAAAATATTTTCATTTTTTTTTTCTTTGCGGCTTCTTATAGTGCCTGTAAGCGTATACTGCAAGTCCTACTACTCCGCCCCTAAGAGCACCCACTGACCGCAGATTCAGCTAGCAACACCTTAAATACAAAATAGGTACTTTATACGGACTTATTTTCTACAAATGATTGCATCACTGTTTGTGTTGGACCTACTTATACGAAAGAATTAGGTAGGTACCTTTATTAATTATACAGCATAAGTAGCTAACAACATAGGTAACATCCGCGGCAGCGGGTCAGACAAAATTAATTTTCCAGTATGAGCTTACTCTGGTCTCATAGATCACAAATTACAAATCTTATCTTCCAATCACATACATTTAAAATCTTTACCTCATAGGAATGTGTACAGTCAGCGAGACCAACAAGGCGCGTCTCAAATAGGATTTATCCGTTCGGCGATCCTCCCTCTCAAACACACAGTATCAAATATCTCTGCACATCCCCTTTGTCAATTGTCTGTCGAAGACGACACGTGCACGCTATAACGAGATTTTCTCAAACTCACATTTAAAATAAATAACTCAATGGATTCGTGACAATATTTCGTCGTTTGCTACATGCCGAGTACGGTATACCAGAGAGCATTCTACTATTATCTATGTTTGCAACAAACAATGGTGTGCTACAAAAGCCTTTGTTTTATCAATGTTGTTTTCCTTTGGAACTAAGTCTAAGATAAATAAAGGAGGGTTCATCCATCCCAAGTTTCTCTGAAAGTCAAAGAAGAACGTACTATGTATCAGAATCTTGTGAATTTTATTTTGTTCTGCTGAGAGAGAGTTGCTGTTGTTGTTGTTGTCTGACTAACGACTTCCATTTTATTCATTAGTTTTTATTCTTTCGTTAATAACTTTCTTGTTTCTACTATCCGCGTTGTATTTAAGAAAGTTCTTTTGAATTTACTGCAGGTAAACCTTTTTATCTGTACTTATATAAGGGCATAGAAGAATGGTAAAGTCCAAATTACCTACTAGATATATTTAGATCTTGTAGAATCATCACTATTTGCACATCCTACTACCTTTTTAAATTACAAACGATTTGTATCTACATAATGTAATATACAATAGGAATGTAGGTACAAATCGTTAGCAATTTCAAACATTCTAATTCCTTCAGGCGTGTTATATTTCCTCAAGTTTATCCTCATCGCGTTGAAAAGTCCGGTCAAAAAAGTGATTGATATGAATAGGGAAATGCGTCTAACCGAATCGCGTTTGACCGATGTTAGTCGATTTTGTATCGAGTGAACATTCGCCGGGGGCAATCGATATACTAGGGATGATGGATAACCCTCTTTTAATAGTAATGGACTCGCTCGTCCTCCGGGGCTATCATAAGATGTATCTTGACACTAACTATTCAGGCATCGAACCCGCATTTAAATCGAGTTAGCAGCATCCCTTGTTTCAAAGTAAATACAAATGAAATGTTTGAGTAAATCTAGTTAAGAAATTCTTAGACGTAGCGGAGCGAAGCCAGACAGTTGTTGATACTTATTAGTTTAGTTTGTTTGTTTATAAATATTGATTTTGTTACTTTAGCACTATGTAATACCTAGAGTTGGTTGCATACCAAGTCAGACACCTGGTATGCCTACATGCGGCTTTTTCAATTTCATAATACCTATCAATCGATGAAGGAGAAAACATCAAGAGGAAACTCGGACGTAATTATCACATTTTTCTTCTTGTCCTGTAGGTATGAGAAGAGGTATTTGCCCCGCAGAGGGACGTCACACACTGTTTTTATTTAAATTAATTAAATTATGGAACTGTGATTTTTACACCTCATTAGTATTCCTGCATATATTTCCAGCCACGCTAATCATAATAATTTATACTTGTTTTAATATTCAGTACCTAGATTTATAAGGCTTGCTTTTCATTACATGCCAATTAGGTGTTAAGGACGCTTAGCTAAGATGTGATCTAAAGAAATGCTTTATATTTGAAAGACTATTTAAAATATTCCAACTACCCGCCGATCGCCGTCTGCGAGCGCTGCATTGCTAATTTCATCAACGTTCTGAACGTTTCTGATTAGATCATTTGGGTCAGTAATTAAGTAAGTCTTGCGACAAAAGCCGATGGTTCCTTTGATGTAACAATGATGATAATGCCATTCGTTGTGCTATTCACCGACATTGAACGGCACAAGGAGATGAACGGCCGCGGACGCTTTTTATCGACGACCTATTTCGCCAAAACATCGTTTACTGCTGTACGTACATAATAATGGGATTTTCAAAGAAATTATGTTATTATTTCAGTCAACAAGGGACAGTTGATGTCACAGATTGTTTGAATTTCGACTTTGTTTATGCAAATTGGCGGGGGAGATGGAACAACGCGAATTAAAATGTTATGTTTGCTGCGCTGATTATGTTTGGTGTCTGTTCATTACTTGAAGACAGTTTAAGATCAATAATCGGCAACTTAAGTCACTGAACCATGTTTATTTCTAAGAAAATACTCGCCATCTTTCAGAGTCATGCCAATCTGAAACCACCAGTCCTGGCCTTAGCTTTTTAAATGAAATGAAAATGAATTCTGAGCATCTTTATTTTATGAGATGATAGAGTTCCCCTAATGTGTTGGCATGTGTAGCTCGTGTATCTACCTTCTGGCAGATGTGGGTTAGTTGTTTTGATGCCAAAACATTACTAATTAGTGCCAGCTTGTTAATAACTAAATATAAGGTTTATTAAATACTTAGCAAAGCCTTAGCAACACTGATGAACTTATTTCAAAAACTAATTAATAGCTACATTAATATTGAGAGATGTTAAGGAATCTTATTAGAGCTAGCAAAAACTCGATTTCGGCATCATAAATATGAAATTCTCAGCAAGTACTAGCACTTATGACTACAAGTAAGTAGTTGTAGTTACTGTTGTTTAGTGCCGAGGCCAGACACGTTGTTCACATGGAAGTTGAACACCTGTTTTACCCCCTAAAGGGGTGTTTTTGTAAATTATTTCTAAGCGAATTCTTACTTAGACGAAGTCTGTTATGTTTTTTGCAGGTAATTGTGAGCATTTGGCGATGAACGAGTGTGTTGTAGTTGTAGATAATAAACGGTTTCGTTTTAGTTCTGGCAGTGGGCACAGTGTCCCACAGGCCCACAGCCAAGTGCCCGGAAGGTCGGTCATACAGGCTAATAGGAAGACACGTGGGTATCCCAATATGAGCCAAATGGACCCCACAAAGTTTGGATGACTATTGATGATGAATAATTTGATATTTTCTGTGAACATTTGTAGACAAATTTTTCCTCTCATTCTAACTTAAGAGCTCAGTGTCGATTGCTTGGTAAAAACCTGCTCGTTACTCGTATTAATATCTGCTTTATTTGTACACACTCCATACTTTACTATACACGTGGGAAAATGTGCTAATAACTCATACCTAGCCGGTTATTTATATAAACAACCCAATGTTTGCGACTAACAAGGAAAATTGATCAAAGGAGTCATGATTTTGCACTGAATTTATACGAAATATTAATATTGCAATCTGGTAGTTTAGTTTCGATTAAACTTAACGACACTTAGAGACTTATTTAAGCATATATTTAAGCATATTTCTACATTTTCCATACGAAGCTTTATGATTATTTTCTTTCTAAATAACTATACGCAAATAACAAGGCAGTAGGTAGGTAGCCAATGTAGGCATGCAAGTGTGATACTGCATAAACTGCGTAATTTGGGTATTTCCATTATCCGCCGGTTTTTTTCATTGTTTTAAAAGGATTATCTGACAACATGTGATTCATTGGGTATTTCACGTTTTCTCACTGAGAACGAAGTTTCACAATATATCTGTGTAGATAGTTATGATTTATTTGTAGGTAGCCGTATTGTGAAGTATTTGATTTTTCAAACTATTTTTGTACGTCCATAACGATGTGTGGCCCGGGGTTATCTATTTTTATTCATATCGGCCCCGTAGCGCTCTGTGAGCTGACAGTGGACGGGACGAAACATATTGCTCGCTATTTTATTGCAGGCTTTTCATGTTTTTGTTCGAATAAATATTATAGGAAACATTTTACTCAAAAAGGTGTATTTATTTTCAGTGCACAAATATCTTTACAAAATTATTTTGAAAATGAGATGGTTTTAGTTAACTTTTCACATGGTAGTGACCGATGTGCAATATGGATGTTAAATAATTGGAGCTCGAGGCAGTCATATTAATCCTGTTAGCAATGTATATTATTCATATCTTATTTTCATTCCTTTTCGATCCATCATTCCCTAAAATAAAGTCGACACTGCACCCCATTATGTACGGTAAACTTTGTCCATCCCTTTTGTACCCAAAACACGTTGTAGATCATTACGTTGTGACGTCACAGGATGGAGTCGCACGTAGGTGGTGGGACTCGGTTCGGGGTACAAGGGGAAGGGTATAAGGGGAGGGGGACATTTTTTCCACGAGATGTCATGTCCAGCTGCACAGGAGCGGACTTGGGACTCGTCAAGTTCAGTTTTTTTTTTTACATTTTTTTGTGAAGAGATCTGTAACATTAACCAAATTGTCAATTGGCCTGAATTCTGATGCTCGAGGAAAAAGTAGTTCGCTTAATATCAGTGGTTACCTACTGGCGATGGCGGTTAGGTTTTTCAGGAATTTAACTACCGAAAAACCGGCCTTTCCCAGAAGAGTTCACGCGGGTTTTTCATAGTGTTTCTCAAACTCACGATTGTTTGAAGTTGGTAATTAGGTATCTTTTGAAATTGCAGAAGCTTTTTATTTAGAAAAAGGGTTAATCAAATTGCAGGACCTACTTACCAAAATTAGTTCGACGATCATTACATTAGGCAACTTTTCTTTACATTACAGTGTAATATTACTTACTTTGAATCCAGATAATTTTTCACTCACTGTATGCCCCTTTCTCGGAATTTTCCTAAAAACTGGGATATATTGTTAAACCATAACCATAATTATTAGAATAAGACTCTACTCCTTCTCCTAATTGTACGTAGGTGGTCCGGCGCACATTTTGCAGTCGGCTCCACTACCTTGCTGACTGGATAATATTTTTACCAAAGTTTATTTTAAATTACTTTTACGCTAGTATTATATGCGGTATACTGAAAGTTTTGCGTAACTCCTATATAAAACAATTTACATGTAACGTAATATATTTACTGCTCGTCAAAGTATTCTCCATTACATTTTAAACACTTTTATTCGTTCAAACCATTTTTGAAAACTTGAGGACCTTTGGGCTGAGGGAATGTTTTTCACGTGCTGGTTGCATGCTATCTCGGCCTCTTCTGGCCCGTAAATGTCAAACCTCTCATAAAATCTTAGATTTTTGGACAATAAAGAAATAGCATGGTGCTATCTCTGGACTATGTGCGGGATGGGTCACGAGCTGTAGCTTTTCGGAAGCTAAAAATTACTTTGTTTCGTTAGCGGTGTGCGCCGAAGCGTCATGTTATGTCATGGTGCTATAGGATGCGACTTCTTGGTCGTTTTTCCCTAACTTTTTAAAGACTGGGCAAACAAATGCTGGTATACCACTCAGCATTAACTGTCTTTTTATCTTCAAGTGGGATCGTACAGACATGACCCGTCTGGGAAAAAAAACACAATCATATTTTTTGCCTACGCTTCTCGCCTGCCTCAATTTTGTTGGCTTGCTGTCGCCTTCGAACACTCATACAGAAGACTGTTGCTTTCTTTCCGGCATGAAATAATATATCCATGTTTCATCTCCTGTCACAGCGTCGTGTACAGTATTTGAATGTCCGTGATAGTACTTTAACAACATTTTTTTACACCAATCAACTCGAGTCCGTTTTTGTTCTGGGGTGAGTTCATGAGGAATCCAGTGGCAGCAAACTTTTCTGACTTTTAAATGTTGATGTATGGTTTTTCGAATTTTGCTCATACCAATCCCCAAATGTCCTCGAACAGGGTGAGGAGCCAGACCAAGAGAGATACTGAAACTCGCAGGGCAGTTTCTTGAGTGGAGATTCGCAAGAGCAAACGTGATCGGAGGAAGGAAGTATTCCAGTAAATGCTGGTAGGGATCATGACCATCTTCCGGGCTCTGGGATTGTCTTGATAGCCGTGGAATAGGTCTCCACTCCTCAAGCACCTCAGGATATGTAGCCCCCATGTCACTACGTCACTAAGTGCTAGCGACAGTTACCGGGGGCCTCTGATTGAGTGTGCAAGTCAACCCCTTTTTTTTTTTTTTTTTTTTTTTTTTTTTTTTTTTTTTTTTTTTTTTTTTTTTTTTTTTTTTTTTTGGTTGGGAAATCATCAAATGACGTCTCCCGCTCTGGGCGGAGCGGAAGGGCGTGTCAGACTGTTACTGACTAAAACCCACCCGTGTTCCTTCAGTTGCCTGTGCGCCAGGGCCACGGTAACTCTTTCGAACAATCCGCAGCCCCGGCAGGCATCGGTCCTATCGGACCCCGTCAATTTTGCTGACATCTCTTTGAGGCGCGCGTGGAACACGACGCGCCGTCGACCCGGGCCTGGTCCTTACCGGACGGCGAGCTGCCCATTGCTCGCCGTCCGCAAGCCCGCGCCTACGGTGGCCGGGAGTCGGCGATCGACTCCCGACGCCCAGGGTGTCTCCTCCTGCGGCGACTAGGGGCGCGAGGGCGCAGTGATTGCCTCTCCCTCTCGCGCTCCGCCTCCTCCTTCGCGAGCATTACTGCTTCGCAGAAGGAGGTGACGGCTTCCCATTCCCTCTCGCTCCGTACCATGGCCTGAACCAGGGCCGGACGCGAGAGGTCGCCGCCGCGAATCGCCGCCACCGATCGCCGCCACGAGGACACGGCGGTGCTCCGCCCAAGCCGGGCAGACCTCCACCGTATGCTCCACCGTGTCCTCCGGTCGATCCACACAATGATAACACCCGGGCGTTTCCTCCCGCCTTATTCGAAACAGGAACCTCCCGAAGCATCCATGTCTGGTGAGGACCTGCGTCAGGCGGAAGGTGAGGACGCCGTGGCGCCTCTCAAGCCACTCCTCAAAGAGGGGTCTTACCGCCGCAATTGTGGCGTGCCCGTGCAAGTCACCCCCTGCCATTGTTGTGTGTATAATACAACATTGATCAGACAGAGGCCATAGTCCTTCCATAGTTCTAGGTAACTAGTCCACTTTAGCCATCCAAATACTTATTCCAATATATTTATTTCCATATGCTGCAATAGTCCTACACCAACCGAGGGTTGTCTTTGGGTGTACTTGCATAGTGCGTATAGGGATAATCAGCGGTTGGTATCTCATTTAATTAAAAGCGTTTAACGAGCCTCTGCGAGTTGGTTTCGGCCCCTCGTACGCCTTCCAAAAGTCCGGATCCCGAGGGCCTCGAGATATGTCAAAGGTAAAAATAATAAACTTTATTCATCAAAAAGTAACAATACGATATGACATATTCGGTGAGCCACAAACTAAGCGTCGCTTACAGTATCTTGTGGCTCTGGCGTGCGAATTTTACAAAGTTATCAAGGTTACATTACAGTTTGAGGATGTACGATATTTTTTAAACTAATAAACGGAAACGTTTTCAACGTTTTTTTTATAAACTCATATAAGAGTACTATTAATATAAAATATTCGTGCGATTCTGAACACAAAATAAAATAGTTAACGTTGGGCTTATGCTGTGGTGTGTGTGTTTGTGTTAGGGTGGGCATGTGTGAGGGTGTGTGTGTGTGTTCGCGAGGGTGAGGGTGTGTGTGTGTGTTCGCGAGGGTGAGGGTGTGTGTGTGTGTGTGAGTGTATATTCTGTATAGGTGCTATATCTAGGCTTCGGTGTCGTCATATGATAATTTTAAAAGAGCTTAAGTTAGGATTTTGCTTACAGGTCGTGGTTTAACAGTCCCTTAGGTCACAGATTTTGCTAACTTTATTGTAAGTGTTAGGATGGGAAAAATGGGTTCAGTGTCTAGCTAGTTTAGCATTTGGTACACTATCTGAAGACACGCTTGTTTATTATGTCGCTATACTCAGACCGTTTTTTAAGTTTTGCGTGAAATTGAAGAGTTGCTTAGAGTATGAATATTGTCGTACCCTAAGGACTTGAAACTCATGGTACACATTACACAAGGTCTGTAGAGAATCTGAAAGGCTTTTTTAGCGCGACCATAATCAGTGCCCGTTGCGCTCTTCCTAGCGTTATAAATGTGCTTTTACCAGCGCGTCCCCAAATGCAGAAACAGTACCGTATGATTGACGGGCAAAGTGCGAAGTAGACCATTCGCAAAATATCAATAGGGGTACAGCCGCGGAGTTTTTCAAGACGTCTATTAGTTTTCGCACTCTGGAGGACAGGGCATAAATGTGGGCTTTGAACGTTAAGTTGTTGTCTATAGTTATTACGAGATATTTAATCGTGTCAGTACATTCAAGAATATGCATGCGCAGGTGGCAGGTGTGAAGCAATATTGTGTTCCTGTGGACAGGTGTGTATTTTAAAGGACATAGTTTGAGAGGCACTGGAGGTGCTTGTTTTGGAGAAAGCAATTTTTACTAACGTTTAGTGTCAGTAGTGTTATTACGAAACACATCATTTTAGTTAGAGTTCTGACATTAATCATAATTATAACGTAAAGACTTTCACACTATGTATTGTGTGTGATATTATTCTCGATTCCCTAAGGCCAGTAGACGCCGCTAAGGCAAACAAACTTCCTCGAGTGTAGTTAGATTTATCGTATCGGTTACCACTTAGGCCTGGAACACGCGAGAAGTTAATCTTAATGTATGTCTATTCCTCTTAACATCTGCTAAATTGTAGGCTCTTCTTACGACTAAAAAGGTTCTAGAAAAACGAAATATTGCTCGGAACAATTATTTTTTTCGACATAGCAAAAATAAGTATTGTGGCCGGTAGGTAAGTAACACCATCGCCATTTCTGTTGAATAAAACTGCTGAACGGGGTAACCGAATATGAACTGAATTTCGGAACATCTGTATCCCCGTGTTTTAAAAATATGAGGGAAGACGTTTGTAAGTAGGTATTCCTGTGTTTCTTAAAAATATGAGGAAAGACGTTTGTAGGCAGGTATTTAGTTGACCCCAAGCTAAGATTTATAAAAAAAACCGTGTAGATGATTTCCAACTTACAGCTGACAGATACCTATAGCTATATAGCATATCTTTACCTCAAACAGTTCGCACATTTCCTACATTGGCCTTTTCCACCGATACTGCAATCGTTTGGCAGCTCTGAGTCCGGCCCTGGGTTCAAAGCGGCCGCTCAATCGTCCGTTATGATCTTACTCCAGGCCTGCATCATATTTTATCTGGTTATTTTCTCTTCAGCACACGCCGATACACTCTGCCCATGGTTTATGGGCTCTCTATTAGTAAGTTCGAACTGTTATTTGTTGCTTTGGAACTTTTCTCAAATGTGTGTAGCCGCAGCTGCATGGGGTTGACATTTTTTTATGGTTTTATGTTATAGGCTGAACACATGAGAAACTCACAAATGCAAAAGATTGTTTGTTACCAGACGATGGCCGCGTCCGCGTAAAAGCGACCGTCGCGCGTGTACGCGGCCCACGCGATCGTTTGTACGAATGTTGACGTACAAACGCGATTTGATTGATCGTGCTACTATATAATATTCATATAATAGAGCGCGATAATCGCGTTCGCGTTCTCGCGCGAAGATCACTTTTGGTTACGACGCGGGGGATTTTGTACGTCGTAGCGCAGAACAGACACAAAATCAAACAGATACCTGCACACAGACATTGCAGGGAGCAGTCTAATAAACAAAAACTCTAATAAAGTCGTCTGTAAGCAGAACATAAGATAAATAAATAAATAGTTGTAAGAAATCGTGTAAAATGTACAAAATGAAGGATTTTCTTGATAGAATTAGACGGTTTAAATTCATGTCACGTCTGTAGTTTATTCTGAAGGTAATAGCGAGGTATCCTAGACATCGCGGTTCGAGCTAACTTACGTACAACTTTGTACAACAAAATAAATTACTTTAAAGAAACAACCCTTAAAATTCTGGCCTCAGTTTATTTTACTAGTACTGAATTTGAAAAAAAAATAGATCTTGATTTTTTGTCACCCTCGTTGCTATGTTTATAACAATTTTATACCCATAGAACCTCATGGTCAATAGTTATGTATAGATGCCTTCCCCATGGTACCCATGGGTGTTGATGTGTACAAAATTGTGTGCTTTGATAATGACTTTGATTATAGAGCCTGTGATGGAGACAGCATAGTGATTATACATAGACTGATTACATTCATGAGCTGTATTCAAATCTGTTCATACAAAATAATTCAGATAGCAGAATAATTCAGATATCCAACTAAACTGAACTGAAAATACCGTAGTTTGAAATCAATTTAGTGAAATGTAGGAAAATAAGAAAATAGACCCGGATTAAAGTTTATTTACGTGGATATTTCAAGCTAAACCTATTAAAAATTCGTTACATTTTAAGCCAAAGCTTTTATTGTAATTGCGGCATACAGACGGCGTTCTGTCTCCAAAATAATATTTTTAGAGCGCATTCTCTCAAAGTGATTTTATTCACAGTTTTATATCTGACCTTATTCTATTTTAAAACTTTCAATGCATCATTGCAGTGCTTAAATTATAATAACATAACCTCACGCCTGTATACCCCGAAGGGTTAGGCAGAGGTACACCTATATCGTAGTACACCCACATTTCGCCAGTTATGTTTAATTCCCATGTAATAGGGAGCGAGTCTTTTGCCATCAACCGGGCACAAATCTAGACATTTGGCTGCTACTGAGAAATTACAGATGGAAAAATCCAATAACACTTTGCCTGACCCGGGAATCGAACCCAGCACCCTAATTACGTAACACACTATGATAACAATCTGAATCATTTTGAAGGATATTGATAATCCATTGCTTCATATGTTCGAAAAATTTGTCAAGTAGGTCTGCCTCTTAGCATGTTTAACGCTAAGTTTCAGGAATCATTTTCCTTCCAGGATGTGCCTACTACAGTGGGTAGGTATTTATTTTTCCATATTGTTGTAGGTACAACACCTATATCTTGTTTTACATTTCTTGGAATCACTGGATTTTTATCTTTATTAAACTCTACCTAAATATTCATTTTCCTTGGGCAATTCTTGATAATCTATATACGTATTTGGAATATTGTGTTTACATACTAAAATAACGTTGTACATAAACTTTATTTTGCTGAGTAAAACAGTAAGGTAAGGCAATAAAAATATCGTTCAAATTACCTTTCGTGAAAAAATACAACGTTCAAATATTTCGTGAGTGCGCTTTGGCAAACGGTACAACACAGGGAAATGATTTCCCTCCAACATGATGTTTGTATTACCGAATGGAAAAACATGTTTCGATTGAGCACAAACTATGACGTGGCCCATTCGAGCGAGGCTTCATTCCGCATTGAACACACAATCAGATGCTGGTTATAAAAACTTTGGAATGGGTTTGACAACACAGCGCTTCATTGGCTGATTTGTTTTTAGTAAAAGCATGTTCGACTGTTAAAAATGGAGGCTAGATAGATTTGTTGATTGCATCCAGACGCACAATTATTGTTAATTAAAATTTTCCCACTATTTGTTTACTTCTACAAAACATACGCCACCGTCTCGTCAGAATGTTTACTTGTACAAAACATACGCCACCGTCTCGTCAGAATGTTTACTTGTACAAAACATACGCCACCGTCTCGTCAGAATGTTTACTTGTACAAAACATACGCCACCGTCTCGTCAGAATGTTTACTTGTACAAAACATACGCCACCGTCTCGTCAGAATGTTTACTTGTACAAAACATACGCCACCGTCTCGTCAGAATGTTTACTTGTACAAAACATACGCCACCGTCTCGTCAGAATGTTGACTTGTACAAAACATACGCCACCGTCTCGTCAGAATGTTTACTTGTACAAAACATACGCCACCGTCTCGTCAGAATGTTTACTTGTACAAAACATACGCCACCGTCTCGTCAGAATGTTTACTTGTACAAAACATACGCCACCGTCTCGTCAGAATGTTTACTCGAATAGTTACAATACTATACTAAGTACAAAACTAAGCTTAGCAATTAATTGTGGCCATGTTCTATTTATCTCTGACGCAAAACTGCACCTAATTAAATTTTTCCCACCCTAACTAAACTCCATTTAATTTTGCAAATTCTGGTACAAAATTGGAATAGCTAACAGACAAAGAAAGTTAGTAAAAGTACCTACTTTTACTAACTTTCTTTGTCAAATTACTACCTCCTACTTGTAACATACTTACCTAAGTATGTTACAAGTAGGAGGTAACGTCTCGTAGTTAAGTCTTTAAAGTTTAACATGAAAAAAGTTTGATTAGTCCGATTGGCCCGAGGCCTGGCCTTGGTGTGGTCCATTTAACTGAGTGGCCGCATTTATTGGCGGCTCACGTCTCTAGCATGGGGACAAGGGATGGGTGCACTGCGGGAAACTGTATGCTGTGGTCCAGGTAGATATTATGCTACTGTACATGAGTCTTAATTGCTTATGCATTCAATGTTTCAAAATGTGCAGCTTAGGCAAGAAACATGATTGGTTGAAATGGCAATTGGGGAACTCTCTACTGACACTTTACTAATGGGCAAATTGGATCCAGTCACTTTATGACGGGATACCTAATTATATTAAATCAAATGACAAATATGATGATCATGGACTAACGATACGGGATGATAATGAGATAACCTAGATATAGGTGCAAGTGAGTCAGAAACTCCCAAGCACCGCTATCGCTTATTCCTTGCAAGCCAGCTGACCGCTAACTCGCAGGCGGCATACAAATTCATCAGCGAGCTATGTTTGTTACCAACTTTGTTCTCCTGATAGCTATAAATTGTAACAGCGACTCTTTGCTCCGAGCAATCCGAGCTATCGATTGATTGCCCGGCTATTTGACGGACGTCGGAGCAAGAAATGAGGCTGTAAAGCAGAGGTCAGGCGTGTCGTGGCCACTCGACGCCCCGGATATGTATTAAACATTTTGTTGTGGCTTTTTATGATTGGCATCGGGAAATAGTTCCCTTCTCCAAGAATTCTTATTTTGCAAGCTTTTCTGATAATGAAACGGTCGAATTTTAGGTATACTGACATTGTAGTTCGGATAATAGTCTTAAAATAAATGTAAAGTCTTTTTAATTTCAATCTTACTTTGTAAATTGCTGCGCTCAAGAACAGGGTTCATGTAAGGTGCTTGACCCCTTGAATGTAACATCTACTTACTACATGAGTTTGAGGTTTAGTTTAACTAAATAAACTTTTATGTTATAGCTGTTGTGGAAAAGGAATGAAAATTATACCTACTCATTTAAGGACACGGTTTCTTTGTGCTAAAAAATAAAACCCAGAAATGAAACGTCAAATCAAATCATTCACCAAATTGGAGTGAATGGCTTCTTTTCGGCGTCCAATATTAAATTGATGGCTTGGCAGCCGAGCACAGCCAAATTGAAAGCCCCTCAATATTTCCCTATTGAATACCCTGGATTGAGTAGCTATCATCCGAAACTATTCATCTATGTCAGTTGAACTGGATTTTGCATTGTTGAGGCTTCAGTCTAACATTTCTCTGATAATTATGTTATCGGGGGCTCTTATTACCAGAGATCAGATTTTCGGATGCATATTTACCGAAAGTTAATTTTTAGCTATGAAAGTATAGAATCGGCTCCTTAAAATATATTTTTTGTAAAAAAACCCGAGGTGCCAGGAACACCGGGAAAGCATTACTAGTCGGGTGTATAGTATGGAAGCGACTTCTAATAACATATTTATAAAAAAAAATACCCCGGTATTTTTGGATTGCATAACTATTCAAATGCATATTTATTCAAAATGAATGTTTAACCCCCGATGCAAATATATGTGTATGTAGGGTGTAAGAGGAGGGGTGATGTGTGTTAGTTAAGTTAAGATTTTTTCGATACAAAAGCGCATTCCATATTAGCCAACATCACAACTTTAGGTGAATAGGCATCCGAATATCCGATCTCTGCTTATGACCTATAACTGAAGTACCAGCAGTGCAGTTGTAAATCAATAGTAGAGACTAGATTTCGTCATTCATTCTCTTGCCTTGTTGTTGGCATAACCAACTTATTTGAGGTCGGCGTAACATTTCTTCTTCTTCAATACTTTTCTATTAGTCGTTATCAATCGTCAATAGTGGAGACTTTCACGTGTCTCTCTCGTGGAGATTTTTATTCCATTGTAATAAAATTGGAATCTGACGAGCTCTGTGTTTGCCAAAAAGATTGGCATTTTCGTCAAATATAATAAAAGTTGAAAAAATAAAGGAACGTCTCTTGCCCGTTCTTCTCCATAGGTACCTACAACGCTTTGGAATGGGCAACTAGCTTCATTTTTCTGACTGACCGACCCCGTGATAATTCAAAAGTGCCTGTACTGTAATTGGTTTATTTGAAATAAATGCTTTGAGTTTGAGTTTGCGCAGCAGCAGGAAAAGAGGTCATCATTCATCATTTCAGCTGAAAAAGTCTACTGCTATGGCATAACCTATCAACCTATGGATATGTCCCAAAGAGATAACCACTGGAAAAGATAACTTTTACCAAGAAATACAGAAACTGCGCATACGTATGTCATGAAAACCAAGATGGGTATTACTTATGCCACACAACAGTTTGCAGGGGTAGATAATACGGTAATACATAACCTCTTAACAACACTAAACATTTACGGGTGACCGTGTAATGTCTGGATCTGGTGCCAATAGTACTATCCAATATGGCAGCCATTCTGCAAGACCTGCTAATGTCCGGACACAGGGCACTGCCACGCGCTGCCAGAAAACATAAACAAGAATTTATTCTGTATCCAGTCTTAGGATGGCGGAAACATACGGGGTACTAATATGAGCGGTTCCATTAAATATGGTGTGCTCTAGACTCTAGGCTAATGATTCTAGTCGTTTGACCAAGATCTTCAGGCTCACAATCATAGCAATGGTAAGTTACCGTGGGTGTAAAATTGACAATAAAAAGGCTGCTCGAGTGGCCAGCTACACTTTACGTATGAAAAAAAAAATATGAAACGCGTTTATTTGTGGTGAAATGCTGTTTTACAAAAAAAAAAAAAACTTCTAGCTGTTGATGTTGCTGGTGGAGCACGCAATGAAAATGTGCATCATAATACTAAACTGAAGGATGGCTTTTTAATACTCTCCTCAAAAGTAATAAAAATATCACTAAAAAGATTCTAACTAAGTAGATAGATGAATTTAATTTCGTAAGTTTAAATACGTATCAAAACTGGTTTGCCTCGTAGGCGGCCAGACCATTAGCATCATGTAGTGAGCCAAATTGAATTACAAAAGTGAATTTTGTTAGTTGTAACTGAGTTTAATTAAGTTAAAAATACAGTTAAACTTGGAGGGTCTTGCTCAAGAGTAACTCAAATTAAACCCCGGGTTAAATGTTCAATTTGTGGTTACCGGCCAAATTAGTTTTAGTCTGTGTTTTCGTACTTATATCTGAAAAGACAAAGACATACAAGTTGTACGAAACAGTACTTTTAAAATGAGATTAGACTTGATTCAACTTTTAGCTCAAGTAAGTTCTTAGAAACAGTCGCAGTCAGAATTAAAACTAAACATCTAATTGATATTGTATTTTCCATTGAATTTTAGAGAGCCAAGAGCTTTCTGTCTGAACGCTATATAGCAGTTTAAGTACCTACAGCAGACCCTTCATGTTGGGGAAATGAAGTGGAAAAAACACTAGATACATAGCCTTCTGATCAAATGGTCCTAAAAAACTTTGGTTGTACACAGGTGTATCTGTTCCGCAACTTTACACAACACTGGACTTTGGCATCTTATTTTGTTAAAGACTCTACCTCTTCTATGCTATAAAAAAAGTAGCGTCTACTTCACAAACCGTTAGTCCCGTACGTTTTATTTGAGAATCTGTGCAAAGATATTCCGCAGCGAGCCATGGCGTTGAATACGCTGGTCGGGATCGGAATGTATGCACATAGTAAGTGATCCGCCGGACGTCACATCCCCGACCTATTGCGATACTGTGTCTTGTGGAAGTGGAATTGTGTGGCAGTTTATTTTGGATCACGGGAATTATCTGAAATAAATTGGAATATGGACGGGAGCATTATGTTAAGCTGTACATAATTTAGGGTATTTACGAGGTTCTGCCACAGACTTAACTAATCTTTTCTGGTTTTTGGTTGAATGTGTTAATACAATATGGCAAGTAGGTAGTAGTAACAAGGCTTAGAATTCTCAATGCTTTCAAGGTCTATTGGATCCCGACTTTGTGTTGTATGCTCCTGTCAAGAGTTATTGTTTGTGTTCATCAAATAGTAGGTAGTATTTCGTGATAAGTGTTCAATGCCCGTTTGATATATTTAGCTGCTAAACGACTACAGTACTTACCTGCTTATAAATATTTATTCCATAGGTATTTCTGATCCCCTATAACTTGTAATCTTGGATTAGGTATTAAAATTAATTGGAGGTACCTGAGTAGGTAAGTCCTAATATTTATTAATATTATGTTCTTTCTTCTCAGGGGTAGTCAGATAGGAAATGTCGACTCCATCTAGCTTATTTTTTTAATATGACATGTAAAATTAATTTCGATATACAGAATAAACAATTTCATTTCATTTTAAGTGGGTTCAAACAAATAATTTATTATCATTTATTTGGCTCTATTATTAAATAGTCATCAGCGTATTATTACAGGGAAATGAAATACTGCTATGAAATTTATAATGATTTTGTCCGTATAGCTTTTTTTAGGGGTTTTGTTGTTACTATATAAATCTTATACTTCCCCCACTTTTATCGAACTACTATTACACTGATCTCAAGTTAATCCATCTACCAAACGGATTGTATCACTGACAAACACAATGTATGATGCTGATAATAGTCTTCTGTCTACTATTCTCATACATATAACTCTACTGCTGCCTCTTATGACAACACAAGCCGCCATTTTGAAGTACCTACTTACTATTCTTTAGCTAGGTTTCAAGTCAAAAACTACGGCAAATGTTAAAGTTGCATCTAATTACATTTTAATGAGATTGTAGCGTGGTTTCAACCAAGAGAATATGAAAGTAGAACAAAAGATCCCTGGCTATTGTATAAATTTATGTCGGTAACATTTTTAATTTAAAATCAGGTTTTCGTCTGGCGTTGGTTTTGTTTGATAGTAGAAACAATCGATGACTAAATGTTAAAATCTAGTAGGTAAGAAGTAGCTAAGTAACCCAATATTATGATGTCAAAAGGATCTCCAGCTGCAATGTCCTCCTGTCTCCTAATATATCAATAGCACACCTATTATATCAATGGACTGCGATTATCCATTTATTTCCTAATCGTGGATGTTACCAATGTCCCCTCCGATTGTTCATAGAGGTAGGTTACACTCATTGCTGGGAAAACGGCATACATATTCCTGTTATTTAGTAAAATACATAATTTTTCTTTAAAAAACCCTAAACGGAATACGCAATTTACCATCTGCAATACTCACCAGCCGAAAAAGCGTAAGTGCCGTCCGTAAACCATGTTAGGCCGCTGCCGAAGTTTGCTAAATAAAAACTCATTACTGGAAGCTACTCCTCCGAGGGTTGAACGCGTAAATTACTCCCCCTGAGCTACTTGCGAGGGTAGTTATAATGAATTCTAATTTATGGCGGCCATGATGACGAGCTCTTTAGAGAGGTGACGCCGACATTTTATGGAGATGTATCGGATTTCGGAAGGTATTTTGTTTGTGTGTAATGATTGAGGGATGAGATGAAAGTAATACATTAGGGTTCATTATGATTTGTGGAAATAGAAGGCCCTGTTTACTTCTTTAAAAGAGATAAAAGAAAGTCGAGAGGTGTCGTCGGACATCCGGTTGGAATGAAGTTTTTTCGCTTTATATTCTGTACTGGCTTCTGCCCCCGACTTCCTTCGCATGGAAGTAAAACTTTCCTTTATAGTTTTGGTCTTAGCAGCCAAAAGTTGAAGAGAGTCAGGACTGGTGAGCGGGAGCAAGCGACGTACAGTTGTCCGTGTGAGAAGCAGCTCGTCCTGAGGTCGACGCTCACAGCCTGCAGTAGTAATTTCTCATTGCTTGCGAAGCTTTTTGTTTTTAGTGAATTAATGAACGCCTGCGTTCCTGTATAAACTACCTAATGGCACAACACTGATACTCTGATGGATGAATTCCTACAGATTATTCCTAACGAACAGCTATCATAGGTTCGCAAGGCAGTCGTCGAACCGCTAAGCTTTTTTCTTTGTTGAAAGTTGACTAAAATAGCCGTTCTTATATTATGTCATGGTTGACTGCATATCTCCTTAACGGTATAGCGGGATAATAATCATTTAATATTTTAAATCTGTAACTTACCCGCTATACCTTTAAGAAGCTATGCAGTCAACCATGACATAATATAAGAACGGCTGTTTTAGTCAACTTTCAACAAAGCAAATAGCGTGCGTCGCTCGCTCCCGCGTCACCAGACCTGAATCCTGACTCTCTTTATATTTTGGCTACTGAGAACAAATACAAATACACTACATGAAAATTTAATAAAAATGTGGCTGATATTTTAGTAAATTGTGGTGTCTTAAGACTTCCACGCGAATGAAGTGGCGGGCAGAAGCTAGTAGTAGTATAAAATATTTAATAACAGGCACAATGAAATAAATTTACAACGTTTGAGACTAACTTACGAATAAACAATAATTAAGGGATGGTAATAAAATACTAATACAATAAAATAAAAAATAAAACTAGAAGGTTTTTTTTCCTGCGTGTTTCCAAGAAGACTCAAATAAATAATTCGTTCCTTTAAGAAGCATGATAATCAAAAATATACGAATCAAAAAACAATTTTTTTTTCGTCTAAAGAAAAAACCCAAGAAAATATTTCCTATTCTTACATAATAGTCCCCACGCAGACGCTTGTCCTTGGCAAAAGTTCAAGGGCGCCACTCTTAAAAAGGGAAGTCGTTTGACACACAAAGAGCCTACACGAGAACACACGATCGCAGGTGCCAGCGAATCCAGGGTATTTAATAAGCAAAAAACAAAGGTATACGACATGTCTTGTGTTGTTGTACATATGTACATATACACACGATTTACCCACAGCTACGCGCTACAATAGAATTAAATGTACATAAGGTAGGACGATGTTTCTCAAAGTTTTTTTTTTGCTTTGATGTCCGTGATAGGTTATGGATGGCGAATAAATCCAAAACATATAATACTATGCAAAAATAATTAATTCATAACGTAACTTGTAGCAGGTATTTTCAAACGTACCTCGTTGTCATGTATGCTTATGCTGAAAATCCTTTAGAAGAATAATAAATATGGCATGCGCAACGATGTGAAATACTATTTTCCTAGAAATACTATAACAGTTAATAATAAATAATAATAATAATAATAATAAATATATGGCAACACCGTGTCAACAAAACGTCTGGTTCTTCAATTCTTATAAATATCAATAGTGAAAATAAATTTGACCCATTCTTGCAATAATTTTCCATTTTAAACCGAATATAAAACCCGAAAATCAATTTCTAACCAAAAAAGTATATAATATTCACCATAATGTAATAGATTTGATAAAAAACTGCCGAATTGGAGGTGACATGACAGTTGTCACCTCCGATAAAACAATCAAAATAACAAAATAGAAAAATGAAGACGATGATATGTTGACAAGATCGGCCGCACTACGAGCACGCCCACCACCTCCGGACTCTTCGCTCAGCTCCGCCTCGCCGCCGCCGGTACCCAGCCTCACTGTGAGCGCTGTGACGACACCGGCTGCGGTAGTTGCGTCGAGCTCGAGCGACGAGTATTTCTCCCCGCCCACGACGCCACCACCTGTTCGTCGACGTGGAGGACACCGGCCACCGGACGGCTTAGGACCTCGAGGCCCACTGGCCTCTGACAGGGTCCCAGCTCCCGGCGGAAGTGTGCAGCGCATGAGATGGACACGATCCATCAATGAAAACGTCATGCGCTCATACTATGGGGCTACAGAGGGGGGAAACAATCTGACCGCGTACCGTGTCCGGATGCTCTCTCTTTTTCAGGTGCTTGAGCCAGCTATCAACGTTTCGGCACAACGACTGTCGGATCAGGTGCGGGTCATCCAACGTAATCATATGTTGAATGACACTGTACTTGATCGCCTGCGAAATGAAATGCAGAGTAGTCATGTCATCGCCCCCTCGTCTCAGACTGTTGTAATACTACCACAGTCTAACACGAGTCAAGTAGACGAGGAGAGTGATGACAGGGCTACAAACGTAAGTACCCAGTGCAATGAGGAATTGAGGAGTGCTTTGGAGGATGCGATTCGAGAATATCGGTTCATATCGCCCGAACTTAGACCACGCTTACCTCGTTTGCCCATGCATAATAAAAATAGGGCGCTGGTGGCGGTCCTGGATGCGCAGTTATCAAATTATTTTGATGACTGCGTAGACCTCACCGATGCTCATTCGATTCTGTACTGCGCGGCTGTAGCGGCATGTCGTGTAGATCACGTCAAATTTGCTACTGATTCTAGAGCTACACGACCGAAACCAGCCGTACCAGCTTGGCAGTGCAGAATTGAACGCCGTATTGGTGGGGCCAGAGCGCTCATCGGCAAATTAATCTGCTTCAGGGAGGGCAATACTCGCCCTAGAGTGATGCGCTTTGTGAGACGCGCGTTCGCAGGGACTGATATCAACCCTCAGGATTATATGTCCTGTGTCACAGAGCGCATTGACTTCCTGAAGCAGAAAGTGTATGCATGGGCAAACCGTATTCGTAGGTATAAGCGGCGAGTGGAGCGATACACTCAGAATCGCACCTTCCAACGCGATCAAAGGTGGGTTTATAGGGTTTGGGAGCGACCGGATCAAGATGTGGCTGACACGTGCCTACCAGATGATGATGCCATGTGTTCTTTCTGGCGCAATATCTGGTCGGTGCCTGTCAGTCACACCGAAGGCGATTGGGCTCGAAGGGTTGAGCGAGCTTGCGATCCAATACCAGAAATGGGGGCTATTACCATCTGCCCCCAAGATGTAACTCGTGCAGTCCGTCCGCTGCCTAACTGGAAGTCTCCAGGGCCGGACGGACTGCAAAACTTTTGGATCAAATGGTTCGTTGGGTCGCACGCTTGCTTGGCGGCTCAGTACCAGACTGCTTTGGAGTCTGGTTCGCTACCCCAGTTCCTAACAACAGGAGTTACCCACCTGCTCCATAAATCAGGTAGCACTGCGGACCCCAAAAATTATAGACCGATCACGTGTTTACCGACGGTCTATAAAGTTCTTACATCCATTTTGAGAGCTAAAATTAACAAACATATAGACACCAACTCTATCATGTCTCCTTCTCAAAATGGATGTAGGAACGGGTCCCGTGGTACTAAGGAGCTACTCCTCATTGATATGGCCATTAGCCAACAAGTTCGTCGTTCCCGAAAGAATCTCTCGACATGTTGGATAGATTACAAGAAGGCCTATGACTCGGTGCCACATACATGGCTTATGAGGGTGCTGGAGTTGTATAAAGTAGATGCAACTCTGCGCACCTTCCTGATGTCATGTATGGGGCAATGGAGAACGGTCCTTCACTATCCAGGATGTCGAAATATCCAGAGGAATAGCGAACCAATAAGGATTGAGCGAGGCATATTTCAGGGTGATAGTTTGAGTCCGCTTTGGTTCTGCTTAGCCTTGAATCCTCTAAGCACACTGCTGGAAGATTCAGGTCTAGGCTATCGGCTGAGGAGAGGTAGTCAGGTTATATCTCACCTCCTTTACATGGATGACCTAAAACTCTTTGCCTCCAACAATTTGCAACTGATGGAGCTACTGAAAGTAACTGAAATGTTCAGTAGTGCCATCAGAATGGAATTTGGTGTGGACAAATGTGCGGTCATGCATGTAAAGCGAGGGGAGATTGTGGAATCCGTCGGAACCCAACTCTCGGATTCTATAAACCTTAGAACCCTCTCTGCATCCGAAACCTATAAGTATTTGGGTATGTCGGAAGCATTGGGCATCAATGGTACTGACATGAAGCAATCGTTAAAGGAACGCTTCTTTGGCCGCCTGAAAAAAGTATTTAATAGTCTTCTATCAGGCGGAAACAAGGTACGCGCCTTTAACGGTTGGGTCATGCCGGTTTTGATGTACTCTTTTGGCATACTCAAATGGACTCAGACTGAACTCGACGCCCTGGATAGGAAGGTCCGTACACTGCTGACTGCAAATCAAATGCATCATCCACGGTCATCGGTAATGAGGCTGTATATCCCGCGAAAATGTGGAGGTCGAGGCTTTTTAAATGCTAAAAACCTCCACAATCGCGAGATATGCAGTCTCAGGGAATATTTCTTAGAGGCCGACGTGGGGATGCATCGAGATGTGGTCATAGTGGACAAGGGCCTCACCCCGCTCTCCTTGGCTAACGAGAACTGGCGCAAGCCAGTAGTGCTTGACACTAATGATCGCATGGAAGTGTGGCAGAGTAAGGAGCTTCACGGACGCTTTTTTCGGGCCCTACATGGACCCGATACAGATCAACTAGCGTCCGTAGCCTGGCTGCGTTTCGGTGATCTCTTTGGAGAAACCGAAGGTTTTGTCTGTGCAATTATGGACGAAGTTATGATGACAAACAACTACCGGAGATTTATTGTGAAAGACGGCACGGTTGACATTTGTCGGGCATGCCACCGGCCAGGTGAATCAATCAGACACATTATCTCCGGATGTTCTAGTCTAGCTAACGAAGAATACTTGCATAGACACAACCTTGTAGCCAGGATTATCCATCAGCAACTTGCTCTCAAATACAGCCTTGTGGAATCGGAAGTGCCGTACTACAGGTATGTGCCCGACCCAGTTCTCGAAAATGGAAATATCCCATTGTACTGGGATCGATCTATCATCACTGACAGGACTATTGTTGCCAATAAGCCTGATATAGTGGTGGTGGATCGATTAGAGCGGCGTGCAATGATTGTTGACATAACGGTCCCACATGACGGGAACCTCGTGAAAGCCGAGAAAGATAAACAAATCAAATATCTTGACTTGGCTCGCGAGGTTGTCGACATGTGGGATGTGGACTCAGCGATCATTGTACCGATAGTCGTGACAGCCAATGGATTAATAGCCAAGAGCCTCGACCAACACCTGAGGAGGCTCTCGTTGGGTGGCTGGATCAAGGGCTTGATTCAGAAGGCGGTACTATTGGACACGGCCCGCATTGTTAGGAGGTTTCTCTCTCTGGAGCCCTGACCGTCGGTAGCTTGGACCCTGTTCCCGATACCGGTGGGCCACTATTTTTTATATTTTTAAATGTTTTTATATTTTTATATTCTAATATTTAAAAATATAATTTATATGTATATATATATGAAATAAAGGAGAATAATAATAATAATCTTTATTGAAATAAGGTAAGAGTTACAAAACTTATGAAGCCTCTGAAACCCAAACTAGGTAAAAACCTGTATGTCAGATTTCAGCGCCTTCTCCCAATTCATTACAATATATTTTGATACCAATTAAGCTTTTTAATGACAATAATAATTTTGAGCATGCAGAAATTACAATAGTACTTTAGGGTACTTATTGAAAATGTAGTGTGAAAGTAGTGTGTGGATGTGGAGTGTGGGTGTATGTGTGTAGTTCGAACACAACAATAAGAATGTAGGTTAGTAATACATCAATACATAGAGGAGACGACATCGCATTGCATGAATCGAATTACTGTTGAAAGTATGGAATTGTGAGCACTAATTTGGTTAATAGGAAGTGGATGGCATTACAATATTGATATTTATGAAATCGTAGAATTCTTGGTATCACCTTCCTGCTTTGAGACAACTTTAACTACTTTTGGGACCAAACTCACGGAGCACCCGCATGCGGACCCGCAACCACAGTAGAACGTAAATTTGTAGGAGCCATAAGAGATGAGCTCGTGCCGTAGTTAAAAGAAAGATTTAAATTCTTTCGCGGGCATGTAAACGCTTGAGCACAAGGAAAATATTCAAGTAAGTACAGCATCATAAGTTTGGTCTCTTCAAAGTAAAACTTCGCAAGTCAAAGACAGTTTTCGTTAGTTTACATTTGGGATTATTCATTTAAAATTGCATAAGTTCATTAGTGCTTTGGGATCTGTAAGACCCTTAAGCACAGGCGAATCTAATCAGTAATAATCAGTATCACTGACTTGG
This sequence comes from Dryobotodes eremita, assembly GCA_917490735.1. Lineage (NCBI taxonomy): Eukaryota > Metazoa > Arthropoda > Insecta > Lepidoptera > Noctuidae > Dryobotodes > Dryobotodes eremita. Next base: position 22,631,040 of record OU823249.1, on the reverse strand, counting down.
AACATCCTTTTAGGTAAGTGGAAGAAATAAAAAACTACAAGATGAAATAAACAAAAGAACCGTATTAAGAAAAAAAAGTTTTTTGAGTCAAAGTACCTTATAAATTAACATAAACAACGTTCCACAATCACAACACTTCCTTAATCTAAAATAGAATACCCGCCTAGGCGATTGGATTTGGGCTTATATACATAATTGTGCATAAAAAAAAAAAGCTTTTTGTTAGGAACCAAGCCCCATAGAGTGTTAGTGCATACTTACATACAAAAATCCAAGATTCAATATGGCACTCTACTCATCCTCAACTGAATAAACTCATAAATTTTTCTCCTTACGTCTTTTCCGAAACTCATTGCCTGTACCTAACCTTCCATGGCATGCTGTGTGGTTCCGGCGAAAATGATGGCGATATAAGTAAAATTTTGAAAATATGGTTTTAGTGATAGAACTCACTAGAGTTTGTTCAATTCTTCTCCATAGGAACTTACCGCGCGTTGGAATGGGTTTGCTTCATCTTTCTGACTGGCCAATTCCTTTCGACTAAAAGTGCCTATAAATGGTTTAATTGATAAAAATGGTTTGATTTTATTGTCCATAACAACAACTTGAGGGGCTCGTGCGTAAATAATAACAGCCGCACGGGTCGAACTTCAAGGTCCGTGGATGGGTGACCATCCAACATGCCGAAACCCATCCGTGCCTCGGAAAGCTCGTTAAGCGTTGGTCCCGTCTATCATTCGTAGATCTTTGACAGTCGTTGCGGGTAGTCAGAAGCCCGAAAGTCTGCCAACCAGTCTTGCCAAGGGATATCGTGTTACCCAGTAACTGGGTTATGGAGGTCAGATAGGCAGTCGCTTCATGTAAAATACTGGTATTCAGCTGTATTTGGTTAGACTGGAAGCCAACCTGATTGATTGAACTTCGTAGAACCCACCCCCACCTAACCCACCTAAGGAGTAATTAGCCTCAACGAACCGAGAAAAAACTGTAAGAATAAGAAATGTAATATATCTATTTACACCTAAATGTAGCTGGTGGTAGGTACGCAATCAGCTCCGGTATTTTTTTTTTACCTGGCATATAATACTTTTAACACGGCATGAACTCACAAAAAATATCGTGAAGAAGCAGTGATTATCAAGAGGTCCTTTTCCAGCATCGATTAAAGCCACTTCAACTTTGAGCACCGCTGTCCCACAGTATACAAAAACTACTTTCATTAGACATTTGGCCTGTGTTCGAGGATATCTAGTTTCCGTAATTCGTCTGCCCGAGGCAATAGCTCGATTACTGAACCTTTGCACTTATCAGAAACGCGCGCCATGTTTCTTTTCTATTGTTAGCTTTTCTTTGTGAGGGATCTGTTTCTTTTTGAGTAACCGAACTGTATGTTAGCACTTTGTATGTTCTTCGTATTAAGAAATGACTTGTATATAAGAAGATTGTAGCAAAATTGCCAAGTTTTAATTAGGTAGATAATTATCTTGAATAATGAGAAAATCGTGCATAGCTATGTAGTTGAGTGATCTAAGAATTGCGTGCATTCAAGGAGTTTTGGGTCAACAAAGGGGTGTAAGGGGCGCACTTACCAACTCAGTGCTCCAAGTCAACCTCACCTGCTCGTGGTGCACCCTGCTGAATAACAAACGAGGCACTGACAACCGACAAATGGCGGTATAACCATTTCTACGTAAAACTTCGCAGCTAAATGACGGGCAGCAGCGTCACTAGTGCGAGAAGCTGTGATCTGCGATCTCCAACCCGCATGCCCAGCGTGGCGATTATGGGCTAAACTACTAATGGCAAGCCAAAATCAATTACGGCCCGCAGTTCCCGGCCACCTTACTATTCCTAATTTTGGTGGCGGTCACAGTAACGGCAAGGTATGCAAGGCAAGGTGCGAAGAATTTCCGGGTTACGAATAACCGTCAAACCCAACTGATTTTGGCGACGTATATCGGACGCACATTACGGCTCGACGAACACCTAGCGCAGGTAGAAGAAGAGCTCGGAAAAAGAAGGTGGCACATTCTTGGGTTGAGTGAAGTCCGAAGAGAGGGCCACGACACAATAACCCTTGATTCGGGCCACCTTTTGCATTTTTGAGAGGGACACCAGCTATACCAAGGCGGAGTCGGGTTCCTGGTAAACAAATCCCTTTGTGACAACGTTGTGGAAGTCTCCAGTGTCTCCAACAGGGTAGCGTATCTCGTAGTGAAACTAACCGAGAGGTATGGCCTCAAGGTTGTTCGGGTTTACGCACCGACCTCGGCACACTCAGAGGACGAAGTGGAGGAAATGTTCGAGGACATCTCCAAGGCCTTGCATTTCACCACTAAGGCCCACTACAACGTTCTTATGGGGGATTTTAACGCTACAGTTCCAGGATTACAACGAATCGGTAGTAGGATCCTACGGGTTTGGCAGCAGAAATCCTAGGGGGCAAATGCTTGTCAACTTCCTTGACAAGGAGGCGCTTTTCTTGATGAATTCCTTTTTTAAGAAACAGCCCCAAAGGAAGTGGACGTGGCAAAGTCCTGACACTATGACGAAGCATGAGATAGACTTCATCATAATGCATAAAATGCATATATTCAGGGATGTCTCGGTGATCAACAGGTTCAATACCGGCAGTGATCACAGACTTGTTAGAGGCTCTCTGAATATCAACTTCAAACTTGAGCGAACTCGTTTGATGAAGTTTAGGCTCCGTCCAAATATGCTCCAAACTACGCTAGGATCTGAAACGTTCTAGTCAGACCTGGAGAACCGATTCGCTACCGTGGAAACCTTAAATGACGTCGACCAGGCACTCGACCAAATGGTAGAAATCCTCAGAGAGGAAGGTACGTGATTTTGCAAAATGCGACGTACGGGCAAGAACTCCAAACTTTCAGTGGAGGCTCTGGCGCTTATGACGGCACGATGTGAAAACCAACCTATCGCTTCGTCAAAACAATGGGCACTTAACAAAATATTAGAATATTGGTACGACGCGACCTCCAACGCTCCATTACACGCTCTATAGAGGAAGCGATTGAGCAAAATCGGGGGTCGCAAGTGTTCATCCAATCACTTGTGAGGAACCACCTGACGAAGTTGACCAAATATAGTGGGGATAGCGTCGTTTCGAAGCCGAAGATCCTTTCGGAAGTCGAAAACTTCTACAGCCAATTGTACGCATCGTAAGCTTCGCAAGCACCTTAACCCGCCATTTCACGGAAGACCTGCCAGAACTCGACCAAGGCGAAATCGAGACAGCTCTTAAATAGCTTAAAAAAGGAAATACCCCTGGTGAGGACGGGATTACGACCGAGCTTCTGAAAGCGGTAGGAAGTCCTGTATTTAAAGAGCTTCGGGAGTTCTTCAACTCGTTCTTTGGAAGAACTCCAGAAGCGTGGCGACAGAGCGTGGTCGTTCTCTTCTTTAAAAAGGGTGATAAGACCCTTTTAAAGAATTAGAGACCAATTTCGCTCTTAAGCCACGTATATAAGTTGTTTTAAGTCGTCACGAATCGTCTAGCACGAAAAATCGACGAGTTTCAGCCACCAGAGCAGGCCAGATTTCGAGGAGGATAATGTATCATAGACCACATTCACTCAGTGTGGCAAATTATACAGAAGTCTGTGGACTATGCGAAGGCTTTTGACTTTATCGAGACCTGGTCTGTTTTGGAGTCTCTTCATCCAAGTGCTGAGATGTCTCTATGAAAACACGAAATGACCGTCCAAACTCAGGACCGGAAAACAGGAAGGTTTTTATGCAAAGACAATCGTTGAACAAAAATTGTTTTGTTAAAAACTAAGAAGTTCTAAATTCCAAAAAATTAAGAAAAGCGATTAGTATCGGTCAGATACAACTTAAAACAGGTTGAATATGTTCAGACACGAAAGAGGAATGTTTCGAAAATTATATAGCGAGTATGAAATAATGCATAGTGTGTTATAACTAGCTAATTAAACAAATACAAAAATGTTACATCTAACATAACATCACGCTTGTATTCCCCGAAGGGTGAGGCAGAGATGTACCTGTAGTACAACCACATTTCGCATTTCGAAAAAAATGTAGTGTACATTTTTTCCACTGCGAAAAGCAAAAAAAAAAAAAATCGTCGAGTTACAAAATTTCTGTATACATGTGAAACTAACAAAATCGAAGAAGACAAGAATAAAGTACTCACTGGTACTTATCAAACTGAAAACTTTAGTCAATAATGATTTCAAACAAACAAACTACATGAGAGCTAGACGATGTTATCAGTCCAAACTTTCAGTCCATCAGGTCGGTCGGTCGTCCTGTCTCGATAATGGCGCATTTAACAGTTTTCTACTAACTTTTAATAACATTTGGTTCGGTACACAAGATCACTACACTTAAAACATGAGAACAGAAGGTAAATTCTTTATACAACAACTCAACTACGACAAAAACGCCAACGCAAAAGGTATAAACATGACATCGTAATAACATCGGTTTTCGTTCATCACTTCAGATGAATCTGCATACATACCTACATACATAGCCTGTTAAAATCATAACCTGCATTTGGCTTTGCCGTAAGGTAAAATGACAACTTTACACCAATTGTTAATATGTGGAGTTAATAAAAATCTATCTTGACAAGGTACCCATGTAGGTGAGGACCCTACGAAGCCCCTAGAACTTAACTTCCCTAATTGAGCTGACGAATTTAAGGAACTTCTTACCTAACGATAGAGTAACGTGTTTCTCGCCAGGTATCATGACAAATCTATGGGACTGTTCAGTGCTCATGAACTTGTCATGATACTAGCCCAGTTCTTAAATATAAATTTATTTAAGTACTGGGCAAGTATCATGACATTCATTTATTTCGGACTAATTATTTGTCCATAATTGTTAGTTACAGAGGTTTTAAAACTATGTTAGTATTGCATCATTCATAAAATTCAAATAATAAAAAATTAATACACGGGATAATGCAGTTTCTAATTTCTATAATTTTGTTGTTAGTGATGTAAGTTTCGACGATATTTTCTAAGCCACGGGTCTAAATACAAAATGAATCCAAATTAGGAACAATTGAATATAAACGGATACTGATGTATAATTAAAATTATTAAAGAGGCAAAAGCAATAAGTAAGGATCATAGCAGGTGGCGTTCTGTAGTTTCTGCCTACCCGCATGGGAAGAAGGCGTGACTTTATGTATGTGTGTATAAATATTTACTATGCGTCTTTGTTAGTGGTATTTCTGTACCATCTTATTTGGTGCTAATACTCAGAGGACTTAATGAGAGGGTTTACGGACAGCGCAAGGCAGCAGTAGTCACCCGGTATAATTTAATTTGGGTTAAGTGACATCCCTATGTGTTTGGCAGGGTAACTGACCCTCATATGCCCGTGGGTGATATTTTTTTAACGTTGGAGGTAAGTCTGGGGCTGAAAAGGGGCAGTAGTAACGGCTAAGAAAACGAACAGTATTTTTATTAGAGTTGTCATTTTGTCTAGACACTTTTCATTTATTTTGAAAACTAAACGTGACTTGCTTATTTAGTGAACAGCAGTTTGTAGTACTTACTTAGGTCATACCTGAGTAGACAGTTTTACTCTAAGCGTTTAAAGGATCTTTTGGCTACCCAAGAGACGGCCGTCATGACTCATACATCACAGTTTTTATTAAAAAGGTTAAATTGGTCCAGGGTTCACACTTACGGCAGCCTTGCACTCGTAAACCACTCTGACAATCGCAGCTCCCACCCCACACTAGCTCAGTCGTTAACACCTAGTGCTGTCACGTTGTCACGCTACGTCGTCGCCTCGTGGCCGCCTCGAATACGAATCTTCTATTTTTCGTAAACGTTATAACGAGCTAAGAGCAGCCTATTGTTTACAAAGAACTTTTTTTCTGTAGTAATAGAATGTTAATGTTTCATTGTGGGGCATGTCGTTGAATTTCATGATCTTCTGTTATTTGGCAAACGTTAGTGAGCTGCGGAATTGAAACAAAAGACGCTGGAGAAATAAAATGTGAATGTGTGCCAGCGGTAACATAAAGATAGGAGCGAGTTTTTATTTAGGTATTTGTGAAAAGTTTTTTGCTTAAGATCTGTGTTTCGTTACGTAAGGCTACGATTATGTGTCTTACGTTATTATAAAAGTAGAATACATTGAAGTAATTTGGTATGGGTAGAATACGTCAGGGTGATCCGTTTAAAACCGAACAGAGAGATTCGTTCTAAGAAACCCTTTTATTTCCTTATTACTTAAAGCATGTGAAAACAGGATCAAGACTAGGAGAAGCTTTGCATAATCATGGCTCGATGGGTAAGTAACTCAGCCGCCGGCGCAACATCCGTCCCACTTCTAATCCGCTGCAAAGGCATCTAACCAAAACCCTTATAACTTTTAGATGAAGATCGTTAAGTATTCTGTTAAACCACTTAATCAAACTCGTTTATGGGTTAATAAGTTCGTATACAGAGTTGTAAACACCCGAGCGACCCGATCCAGTATTTGGGGCGGAGTCTCAAGTAATAATAGGTTGACAAAGTGATTCCGACGGGCTCTGCGAAGTTGGAGGAAAGGCTTTGGATAGTTCGCATTGATCGGACGGGAGACGTTCTTAAAGACTCTTCTGTTTGTGGTACAAGGGAGATCTTGTGCTTACATGGGATTAAACGGGAAAAAAATTGGGTAGTTTAGGATATAGTAGATATTCGAACGGCATTATATTTTTTTTAAATTGAGTGACTAAATTGTGAAAGTGTGGTCACACAACTTTTTGGCCCAAATATTAAGTCATATTGTTGTGACCTAGGCGTTTTCTTTATTCGTAGAAGCATCAGAAAGGTAATGCCTTGGTAACACCCAAGCATGGTCGTTATCACTTGGAAACAAAATAGGATATACAAGAGTTTCATGTTCTTATGATGTCCAGATAAGCTGGTGCTGTATTTATTGCAAGGAAAGCTCAATTGTTAGAGTTATCCATAAAGCTGAGAATGACCTTTGTTATTCGGCACGGTAAAGATAATAATATTTTAAGCAATCATGTTTCTAGAACACAAACTAGAGAGACACACAGGGAAAATTACTTCCGTGTGGTAAACTCTTTACGTGTCGTATTTATTATGTGGTCCAAACTGAAAGCTGGTGCTGTATTCAACAAAAAATGTACTATCGTTAGAAATTCTTCTTCTTTGACATAATCTTCACATTATTTGACATTATATACCTCTAATTCTATTTCAACTCTTTACTTGTGGCTTTTGTAAACAGGATTTTAATTCAGATTTGTTACAGTTGTAACGGCAATCATGTCATTTGTTTTAAATAGGCTTTTATTTTATATAGATTCTTCAATTTTTTGTGAATGTGAGAACGTTGTAGGCCTAACTTGTAGACTGTAGATTAGTAGACCTTTTTGTATTTTTTATTTTTATGTTTTGTTGAGTGCCTGTTACTTGTTGTCAGGCCTACACTGTCCTCCCATTATCAACATTGTAATTTGAAACATTGTAAAAGCCCCTTATTTTTAAAAGAGTAACCGTGGAGTTTCTTGCCGGGTCTTCTCCATAGGAAACAACCAATTGGAACCGTGCACCTAGCTTCTGACGTTTCATAAGTGCCCATGTTGGTTTATGAATAAAATATTTTGATTTTGATTTTGAAATAAAAGTAACTAAAGACAAACTATCGAAATTACATGTATTTTACAGGAAAGATACAAAGTTCCAAAAAAAATCAAATGCATCTTTCGCAATTTTCAACGCTACTCCTTCGCTTACACACACATTCACAGTGTCTTTGTACACTTGGTTACCACTAGTAAAGCTAGTAAAGCGCATGTCGCCTTGTGAGATAAATATACTGTAGTTATTAACGCGTTAGTAAATCGCGTCGTGTACGGACCCGCCATTGAAATACTAATAGTGCTGTGATATTCTGGCTATTCATTGGTGATTTAAATTTATAATTGATAACTTTTGAGTAGCGTCGTGGACGACGGGCTTTTGATGTGATGGGAAGCTGGTAAGGCTATATATATAAAGGTAGTATATTTATAACGAATATAGTTCTATCGTTATAGCTTGGAAACTGCTTATACATTGGGCTTCAAATTGCTTTTGCTTAATAATATTTGAGAGGGTGGCGGGTGTCCATTAATAACTTGGATGTTCAATATTCAATACGGGCTTTGCATAAAGACTATTCCAATGGTTTGACAGGTAACGAGACGAATAAAACACCAAAGTATGGATGGTGTGAGATATTACAACCTAGGGTGTGTCTTAGGTTGGCAATTCATCGGCAAAACTCGCCGCTCGTAATTAATGGGATAACGGATTGTTTATCATCATCCTCTTGTCTCTTGCCTTAAAACCATATTAACATCCTTTCTACCCATATCTTTCACCCAATCCATTTCGTGTGTCCTTGGGTCTTACATCATTCATACTCAAAACTTTCGTCGTGACATTTCGGCCTGTCTTTCCATTATAAAGTCCAACTCTCCCCAATCTCCTGCCTTGTTCCGCACGAGGGGCGAGTGAGGAGCGTCACCACTAATGAAGCAGGAGTCACTGAACTAAGTAAATTAATGTGCGAACATGTTGCAGCAGGTAAACGACCAAAATTTCATCTTTTAATGGCTCCTGTTGAAAATTCTTACCATTTTTTCATTTTATTTTAGTTAAAGAATAGTATGGTGTTGTTTTGGCGTGTTACTTGTGCACGGATTGCATTCAAAATATGTTTTGCTTGTGAATAAGCTTGGGGAAAGATTCACAAAACGCATTCTGACGTTACTACGCTAAGAAAAGTAAGCGTTTCAAACAAATAATTATGAATCTTATTGTTATTAAATAATGATTATATTCGTAGGTATAACCATGAGCAAGCGTTTCATACGAATCTGATCATTAAATTTATGCAAATATAATGTTCATATTCGATTGCGACCCTTACTTAGAAAAGTAAAGTTCAAGTGCAGTCTCTGAATGTTGCCCTTAGTCCTATACAGGGTGGCAGGGACATTGACGTGCAAACTGTAACCATGAATGAAAAAAACAAAACAGCCTTTTCTTAGAAAAGTGCAATACCTACGCGGTCAAAATGTACTGAACAGCAATTTTTTTATTAAATATTTTATAGCTGCCGAAAAATTTCGACACAGGGGGTTCAGAATCATGTACTGAATCCATGGTAACAGGCTGTGGGTCGATATCCCTGCCACCTTGTATAACATTATGACTGACCTATGAGTTCATTGACTTTTATCCTGAACAATGTAATCTTGGGGCTAGAATATTTGTTTTAATGGCTAGGCACAGATAAGTTTTGGTCCAGCCGTCTATTGAGGAGATTGACTATTCATCATCCAAATAAATGGTCTGGGATGACAAATGGTCAATCTTCTTTTCGGGTATAATAAAATAAAAGTTGACGCGAAGGACCTCAGGAGGTGGCGACATCAGACAGGAGTAGCTAGCGTCACATGAACATTAATCTATAGTTTACTAGCTGTTGCCCGCGACTTTATCTGCGATCCAGGATGAAAAGTAGCCAATGTCCTTACCCAGGTCATGGTCTATCTGTGTGCCAAATTTCATCCAAATCCGTTCAGATTTTTTGGCGTGAAAGGGTAACAAATAAACAAACAAATTTACTTTCGCATTTATATTATTAAGTTAAGACTAGGATAAAAAAGGGGTGGGGGCGGTTTCATAGGCTTCAGTGCAAAACTTAAGAGTTCGTACAGTATTGTTCTTCACTTAGCAATTTGTCAGTTGGTTTTAGTAACTTATTAAATAAGTCCAAAAACTAAACAGAATATTCCCAGCTTCGTCGAAAAGGCAAAAAGAAACTAGACATAATAGAATTTCATCTAGAGAACAAAGTACCTCTTACAAGTGAATGATAGTATCAAAGAATTTATGCTTATGACCATACTCAGTAATATATGCTGCTGAGACAGAAATACTCTCTAAAATGCACCACAGTGACTCAGAAACTGCGCGTTAGGCGCCATTTCAAACTATTACAACGTCTTTTACGTTCAAATATTCAACATTGTGGTAGGGGTTTATATGGAAACCAGCACAGCTGCATTGGAATATTCTGTTGCAGAACCTATTGATATTATTACCCATAAGACGTCAACATAATTTAATAGTCTTGTATCGCCATTACACTGTAAAGGACGTCCACTTGATCGAATTTAGTTTAAGGAAGAGAGGGGATAGTTATAAAGCTTCTGATCACACTAAGTACACTGCAGATTAAAGTGCGACAGAGACAGACAACGCATTCGTTCGTCTTTTTAATTAGTTACTTTTTAGGGTAATCTGCTTGATAACACTGGTCTGAATTCAGAAACTTTGCTGTTTAGACGACAAGCCAAGTTGAATAAACCCATAAGTAAGACTGGTAGTTGTTACTCGCCCGTTCTTACACAGTTACACGCAGCATGCGTAGCATGGCCACTATAGAAACAGATGAAACGGAAGACAAAATGACAGATTGTAAAAAGACTTCTATGGAACGATGTCAAAATTCAAAAAAAGAATGACTTTTTGTTAAGTCGTAATTTCTATTTCTTTTTGTAAGAGTGATTTGTCTTCTCTTCGTAGAGTAGAGATAGAAGTGGTCATGCTACGCATGCTGGTGAGAATCTATTCGAAACGAAGAACAAAGGCGAAGCTCGTATAGCCGCGATTACAAGCGCTATTGCCGACACATGTGGTGTAATTCGGCGCTATATGATCCTTATAACGATCACAGTACTGCGCGGTGTTGTGTTATGCTTTTATATGAGAGCTTGTCGGTGCAGGAAATGTCTTATCTGTTATTGTTTGGTAGCGTACTGAAAAATCTTGGAAGTCTTTCGGTTATCCTATTTATGTTAGGTAGGTGTGGGCGTTCTAATATACTACAGAATAGGCACTGTAAGGTCATCAGAGCCGAGGAAAGAATTACAGTTCCTGAAAACTGAACCAAATCTCTGATTAGTTAAATATTGTGCCGCGGTACCGCCACATTGTAGTGAAATGATTGAAAACTAGATTTGACGGCAGATTCAATTGATCTCCAGGAAACAATATTGTCAATGGCGCTGAACAAATCTTAAGGTCAACGTACATAAAGAAGAAAGAAAGAATGAAAATACATTTATTTAGTACAGACTATAAAGCACACAACACAACATATACAACTAAAAAAGAAAAAAAAAGAAATAAAAAGGGTGAAGTGGGTTGTGAGAAATTAGCAGGAAAGTGTGCCTCGCGGCTGCGCCAAATAGGTCCAGTTCAGCAAACATGTCAGACAACTAGTGCCTGACGCTGGTTTCCAACTGAACCTGACGTGTGAGGTGACGGATGTAAATCAGTTTTATACTGCAGTGTGCAATATGTGTGTATCTATACCTATTGTAAATAAAATAAATTATTGTAAGAGAATAATAATAACAAATATTTAAATAATTAGTATGATATTAAATAAAATTGCAAAACAAAACATAAACAAACTGACAAATAAATGAAACAGACGTATGATATATCTAGAAATATTTTTAGAAACGAACACAGAATACAGGTTATCACAGCATATACATACTTCATGGATAGAACTCACTTTAAAAACTCGCATCATTGTGAGTCCACAATCAAACGCTACGAAAACTGGATGACAATAACTCATAACCTGTTTAATCCAACCACGCAGCAGTATCAAAAGTAACGTGTATAACGGCACTAGTGTTCGTCGCGTCCCCGGAACAGCTTCATATCACAGTTTTTGCATCCGCACTATAAATCTTTGTCCCGCCCCGACCGGGACAGTACACACAGGTATTATCCAGTATTTTAGGGGATTTCCATCAAAGCAGAACTAAATACTGTCAGCATAAAAAGAGAGATTTTTGGAGCCATTAATGTGGTAAAATGAAAAGTTTCTAGTAATAACTTGGTAAAGTAGAATGTACTTCAAAGAAAATAATTTACGTCTCTGGACATTTAACTACCACTTATTCCTCTTCTATGCAAACTGTACTGCAGTTGCAATTTCTAGCAATAGCTTACACTGCTTTGAAAAGGCATTCGTCTTTCAGTGAGGGTTCTAAGCCGACTGACTCCAGTCTTCGGAGTAATTGGGGAAATCTCTGTATTCCGCTGAAGATAGCAAATCCGTTGGTAAGTCAGGCAGTAAGGCAGCGTCCGTAGTTCCCCCATATCTCTGCGGATTAAGTTACTTGCGAGACACACCACCGCTGAACACAGGGACGGATTAGTGTTGCTGCAGATTTTAATTGGTTGTTGGTTTTGGTATCAAAATGGAACCAAAAGAGGAATGTGATAAAAACAATAGGTAATTCTAATGGATAAATATCAATTAACTATCACAACAGTATACATTGAAATTAAGTATCTGTATCTTTCCCGAATTCTACGGATTTTTCTATTTTTTTTTGAGGTATTGTACAAAGACTAGGCCCATTTTGAAACATCTCCTTTACCTGTTTCAATCACGTCACTGTTTCATCAAGCGAAACAACAAGGTATTACTTTTCTGTGAGTAATCCCCTTTCCCCAAATCCGTGCCGCGTCGCCGTCGATGCTATCTCTGTAATATGAATGTCGCTTTGCTAAGCATTATCTTAAGTCGTCGGTTACCGGCTATTGAAAGACGTCCTTAGTTGTTACGTCGCTATAACATTGGATATGTTGCGCGGTTATTGACTCATATTGTTGTTGTTAATAGCGTTCAGCTTTTAGGCGAAGTGATTTTGTATTTGCTCTGTTAATGTGGTTTAGTTTTCTTATGTAATTGATTGGTAGGTAAAAAGGTGGTGTACCTGACAGCAAAGGTCTGCTAACATCGAATTTAAGTATGTCTACTGGTACAGCTAGGGAGTAACTGACGAGTTATCTCACAAACTTTAGTTTGTTGATACCAAAAATACAGAGTTCATTATTTATGTTATGTAACGGGTATCATTTAACCTATTACCAATTTAATTAGTTTTGTGTTTCTTAAATAATAGGGTTTGTCCTCCAAATAGTAGATCTGTCACCAAAATGTAGTCACCAAACAATGCAAAATCAGTTCCACAATAAGTCACCTAAAATCCTGAGATATAAGGTCTAGTACCAAATAAATGTTTTTGTATGTATTATATTGTGTTGCTAACAGGCACCGAGCCTTTGTTTCGGCGAGGCCTCCTATTTCTGAATGGCGATAGTAACGATAAGGCGTAGTCGACGGAGCCCCGCTTCGCGGGGCTCCTACTTCTGGGTGGTTTGAAAAAAAATAACCACGAAGGGGATGGCGGGGTCTTTCAGACCCCGCCATCCCCTTCTAACCTAACCTGTCCGAGTCGGGGTGCCCCGAGTCTCGAATTAATTTGATAATTCATACCTGGGAACAATTTTTGTTTATCTGAGAACGAAAATATTTCGTGGCGATAGATCTATTTATTAGGTGATACAACTTGATGACAAATATAAATTTTGGTGATAGAAATATAGTTTCCTTATGTAACTAGGTAGATGTATTCATTGAAATCATAGCCCAAAGTAATATATTATAATTTTTTTTTCTATCATTTTTTTATTATTATTATTTAGTATCATAGCAAACTCTTTCATTAGACCGAAGAACTGGGTATACAATCTATGATACGAAAACTACCTATGATAGATGAGCATTTAAGGTCCATTTTAGGAGATACAAAACAAATCTTATATTTACTGATAACATAAATACATACAAACAAAAGCGTCGAAAATATTTTTATTGAAAAGACATTACATCAACAAAACTAAAGTAACTACATAAAAAGCTATTGTTTGGCAATCAAGTTCAATAAAAACTGGTCGGCTGCCAAATACTTATGCCAGTCAGTGTCAGACCGGACTTGGAGACCATTGTAAGCATAAGAATGCTTTTAACAGATTTCGATTGATTACACAGGTCTGCAAATTTTAACTCTTATTTTCCCCTTTTGGACTTGGATGCTGATCTTGGGGTATTTTGGTGTGCTGATTACGAATATGCACTTGGATTTTTCGTATCACCTCCATTTTTTTTTTAATTCCCTTTGTGTGAATTCGCAAAAAAAGCCAACTTTACCTTTTTTTATTACAATTGAGAAACAATTGTATCACTTTAAAACATTAAAAATACATTTGAGGGACAGTAATAAATAAATTAAAGATATTAAATACTTTTGTGGTATCTTGCTTTTTCACCGAAGCTCGGATTGTGAGATTTTTGCTTGAAATTCCGACTTGGATCATCTCGCTTTAACAGCCAACAATAGTCTGCATTCATTCTTTTATTCCACTTTTCCTGATACCGACGTTCCATCTCTTTCAAATCCTGGTGAAATCTTTCGCCTTGCTCTTCACTTACAGCTCCCAAGTTACAAGTATCAGGAAAGTAGTCCAAATGCGAATTAAGGAAGTGAACTTTAATGCTCATCAAACATCTCAGTTTTCCGAAATTTTCAATCATTTTCTTCACAATTTCCTCATAATTTGGACTTTTACGGTTTTCTAGAAAATGTCTAACTAATTCCTTAAAAGATTTCCAGGCTTCTAAATCAATTTCACTCAATTTTTCATCGAAAGCTGTAATCTTTCATCAATTTTCTTATGTCTGGGCCTTTTATTGTTCTTCTTCTTTTCTTATACTCGTAATATGGAAATGTTATGCTGCTGTTTTGTCATCATAAACTGCTCACAAATGTAGCAAAAATTGTCCGGCGAGTTTAAACACTTTCGCGTTTACATTTTTCCAGTGATCGTTACGAATTGCACGGAAGTACCTACTGCTTTTTTAAAAACAATGATGATGCTATTTATACAAAAAAAATATTAATCCACCTTCATTAACCATTATTCTAACGATTTAAGTTAATGTCCATTAAAACAAAAAAACAGTAAGTCTACAAGAAATGAGGTCTTTAGCAAACGACTTAAAAATCCACCATTTTTTTAATAATAAGGGTATGTCACTTAGTTAATTAAGTTATATTTAACTAATTTTTGTTATGAGAACTTATTCTTTATTGTCTACTGCAACCGTTCAGTGTGTTTTTTGTTCAATAAGAAGCGATTCAAATAAAATATTAATTAATGACTAGGAAGGCCAAAGTAATTTTGGCAAAAAAAAAAAACGATGCTATATAACTAAAAATCCTGACGTGATGGAATTTTTTAAATATTTTTCCCGTAATCAGCGCCCCAAAATCTATCCAAATGAATCATCAA
The DNA here is from genome assembly GCA_917490735.1 of Dryobotodes eremita. Taxonomy (NCBI): domain Eukaryota; kingdom Metazoa; phylum Arthropoda; class Insecta; order Lepidoptera; family Noctuidae; genus Dryobotodes; species Dryobotodes eremita. The sequence continues at coordinate 22,615,786 of OU823249.1, read as the reverse complement.
AAAGGATAGGGGAACACCATAGCATTTTTTCTTTTCGGGTGAGAAATCTTCAAATGGCCTCTCCCGCTCTGAGCGGAGCGGAAGGGCGTGTCAGACTCTTACTGACTAAAACCCACCCGTGTTCCTTCAATTGCCTGTGCAACAGGGCCAAGGTAACTCTTTCGAACAATCCGCGACCCCGGCAGGCATCGGCCCTGTCGGACCCCGTCAATTATGCTGACATCTTATTGAGGCGCGCGTGAAACACGACACGCCATCGACCCGGACCTGGTCCACCATTGCAGACCTGAGTTATTATTTTTGTTGTAGGGTGTTTAGAATCGGGAAGACGGACAAAGATTGTCGACATTGTGAAAGCTAGTCATCAGTGTCGAAATAGCGTCATGTGCTGCATGGAATTAGTATGTACTGACCACGTACTAGAAAAAAAAGAAGGACTCCGCGCCACGCGTATCGAAAGTGAAGCACTATAAGTATGCCGTACTATAAGTATGACCGTTGGTACAAACATGCCTCACGCACACATTTACATCATAAGGTGGCCCATTACGCGGCACTACGGCATCGTTGTAGGTACTGTTTACGTCAAGTAATAAAATAAAATAATGGCTTCTTGTGTTGTGAAATGGTGTAAAAATAATTCTACATCACAGAAAAAGTGTCAAGGAATAACATATCACACGACACTTATTTACATATACACACACATAGATCGGTACGGTGCTTCACTTTCGATATGCGTGGCGCGGAGTCCTTCTTTTTTTTATAGTCCGTGGTACTAACACACACCGTACTGTATGACACTGAAACGTGTCAAACTAAAAGAGAGTTTTATTTAAAGAGAAAAAGAGGTTGGTTCATACTCGTACATTGTGAAAACATGGTGTACCTGAAGGAAAAACCAAATGTAGAGACATACGTATATGAATATAAAATAATATCATTGCATTGCAAAATAGATACACCAATGAGTGCCCAGCACCTAAGTTAACGATGGATTGTAAGAAAAGCTATTGAAAATACGAAAACTTTTCTTCACGTAGCAAAGATAAGAAAAACTCCGTTCAAACAGTTAAACGTTACTTTGTAGTTGGTTCACACGAATTACAAGGTTTCTAATGACTATTCGTGCTGCACAGCGCTAATCGCTCCGCAACGCTTTGCAACGCTTCGTCAACGCTCCCCGAGATTCTGTGGGAATGCACTTACGTAAGAAAGTTTCAAATGAATTATGGCCGTAGTGTAATTACTTTAGATCTATATCGTTTATTTGTAAAGACAGAGAAACCATTATTTATGAGGTTGGCAAATAGAAAGGTGTCTTTGTGAAGACATCTCCAAAGGATTTGCCATTACGTTGCACTGCTAAGAGTCAAAGTTGTAATGTCTGAAACTTACAACTGTGAACTATAACATTGTGAAACTCGAAATAAGGCTTCATTATGTACTTCGAATATTTACAGTCAGATAACAATTCAATTTATTTCACATCGTTACAAGATAGAATTCTAATCAAATTCGACATAGCAGAAATGCCTTCAGTATTAAAAAAAGGCTAAAAACTAAATTATAATTTTAAAGTGCTCGAATTTGTTTTCATAGCCGATTATCCTTTGAGTGGGGATAGGGGGCGGCCATCCACCCAGGGATGTAGGGGGCAGGGGAGGGGAGTAACTCACCAGGAATGGTTCCAACGGTTTTTAAAATAGCTAGTTGGTAGTAGCCGTTTGTTTTTAGAGATCCTTTAAATGCGGCGCGATCTGAAATCAGCACGTTCCTGACGTGGACCCGAATCATAAATGGTTACGATTTTCGTTAGTGTTTTTATATTTTACAATATTAAACTTTCACTTTTTTGTGTACGTACCAATGTACCTTTTTATAAAATAAAACTGAATGGAAACTAAATGACTTTACCATAGAAGGTAGAAGGTAGCTGCAGCAAGATGGATTGACGACATTAAACAAGTTGCGTCTAACAGCTGCACGCTGCTAGCATTTTAGCGTAGAACAATACCCGGGGTGAATGACATGCCAAACATACTATCTCCACCTAACTGTAGGATGGTGGAAGTAGAGTATGATACGATAATAACAAACAGTCTAGTAAAATGGCGACAAGAACATAATCTTACGTAGACTCTCCAACAGAAAATTGCATACTTGAACAAGATTGTCTCGCAGACTGCATATTTTCACGACATTTTTGATACGTGCAGCATACTTGCTTACCAAGTAGGTATGCTCCTTGATCTACAAAATATGTAGTAGGTACAGAAGGTCAGCTTCATACTACGATCGAAAACAGGCGTACGCACACATAGACGCGTACGTATGGGAATATCAAACAAATGCCAGTCGCGAGTGCGCTTGCACTCGCTGTGTGTATGTGTGCGTGCATCTTCGCTCATCGTACGGAGCCAACCTTCTGTACCTATCTATTTTGCACTTGATCGTCTACATTCACCTTTAGATATTGGTTATAGGAATACCTCGCTTGACTGGAAATCTGTAGAACGGTTCGCAAAGAGGATTACGGAATTTGTGGCTAATTCCTGCATGAATATGAATAATCTTGTTACTCTGTGGTCGTGTTATGGAAATACCTGAATTGCCCCGGGGAGCGAACGGGAGGCCGCTGATCGGTATCATAATAGAAGAATGATGATACCTCGTCTGCATATCTTCTTCTTTTCTGTTTATTCAGTTAGTTATTATGTTACTGGACAGGTGCACTCAAATGTGTTTGGTTCTTTCCTGAAACACCGTCTCAGACACTAATCTGCATGGTCCTCATATGGCCTGACGAAGATTATGTCTGGACTTTAAAAGAGACGTTAACCTCTGAGTTTTTTTCGGTATTTCTTCTCTTAGGAAACACCGAACTCATCTAATTTCAAAATATAATTTATTTGATGCGTAACAATGTATTTTAAACCAATTTATAGAAATAAATATTATTTATTATAATAATGCTTATGTTCTTATATTTAAAGACAATACGCGTACAATATTTGCTTGTTCAATAACTTTCGTTTTATTCTGATCTATTTATTGACAGTAGCACTCAAGCCGTTATACGATATTGTCATTTAGGTAAAAGCGAGTACCTATTCAGTTCAATTTGGCTTTAGAATTGTTAAAGCGAATTTCATACCATTCTGATGCAGTTTATTTTAATTGTTAAGCGATTATATTTTTTAAATGCTACTGTAGAGTGTATTCTTAAAGGCGCTTCAGACAGTAAACCGCACTGCAGTTGTGAAGGAGCGCCATTTCCTTGAGACGGTATTACGTCGTAGTTATGAGGGTTAGTCTGACTATTGCCAAGACTGAAATAGTTTGGTACTTCCAATTTTTTAAAGGATATGCAATTCACAAATTTTCATATTATACTACATATGACAATTTTTGAATTGCGGTTCTTATATTCAAAAGTACTATGTAATAAAAAGAAAATAGGTACCTGGTAGGTACCAAAATCTAATCTGAATAGAAAATAAAGAACAAGTCTTTATAACAGAAAAACATAATAGAGTCGCGACGCTCAGCACACACATCTACTATGTAACCCCCTAACGCTTTTAAAACTAAAATTCTTCGCAAATTTGTAAAATGTAACTATTTTCTTTTGTGCTGAACCCGTGCAAGACAAAAGTTAATATTTGCTTGGTAGCGGTCGCGGGTCGACGAACTCCCAACTTTTAACGCAGCGCAGCAGAATCCCGTCTGTGCGGACCTAAATATTATATTTTTCAATTGCATTTTGTGATTAACGGTAAATGAATTTCGTTTTGTTTTAAGTTCGTTAGGGTTGCTATTGTTTAGTGCTTTTATTTTTTTGGGAATCGATACTAGCGCCTGCATTGTTAGAGAGCAATGCAGACAGAATATTATATATTATTTGTTTCAGGGATAAAATGCATTAAAAACAGATTAACAATTTTGACCTAATCTAAAATCGAATACATACTGATACTTACAACCATAAAACCATTCAGAACAGCACTGCTCAATCAGAAGGACAACGTCAGGCATTTCTTTTCACTCTCCGCGAATACTTAAATAAAGACGCATAATATTTCCCTTGGGTCCTCACACCATCAATCAGCGACTCGCCCCATCCCTATTTAGACGAAAAACCCAGATAGCACAGGTGCGTTTCAACAAAAAAGATGCTATCTACGATTCGGCGACGCCATTTCCCAGATCCATTCGTCGTGGCACAAAAACCGGCGGTTATTTTTCTTAGGTGGCATTTATCGCGGGTTTCCATCCGATGGGCTGGCTCACAAAAGCGGTAAGTAGCTGCTCAGCAAAAACACTCGGCCACTGGAGATAGCGTCGGCTTTTTGTCGCCCCGAGCCGAATGCGCGTCAATTGTTCGCCGAATTAGGCCGAAACCAATTGTTGGTATGCGGCCTATTGCGGGAACAGTTGGCATTCGGTTAGTTATAAATGCAAAGGCAAATTGGTTTGATTTGTGCAGCGTTGTAGCTAAAGGCTCCCCCTTTAGCCACAACGCTGCACAAATCAAGCTATCTGCTAAAGGCTCCCGCAAACAGGCGCGACGTGACAGAACGACGCGATAGCGCGACGCGACAGCGCGACAGGAGACCGCGACACGACAGCGCGACGCGACTCTAGTAGAACAATTTTTATGATAACTTCATGGAAATTGTTCTATTGTAAAAGAGACTTGTCGCGCTGTCGCGTCGCGCCGTTCTGCGGGAGCCTTAACGTTGTGGCTAACGTTTTTCGTGAAAATGCTTCCGATCGAGCGGATAGTTAAAATTATTTATCAATGACGATGGTGGGGCTCTAAAACATCATTTAATTTCTATGAATATAAATGATGTTTTAGAGCTTTGTTATTTTAAATGATCAATATTTATTGATGATACGAGTAGATTTAATTGTTAGTCTGTATTATTGTTTTCATTGCATGGCAGCCTTTATTTACCTGCTGTGTAACTGCATAATTATAACGCAATGTTAGATAAGTGTGCAAACACACAAGCGACACGCGGCAACGGCAGAGGCAACTGCAGTCGTAGACCGTCGTCGCTAATAGCTGCAGTTATCTCTGCCGTTATCGCGTGTCGCTCGTGTGAGTGCACACTTGGTTGTAGTTATTTATTTAATTTTCGCTATAACTCTATTAAAATCATTTATAAGTAAGTACATATTTTATAACCCAGACATTCTAAAATCTTTTTTATTGAAAATAACGCAATCAAACATGCAAGTAGCCCCCTCCCCCCACGGGCACTCGCTACACTCACACTCGTACACACACTCACATCCCCCCACCACTTTATCAAACCACGGCTCGTTCACTAATGAACGCGTGGTTTTTACACAAATTATGAATTGCTACCGTTGCTCGTTGCTACTAGCAACCGTTGCCAAGCGACCGGTCGCCATCATGCCGCTTTTTGTCCAGACTAATTAGTCACTCTGATTAAGTTATGGGATCCTGTCAAAGCCAATCAACGGCTTACAGAAAATGACTACATAACTCGAAAAGATTTTCATTTAGTGCCAAAATTTTTAGGGTCTTTTTTTTCGTTGTGGACATGGATTAACGGAAAATATGACTTTTGCGCTCGTTTAGATTGTCTGATTCTGTTAATTACATTTAATTGCTATGAGTGGACAATTATAATCTTCGCCAAAGTTTTTTTAAACTGGCTGTATCCAGTTGGATTAAAAAATAATAACCGAACCATCATAAGCACATACTATATAAAGTCGTCAGGCATTTGATGACCCGTAATAAATATTCCACAAAAGAAAAAATTTATACTAAAGCTAGAATATCTTACTCTCCCAAAATGAGTATAATTAATTAAATATTCACAAAATTAATTATAACAAAAGGAAAAATTTTATACAACGCAACAAAGTTGGACTAAAAGCATCTAAAAATTGATTACCCCTTGAACTCCAAGTAGCAGTTAACTCAGCACATTAACATTCACCGCCCATCCCCGATGAATAAATAACTTTACAATTAAACTCTATATTCGTATTAACGGTATTCTGGAACATTTACGGCGGCCGCACGGGCGCCGGGCGGTTATGGCAAATTCGGATGAAACCAAAAGGGTGTTGATTAATCAGTAGCCATTTATATATTTTTTTATTCCGGCGTCGTCCGCGCGGTGTAACGAGTTAATTTTAATAAATCATACGAAATTCAACGCTGTGTCTTTGTAATGGGGGTTTGTCAGCGTCGAGGTGTTTTATTGGTGTATCCTTGATGGTGGAATTAAAATGGTGTGTCTGCAATTTGGAAGACGAGGGTAGGATTAATTTCTCTGTTATCTTTTTGTGGGATACCTGCGGTTGTGTCGTGGAAAACCGTCATGTTGCTTATGTATTTGTGATCTCGTATTTCATTGCATATTCTAGGGAAAATAAAAACATTTTTATCCTGTTAACACGTTGCGGGACACTAGCGTGCATACACACGAGCGGCAGCCGTCGTTGCGCCGACGGCTGCAGTTGCCTCTGCCGTTGACGCGTGCCGCTCGTGTGTATGCACATTAAATGCCCCCAGACGTCACATATTATCAACATAACTTGTTGTGTGTCTCGTTCAGCGTCCTTCAGCCGATTAATCTGCTTGGTTGCGATCCTTTGAAAATAAAGAATTAGATACTAATTCATCTTGACACACGACGTCAAACAGTCCTTCTCCCATGTACTCTACCATTCTATCAAGACTTGCTTCCTCTCCTATTTATCTCTAGGTACTAATAATCCTGGTGCGGTACATAATAATAAACAATAGCATTTTCTTTTCCTAACTTCCTCCCAGCACAAAGCTAAGTACAAAAATGAATAAAACAAAGTTGAAACCAATTAAAACAGGGCCAGACATATCCATTACACAGATAGTAAGGAGTCGTTAACATTACAAACTATATATAAGTATCTACTATGCTTTGTACAAATAAAAGTTGCAAAGTTGCATTCCGTTTGAGTCGAACACGGCGCAGCTCAGCGTATTTTTGTGAGCGAGAAACAATTTTGTACTTGCAAAGCTTGGAATGAGTGATGTTGCTTGTCTCTTTTTGTGTAAATAGTGTAGGAATAATGTAGAATATTTTCAGAATATTGTAATTGTGAAGTCTAGGTACTGGTCGTTCATCCGAGCTGTTTTCTAATAATCTACAATACCTATATTAATTACATTTGGCAAAAGCTGCTTTGTATTTACCCAGAAAAGGACATAGTGGGATGTATTTTCAGATATTTCATTAAGATAAATAATTATGGTTGTTCTAAAAGTTTCATGAGCGAGATTCGATTTCTCGAAACTGAATCAGCAAATAAACCAACACCACACAGTTTTACAATTCAGTATTACATGTTGTTTCTATAGTAATGTAAATTCTAAAACATTACGTAAAGTGCTCCCTCGAGATTTTAAGAGCAAAAGATTTTAAAATAAAAGTGCTGGGACCATGAAGAACTAGAGTGGTGACACTGATTAATGTTGTCTGCATTCATTACGCTACCACGCGAGGCTTGTCGCTATCTCACGAATTATTCGTCATATAATAGTACGCATCTCCTTATTTGGGTCATATTTAAATATTAATAAGAGAGAATATTGATAAATGAAAAATTGTTAACTATCAGTGCGGAAGCGTGGGTATTAATTGTCGTTCTTTTTAGATTGATGTTAAGTCTTTGCAGTTTTGTAATTTCCATCATGATTTTCATGTTTGTTTCACAGCAGGAGATTACATGTGGTTTTCTTCTTTTTATTACCTAGTAACTCCAAAGAGCCTTGAAATAATCTGGAAGAACATTATGCCCCATAATTGGAATCATTACATCAGCATCCAAATTGTCGTTTGATCAATGTGCGTAAGTATAAATGTTACTATCACGCGTACAAATATGCGTACGTTACTTAAAATATTTTACTGAACAGAATATGGTAAATATTATAACGATATAGTTAGGTATAGAAAAAGCGCTCAAAGAAACACAGAAAATAAAATTCAAGATGGCCGGGCATTCGAGTTAGGTATCATTTTATCAACGAGGCTGAAGATGTCGTCCAAACAAAAGATAAATATTCAACCTTATAACTTGTATAATGTAGGTAGTTACCTAATAAATATTATAACGATATCGCCCTGGATACAGCTGCCGAAAATAAAAGCGGCCAAACCAAAAAAGCGAGTTGGACTCGCCCACGACGCGTTCCGTACCACCGCCCAATATTTAACATATTTTTTTTACTTTTGTAAAACCCGGCCAAGTGCGAGTCGGACTCGCACACAAAGGGTTCCGTACCACCGTACAATATTTAACACTTCTTTTTTTTTAACCACGTTTCTTTATGTTGTTATAGCGGCAATAGAAATACACACTTTGGGAAAAGTTCAACTGTCTACCTATTATGGTTCATAAAATACAGCCCGCTGATAGACAGACAAACGGACGGACAGATGGACGGATGGACGGACGGACGGACAGCGAAGGCTAATTAGTAGGGTCCCGTTAGCACCCTTTGGGTACGTAACCCAAAAAATACATCTGTTGTAGGGGGACCACCTTTATTGGTTGTTAGAGCGGCCATAGCTGTAGTACACACACGAAATTCAACGCTGTAAATTTGAATAACGTGTCTACCCATTACGGCTCAAAAGATACAGACCTGTGACAGACGGACGGACGGACGGAATGACAGGGGAGCCTTAGTAATACGGTCCCGTTGGCACCCTTTGGGTACGGAACCCTAAAAACTGTCTAATTCAGAAACATCGCTCAGACATCTAGAGAGCTATGTAAACCTAGAATCCGTCTGAAGTGATGCGATAAGAGCGGGCCCAGTGTCTCTAGGCAGTCAATTACTGCCTTGAAATTAGTGCGGTCGCCGCCAGGGGCGCTGTGGGCACGTTTAATAGCTATCCTATGTCGCAGGATAATTGGAAAAACTAATCTTCGCGAAAATCCTAGGATTTTTCCTAAATACCGGATTATTAGATACTGATAAACATTTTTACGAGCTAACATCAGTATTTTTTGCAAAAAACCAAGATATTTTAAGGTTTGCAAACAAATGAACGGCGATTGACTGATATATGAACGTTTTATACTTACGGATGTGCTGCTTAGTTAACAGCTAGATCGAGTAAAGTTTTAATAACCAGTACCCTATTTTCGTAATACACTATCAATCACAATCTGAATCCTTTTGCTAATCCATTGCTTCATATATTCGAAAAATTTGTCTGCTCAACAACGTAAATAACGCAATTAATGGTGTTGAACTGTCAAAAGCCATTCCTACTGTAAGTGTGTTACGCAATTACCCCGTAAAATAAATATTTTATGAATTGAGACTTAGATAAGCTAATCTGCATTCAAATTTCCAATCGCCCTGGACAGAGTTTTTTTCTATAAAGAAAATCTTTATAGGATAGCTCGTATTATTATTGGAAATATTTCCTAATTTCTAATAATTCGGTATTACGCAAAAATCCTAGGATGTTCGCAAAGATTCGATTTTACCAATTATCCTACGACATATGCACGGATCCCTCTAGACTTAAGACTAGTTTATTGTATCCTTTGTACCGTCAATATTTGGCTCGTTTGATGTTATTTTATGAGATAGAAAAGCACTTAAATGCTTTTTGGGCGAGACTACTTTACATAGTTTATGTCACTTGACTAGGACTCAAGTGCTTCACGCTGCTCTCTGGGAAATAGAACTGCCGTGATAACAGTTATCACCAAAATATCAATCTGCCTGCCTTTTCTCAACTAATTTGGGGTCAGCTTTCAATCTTACCGGATGCAGCTGAATACCAGTATTTTACATGGAGCGACTGCCTATCTGAACTCCACAACCCAGTTACTGGGTAATACGATACCCTGGTAAGACTGATTGTAGCACCACGTTTATGATTAAAATAATCAATCGACGAAAATTGCGACTTATACAAACTCAAACTCAAAGCATTTATTTCAAATAAACCATTTACAGGTACTTTTGAATTGTCAAGGAGTCGGTCAGTCAGAAATATGAAGCTAGTTGCCCATTCCAAAGCGTAGTAGGTACCTATGGAGAAGAATAGGCAAGCAACTCCATGGACACTCTTTGAAATTATATTATTAGGTACCTACAGATATCTAAGCACAGGCCTCTGACATTTATTCACCGTCCGTGTGACCTTACAATTAGCCCTCACAGACCATCTTAGCCGCCATATAAGGCTTAGGAACACAAAGGGATGATTAAAGATCTTCTAATTAAGGTTTACTTGTGTTGGAGGACTTCAGGTGCCTAGATATTACAATGTTTGATCTGAAATACCAGTAACAATGTTAAGGGCGCGGTCAAATTGAGAGTTATTAACTAGTAGGAGCTGGTAGCTATTTAATAGTCTAAGAGGAGCTAAACTGCAATTTGATTTACGAGTTCAGAGCGAAATGGCAACATAATAGCTAACTAAAAGTGGTGAGCTTCCCTGCTGGTCCGTACACGGAATAGCAGCAACGGCATTCTGAACGCAATAGCTGTACGTTTTGACTGTCCCTTTCAGAATCAGTGGGTCATGTCTTGTGTAGGTGTGGCGAGTCATGTCAAATAAAAATGTACTAGGTTAAGGTTTCTATGGGTCTATGCCACCCGAAATAAAGTTTTATTATTATTATTATTAGACTTGTCTCAATATGGCCGCTCTCCAAAGAAATATACCATCAAAGACTTAAGCCTGATTTACACGGTGAGATTTAATTGGCTGTAGCATGCTATAAATTGAAGCAATAATAAAAGTTGCAAGAATGAAGATAAGATGCAAGTCATTTGTTGCTTCAATTTCAGTGTATGCCACAGGCGACAAACTTGCTACGTATACAAGGGGCTCTAGCGTACTGCAGCGTGACCTCTGCGGTCACAACCTACTTTTCTAATTAATATGTCTGGTCATCAATCGTTTTAATAAGAATTTTTCAAATTATGATTGTAACAAACAAAACATTTGATGGATATAGAAAAAAAATCTGTTGTGAAAAAATAGAAATCAATACGAGTCGAATTTCATAATTTTTATTTTTTTTCAATATTAATGGAGACCTAGTACGGACCTAAATTCCTTATCAAATTACTGCAAATCTTTTACAGTCAACCAAGTCACCACATAATTTGTGTACGACATTCTTCAAATCTGATACGTACTTTTCCTGATCTGCTCTCTCAGCGGAAGTCTTAGCCTTTTTATCTGATGTAATACCCTATTTTTTGTCGTAGGTATAGAACCAGTTAAAAGGGCTGCTCCTGGTCCTTTTCCGGGTACCTGACTATTTATCAGGCTTGCGGGTCTATTGTGTCGCTTTTGCCAGCTGCGTAGAATTCCTGAAGTTCGAGACTGGCATGCCTTTTATGATCCACGACACATGATCGTCGAGGTCTGCTGTACTTCAAGGCCGCGGTTCGCCAGGGTCCAGGAAACTGTCACTTTTATCTATTGTTCTGTGCTTCGAGGCTGCGGTTCCCCAGGGGCTTGGGAACTACCACCTTTACCCATTATTATCATTAACTCTTACGAGTTTAATACGTCAATGCTAGTCAATCTTTAACCATGACTGTTTTTATTGTGATAACATAGGTAAACTTTATGGGATAATATTAATTTTAAATCCTGCGTATTTTAATATAAGGAGCCTGAAAACTGATTGTAATCGATTGCCTACTTCGTAAACCAACATGACAAAGATTTACCATCCAATATACGAATACTTTAAATTTTCTCGTATTCTCTTTACATTTTGGCCAATTTATCTGTTTTGCAACTGTGTTTTTTATAATATTTAATTTTCACATATATTATAAAAAAATATTATTATATATATTATTATTTATAATACTTAATTTTGGGTGCGATTTTTAATAATAGTAAATTATACGTGTTTAAGTGGTGAATTTCCTTTTTCATTTCGCTACAGTACGCAGGTTTACACGCCATAGAAGTAAGTACTTAAGTACCGTTTGAACACCAGTCGACGGTTGACGCGATCTCGAACATTTCTTAGCTCTGTAATCAAAGTCTCGTGGAAGCCTCCGGCGACGGCGGAGGGTTGCCGAATAAAAGGTTGGTCCACAGGCCTCTAATCAGAGCACCGCAACCAACGGACCATGTGAGGGTTAGGTTAAACACTCATTCCAACCTTATTTGTCTTCCGAGTCACCGGGTCACTCCAGACCCGAAGCTAGAAGGAACAGATCCCTATTGTTGATACATTATTAAAAATACGATATTTTCCATTACAGTGAAATATAAATATTTTCCTACATTAATATCGTTTGTCAGATTCGTTTGAATATAATGAGATGGTGGATTTGTTTGAATGGATGTTTTTTCTGATTAGATTTTTTTGACCTCATTATTTTGAAGTGATATTAAGCTTCAGATTATATCTTAAGTAAAGATGTTTACGTTATTATAACGTTGGAAAAATGGTGATACCAGTTTTCAGGCTGATCCTTTTCAGCAACACATTACACTCAGTAGATTCTGTCTGCCGACATCCTGCAGATAGGTAGTTGTGCTGGCCTTTAAGGATACTATAGGTCTGCAATGGGTCACAGACTTGACTTAGCAAATGGTTATTCCGAAAATCTATGTCCTTAGCAGAGAGAACTGAGAAATGTATAAGTGAATATATTCAAAAAGCTTCTGTCCGCTACTTCGTCGGCGTTAAATTTATTGTACCCCTGTCCCATCCCGTCGCATCGCATCGCCCGCCCGCGCTGTTACTTCATTTTCGCTTAGCGTTCTTTCTGCTCGGCTCCTAAGAATCGTAGCCCGATGTTAAATAGCCTAATCTTCCTAAACAATTGGGCTATCAAATGCAAACAGATTTTTTCAAATCCAACCGGTAGTTCCAGAGATTACCCCCACATACAAACAAACAAACACATTTTACTTCTTTATAATATTGTTAGTATAGTTGACTATTGAAAGACTTATCTAGACTTAAGACTTATAGTCGAATCGTTGAGCTCCTTAAGTTCTGAGTTGAGCAGTACGAATACTGACAAATGCGTGCACTGACTGGACAGGTCCACTCATTCTGTGTGGTTTTTCCTCAAAAGACCATTTCAACACAAATTTACATGGTCTTCACATGATTTGACCAAGATTATATCTGGACTTTAAAAGAGACTGTGACCTCTGAGTTTTTTTCGGCCTTTCTTCTTAGAGTAGTCAGATAGGAAACGCCGACCTCATCTAGCTTTAAACCTACTTACAGAAATTAAATCATTTATCATTTAGGTATAGAATTAAATTAATGAAATTATGTTGTGGTAGATTTTCCCTCGAGGCGATTTCAATTTATGTTCTCGACTGTACTAGCCTTGATAACTTAACAGCATAAGACGAAATGCCTAACTCGCAATAGTACCTAATCTCGCGTAATATCATAATCATTGATATTCAAAACGTCTCAATCCCCTCTTATCTTGCGCTTGATCCGGAGTACAGTAATCCTAATCCATGTAGTCGCAACTTGGATCATATTTACATACATAACACTTTATGTAAGGTGGAGCTGTAAATAATAAGATCAGAAGGCTCATGGCTGAATGAACAATGGGGCCTTGGTTACTTGAAGCCAAGTGACAGCTACTATAAGGACAAAAAAGAACCAGTAGGTAGATACGACTCTGTGGGGGCAGTAATTATAACGTTGTCAGTCAAAAATCTATCAATCTGCCTAGATTTTTCTCAACTATGTTGGGGTCAGCTTCCAGTCTAACCGGATGCAGCTGAATACCAGTATTTTACATAGAGCAACTGCCTATCTGACCTCCACAACCCAGTTACTGGGTAACACTACCTCTTGGTAAGACTGGTTGTCAGACTTGGGCTTCTGACTGTCAATGATCTACACATTTCAATTTGTTCATTGGTCATGGTGTTTCATTGGTTTTTGGAAAATGTCTCTGGGTGCGGTAATTGGTGACTACATTGTTATACTGGGATCCCACCAGTAAAAACAAATGTAAGTGATAATAATAATAAATAAATAACATGGGTTCTAAGAATGTGGCGCGTTCGGAGAACCAGAAACGGGAATTCTGCATAAGTGTCCGATTTTCACACAGACTCATTTCATTTAGATTCCTCGGGTATCAGATATTGAAATAAGAGTGTTTAGTTTTCACCTTGATTTCTATGGCTTTGATAATTATTAAGCACAAAACATATACATTTTTGGGAATCGAACATAGGTTTGTAAAGCAGTCGTCGAACCGTTAAGCTTTGCTTTGTTGAAAGTTGACTAAAATAGCCGTTCTTATGTTATGTCATGAATGACTGCATAGCTCCTTAAAGGTACAGCGGGATGATAATCATTTAAAAGGTTAAATCTGTAACTATCTGCAATATTTTGGCTCATCTTTTTACAATTTGCGGTAAACTATAGAAGAATACGAATAAATTGCAATATTGCTCATCCCCCACAGCAAACAGCGTGATAACTACCGTAAACGAATCGCTTTATGCCATCGATTCACGCGATGCTCTGTTTTTCCATCTTTTTTATAAATAAAAATCAATTGCCTCATGTGTGAAAGATCATCAGTTGAGAACGGCTCGACCGATTTATTTGTTTTGTTTTTGTTGTGTTCTTAATTGTTAGGAAAAAGTTAGTATGGAACAATTTTTTTGGAAAATCCACTGGGTATGTCGGGTATCCGGTCGACGCCGAGCACTATCAGTTAGTTTACAATAGTTACGCTACACAGTAATGATAGTCAACCTTCTACATTCCTTCTTGTGACGTAACTCCGGTAAATATGTTCTGAACAGTTTTGAACTACAATAAACCTGTATGGCCCATAAAGTTACACGACCTTATGAAGAGGTGGCAGGTATAAGTGTTCCAGTGTTCAAGTTCGATGTCCCGATGTCCTCGAGTTAGTGGCACTTACTGCCGATGGGTTATGGACTCGGCAGTAACCGTTAAGTGTAGCTCTAAACTTTGTGTGGAACTGACGGTATTTCGTACTGGGAATGTAGGAGAAATCTGAAACTGCAGTGTTATTTTTGCGTTAACTGCTATCGAGCGAAAGTTGGGTTGTATTTTTTTATGGGGATAACCTTTATCGATTTATATCGTGTTTTAATTTTTTTACAACGAGTTAGAAGCTTTTGTCCGGATTTATGTACTTATGAGTTTAGTGATTGAAAGTCATTTTAAATTAATATTGACTGTTTCTGAGCAAAAAAGGCTGTATGGCTAGAAATGTGGCGACTACTGCGATGACGACTAATAGAGAAGTATGGAATAAGATATGTTGCACCTACCTAAATAAATTGCGACAAGGGCAAGAGAATAAGTAATAAGTTTATGTTTTATTTATTTATGAATGATGATGATGAGAATGTTGATGATGAGAATGATGATGATGTGAATGATGATGATAAGAATGCTGATGATGCGAACGTTGATGATGAGAATGATGATGATAAGAATGCTGATGATGCGAACGTTGATGATGAGAATGATGATGATGCGAACGTTGATGATGAGAATGTTGATGTTGAGAATGAGGATGATGAGAATGATGATGATAAGAATGCTGATGATGCGAACGTTGATGATGAGAATGATGATGATGAGAATGATGATGATAAGAATGATGATGATAAGAATGCTGATGATGCGAACGTTGATGATGAGAATGATGATGATGAGAATGATGATGATAAGAATGCTGATGATGCGAACGTTGATGATGAGAATGATGATGATGAGAATGTTGATGGTGAGAATGTTGATGTTGAGAATGAGGATGATGAGAATGATGATGTTTCTGAGCAAAACAATGTTAACGGGCAGACAAACAAACAATTAGTTGGAAAACAAAGTAATCATTAAATCGTACCCTTATTAAACGTAGGTACCCACCACGTAACGACACATAGTTATCAACTCAATTTCACAAAGGTATATCCGAAATCACTTAAAATTCCACTCACACCAAAAATGCTAACAAATAATAATTAACAATAACACAACCCGTCTAATAATCAATTATTACTTAACTCACTAATCTAGTCCGTCCCCGCGTTGCTTGTATTAGCACTAACAAGCTTAAAATAAACTTAAAGTAATTTTAATTCTATAAACCTAACATTATTTCGTTACTAGAACCTTTTGCTAATTGTCAGCGCGTATATTTATGTGCTAATCAAGTTGTAATCTATTTGTCTCTGGGTAACGAGTTCAATGACACGTTGGCGATTTAGAAGTGGACTTTACTTGACAGGCAGCTAGGTGATACAATATTAAACAGCGTGTATCAGAAATGTGTGGTCATTTTTAGCTATGGGGTATGGGTCAGATCATCAAACTTAACCACTTTTTCCGTGGGCCTAACATCGTGATCGTGAAATAGTACATCTTGATACAAGTGGAGAAATTTTGTTATTGCACTCGAGGCGGAATACACACTCGGACCGTAGACGAGGGTGTTATGGAGCCGAGAACTGCAATCACAAATGTCCACGTGTATCAAACGACGTTTTTCAATACACTTTTGAAGAAATAATATAAAAGACCGAAAAATATTTTTGTCATTAAATAAATAAGACTGAATTTTCTTTTTTCCCGCGCTTTACTTTCGCAGGTTAAAGGAGAGGCAAAGGTATAAAGCCGCTAATCAGCCTAATATGAAAAATAGAAAATTCAAATATTTTTGAGTTTAGAACACAAATAAATGTTAATTTGTTCATAAACGTATTTTTTCTTGTGATTGTTTTTGATGATATTCTATTAATAAACATAATTTTATTGCGGTAAGAACCAGTATTCGAGAAGGTGTATTGAAAGCATAATAATCAGCTGTCCTATACAAAACTTTAATACCTTCTCGACCCAAATGTGTGGGACGGGTGAATATTTTTTAGACAGAACGAATACTCTTTTAAAAAAATGCGGGTAAATAATGTGGTAGCCAGGAAATTTATAGACCTACTTCGTAAACATGATACGGTTGTAAAACCTGCGTGGTAATTGCATAACACATCAACAGTAGGAATGGCTTTCATTTTGACAGTTCAACAACATTCATTGCGTTATTTACTTTGTTGAGCAAACAAATTTTTCGAACATATAAATAATAAATGAAGCAATGGAGTAGTAATAGGCTTCAAAATGATTCAGATTGTAAGTGATACTGCGTTACGCAATTATGGTGCTGGAATGTATAGGAATTTTTAGGCAATGGACAATTTTATGAGGAACCCTAGACAAAACTGGCCTGAATCTATCATCATGTAGATAGTAAATGTAGCGGTTATGGTTTCTCCTCTATAAAAATATGAAAAGGGGTATTAGGCTTGAAGAAGGACTGACTATTTTAAACAAACTAACCGTGTATACCGTTATAAACAAAAAGAAAACCACCACGGAACAGCGTTCAAAAACATACACAACATATTCAAACTGCATCTATTCTTTGTAAACTCCATCTGAAATCCGCCATTTATATGAAGATCCTTACATTGTGCTTCGAAATAGTAAGAACTTCAATATGATCGCACTATACAGCAGCTAGCTGTGTAGTAGCTATATAGCAGCTTTCTATAAAACTGGAAGTACTTGCAGGAGAAAGTAGGACTGTTCCGAGACAAGTGATGGTATCGAATTTCTTTGAACGTATTGAAAGGACGTGTCCTGGAGAGAGGATGTAGGATTCTGAAAGTCTTTGAATTGTATTCTATGCGGCTTTCATTGGCGTTTATTATTTATTTTTTAAAGGAAAAAGCTTTCTTAAATACTAATACTAATAATACTACTACTAATACTATTAATACTTATTTTTCTTTAAGACTGTAATACTAACAAAATGGAACCTGATTTCCGAAATAAACGATTATTATTATTATTATTAAATAGGGCTGCAGGAAGTAATGAAAAACATTTAATTGACTTTTTTGAAAATTAATTTTACGTAATTACTCGCAGCAATAACGTTTCTCTTTTCTAGTAGCGGTTCGGTAAAGCTATAACGATTTCCGTTTTCGCAGTGACAGCGGGGTTTGACTACACGGCGTCAAAAAACGCTTTCTAGGAAAACACACCAACTTACATTCATAAATAAGGTTTCAGTGATGTCATTCGCTGGTAAATAGCAGACGCTATGTGGCGGTCAACGCTCTTCTAGAAAACCGAAGCTTTAGGGCTACAACGTAGCTACGAGCAAGCGTAGCTGTCGTAGCACTGTCACCAGCTACGGCGTAGTAGCTTTGAAATAGAACAGCGTCTAGCTGTTGCAGTATTTACATAATCTTTAATTTGATAAAGAGAAGGTACAGTCAACGAGTCGATTTCAGAACAGTTAGTCTGGTTTCCAATAATACACATTTAACTGACATTACAAACAGTCATTATCATTGTAATGAAAATGTTATTTTCGACATAATTATAACGATTTGCTGAATTAGCTCTATTTAGCTTCGAATAATTTAATGTGTATTTATAGACTGTTATAATAATAATGAAACATTTATTAATTAAGTTTATTTGCGGTAAACGATAATAATAATAAATGCGTTACATTCACATTTAGTCAAATTATCGTGTTTAGTAAAATGTTGTTAGTGTTTAGTAAAATTATAGTATTTGAATACTCTTTATGAACGTAAACGAAGCAAAAGCAGCATATAAGGATCGTAGCAGGTGGCGTTCTGTAGTTTCTGCCTGCCCCCATTGTGAAGGAGGTGTGATAATATGTATGTGTGTGTAAATAATTATGATGACAAATTATATTTTATTTTAGCCTGACTAGTTAAATCTCGTAAGCAATTTTACTTTTCATGTATGCATTTATTCATATTCACAATAAGCTGAAAAATATTTTTTCTGGCATCCTAATAATATAATACTATATTTAATACTAACGAATAATGCTTTTGTAAGCAATGCGGTGCATTTTTAACATGCACTTTCCAAATGAGTGGCCGCATCAGAGATGCACTCATAATAAAAGTTTTTGCTCCCTCTCTCATAGTAATATTATTATGAACTTTATGTAAACGGCTTACGGTTTTGAGCATGTGTGAGTGAAGCTGGGGAAGCAGATGTTTTAGTTTGAGTATCTGTCTGTTTGTAAATACTAAGTTTAAATATCAATGACTCATGTCCGGTTTCCTAGTTAAATTAAATTAGTTATATTAGTTAGTTTTAGTAGTAGTTAGTATTAGTATTAGTTGGTTGTATTAGTTTTGATTAATTAGTTATTAAATAAATTTATCTATTTGTCCAACCAAAGTGGTCGACATAGCTTGACATAGCACAGAATAAGCAAGCTGAAGTGGCAGTGGGCCGGCCATATTAGCCGTAGAACCGATGACTGTTGGGGTAGACGTGTTCTTGCGTGGAGACCGCGAATCGGCAAACGTAAGGTAGGACGCCCTCAGGCTAGGTGGAGCGATGATCTTCGCAGGGTGACTGGTAGCAGCTGGGTGAGAGTTGCCGGGAATCGAGCTGAATGGCGTGCAATTGAAGAGGCTATGTCCAGCAGTGGACTGCTGTAGGCTGATGATGATGATCTATTTGTCAGTGCTATAGGTTTGATGATCTTGACACATTGTGTCGCTGGATACTAAGTGAATGAAGTCACAATAGAAACTTCGCTTTAAAATAGATATAAGCAGAGGTTTTTTGAATCAGTGGCTATATTATACCAATTGGAGGATAATTTGAGGGTTTCAAAAACCCTGAAAAGTCGTTGATTCAATCAACTCAGCCTATCGCAGTCCACTGCTGGACATAGGCCTGCTGGATACAGTCGTTGCTGGGCATGCAAGAAAGCTCAAAGTTGAAGCTAAAGTTTCCTCTCTCTTACTATTTTGTTGTGACCGACAGGGTTCATAATGATCTCATTTACCACATAAGTATCTACATATTGTGGAATGCAATAAATTATTGAGTATTGAGTAAGAAGTCATGACTTGGACCCGTTCTTGTTCACTATTATTGTTACTCACTCAAACAAGTATAGCGAGCTACAACACCTGCTAGCTGGTAGATCATTTTTCATTAAAAACTTAGCTTTATTTCTAAACAAACCTCAAATAATCACTTTCAAAATAAAACTTATCTACCTTCGTATCGCTTTTGTATTAATTCCTCTTTCTACACACAATGAAATCGACACACCCCTCGTACAATCACAGCCCAGCATCCATTGATCCATAGAACATCTGCATCAGTGCGACGTAATGAGGCGCTCTGCAAACCAACCGTCTTTGATCCCGGTTTATTGCTCGCGCCAGTCGCTTGTCACTGGCGTTGTTTATTACTAGGCGAGTTAAGTGGTAGAGTGGAATCAGCTAGATCGCTGAGCACAAAAACAATAGGAGAGAATAATGTTTCGATCGATATTATACAACCATCTATATATTGTTTGTATGTGATCGGTAAGTTTGAATTGCAGATACAACCAACAAGCTCTGAAATACATACATATACATACATAAACTCACGCCTCCTTCCCATGGGGGTAGGCAGAAACTACAGACCGCCACCTGCTATGATCCTAACATACTCTTTTTGTCTCAAATACATATGTACGGTAAAATGAATGTGATTGGAACTAGGCGAGTTAAAACGCTTATTAAATTAACTGGAAAATTAGACAGAAACCCTAAGTTTATTTGCGCTTAATATGACCCAAAAAGTAAAAATAACCCACAAAATGACGAAAATAAAGCAAATATGAGGAAAATATGCGCCACATCCGCGCAAAACGGCCATCGTTTTGCATAATGCTGCTACGCACGTACTCACGTGCGAATTAAGAGCCACAGAGCTGGTTGTCAGCGACAGCAGGCGTTGACTTGATGACGTCTTCCGGGGCACCATATAAAGTTACACAGATTGAAAAATAAATAAATATGAGAACAATTAATAATTACGCTATTATTTAGTAGCCATAACCAACTTCTGTAGGTCGTCCACCGCGTCGTCGTTGTCCGCGGCCACGGATTTTCAATAATGTGTACTAATGGTTGAATTAATTAGTGTTGTTGTTGTGACCAGTGCTTGTGAGTGTGTTTTGTGTTAGGTGTGAACAGCATGTGCAGGTAACAAGCTCGGAGATACTTAGATCTTCTCCTTCGATACTAAACGGATAAACTACAGGTCAGTAGGCCTAGACAAAAACTTTTTTGATAGCGTTAACGCCAGACGCTAACGTCAAAATGTATTGCAATGACATTACCTGCGGAAAAGATACGTAATGTCACGTGGTAAGCAAATGTCAACTCCATACAATTTGATTTTCCGTTGGCGTTAACGCTTACAGAAAAGGGATTGTGTCTAGGCCCCCAGGGCTACTTATTATGCTCAAAATCATCGTAGATTAATAAGTTAATCACTATTTCTATCGTTGAAATTAGATTGTTTTTTTTATTATTATTCTTTGAACGTCTTTATTAACAAAATATTATAAAGTGTATAGAATAAGATCTTATCTGAATTGTACAACCAAATATATAGCTAGTTGTTATGATAAAATATCTTTACAAAAAAATGCACTAAGTTTACTATTCATATTCTATGTATTCTTTAATTCACTGCCCCATCTGCCCATTTTGATTGCCCCGTTGGTCTCGTGGTCGCAAGCGCTACTGCTGAGCGTGGGGTCCTAGGTTCGATTCCCTGGTCGGGCAAAGTTTTATTGGCTGTTTCCATTAGGAATTTCTTAGTAACATCCCGGACAATGGATGTTGGCGGTGTGATACGCCCGTGCCTTGAAAAGCACGCTAAGCCGTTGGTCCTGTGCCTGGTCGTATCGGATTGCCATCCCATCGGACCATGGAGTGAGGGAAGAGAGTGCACCTGTGTCTCCGCACACTCTTGTGCACTATAGTGCACAAGAGTGTGCGGAGACACAGGTGCACTCTCTCTCAGGTGCGCGGGAGATATTATAATATCTCCCGCGCCGAAGGCTGGTCTCCGCTGAGACTGGTCGCCATGGCCGAAATTCGGTCTGAACGACTATTTTTATTTTTTTATTACTTCATAAGAACACAGTGTTACCTGAAAGCAAAAAAGTCTTAGCACTGACTAATCAAAAGCTACTACACTATAGACGAATATTTTAGCGATAAATTCCAACAACAATAAAAACTATTTTAATTTAATACCTATATTTCATTTTAAATTTCACTTTGAATATAAATTTATTTTAAAACACAAAAATACTGTTAATTTAAAAATGAATGGGCTAAATAGTGCACAATTAATAATAATAACAGTCTACAAGACTAAATGTAATTCTAAATATTTATTTTATTGTAATTTATAATATTAATAAAGTAAATCGTGCAATATATAATATAAAAATATATACATATAACTTAAAACCAAATCTACAAATACTTAAATAAAATATAAATACCAGAAAAGCAAATGATACTATTTTAATTTAATATATATATTTTTTTATTTTCTTTTTCTTATCAAAAAGCGCCTTCATCCTCTCTCCTAATTAAAATTAACTTTGCCGTGCCCAACAGGGTCCATAATTGATTCGATGTTTTAACATACCAACTGTTATTATGTACACATTATGGAATGCAATAAAGTATTGAGTATTGAGTAACACCACCATAACATACCACTACTGTTGACATAATGAAGGCAATGCATTAAACTATACAGAGACTAATTAAAGCGCAAGATAAAATATTACAAGCAGTATTAACTTTTATTCGAACATTTTAAACAAAGAAATTATAATTCTTATCTGTTCTAGAGTAATTTCTATTACATTACGGCCGGGTGAGGGCAGCACTGAATCCCTGCCGGGTGGTAGGTACTTTTCAACAGTGTTAGCCAATTCCCCTTTTTGTTTTCAGAAAGGACAATTATCACAAATATCATATTAACAATTCCAAAAAATTGCTTCGCCGCCGTTGTGTAAATCCCACAATATTGCCCCGACCTTGCATATTGCTTCTTGTTGCTTATTGCTGTTAAATATTCATCTTCAGCACGTAGTCACGAACTGCAATCTTTGAGAACACTTCCAAGTGTCCAACCTTGATTATTTTCTTGTTTATAATTCTTACAAACTTTCGAAAGTTTTTTTTTAGCGAAAAGAGTTAAAGAGAAGGCTTTATAATGTTAAAGTTCTTTTACGTGGGAACGATTATACATTACGTGATTTGAATAAATAATATAATGATATTTACAAGTACCTACCTACCAACGTGAACGTTGCTATTCATGAAAAGTTTATCTAACAGACTGTCTGGAAAACAAAAAACCTGGACTGTCTAAAATTATTTACTCGCTAGATTTTGATCAAGCGTGGTTATCAACGCTCCTTGATTTTCTTATGAAAACTTGTCCTGCAGGGAATACACGAAACATAAATCGTTTAATTTATTTCATACATTGCCCACCTCAGAAGGCACTCTTCCCATTCTGAACTCGACTAAGCCTGCTTTGAATCTTTCCTAGTCCTGACGCAGATGATGCATAAACCACTCTGCACTGTCCATGCTAACCGTGAAACTCCTGCGGTTTGCATTTACAGTAAATATATAACTACACTTAAAATAACATCAAAGTTACAAACAAAGCTCGGGCTGCGAGGTCACACTACTTTAACAAAGTGCACATAATTTAATCCAACGTAACAGATACAAGTTTGAGCCACACTAGCGGCTCACGGTGATACTAATGTGACGCGGTCACTAGCTCTATTTGACCTACTTACACGCCCTAGCCACCTTAAGGGGGAAGCGTTAGGGTAGCCCGTGAAATTCAAATTATCTTACGTTTTTTGCAATTTGCAGGTCAGTATCAGGTTGTATGTTGATCTAAATATGATTCACGGCCGTAACAAATAGGTGTTTATAGAATTATAATCACAAACATCATCAATACAACTCTCTAAGTTCATATTACCCTACTGAATGACTATTTCATTAAATCATGACATTTGAGGCCAATTTTAACTGAAGGAGTTGTATTGTTGACTCTAATGATTATAATTGTGTAAAACTGTTGGTGGCACGGTTGGCGCAGTGGTTAACCGATTGACTGCTGCGCTGCGTGTCGCGGGTTCGATTCCCGCACGGAACAAATATTTGTATGACCTACAAGTAGTTATTCCGGGTCTGGCTGTTTGTATATGTGAGTTTGAATGTTTGTAAATGCACCTACAATACAGGAGAAATTCCTAGTGTGGGGCAACGTCAAAAAAAGAAAAAAAAAATTAAATTGTGACGAACCTGCACTTACCGACAGGGTTCACAATCTGTCCGATTTTATCACTCGTAAAATTGTGAACCGTCCCTGATTGGTCGGTCTTGGCGATAGTTCGTTCTGTGTACATAGAGCTAGAAAACAAACATAGGAGTCAAATAAAGGAAATGTACATTTAATTGTTTGAGATCAAGTTTGTCAATCAATATTTGTTTTTAATAAACAATGTAATAATCAAAAACTACGTTACGTATGGTAAGAAAATAAAAATAAAGAAATAGAAAACAAAACAAATCATTCAGTTATTGTTTAAATTTTTTTGTAGAAGTGTTGTAAAAAAACCAGGTTCAATATGCGACATTATCAATAGGAGATAGCATCACAAATAATATCTAACAAGTTTACTTACACGAAAAATTATTAAAACACGTAAAGTATGACTTCGGTTATATTCGGCGACTAACAGTTGTTTATCACTGAAACTTCACTTGTTCACTGTTTCTTTAGTGGTAGTTAAATTTTACTATTAAACTCTATTAAAACTTTTAGTTATTTTCAACACGAAAACTATTAAAAACCACAAAAAAACATGTTTGTTTATGTTGGCTACTAATGAATGACAGCCAAATATAGCGGCGCGGGGCACATCACGTTCAACCAATCAGCGCGCAACGTTCGTTCCGTCCCATTAAAATATGATGCCAGTTCACAATTTGACAGTTGGACATGGATAGATAACAAACTATCGAAAATTAATACGTTATATTGTAAGCAGTATGGTACAGTTCACAATTTATCGACAGTATACAATCTCGCGAGGTAGATTATAAACTAACTGGTGACATATTCATAAGCTCTACCATGGTCTAAAAAACAAGGTCTGGCACTCCGGTAGTGACATATGCTTACGTCACTATCCAGTTGCCACTTTATTGCAACAAAACTTGAATTGTGGACACAGTTTCAGTCCCCATTTTGTTAAAAAATATATATAAAGCATTTAAATTGTCGATTCGTTTTTCTAATCAAACGAAATAATTCAATTTAAACATATACCAACGTAATTGTTAATTAAAACCTCATCGTTTTATCGGATTCGCACAGGTAACAAAGGCGGTTGGGGAGTTATTATTACACTTTACTGGTAGCACAGCGGCGATGACGTAGGCTTGTCACCCACGTGACCACTGTGTCTCGGAATGCTATACCTGGCGAAGTATGTTATTATACCATGAGCTCTACGAAATCATAAGTCACAAGTAGGTAGACACTACGATTAGTTGCATATTTCTTACACACTCCTGTTGCTTCAGGCACATCTTCACACATATATATTTGCACACCGCTGTATGGCTAGGATATAAATAGACCTGTGCACCTGGTTTATACAATTATGAACCTGACCAAACCCAGGAGCACACGTGTTAACACTGAAACGTAAACCGTTTGTGTCTCATTCTAAACGTATAGCTTAAGGGGGATGCGCTAAGTAGCACGCGAAATTCAATATTCTAAAAACAAAAACAAAAAACAAAAACATAAGAATCCCAACCAGAAACCATATTTGTTACGATCGCGAATCATATTTTAATCAACAAACAACAAAATATGATTCGCGATCGTAACAAATATGGTTTTACACAATTATAATCATTAGAGTCAACGATACAACTCCTTCTGTTAAAATTGCCTTCAAATGTCATGATTTAATGAAATAATCATTCAATAGGGTAATATGAACTTAGAGAGTTGTATTGATGATGTTTGTGATTATAATTCTATAAACACCTATTTGTTACGGCCGCGAATTATATTTAGATCAACATACAACCTGATACTGACCTGCAAATTGCAAAAAACGTAAGATAATTTGAATTACGCGGGCTACCCTGACGCTGCCCCCTTAAGGTGGCTAGGACGTGTAAGTAGGTCAAATAGAGCTAGTGACCGCGTCACATTAGTATCACCGTGAGCCGCTAGTGTGGCTCAAACTTGTATCTGTTACGTTGGATTAAATTATGTGCACTTTGTTAAAGTAGTGTGACCTCGCAGCCCGAGCTTTGTTTGTAACTTTGATGTTATTTTAAGTGTAGTTATATATTTACTGTAAATGCAAACCGCAGGAGTTTCACGGTTAGCATGGACAGTGTAGAGTGGTTTTTGCATCATCTGCGTCAGGACTAGGAAAGATTCAAAGCAGTCTTAGTCGACTTCAGAATGGTAATAGTGACTTCTGAGGTGGGCAATGTATGAAATAAATTAAACAGTTTTTGTTTCGTGTATTCCCTGCAGGACAAGTTTTCATAAGAAAATCAAGGAGCGTTGATCATCACGCTTGATCAAAACGTAGCGAGTGAGTAATTTAAGATAGTCCAGGATATTTTGTTTTCCAAATCAATCTCGCGAGATAGATTATAAACTAACGGTGTTCACAATCATACGGTGACATATAAGCTCCGGTTTAATTTAAAAAACAAAAACATAGTCGCTTTTGCTAAAAAAGGGGGGTCAATTCACGTTATTAGGTACCTAAGCGCTATCAAATGACATCAAAATGGAGTGAAAAAAGTCAAAAGCAGTTTTTTTTTTTCAAAACTTCACCGTCACTTTGATAAATACGAGTGTAAGGGTGGCAATTAACATAATTAGGTAAGCGCTATTGAAAGGCATAAAGAATTGAGCGAAATAAGTAAAAAAAAAAAAAAAAACTATATACAGTTCAGAAAATAAAACGGAACAATATAAAAAAAAAAAAAAAAAACTAGTAACATATTACATTAGGAGCCCTAGGTGCTAGATTTTCATAAATGCCCTGGACCCTACACTAGGATCCCCTGTAGTGTGTGGTGAGGTCCAGTCTTTTCGCAGGTATGGCAAACATTTTCATTTATTTAGGAGTGGTAATTAATTTGAAAAATAAAAACAAATTGGAAAAATATACCTAATTAAAAACTTATGTATAATGTAATAAAAAAGTTAATTAACTAAAATTATTATGTTGTAGAAAGACGGTTTGATGACAGGAGATTTAGGTGCTTTTGGGTGCGAGTGTGTGTGAAGTGTGGGTGTGTGTGAAGTGTGGGTGCGAGTGTGTGTAAAGTGTGGGTGTGTGTGTGTGTGTGTGTGTGAAGTGTGGGTGTGAGTGAAGTGTGGGTGTGTGTGAAGTGTGGGTGCGAGTGTGTGTAAAGTGTGGGTGTGTGTGTGTGTGTGTGTGAAGTGTGGGTGTGAGTGAAGTGTGGGTGTGTGTGAAGTGTGGGTGTGTGTGTGTGTGAAGTGTGGGGTGTATGTTGGGTGTGTGGGGGTGTATGTGGTGAAAATGGGAGGGTTGGTGCGCGCGTTGTTTGTTAATATTTTTTTAGAATTGATATTTCAGATATTAAGACTGTCCTATGTAGAAAAGGTCTTCCGCTTGGTCATAATTTTTCGGGGTATAAAGCAATTTTAACTTTCCAAACATCATAATACGTTTAAAAAATAATAAGAATGCAAGATAACGTAATAACTATCGAAATGTAATTATTATGATATTAAAAAAGTCACTAGTTTCTTGCGAACTTTCGACGTAACGAGCCCTAAAAGCGAGTTACAATAATCTTTGTTTGTCCCAGGTTTATGCAGTGCAAAAATTAAAAAGACGAAATGTTAAATACGTTTCTATATTTCCCACTACGCTTCAGGTCGCATGTTCGCTGTGCGTCTGTGACCCACTTCCAGTCACTCGGAGGGAACTAACGATACTCCGTGATTTCGTTTTATGTTATTAAATTCATTTGCTTAATTACATGCTGATAATTATGTAGTGGCTTGTTCAGTGGCAGAAATACATTACAAACTTACATTTTGAACATCAAATTACATGGTAGCTAAAGAAAACATGTTTCACGGTAATTTATTAATAGGAAACTAATAATTCAGAGATACTTTATTACAGCACCTATCTACACAGCTTGCATCGGCATGCAAGCTGTGTAGACTGTACGGGTCACGGTAGGTTGGTTGGTTGGCAACCTACCGTGATTGCCTCTTTGGTCTATTGGTCTTGGGTTCCATTCCCGAGTGCGGCAGTGTTATAGGATTTTCCATTTAGAATTTCTCACTTGCAAGATTTGCGCCCATTTGTAGGGTTCTGTACCTCAAAAGGAAAAACGGAACTCTTATAGGATCACTTTGTGGTCCGTCCGTCTGTCTGTCAAGACCCTTTTTCTCAGGAACGCTTGGAGGTATCAAGTTGAAATTAATATGTTTGAATACGTAGGTCTACGGTCTCTTAGAGCTTTAAAAATATCAAGCTTCTAATTCAACGCAATAAAAAAATATGGCCATTTATGCGACATATTTTGATGCAAATAAATCAAAACCTACAAGGTACTTCCCGTTGACCTAGAATCATGAAATTTGGCAAGAAGCAAGGTCTCACAGCACAAGTAAAGGAAAATGTCCGAAACTCGTTAATTTATAGTTTTATCACATATAAAAAAATGCGTTTATAAACTAACTTTTGCAGTTGGAGAATTGACCGTGACATATATCGATGTACCTACGGGAGAACATTTTATCAACTAAAAAGTTAAGTTTGTTCTTAGGACAAATTGATCTCAACTACGGAGCCCTTCATTGTGCGTCGTTCGATTCGCACTTGTCCGGTTTTTTATCTTTATATGGGTACTACTGTTGTTGAAGAGACACCTTTCTAAACAAAATAACCACTTTGTAACCGTCACTTATCGACATCGAACACCCTTAAAAACAAACGCTCTGCGCCAAGGATCCGCTTGACACAGGGCATAAATAATAAAAATGAGAGGAATGTGCCACAAATAGGTTACCTTATTTCAATATCCGCTAACCCGCCCGTCCCGCGGAACAGCACTTTATTTCCCTTCCCTAAACCCTTTGAATGAGGATCAAGTTAAGAGAGTAAAGGGAGATGACGTATGCCCCATTTATTTTGCATCGCGAAGTAAACATATTTTGTAAGGGTTTGGCTAAGTAAGAACCGCACGAAAAGAGGTTAGGCTGTATTTTCCACTGTCATTCCTTGGGACTGTTCAGGACCTCAATCGAGGCGTGGCGGTTCTAGATGTCATAATAAATGCCTAGGTATCTATTTTCTATTTAGAATTTAGGGCTACTCTAGAAAACCAATCAATTACGAGTCTCCAGAAGTGGTCAAGTTTTTTTAAAACAGCAGGCACTTTCTATTAAATAGTGATAACCACGAGGGTGTGTCCAGCGTAGATCCTCTCATCTAGTATCAGGTTGGTTGGGTCTCGCGTCAGTTCTATCACTTACCAACAAAATTCAATGGAATGGTAGGCAAAAATTAATTTATCTTCAATGAGACAAATCGTTTCTATATGTCAGGTGTTCGACGCTCGGTCCCTTTTTACGTACCTTACGCCACACGAGAGGTGTAAAATAAGAATTTATTATTGGATTCGTGAGCTTTCAGCCACTGACCTCGTTTTATTGGCACGGCCGACTCCCGAACTATTATAGTCCCGGATCTTTTATTTTTTACGGTACTGTCCGAAATGTATGGGAATTTAAGCGGGGATTTTGTTCAGTCAAAGATTTTATAGTATTATGTAAAATCCTTTCTTCTTTTTTCTGCTTTTTAGCTTACGATATAATGTGACGTCAGTTAATACTATCTCCCTCTAAGGATAATGAAAATTTGATACGGTCTTCATAATTTTCATGTCAATGAAATAAAAGTTTTTTTAAGCTATTGCATAGCTTTTATCGCGGGCTTTGAACGCGGCGACCGAATCAAGAAATTCCGTAACGAAAATAAAACCTAACACCCCCCACTCCGCCTACCATGTAGCTCGGCCGAGCGTTCGCTTAACGTGTATGTATACGACATACGACTGTACTTGAATTAATATCAAAGAAAAAAAAACTGCATAAATTAAAAATAAATTATAATTGCATAAGTTGATAAAAAATGCTATGCAATAGCTTTACCGCGGCAGTCCCCGAGTGCCACACGTGTTTTTTTACCTATATATAAGATTTTTTTATGTAACCATATCACTTTCGGTACACCTATAACACCAATTGATCCTGACAAGACGCGCATGGCGAAACTAATGAATGGAAATAAGTGCACGTTATAACTTTATCGTGGAAGGAAAATTAAAAGCGTCTTCATATGTTTCCATATATTTTACTGCCCTGATTCTCGGTGTTATCGTAATGCCGTGACGTGGACGTCCACGTTAATATCGGCATGTGAGGAATTATAACAGCGCACATCGTATTGAAATAAATTGACATGTGAATAGCATTTCGACAAATAAATTGTCATGTTAATATCATTCCGACCAATAAATTGACATGTTAATATCATGTCGACAGATCAAATGTTGAAATAAATAACAGAAGCAGTTTGTTTTTAGAGATTATCGTGGACCTGCAAAGCCATTTTACAAAGCTAAATATTCTTGTACTAGGAATGGGTTCAAGTTAATAATGCAAAGGGCGGAGATCGAACTCACGACTTCTTACTCTAGTCCACGTGTTGGCCTATTGTCCATCCTTTACGAAACAAAATGGTGCGGTCTTATCATCTTCCAGCCATTGTTCCATGATACTTGTGATCATGGCAACACGTTTTCTTTTTCCATTATTTCCTGTTAACTGTCACGCTGCCTTCACTCCCTTTTCTTTCATAGCACTCCTCACACAATCCATCCACCTTACCTTCTTAATGGTGCGGCCGATTTAAAATAAAATACCCGTACAAACACACATAAACAAGGTCATGAACAGGACAGCTAAACAATCCTTCCACAATATTAATCACAATAGCAACAAGGCTGAATAATGATTGATAGTTTATCACGCACAGATTGTCCAATATATTACAAAGGCGTGATAGCGCGCGACGTGACGGTGTAACCCTTGCCTATTGATTTATACTTGTTACGACAGCCCTGGCTTTGACATGTGCTTTGTTTTAGAAGGAGCACACAACTATCTGTAATATATCATCTATTCTGCCTGCGGGAGAATACTTAAGATGACGCACAACCTCTTCCTCATTTCGATTATTCCTTATTTCTTAGGGATTTATCTTGGTTTAGTGAGTAGTGAGTTTTCTACATGTGCTAGGGAAGTGGTTAGTGCGCTTACTGTAGTATTATATTGCAATTCCACAGAAGGTTTCATGATGCGTTGCCGAACTTTGTTCGTTGACAAAGTTGTTAAGTTTGAAAGCTACTTGGTAGTAGAAATGGAGTGGCTATTTTCTTATCTGGACACGTCAAAAGTGGGAAAAGTCTAAAGTAAACTACTTCCGTGTTCTTGTTGTCACATAGCTTAGTGAGAAATGTCAAAATATGAGAAGATAAACCTATAGAAGTATAAATATTGGTCCTATCTCCCCTCCCGATGCCGCGGTCCCTTTGACCGCGGAGACGACTCCCGAGGGTAGCACGGGTGGTCCATTTGTAACCGGAAACCAAACGACTCGGCCATTTGTAACCCCATGGGTACCCAAAACAACGAATGTGTCAAACGGGTACGTGTAATAAAAACCGCAACTTTTTACGTTTGTATTTGTTGTGTAATTTCTGTATTTTGGTGTCAGTTACAAAACGTGAAAAGGATTAAATCCAATTTTTTTTTGTATTCAAAATAAAGCCTAGTTGAATATAAGTTTATTGCATGCATAAAAGACTTTTGGAAAAAAAAAACGCCCAATTCAAAATTATTACAAGCGATTTTGTCGTGGTGGTCCGAACTGTTTATATTGAATGCATTTAAAAATATTAGTAGGAGATTATTAGTATTTTTATTTATTTATTTATCTGAGGGCACCGTAGCGCCCCCGCCAAGAGGAGCAAAAAAAAGCAGGGGGCACTACCTACTATTTCTCGAAGCGTTTCGTCGTATTTTCAAACTCTCATCGTTTCGGCTTGGATATTGCTCGAGAGCTCAAATTCTCAGGTGTTTACCAAGAATAAATCAACATGGTTGGTGGATTTGAGGGCAGTTTCATTGGGAAATCCTTATAGGATATCAAAATGCAAGCAATACTTTTCATTTTATGCGCTTCAAAAGATTCAAATTTGATAAAATTTGCAACTACCCGCGATCTCGAAACATAACATCTCCGTTATGCTAATACAACAAGCAGATACAAACACGCCAGCCGCTGTTAAACTACAAAGCCATTTCGTAAATTCGTTTTCACTACGTCATGATACGAAACTGACGCTTCCGCCTCGAATTCGCATATGGACGTATGATAAAACGTATTTGAAACAAAAATAAAATAACGTACGTATTCGAAACAAAGAAAATAACGTATTCGAAAAACGGAGCGGTCATAGCTTTGAGCTGTGAAGCATTGCCAGATAGGTGATATTGTTATTGTAGCTATTGTTTGCAGCCTGTGAATAATATGTATTACACGAGACACCTACATATTTGGAAGATAGATAGAAGTTGAAAGCTATTGCCATTGGTAAGGCAAACTTTATAGTACGGCAGAATATTGTCATACCTACATTGAATATATTTCCTGAATATGAAGTTTTGTCGTTGCATATAATAAGTTTTCCAATACAATTATTGTGCCTAAAAATAAACTAAAGCTAAAATATAATAATTATTACAGGTGCAAGTAATGATGGTTCGGAATTAGAATGTTAGGTAGCGACCCGCCCGATCTAGGTTGGTTCAACCCTGTGTTTCAGTCATCACTTTATATTTCAATTACATTGCGACAATATTTAAAGTAAAACTGATATGAAAATAATCTATTAACAACTATGAGAAAACGCATAGCACAACATAGCGCAACCAGCCTATGATGTTCCCACTGCTGGGACGCAGGCCTTCTGTCTATTAGAGGGAGTGGACCATGATCCACCACGCGGGACCAGTGTGGGTTGGTGGATGTCACATGTTCTAAGACATGTTGGTTTCCTTACGATGTTTTCTATCACCGTATTGAGAGCAGTGGTAATGAAATTAAAGAAGTACACAAAAAAAAGAAAAATCATATTGGTACGTTAATACCTAAAAGTTGCCTATGTATACAAAAGTAGATACTCCCGAGGTAATAAATTATCATCAAGACAAAATTTCTAGAAGTTTTTCTATGTCTGTGTAATTGAGCAAACTTAATATTCTGATAACATTGTACTACATTTTTTATAGCTGACACTATAGAAGCTTAGTAACTTGTTGAGCCTATTATACAGAAAAAGTCCTAAAAACGTATAAAATCGAACACGCATGCTTAGTTTGAGGCTTTATGCAAACCAAGTCCTTCCTTCTCTTGTCGACGGTACTGGGTCACAGGGAAGTGCAGCGTGCTGGTGTAGTCCTACGTTTAGAATGAATAATTCCCGTACTGTTAGAACATTACATGCTATGTAGAGCAGGTGCGTAGGAAATCTAAAAGGGCGAAAGAGACAATGTCTTGCTGAAGTGGAGTGTTTCAAGCCTGTGCAAAATTATAGTACAAGAAATAGTGTCGAAGGCCTTGGCAAGATCTAGAAAAATCTCAATTATGTGCATACCAGTATCCAGATTAGTACAGTCATAAGCATAGCATTGAGATATTGAAATCATTAAAGTAAGAATTGTTTGGGGCAAAGGCTACATTCAGTACTAACATTCGGTAACATAATAAAAAAAAGTACGAGCGTTCTCGACGTTATGTTCACCGGTAATAATAACATCGCATCAATCGGCAACCGTCAAGTGTTAAACATGGTCTCAAAATTACCCGCTGCAATGAACGTTCATAGTCGTGGGTCAAAGGGAAATTGCCTTAATTGCTACCCTTGACAGACGGACAGATGAACGCTATTTGTTGCCATTAGCAGACAGGAGGTCTCTACTGCCCAGTACCCGGCTCTAAATGTGAAAGTAAATTGCCTTTTGCAAGTAGGTGCCGCTTTAATTCTTTTATAAAATTCACACGGAACATTTCGTTTAGCTTCTCTAAACACCAATGAAATAAAGTGTAAATTAGGAATTTAGAGGAAAGTCTACGCTACTATTAATATATTTTAGAGACTTTTAATTTATTTTTAGTTTTTATTTTAATGCACACACCGCGGGCGGTAATTGACCGAGCGTTTCAGCTTGGGCAAAAATGCTTTCGTATGTCCGGATGTCCGGCGGATGGCTGTTCTCCTCTACAGGTCGCATTTCTCAACCGATTCTCGTGAAATTTTGTGAGCAGGTTCGATAATTATATGGATTTTTTTGTAATGTATTGTAATGTATTATGACATTTTTCAAAATGGCTGCGATGCAATATGATTCTTTTTTAGGTTGTCAACCCCCATGGTTGACAACCTAAAAAAGAATCATATTGCAGCCATTTCGCGCTTTTTGTTTTAAGGCGCACCTTAAAACAAAAAGTAAGCAAAAAAAGTGAACATTTATTCAGTTTTAAGCTATGCAAAGATAGACTCTTAAAAGTATAGGTAGGCTTCTTGTTTTTTTTTTTTTGGGTGGGAAGTCATCAAATGACCTCTCCCGCTCTGGGCGGAGCGGAAGGGCGTGTCAGACTCTTACTGACTAAAACCCACCCTTGTTCCTTCAATTGCCTGTGCGCCAGGGCCACGGTAACTCTTTCGAACAATCCGCGACCCCGGCAGGCATCGGTCCTATCGGACCCCGTCAATAGTGCTGACATCTCTTTGAGGCGCGCGTGGAACACGACGCGCCGTCGACCCGGGCCTGGTCCTTACCGGACGGCGAGCTGCCCATTGCTCGCCGTCCGCAAGCCCGCGCCTACGGTGGCCGGGAGTCGGCAATCGACTCCCGACGCCCAGGGTGTCTCCTCCTGCGGCGACTGGGGGCATGAGGGCGCAACGATTGCCTCTTCCTCACGCGCTCCGCCTATGCCTTCGCGAGCATTACTGCTTCGCAGAAGGAGGTGACGGCTTCCCATTCCCTCTTGCTCCGTACCATGGCCTGAACCAGGGCCGGACGCGAGAGGTCGCCGCCGCCGATCGCCGCCACGAGGACACGGCGGTGCTCCGCCCAAGCCGGGCAGACCTCCACCGTATGCTCCACCGTGTCTTCCGGTCGATCCACACAATGGTAACACCCGGGCGTTTCCTCCCGCCTTATCCGAAACAGGAACCTCCCGAAACAGCCATGTCCGGTGAGGACCTGCGTCAGGCGGAAGGTGAGGACGCCGTGGCGCCTCTCAAGCCACTCCTCAAAGAGGGGTCTTACCGCCGCCATTGTGGCGTGCCCTAAAGTATAGGTAGGCTAACGGTCGCCAATTTTCTATTAGAACATCAGTTTTGTTAGTAACCATTTTAAAGAAAAGTATTTTTTTTCTTTGAATATGTGACGTAGTTGGCTATCTGTTGTTAACCGGGCCTTCAGTAGTAGGTAGTCCTCCAGAGACTAAGGTGAGAAATGTGCATGTAGGCATACTTTTCGAATCGGCAAGCAGAAATGCTGTTTGATAGTTCTAAAAGCACGGTTTTAGACCCCCCCTCGACACTCGTTGGTCCAGTGGTCGGAAGCGCTACCGCTAAGCATGACGTCCTGGGTTCGATTCTCAGGATACCGTGAATGAAAGTAGGTACTGCCATATCCTGATTAAAACGTGCATCCTCTTTTGCCTACTAGCAGGAACTGCAGATTAAATAGCTTAATATAGATATTTGCAAGATTACAGATAGTCGATTAGTTGTAGGGTTGCTTAGTTTAGAGATTTAGTGTTACTGCTGAGTATGAGCATGGTTCGATGCCCAGGTCGGGCAAAGTGTTACTGGGTTTTTTCATCTGGAATTTCTCAATAGCAGCCCGGAGTCTGGATTTATGCCCGGTTGACGGCAATAGGCTTACCTCCTATTACATGGATCTTAATAAATATCTGGCGAAATGTGTACTACAGCTACAGTTCTGCATATCCTTCGGAGATTACAGGCGTGATTTTATGTGTGTGTGTTATGTGTAGATCTTCTCCGGACAAACTTTTTACAAAGAGCTCTACTTCCATACAGTAAACTGCGGGGTAATTGCGTAACACAGTAACAGTAGGAATGGCTTTCATTTTGACAGTTCAACAACATTGAGCTGAATCGTTCGTAGCACAATCGTTGAGCTCCTTAAGTTTTGAGTTGAGCTGCACGATTACTGACAAATGCGTGCACTGACTGGACAGGTCCACTCATTCTGTATGGTTTTTTTTCCTCAAAAGACCATTTCAGACTCAAATCTACATGGTCTTCACATGATCTGACCAAGATTATGTTTGGACTTTAAAAGAGACTGTGACCTCTGAGTTTGTTTCGGCCTTTCTTCTCAGAGTAGTCAGATAGGAAACGCCGACCTCATCTAGTTTTAAAATATGATTGACGTGTAAAAGTGTTTGTACAAACCTACTTACAGAAATAAAATCATTTATCATTTATTGAGTTATTTACGTAACTGAACAGACAATTTTTTCGAACATATGAAGCAATGGATTAGTAATATCCTTCTAAATGATTCAGATTGTGACGGATAGTGTTTTACGCAATTAGGTTGCTGTTTGTGTTTCATCAATATTACAAACTGCATCATTAAATAGGAAACACGTTACAGTTATGCGTTCCTTGCGAAGCATGTGTGGTGTGACTATGAATGATAGGCTGAAGAATGATGTGATAAAGCAACGGTGCGGTTTAAAAGAAGATGTAGTGACAAAAATTGAAAAGAGTATGCTTAGATGGTTAGGTCATGTTGAGAGGATGAATGAAGGGCGACTAACAAGAGGTATTTACAAGGCAGAAGTGAGTGGAAACGCCGGGAGGGGACGCCCTAGGATGACATAATATAGTGACCTTATTGATGATGTTCTTCAGAAAGGTCAGGTGCGTAGTACTCGCAACCGGCGTGCGTGTATGACCAGATGTATGAACGTAAACGAGGCAAAAGGAGTATGTAAGGATCGTAGAAGGTGGCGTTCTGTAGTTTCTGCCTACCCCCATGGGAAGAAGGCGTGAGTTTATGTATGTACGTTATGGTTACATAAATACGTGGTTTCTGGTTGAACACCGCGCGGTTGCTCACTCGTGCGTCTCTTTGACATTCATATCAATGTGAGCAACTAATCAAATGATTCGATAACATAGTACGAGTAATAGCTCGCTAAATGTTAAATGTGCTTGTTTAGTAATAATATGTAGTGCAGCATTATATACTCGCATAAAAAAAATGTAATATTCCTCCTTCGCTTACAACATATTCAAACTGTTTTAAGCTTTACTTGACCGCAAATTATTTTTTTTTTAAATTGAGTACTTCTGCGCAACAAGCAAAATTAGCCTTACAGTGGATGCAGACAAATTGGTAGAAGCAGATGCATTGTTGATTTTTTTATTAGGCCAATATAAGCCAAAATTCCTCTTGAAATACATTAATGAAGTCGATTTAACGATAATCACTCGTTAATCCAATGAAGTAATTAGTTATTCCGTAAAAAAATGGGTATGTATTCTTTCTTATTAGTTCAAATTATCGAAAGCTGCCTCTTTGTCTTGATATTATATTTTATTTCTTTGTCATAGGAACGATTAGCAAACCCTTTTCTTTGAGTGTCTTTATTGCTATAAGAATCTTATTTTCAGCTAAACGGTACTTAAGTAAATTTTCTCATGTCTTCAATCTTTAAATTTTCTTCTCTATTATTAAAAATTCACCTTGTACTCACGGTCCTCATGTCCTATTGTATGTGGCGTTGACCGTATTTATCAAGCCGAATTTCGGCCTCACGCCTAGGGCCCTGTGAGTCGTAATAAGTTACCTCTCGACTTGCGACGAGAGTACACTACGATATCTTTGTTCCCGTCCCGGCAGCTACATCGATCGGATGATATATCCACCTATTTATATCTTGATAATCCTAAACTCTGAGTTCATTTTCTTTTTATTTTAAGTCTGTACTATGACCACGGCTTAACTTAGCGCTGTCTCTTGACAATAAAACCTTATATTATATTTAACGTGTACGTCTTAGAATACCGATTGCAATCAAGCTCTTTAGGACGTACGAGTATATCGTTTTTTTTTAAAGAGCGTTAATAGATCATTTATTTGTCAGAAAAATTAGTATACACACACAAAACATGCAAGGTGTTAAGTACATTGCAGAAAGGATCACAGTCATGTTTTACCTTAACGGCGTACAAATATGTATTATAATATTAATAACATTTGACCAGTAATTATAACTATTAATAATTCAATTTAGATATAATGTAGGTACATCATAAGCAGTTCAAACATCAATTAAATTAGACCGATAGAAGTACAAAATATTATCGTCTTCCGTTAATTCAAATGTCAAAATCAAATAAAATACTTACAATAGTTAACAGAACCAAACTTTGCCCCTACATTTGAATTATTATATTTTCTCCATTAGAAACCTTACCTTACCTTTCTTTCATACACCTACTCATACACAAACACGAACGGGAACCCACCCAAACGCACACTTACACACCTCCCACACATACACAGCACGATAAAATAATTAAAAATAAATTATATTTTCGATGTTTTTCAATTTTCAAACTTCATATTTTTTCATACTTTTCATCTCTGTTATTGCATTTTATTTGTTTTGTTTCGTTTACTTCTTTAAAATTTTATTTTGTAGCACATACGTTTGTCTATTCATATGCTGACATTAGTATCTAAGCCAAATAAAATGGGAGAGGGCGCTGACTCCTGACATACAGGTACACCTAGTTCAGGAGTCAGAGGCTTCAAACAAGTTTCTGTAACTTATTATGTCAATAAAGAATATTATTATTATTATTATTATGTCTTTTATTTATTTACATCCTTATTAAATACATTTTTAAATACTAATTTTTATAAAAACATTAAAAAAATACATTTAAAAATATAAAAAATAGTGGTCCGCCGGTATCGGGAGCAGGGTCCAAGCTACCGGTGGTTAGGACTCCAGAGGCAGGAACCTCCTCACAATGCGAGCCGTATCGAGGAGTACTGCCTTCTGGATCAGGCCCTTGATCCAACCGCCTAACGAGAGCCTCGAGAGATGCTGGTCGAGGTTTTCGGCCATCAGGCCATTGGCCGATACTACAATCGGCACAATGATAGCCGAGCTCACATTCCACATGTCAACAACCTCGTGTGCTAAGTCGAGATATTTAATTTGTTTCTCTTTCTCAGCTTTCACGAGGTTCTCGTCATGCGGAATGGTAATATCGATAATCATTGTGCGACGCGCTAATCGATCTATCACCACTATATCAGGTTTATTGGCGACAATAGTCCTGTCAGTAATGATAGACCGATCCCAGTACAACGTGATATGGCCATTTTCAAGAACTGGGTCGGGCACATACTTGTAGTACGGTACCTCAGAATCCACCAGTTTATATTTCAAAGCAAGTTGCTGGTGAATAATCCTGGCTACTTGGTTATGCCTGTGCAAGTACTCGCCGTTAGCTAGATGAGAACAACCAGAGATAATATGTCTGATGGACTCACCCGGACGATGGCATGCCCGACACATGTCAACCGTCCCATCTTTCATAATATGTCTCCGGTAGTTATTCGTCAAGATAACTTCGTCCATAATTGCACAGACGAAACCTTCTGTTTCCCCGAAAAGGTCACCAAAACGTAGCCAGGATACGGACGCTAAGAAATCTACACCGGGCTCATGAAGAGCCCGGTAGAAGCGTCCGTGAAGCTCCTTGCTTTGCCATATTTCCTTGCGGTCATCTGTAGTAAGTACCACAGGTTTGCGCCAGTTCTCTTTAGCCATGGAGAGCGGGGTGAGTCCCTTGTCCACTGCTACCACATCACGGTGCATACCCACTTCGGCTTTTAAAAAATATTCCCTGAGACTGCACACTTCACGGTTGTGGAGGGTCTTTGCATTTAAAAAGCCTCGACCCCCGCACTTCCGCGGTATGTACAATCTCATCACCGATGATCGTGGGTGATGCATCCGGTTTGCGGTCAGCAGTGTACGGACCCTCCTATCTAGGGCGTCGAGTTCAGTCTGAGTCCATTTGAGTATGCCGAAAGAGTACATCAAAACCGGCATGACCCAACCGTTGAAGGTCCGCACCTTGTTTTCGCCTGAAAGAAGACTAATTAATACTTTCTTCAAGCGACCAAAGAAGCGCTCCTTCAACGATTGCTTCATGTCAGTAACGTTGATGCCTAATGCTTCCGACATACCTAAATACTTATAGCTTTCGGATAAGGAGAGGGATCTAAAGTTTATGGAATCCGAAAGTTGAATTCCCTCGGATTCCATAATCTCACCTCGCTTTACATGCATGACTGCACATTTGTCCACACCAAATTCCATCCTGATGGTGCTACTGAAAGTTTCAGTTACCTTCAGTAGCTCCATCAGTTGCAATTTGTTGGGTGCAAAGAGTTTCAAGTCATCCATGTAGAGGAGATGAGATATGACTTGACCACCTCTCCTCAACCGATAGCCTAGTCCTGAATCCTCAAGTAGTGAGCTTAAAGGATTCAGGGCTAAGCAGAACCAAAGTGGACTCAAACTGTCGCCCTGAAATATTCCCCGTTTAATCCATACAGGCTCATCGCTCCCCTGGATCTGTCGACACCCTGGATAGCGAAGAACCGTTCTCCATTGCCCCATACATGACCTAAGGAAGGTGCGTAGAGTTGCATCTATCTTGTACAACTCCAGCACCCTCATGAGCCATGTATGTGGCACCGAGTCATAGGCCTTCTTATAATCTATCCAGCATGTCGACAGATCCTTGCGAAATCGACGAACCTGTTGGCTTATGGCCATATCGATGAGGAGTAGCTCCTTAGTACCGCGGGACCCGTTCCGACATCCATTTTGAGAGGTTGACATAATCGAGTTACTTTCAATGTGCGTATTAATTTTCGCTCTCAAAATGGATGTAAGAAGTTTATAGACC
Source organism: Dryobotodes eremita (assembly GCA_917490735.1). Taxonomy (NCBI): domain Eukaryota; kingdom Metazoa; phylum Arthropoda; class Insecta; order Lepidoptera; family Noctuidae; genus Dryobotodes; species Dryobotodes eremita. Next base: position 22,574,582 of record OU823249.1, on the reverse strand, counting down.
GTCGACAAACACGTGATCGGTCTATAATTCTTGGGATCCGTGGGACTACCTGACTTGTGGAGCAGGTGGGTAACGCCTGTTGTTAGAAACTGCGGAAGCGACCCAGACTCTAAAGATGACTGGAACTGAGATGCCAGGCGGACGTGTGAACTAATTAGCCATTTCAACCAAAAGTTGTGCAATCCGTCCGGTCCCGGTGATTTCCAATTCGGTAACGGACGGACTGCTCTGGCGACATCTAATGGCGTAATTAAAACTGCTTCCATTTCTGGTACAGTTTCACACGCTCGCCCGACATCCAGTATCCAGCTAGCCTCAGAGTGACAGACGGGCACTGACCAGATGCTGCGCCAGAATGTACTCGTGGCGGCATCATCCGGGCGGCACTCGTCTGTCACATTTTGTTCAGATCGCTCCCAAGTTCTATACACCCATCTCTCATCGCTCTGGAACATGCGATTCTGTGTGTACCGATCAACCCGCCGCTTATACCGCCGAATACGACTCGCCCATGCACAAACTTTCTGCTTCAGGAAGTCGATGCACTCTGTGACACGGGACATGTATTCTCGAGGGCTGATTCCAGTCCCCGAGAATGCCCGCCTTACAAAGCGCATCACTCGTGGTCGTGTATTGCCCTCCCTGAAGCAGTATAGTTTGCCGATGCGTACCCTGGCCCCATCGATACGACGCTGGATCCTGCACTGCCAGGCTGGTACGGCTGGTTTTGGTTGCGTAGCCACGTCACAGTTTGGAAATTTGACGTTAGCTAAACGACATGCCGCAACAGCCGCGCAATACAGGATCGAATGTGTATCAACGAGATCCTCGCTGCTCTCGAACACATTCTTAAGCTGCGAGTCCAGGGCACACACCAGCGCCCTATTTTTTTTGTGCATAGGTAGGCGTGGTAATCGGGGTCTAAGTTCGGTCGGAGTGGATCTGTACTCACGAAATGCATCCTCCAGTGCGCTCCTCAATCGGGCGTTGCACTGGCTACTTACTGACGCAACCATATCATCTTCTAATTCTACACCATGATTAGACCGCGACGGTATTTCATCAATGGTTGATGCGTGTATCGCGGTTTGTGCTGGACTTGAGACGATATAGTTGCTCAGCTCTGAGCGCAGCCTATCAAGTGCGGCATCGTCCAACCTATGGTTGCGTTGGATGACCCGCACCTGATCCGACAGTCGTTGGGCCGAGACGTTGACGGTTGGTTCTAGTTCCTGAAACAGAGACAGCATCCCTTCACGGTACGCAATGAGGTTAGTTCCCCCCTCTGTAGACCTGTAATATGCGCTCATGACGTTCTCGTTCATAGACTGAGTCCATTTCATACGCTGCACACAACCACCGGCAGCGGGGACCCGGCTCGGGGCCGGATGGCCCCTAAGTCCCAAGCTCCTCGGTGGCCGGCCTCTCCCCTGCCGACGTACAGGTGTTGGCTATTTTATTTTATGTTGTTGTGTTATTATTATTATTATTAAACTCAGCAATACTATAGAAACATTTGGCTGTTAAATACTCTTTTAGTTTTTTCTTAAACAAGTTAGTAACAGTTATGTCCCTAAGTGCTTGTGGTAAATGCTTAAATATACGTGGTGCCATAAAAAAAAAAAAACACTTTTACGCAGTAGTGCTGTATTGGATGGTCTTACACACAATCTGTGCTTATATTTATCGCGCCACTTGCGGTTATCCATATCTGATAGTTTCTTAAACAAATACGGGGTTGATTTTACGAACACCGCAATTTCAAAGATATAGAGTGATGGGAGGGTTAAAATTTTATATTTTGTAAAGTATGGCTTGCATAATTCGGTTGTTTTTAAACCGAACATGGTTCTGATGCATCTCTTTTGTGATCTGAATATTAACTCTTCGTGGGTTGAGTTTCCCCAGAACATAACACCAAATCTCAGAAGATGACCAACTATGCCATCATACGTCGGGAGCTTGGCTTCTACACCTAGAACAGGAGCGATTTTGTAGAGCATATAGGCGGATTTACTCAGTCGCTTGCTTAACTCCTCTAAATGTGGTTTCCAGTTTATTTATTTTTTCAATTGTGGGCTCTTAGAAGTTACTTAGATCCGCTTTACTTATCTGTTTGTTATTGTTATGTATATTCAGCTTATTATTAATATTTAAACGCTGACTAAATAACATAAATTTTGTTTTATCAATATTGATTTTAGGTTATTATTACTTAGCCAGGTAATAATGGAATTAACTGTATTATTTATTTCATCTTCATAATTTTAATTATCAGTGAATTTAATTGTTACGGTGCTGTCATCGGCAAAAAGTGACATCGGGTTATTTGTTACATTCGTTAGATCATTAATATAAATTATGAATAGTAGAGGGCCTAGGACACTCCCGTATGGAACACCATATATGCCTGATTTGCCTTTGGATGTAAATTTCTGCTCTTCCTTAGTTACATGATTGCATTGACTTATTTGAACATACTGCTTTTGGTTTCTAAGGTATGATTCAATCAACTGTACAACGTTTCCCCTGATTCCGTAAGCGTTAATTTTTCTAGTAATATTTTATGGTCCACGTAGTCAAATCCTTGTGTCATATCGCAGAACACAGAACATACTGGACGCCTTTTATCAACATTTTCTACTACATTGTTGAGGAAATTATTGATTGCCATATTTACTGTCTTACTTTTTCTAAAACCTTTTTGGTCATCTGACAGAATGTTTATTTTTTCTAAAATATGATATATTTGTACATTTAGATATGTTTCGAATACTTTTGATACAATTCAATACTAAAACTATTCAATACAAAATTCAAGACTAAAAGAGTCTTGAATTTTGTCTTGAATAGTTTTAGTATCATTGATTTTGTGCGTCTAAATTTTTCTCGTGTAGTTCCTTTTTATATAAGAGAGAATATCTACAACACTTTCTGCATTTTTTTATTTGTGAAAGTTCGGCGTATTTTTATTATTATAATTTATACGTGTTTATGTGGTGAATTTCTTTTTTATTTCGCTACAGTACGTATACTCGTATTTACTTCCTTATCCTCACTAGTTCTTCAAAGGGGTAGATAGATTTATATGAGCTGTAAATAAAGAGTAACAATTTCTTGACCGTTCTTCTTAATAGGAGTTCAAGGCTGACAGAATATGTTGGGCATTATGACTGCATGACTTTAATTTAGGACCGAGTAAAAACCGACATTTTATGTTAATTTAAAACATATTCCAATATATGAGGTGTTTATGAAATAAATATAAAATTGGTTTAAAGTAAATTATGAAATAACTTGCGACTCGTCCCTGCTTCGCAAGGTTTGTACGACTTGACAAAACATCGAGATTTATTAATTATTTATTATAGATAAGACTAGACAAGTTTAATATTAATGTGTTGTAGGTGCACATAAACATTCCGGAATAAACTCTCTAAATGATAGTGAAAACCACTTCATAATTCTTTACGGATATTAGAAGAACAACGCGGTCACACAGAAAGGCTACTTTAATTTATAATATGGAGGTAGGTTATAAATAGATAAATAAATGCAAGTTTCTAAGCATTGAAAGAATTTAAATAAAAAGATTCGCTATTCACAGTAAAGCCATTATTACCATAAATATCTACTAATTAGCAGCATTTCATCTGGACCTGTTGTGTTGAATTGAGTTCGATTTCTAACTAGATTAAGCTTCGACAAGCAAATTGCTCTGAATAGGACTAATTCGATAAACGACTGTGAACATTATTTCAAGGAAAATATAAAAGGTCACCGAATCGTAATAAAAAGCAAATTTCAATTCTTAGAATTAGGGATTTATTATTTATTTTACGTAGGAACATTTTGTTATTTTTGTGTAAAATTAAACAATGGTTAATTCTCAATTAGCCAAATAAATCAGTTTTCTTTTTAGCATGCGCGTGGGTGTGCCAAAAATAATATAGGTAAATCTACCTATCCAGTTCAATTGGGCATTTATTTTCTCTAACCTTTAGATAAGATTTGTAATGAATGTCTAATAACTTACCAACCCGCACTGGGCCCACGTGGTAGATTACAGTCCATGCCCTCTCAAAGAGAGGAGGCCTGTATCCCAGCAGTGGGAAACTTAGTTTATTAAAACGGAAATACCCACACAAAAAGAAAGACATTTCGTGTTTTATTTCTTTTCCAAAAGAATAAGTACCTACCTACTTTCAGTAAACGAAAAAGAATTCTTCATGTTAATTTGACAAACTTCAACCCTACTTCAAAAACCATGTTTAGCATTTAGTTTTCCAAGTTTCCTCGGCCGTGACTGGTCGCTATACATAAATAAAGACTGGTCGGTCTCCACGCAACACGGCGCCACCTGTCGGCACATCAACGCCAATTAAACCGTCCCTTGTTTCACCCTCAAGTTGCCGAGTCCAAATTAAATCTAGCTTCATCCCGTGGACATCCCTAAACTTTGGCAATTATAAAAGTTTAAAGTGTTTTTTTGTCCGTCTCTTGAAGAAACAGGGTGACTCTTTATCATTATAATACAGGACGCTTAATCTGGAGTCATAGCTCAGAAGGGATGCTGGGAATGGACGTTATATATCACCTACTTGCAGAGGGTTGAGAAAAAATTCTAGTCGTGAATCATCGGAGAGTTTCGTAACAGTTCGTTTTATTTTTGTTCTAGTTTGTGGGGCGTGCAAACAGACATAATGAGACAATAGTTATTATATTACGGGTTTATTCAAGACGTCGATCGTGTATGTAATATTACGCCTCTGTTATCTAGAGAGTAAACATCATATTTTTGCCTTTCAGTAAGTAATGAAGCAATGTGACCGATGTTATATGGGCAATAGTTTTTTTTTCTTTTACGGACAACTTTTGTCATCACTACTTAACATTAAGTGTAGATACTTGTTAGGGGTTCGGTCCATTTTAGATATCATACATTTTGTAGTGAACTGAAATATATATGAGATCGAACCCTATACGAACTTTTGTCGTGAACCCATTCCTAATGTAAGCATATTTAGCTGAGTTGGCGAGGGTAAAGGCTTGGTAATTTGTACAGAAAGCCTTTCTACTTCCTTCTTTATAACTTACTTTTACACCTTTTTGTGAATGCTTTTTCTGAATGTAATGCATACGTTTTTAGCCGGGTCTGTCCGTGTATTCATGTTTTTAGGAATGCTAAGCGTAGGCAGCTAATTAGTTGGCAAGTACAGCGGGCGAGTGGACGGCGCCAGGTGCCGGGGTAGTGCAGAAGGTTAACTGAAAGGAAAAGTAGAATAGAATAGAATACTCTTTATTATGTACACCATAAAAATTACAGATATAAATGTAGATATTTTACACAGGGTGAAACAATGGGCGGTCTTATCGCTAAAAGCGATCTTTTACACACAACTTAACCTTAACCAAAGTAACATTGTTTTTAAAAAAAAGCTTCTCCATAAAAAAAGAAATCTGTCATCACAAGTAGTTTTCCGGTTGAGTGGTTTCATTATTTACTATACTCAGAATGCTCAGAATGATCTTACTCTATATACGCGACTGAATATTATTCAAGAACACGTAAAATATCATACAATCATTATTCATTCCAGCTTACTTACGCGGAAGAGTCGAGAATAGAGTTCGTAATAGGTAACTTTTTCTTTACTGCAATCAAGGAATAAAACACCTTAACATTCTAACCAAAAACTTTAAACTCCAATAGATGCTTTCGAACTCTCAAACTATACGAATGCAAATAGAATCCGTTGCACTCAAGTTGTAACTATTCGATAGCTTGAAGTATACAAGTACAAACTGAACTCGTGCACGTTGCTATCTTACACAAAGTTCGAATAAATTCTACCTGGCCAACAAACCTGAGTCTGCAAGTTTGGAACTAGTTGAGTGTACGACGCGATGAATTTTATGATACACAAATAAGTCTGGAAGGTTTGCTTGAGAATATCACCTGCTGCCACAATACTTTATGATAGAATATTGCCTTTAGCACAAGATGTTGCTAAGACGACGTAATCGAAATTATGTCACGAGGCCATGAAAAGCAACTGCTGCATGTTCATCTATGGTTAGAAAATCTCCTCGAACATCCCACATAAAGACAAACATACAGTTACCTATAAAACAAATTGTACAGATTTGATTGTAATTTTATTTTTCGGAGAAAAATTAAGTTTCGTAATCGTGTTTGCTTGGCAATTGTTTCCACACAGTGTGTTTCTGAAAGCACCGGAAAGCACCAGTATGAACAGAGTGCTACAAGGATTTTTTGGTACCTGAATGACATTCAAATATTATAATGCTACGAACCTAATCTTCTAACTTTGCCTGTGTGATGGCGTCGACTGTGGAGGCGCATAGCCGCAGCACTGCGGTTGTTTTCATACAACAAATAGCGACCAACGCGCTGGATCCAGCGCTGCAGCACTGTTTGTGAACCAACAACCATTGAACACCCCTGTGATTGTCCCGATCGTAAAAATTTGAACTGTGTAATTTCACTCTGTTTATGATTTGAAGTTTGCCAAGCACTGTTGTGATTGACATAACTATTGCAAAATAGCTATATGAAACATTTCAAAAATTAATATTGCTTTACGGGAAGTTTGCTTAAAGCACGAACTACCTTATTTGGGCATCGAAGGCTTTTGAAAAGATTCTCTGAAGCAGAATGAAGTTTTAAATTGTGCCTGAAAAAGGATAATTTAATAATATTATTGGTGAAATTAGAGCGAAGCTAACTTCTCTGAAAGACAAGGTCCTATATTATTTGACAGGTGGCGAGCACAGGCTATCTGCATGTCAAATGATGTTCTTCAAGGGCGACGGCCTACCTTTTTCGTTTGACCAACCAAAGAAGAAATTGAAATCTCTCTTGGAATGCAGCTTCTACCTTTACTTTTCAAGTCGAAGTTCAGCAATTCTGCTTTTGTGACAGAAGTACCTATACAGGATCAAATTAAATTAGCAAACGAAACTCCGTAGACGTGATGAGTATCGATATCTAAACATGTAGGGGTTTATTCATAAACGTTGCTTAAAGTTAAATGACGTTTAAACGTCAAAAATGTATGGTTAAACAGTCGCTAAACATTACTTAAGTTTAAGCAACGTTTATGAATAAACCCTGTAATGATGAAACAAAAAATAATTAATTTAATGTTTTTTTTATGGAGTCGTCGACCTCTGTTAGTGAGTTCACTTGAAATCTGTTAAAAATCAGTTTTTTTTTTGTGTAAACTTTAAAATCAAAGTCAAAGTCAAATAATTTATTTCAAATAGGCACATAAAAGGCAGTTTTGAACGCCAAATTTACAAAAAAATAGAATTGACTCTAGTTGCCCCTTCCAAAAGGTAGTTTCGTATGGAGAAGAATGGGCAAGAAAGTCCACCGTTACTCTTTTAAAATGTTTTACAATATTATGTAGGTTCACATTAATTATGTAATTATATGTGAAGACGATGCACCTAGAATAAAATTACTATACCACAATAGGTAAAAAGAATTAAATATAATGCAAAGACAGGTAAATTAATTATGTGATATATACAGACGTGAACAGTATCGATATCTGAACACGATAAAACATATTGTCTCAACTCATACTTCAAGTAACCACACTAACAGCTGTCGCTGATCCTTAAAAAAACATCAGATCTCTTTTATTTAAATTTTATCGTGTTTGATATCGATACTCATCACGTCTGCAGAGTTTCGCTAGCTAATTTAATTTGACCCTGTATAGGTACCAACTACAAGGAGCACTTATCTTACCTAATTATGTATTTCTTCATGTACATAAACTCACGCCTTCTTCCCATGGGGTTAGGCATAAACTACAGAACGCCACCTGCTACGATCCTTTCATATTCCTTTTGCTTCGTTCACGTTCATAAGTGCATCAAAAAGCACAAGTTTCCATCCCTCTATGCAAACCAAGCACCGCGAACAACTAACGCGTTGAATACTAGCTCTGATTGTTTGCTGAACCAACATGTCTGCCAGGCCCAAGTGACTGCGCTGATTGGAAAAATCGAGAATTCAAGCCAGCTATGTCCTTCTAATGCTGTTCGTTTCATCGTTTTATCAAAGTGTCAACTTTATTTCCTAAAACTTGAATTTTAAGGTCATTATGAATATTTTTGTAAGACATGAAACTGAAATATTAAACGCAACCCAGGATATTGTTCTGACAAAAAGACTTTGAGATCATTCTAAGTCAAAGTGCGCTCTGTGAGTCTTGCTCTAAGTCATCATCATCACCATTCTCCTGCTTTTAGCCCAATTTATTTGGGGCCGGCGCAACATAATCTTATTCTTCCGTACTTCTTTTTTATACTCTAATATAGGCCCACTTTTTCGTTCGTTACAGTCCCGTGGTCCTAGCGGGTAAAAACAAATGACGCGCACACGACCGCACAAGTTATGCACATATAATTATAGTGTTGTCAAAGATGAGTCTGCAGATTTCTCTATGAAATATTTCGTGATTTACTTTCGCTGAAACAATTTTTAATTTAATTATTGCATTTATAAGCATTTAAAAATGTTACCTATACAAAACGATATGCGGCTACGACTCTGCCCGTGTATCACTATCACTACATATTGTGAAACAGAGTCCCCCGCCGCGTCTGTCTATCTGAACGCGCTAATCTCTGGAACTACCTGTCGGATTTGTATTTTTTTTTCCAATTGCGAGCCCAATTCTTGACGAAGGTTAATTTAACATCACGCTACGACCCTTAGGAGACGAGCAAAAAGAAAAAAGTCAGAAAGAACGCTAAGCGAAAATTAAGTAATAGCGCAGGCGGGCGATGCGCTGCGATGCGGTGGGTCGGTTGCCGAAATTTCACGCGGATGAAGTCGCGGCCAGAAGCTAGCAAAGTATGTATATACAGGGTGGCAGGTCATCAACGCGCAAACTGTAACCATGAATTCAGCTCATGAGTTTAGAACCCCTTCATTTATTTTTTTGTTTGTTTGGATATCATCAAATGACCTCTCCCGCTCTGGTCGGAGCGGACGGGCGTGTCAGACTCTTACTGATTAAAACCCACTTGTGTTCCTTCAGTTGCCTCTGCGCCAGGGCCTCGGTAACTCTTTCGAACAATCCGCGACCCCGGTAGGCATCGGCCCTATCGGACCCCGTCAATTATGCTGACATCTCTTTGAGGCGCGCGTGGAACACAACGCGCCGTCGACCCGGGCCTGGTCCTTACCGGACGGCGAGCTGCCCATTGCTCGCCGTCCGCAAGCCCGCGCCTATGGTGGCCGGGAGTCGGCAATCAACTCCCGACGCCCAGGGTGTCTCCTCCTGCGGCGACTGGGGGCGTGCGGGCGCAACTATTGCCTATTCCTCACGCGCTCCGCCTCTGCCTTCGCGAGCATTACTGCTTCACAGAAGGAGGTGACGGCTTCCCATTCCCTATCGCTTCGTACCATGGTCTGATCCAGGGCCGGACGCGAGAGATCGCCGCCGCTGATTGCCGCCACGAGGACACGGCGGTGCTCCGCCCAAGCCGGGCAGACCTCCACCGTGTCCTCCGGAGTTTAGACCCCGTAGCGTAGAAATTTTTCATCGGTTACTAAAATAAAAATCAGATGTTTCAATACCTACGCAGTCAAAATGTATGGAACAGCATTTTATTTTTATAACCAACAAAAAATTTCAACGCAAGTGTTTCAGAATCATGTACTGAATCCATGATTATAGTTTTCGCGTCGATGTCCCTGTTAACCTGTAGGTATATTGAATAATAACAAAAAAAAATGTTTGTTTTGCGGGTTACACGAGAGCAGGATGAAATAGTATAGTGCCCCCATACTATTTCATCCTGCTCCATTTCGGCATTATGTTTTTAATGAGTACTTCTTTCATAACGCGGTAGGTAATAGTTGGTTATTTTTATGTTCAGATGAGGATGGACATTTTTCCAATTGTCATACCTATTTTTAATATACAATACAAAACCTACATTGTAATTTGGTTTTGACCTCCAATATTTTTTATCTTTGGATAGTAATATCATGTGCGTTTTGAGATGCACAGCCGTGTCTGAGAGCGCGGGTTGCCGTCTGCGACGAATTTTAGTATAGTATAAAGTTCTCTGTGGCGACGACGGCGTGTGACTGACGCTCCCGCCATGTAGTCCCGCCCGCGCCGCCCGCATACTCGTAACTACCCCCGTAGTACTTCCTCTGTTGCTCGCGTGAACCATGGGACTGTCATCAACGAAAAAGTCGGCCGATAGTCGTCATCCCGGTAGTCATACCTTTTCTAGCCATATCACAGTCCATCCATCGTCTTCCCCTACACTTATAGCCATAATTATAACCATATAGCCCTAAGTGTCGTTTGTGAAATCGGGAGTTAGAGATTAAAGTCACAATATACCTTTATTTCAACAAAAAGACGTTCTTTACAACATGTTATGGCTCACTTTCCCTTGAGCACAGCCCTCGAAGCTTCATTATTTCAAAGACTTTTTGGCGAATACCTCGAAATAACGGAGATGCTTCCAGCTATTTGTTTTCCTGTAATTACAGATCTCATTTAGTTTTTCCCTCTCACTACACGAGTAAGTGAAATTGGATCCAAGTCTGCGTAGTTACCATTAAGTATTTGTTTTATAAATCAGTTCTTTGTTTAGATACAGGTAAATAAATAAGAAAATAAGTTTTCGGAATAAACCAGTGATTTCCAAATTACCTCACCTTTGTTTCGGCTTTGTAAAGGCGTATTCTTAAAACAACATGTACATAAAATCGACCATTTTGTTTTTTTAAACGCAAAGAAAATGTTTGACACAGATTAAGCACCAACCCGCACTGGGCCCGCGTGGTGGATTACGGCCCACTCGCACTCACAGACAGGAGGCCTGTGTCCCAGTAGTGGGAACATTATAGGCTGATTATGTATGTTATGTAAGCACACAATATTCATTTAAAAAAAACACGTAGCTTAAAAAAAAAACAGAAAAAACTTAGAAACAGCCAAATAGTTCAGCATAAATGGTGTGCGACTACTGGCTGACGCTAGTTTTCAACTGGACTCTATGTTACGAGGACGTCATACGGATGTAAATATTTTTTTTATTGCGTAAAACACAATTAAATACCAAAGAATTAATAGACAATACATTCAACAAAATGTCTACAGGAAAAATACCTAGTTGGTAACAATTAGGTTTTCTAAATTCCACCAAATTAATGTACCTTTACCGAGATCCTAATAAAGAGTGTTAATGAGGTGGCTAACTAGCTAGACCCCATTACTTGTTCTAGGACAAGACAGTGATAAGGGTCATAAAAGTTAACACAACGCTCATTCAAGTTAATTTTCTTGGCATCAGAAAATATTTTAGGATAAATGAGAAAGATTTGTTCTCGAAATGTTCAGGCGTTTTAGTCAGCCATAACTCTTACCAAGATAACATCGAATAGAAGTAACTTTTATTTTTATTTAGTCATAATTGTGAAGGTTTCTGCATGATGATAATTAATATCATCATTTAAATAGGGTTTTTATTTTTATTTATACTATTCACGAATAACAGACACGAAAGGCTACTTAATATGTTTTTGTAATTTGTGATTATTAATATTAACCATAAGGCCTCATTTACAGGATTGTTGCTTCAACTTACGGCATGCCACAGGTAATTAAATCGCTCTGTGTAAATCTAGCTTTATCAATCAGTAGGTTATCATATAGTTGGCAACTAGAAGAACAGTTGACTGGTTAGAAACATCAAACTGTTCAGTGATTCGGTGTAGAAATGTGATTTCCCTGTGGATCCCGCAGGTTTGCTGCACTAGTTCCGCACAAAACCATAAACTAGACGCATTATAGATGGAGAAGTTAGCAGTGCGGTTGTTCTTTCTAGAACTTTACTGATTGAAATATATTTTACTTGCTATAAACGAAGAAACAGCTTGCATGAAAATAAACTACGGTTTTTGATTTTTGGCTCAGTCCATCTCCGACTCATTACATTACATTACATTCTCCGTTATTTGAGATATAAAATAAATAAAATCCATTTATTTCAGGTTCTCCCATATTACAATCACAAGTATTACAATAACAAACACGAGATAAATACAAATCACAATATAAAAATAAATACAATGTCATCAAATTATAAATACAATGTCAAATAAAAATAAGCAACTCAATGTCAAATGAAAATAAAAATTAAAAATAATAAAAAATAAAAATTAAAAATAATAATAAAAATATATTTTTTTAAATTAAAATGTAAAAATTTACCGGAAATTAATAATATAAAATACAAATAAAAATAAAATAAATGATAAATATGATCTGATGAAATATATGATCTACTTAATAACATTCTTACATTCATTCATTCATTCATTCAATGTCAGACAACGCATTGCCTCAACCACTGGGTCTAGAGTCATGAAATTTTGCACAAAAGTTCTTTAAACAACGAAGATGAGCATCAACGAAGGATTTTTTAAAGTTCATCCCCTAAAGGGGTTAAATAAGGGATAAAAGTTTGTGTGGCAGCTCGTCATTTTTGCTGATCGGAAAACCCAACGGCCACACTGGTTGTTTTTTAACAAAATATGTTTCACTACATATTATAAAACAAAGTCCGCCGCCGCGTCTGTCTGTCTGAACGCGATAAACTCAAGAACTTTCGGACGGATTCTTACGGTTTACACCGATGGTGGAGTGATTCATGAGGAAGCTTTAAGTGTATAATTCATTAAGGTCTTGTGTAAATTGGCTGAAATATGACGATGATTCTTGAAGATGTCGGAAAATATCATGCCGTCTGGGAGCTTTACTGGCGTGTGCCGCGTAAGCCAACAAGAGTTAAATGAAAACATACATGCGGGTGAAGCCGCGGGCAAAAGCTAGTATTTAATAAGACAACAAACCAATCTAGTCGTCACATTTAATATTTCTGCTCTGTCTCTTTCTGATTGGTAATCATTCAAGATAATAACAGCCTCCCTCGTCTTATTCGTTTTGACATTGCTTGGCGGATCCTCAACGTGTCTTCATTCAAGTTTATTGAAACCGCTCTAAGTACTTAACGTCAAACGTGCGCAAAATCCTTCACGCTTCGTCAATGATGTCAACAGCAGGCCGGGAGCTCCCCCTTGCTGATTATTTAAACAGACTCGATTGTATTGTTGTTTGGCGACTGAATAGAGTAAGCTATGTAAATCTGTAGGAGTGTATGGGAGGAGCGGGGAGCGAGAAACATAGGGTGGAGGGGAAAGTTTGAAAATTCCTGCAACTGTGTTGAGTTAGGACAAAAAAAAAGGTTAGGTATCTAAAGGACAATTCTCGTAAGTATTGAAATATGCCTAGAAAGGGGGTGACAACCTAGATGACACCTTATAGAGAAGTACGGAAAGAGAGATATTTTGCGCTGACCCCGAATAATTGGAATAAGGGCAAATGACGATAATGATGTGCAGGATGTGGGATGCACATTAAAAATGCGATGTAGGTGAATAAAACTTGTGTAATGATCAAGTTACAAATACAAAAATTAAGTACGTGTTGACGACGCGGTGTGTCAATTGCGTCGCGGGTGCCGGGACGCCATAATGCCGTAAAGTCAGCCCTGGTTCAGACCGTCCCTTGCCTCACTTCAGTCCCCTCTTTCGCCCACAGTATTGTTAACAATGATGATTCAAAACGCGTTCAAATTCAAGTCGCAATCTTATCGCACCGACAATCAATGTCAAAAACTAGTCAAAAATGTACGTAAATTAGTGGTATTTTGGAAAAAATAAGAGACTGAGATTAGGCGTACATTCATAAAAGTACGGGTGTTGCTCCTCTGCTGTTGTATACTTTTTTTTTTTTTTTTTTTTTTTGGATTGGAAATCATCAAATGACGTCTCCCGCTCTGGGCGGAGCGGAAGGGCGTGTCAGACTCTTACTGACTAAAACCCACCCGTGTTCCTTCAGTTGCTTGTGCGCCAGGGCCATGGTAACTCTTTCGAACAATCCGCAGCCCCGGCAGGCATCGGTCCTATCGGACCCCGTCAACTTTGCTGACATCTCTTTGAGGCGCGCGTGGAACACGACGCGCCGTCGACCCGAGCCTGGTCCTTACCGGACGGCGAGCTGCCCATTGCTCGCCGTCCGCAAGCCCGCGCCTAGGGTGGCCGGGAGTCGGCAATCGACTCCCGACGCCCAGGGTGTCTCCTCCTCCTGCGGCGGCTAGGGGCGCGAGGGCGCAGAGAATGCCTCTCCCTTTCGCGCTCCGCCTCCTCCTTCGCGAGCATTACTGCTTCGCAGAAGGAGGTGACGGCTTCCCATTCCCTCTCGCTTCGTACTATGGCCTGAACCAGGGCCGGACGCGAGAGGTCGCCGCCGTCGATCGCCGCCACGAGGACATGGCGGTGCTCCGCCCAAGCCGGGCAGACCTCCACCGTGTCCTCCGGTCGATCCACACAATGGTAACACCCGGGCGTTTCCTCCCGCCTTATCCGAAACAGGAACCTCCCGAAACAGCCATGTCCGGTGAGGACCTGCGTCAGGCGGAAGGTGAGGACGCCGTGGCGCCTCTCAAGCCACTCCTCAAAGAGGGGTCTTACCGCCGCAATTGTGGCGTGCCCTGCGCTGGGTTGCGACAGTCGCACTCTCCATGCCGCCATGAGATCCCGCCGGAGCTCTGTCCGCTGTGCCGCGATTTCTCGCGGCAGCGGGGTTACGCCCCGGCGTTTCGCCTCCTCGTGCCACTCCCAAACGTGCGCGAGGACCTTTGCCTCCAGATCCCACGGCGGTAATCCGGCAAGGAGGCTCGCCGCCTCGCAGGAGACCGTGCGGTATCCCCGTACCATCCGGATGGCCATGACCCTTTGGGACGCGTTCAACCGGCGGGCTGGCCGGAGCCTCAATGAACGCGCCCACACCGGCGCCCCGTAAAGGGCCATGGACCGCACGACCCCCGCGTAGAGCCTCCGGCAGGAGGCGTTTGGCCCCCCCAAATTGGGCAAGAGCCGCTTCAAAGCAGCCCCGGCCCGCTGCAGTCTGGGAGCCAGACGTCGGAAATGCTGCTGTTGTATACTTGCTTCATCATAGTAAGAAAAATAGGACGTGAAACAGTCGTACAACAGACATTCCACTGATCGGACAGTACCAACAGTTTGATAAAATTATCTCTCTACGAGTATGTCTATGATTTCATCCCATGATCCCTCCATGACATGGGACCTCAAGAAAACTATAACCTATTATTGCATTTTATGTCATTTTAAAATACTATTAGATTGTTAACGTTTCAATTAATGTTTGACAATAATAGATATTTTAGTACAAAAATATAGGTACTTAAAAACTTATATTATCTAAAAACATTCAATCTTAATATTTTATGCCACAAACACAGTTATACTTAGGCATATTTCCAATCTCACTTAGTTTTGAACTACCCAAGTATTTTACAACAAAACAGTTATTAATGATATCAAATGATTGATCTAGAGTGTTGCATCATTTATCATCTTGCCCTGACCAAACCCGGCCCTTCCCATGGGTACATGGGAACCAGCTGAATAGTAATGGGGTATTAGGCTGTAACATCCCCTTTTACCCTAAAAATGTCTTACAGAACCAATCCCGTAGGAAATTGTTTAGATTTTGGTGTCAGCAGCGAGAAGCTGGTTAACGACCTATGGCAACTGTTCTTCTTCGATACGAGATGGAAAGTAACATTCACATCATATTCGCTGAGCTTCGATAAAAAAGGCCCAGGAAGTTGGTTTAAGAGAATACATAGATGGCAGTTGCTACATATAGAGTCAGGGACATAAATTGTTTACCAAATTAAGTACCAAATAAAATGTCCGTGTATTCAAATCACAAAACTGTCATGTTTCGACAGTTGTATGACATGGCTATAACACGAAAAATTGTCGTTGTGTGTTAATCTGTTAAACAATTATTTCCTTGACTGTACTTACATATTTCTAATTATGATAATATTAGGTCGGAGAAAATTTTATTTTGTATTTTATACTTATACAAATTCAAGACTAAGAGCTCGTATGACTTTGGGTGCCACACGAGCTCGATATTTATCAAGCTTTTTTGTGTACCCAGAGACTTCTCCAAATGGGTCAAAACTGTTTTGTGGTCAAACCCTTTTTTTATTTTATTTTTGTGTGGGTAATCATCAAATGACCTCTCTCGCTCTGGGCGGAGCGGAAGGGCGTGTCAGACTCTTACTGACTAAAACCCACCCGTGTTCCTTCAGTTGCCTGTGCGCCAGGGCCACGGTAACTCTTTCGAACAATCCGCGACCCCGGCAGGCATCGGCCCTTTCGGATCCCGTCAATGATGCTGACATCTCTTCAACCCCTAACTCTTCAGCTATGTCGTTATTACTAATATGCCGAACTTGCTCCACTTTTCTAAAAATTGCATCGACTTTATCCGTAACAACGCGACCAGAGCGAACTGCTTCTTTGACATCTAAATTCCCGGACTGAAAACGCTTGAACCAACTTTGTGCTACTTTACTGACACTGTGTTAAGTCCATAAACGTCACATATATTTTTTTCGCGGCTTGTGACTCATTTTTCCCTTTTTTGTAATAAAACCTCATAATATATCGAATTCATTCGTTAGACTCACTCATTTTGGCGGACAGAAAAACAATTGAAAAACGGCGGGAATTCGTGTTTACTTTTTATATTTAAAAATGTCATCCATTGAATGGTATCAAAACCAGCCAGATAGAAACACTACATCCAAAGAGATTTTACTACAACTTTATACCTATAAAGTACGAAGAAACTTCATGGAAACTCTTTTATTATTCTCTTGTATCTAAACATAATATCCTCCCGACCCATTCCGGTCACGGTGTCCATTCTCAAAGGACATTAGCCAGGTTCGCAGGAGATATTATAGTGCGCAAGTGTGTGCGCAAATACAGGTGCACTTTCTGTTCCTTTGACCAGGGAGAGATCAGCACAGGGGTATCACACCACCAACTTTAAAACTCTCGGCTGCTACTGAGAAATTCCTAATGGAAAATCGCAAAAGTCAAAGTTAAAGTCAAATCATTTATTTCAAATAGGCACATAAAAAGCACCTTTGAACGCCTTTACAAACAAATAGAATTGATTGTAGTTGCCCCTTCCAAAAGGTAGTTTCGTATGGAGAAGAATGGGCAAGAAACTCCACCGTTCCTCTTTTAAAATGTTTTATAATATTATGTAGGTTCACATTAATTATATAATTATATGTGAAGACGATGCACCCAGAATAAAATTACTGCAATAGCAATTTGCCCAACCTGGGTATCGAGCCCAGCACCCCATGCTTAGCAGTGGCGATTGAGACCACGAGACCAACGGGGTAGTCAATAAGTATCTAAATAAGGCTAAATATAAGCCAGCCTAGTGAAGTTAGGCAATCAGTTGATATTTAGTTCTTAATTATTAATTTAACTAACATAGTAGTAACTGTAGTCCTACGAGTTATACGTCATTACCCGTTATCGCCTCTGACTTCACCCACACACTAAACTAACAAAAACTAAGCGCCGATGGTATTAAGGATCTGGTTTTAATAGATTTCGTAGGTCAGAGTGTGTAGGCTTAGTGTGCAGTAGGGCTCTTTGTGAAATAAACAATTATTATAGATCCATTTATAACCGAAAATTGGTTTACGAGAGAGTTTTATTAAAAGTTTAAAACTCAATTTTGATACGTCAATCAAAAAAGTTCAAAAGTCAGCGCGTAGTACTCGCAACCGGCGTTTGTGTATCACCAGATGTACCTATGAACGTAAAGGAGGCAAAAGGAGTAAGGATCGTAGCAGGTGCCTTCTGTAGTTTCTGCCTACACCCATGGGAAATGGACATGAGTTTATGTATGTGTATGTATGTACATATATTAGAAAAACTGTGCTAAATGATAAATGATTTTATTTCTGTAAGTACGTTTGTACAAACATTTTTACACGTCAATCATATTTTTTCAATTAGATGAGGTCGGCGTTTCTTATCTGACTACTCTGAGAAGACAGGCCAAAACGTCACAGTCTTTTTTAAGGTCCAGACAATCTTGGTCAGATCATGTGAATACCATGTAGATTGGTGTCTGAAATGGTCTTTTGAGCTAGCAATGGCTATACACTCGTCACGTTCATTTAATTTACTATAGTTACATCGTAGTTATTTCTGAATACAGAATCTAAACTGTCGTTTTTCATCAGTAGGTCCCAGAAATAGTTTAACCAAAAACCAGTGCCCAGCTTCTATTATTAACTGCGTCACGGACAGTTTATTATAGGTGCAACTGAGAAGCACATTACGACATTGGGTACTGTTCTGAGTTATAGTTCGTCTATAACGTACCTACACCGTGTGTTGATGTTTCACTACGCTATTTTATAAACTCATTCTTTCCCTCCCTCGCTTACAACTTGAACATCAGGAATTCGAGTCGCGGCAAAGCTACAGTGATTTGTGTGGTTTGTGTGAAACGAATGGAATAGAAAATGAGATCATTCCGTCTTCCACCGCGTTTTACAATAACTCCTCTTTTTGTACAGAACTTTGGCCTTTGTTACGATCGCCTTAAGGACTAAAACACGTGGCTAGTTTGTGAACTAAAATAGTAAAAGCGCTCTTTGATAAACTGCTGGATTTTGAAGTCAGGTTCTCATTATGTTAGAAAAATCAGACGTATTTCTCTGACGTATTCACGTTTACCTAGGATATTAGTTTTTGCTAGAGTTCTGTACTTCATAATAAATGTCCGGAACCCAATCATTGTTAAGGTATCTAAAAATGTCAAATATTCAAACAACTTAAAAGTTAATATTGGCTGAACATAATAAGTGTAAAGTTCCTATTTTGATTGAGTGCTGTTGATATTCCTGGGTGCGTCTCATAACGTATAAACTCATTTGGTCTAATTTCATTTTATTATCGTTCATAAGATATAATCAACGTGAGATATACCAACTGTTGATATAATTTCTTTATATATAGATTTAAGATTTCAAGATTTATTTATTTATTGTTTGTCACAGGTGGAAATTCAGCTCTTAAAATTAGTATTATAACAAAGTATCACTGTAACATACCCATGGGGTGTACAATCTTTAAAATTTACAATTACATGTCAAAAGAAAAACAAAATAAAATCATTCATGTAACATAATAACCATTAGAGAAAATAAATTAAGTATAAAAATCAATTGTCATAATTACTGCATCATTAACATCATATTAAATAAATTTTAGTCAAAAACATTTGTCACTGAATTAATTGATGTCCAAAGAAAGAAAAAAATAATAATAATATAAACCGTCATAACAAGTATACAAAATAGTCAAGGCAATATAATATTCATTACCACTACATTACAGATAAATAAATTAAACAATAACTAACTCTTTTCATAATTATGCATTATCATAATACCATTAAATAAACTTCAGTCAAGACATATTTTGTCATTAAAGAATTCATTAATTGTATAATATACTTTCTGTATCAGTAGTTTTTTAAGTTTGTATTTAAAAGTAGCTAATGTTTCAGTGGTTTTAATAAAGTCTGGCAATTTATTATAAATTTTCACACCCATACCAAATATGCTTGATTTAAACTTAACTGTTCTACTCTTAGCTGCCTTAAGGTCATTTTTATATCTTGTACTTCTCATTGTCTCATAATTACTGATATCTCGCTTTGTCATTGAGGCTGCTTCCAATATATACATTGACGCTAGGGTTAAGATTTTTAGTCTTCTGAATTCTGCTCTGCATGAATCGGTCTGTTTATGCCCACATATACTTCGGATACATTTTTTTTGGGCTTTGAATGCAAATTCTCTGTTAGTAGAGTTACCCCAACACAGTATACCATATTTTAGAGTAGAACCCACATATGCATGATAAACATTGAGTAATACGTTTTCATTTACAATTTTTCGAAGTAAATAGAGAGCATATGAATACTGATTAAGTTTTTTGCAGACACCATCCACATGCATTTTCCAGTCAAGTTTTGAGTCGATATGGACTCCTAGAAATTTAGTGTTACTGACCTGATTTATTGAATTACCTTTATAATTAACATTGATTTTATTGATTTTGAATTTTTATTTGTGAAGGTCATATAGTTTGTTTTGTCAATATTTATTTTTAAATTATTAATTGTTAACCAGTTTATAATATCTTCGAGAGATTTATTAACCTGAGCTTCAAAATTTTCTTGACCGGTATCCGCAAAAATGGCCGTGCTATCATCCGCAAACAATATAATGTCCTGGTCTATAGACCTTGGTAGGTCATTAATATATATAACGAATAAAAGTGGCCCAAGGATACTTCCTTGGGGAACGCCAAATTTTACAAGTTTGGGGTCCGACATATAGATACGTTCGAATTTTGTGTCTATTTCTATTTTCGTTATTCGTGTTATTTGAAAACGATCAGTTAAGTACGACTTAATAAGTTCCAAGGCATTCCCTCTTATCCCATATTTCTCTAATTTGTTAAGTAGGATATTATGGTCAACATAGTCAAAAGCCTTAGTCATATCCATAAAAATAGCGGTTATTTGTTGCTTGCTATCTAATCCAGTCATTACTTTCTTAAGAAAATTAAAAAGAGCATCACTGGTGGATCTTCCTTTACGAAAGCCAAATTGTTCATTAGTAAATAAGTTATTGAGTTCAAAGAAATTATATAAGTTATTATATATAACCTTTTCGAAAATTTTTGCCATCACTGGTATTAACGCAATCGGTCTGTAAAAACGCATATCCTCTCTATCTTCTTTTTTAAATAATGGATTTACGATCGTAATTTTCAATTTTGAAGGAAAAACACCTCGTTCTAGACACTGATTGATAATGTTACTAATTACTGGAGCTATGTGACTAGACACTCGTTTTATAATGTTCGTACTTATGTTGTCGTACCCTGTACTATTCGTGTTGTTTAATCCTTTTATAATTTGATCTATTTCATGTGGATTGGTTGGCTTTAAAAAAATAGAATTTGAATTTGTATTGTACGTTTTTGTAACTGAGCCGCTAGAGGTAGAAGTAGACTGTATTTCATCAATGAAGTAGTTGTTGAATAATTGTGCTATTTCCTTAGGATTTGTAACTAGTTGATCTTTTACTTTTATTTGTGCAATATTTTCTTTTGGAGTTACTGTTTTATTATTATTTATGATCTTCCACATTGCCTTTCCCTTGTTTGTAGCTGAATTAATATAATAACTGTTTTGAGCCTTTTGCGTTTTTTTAATTATAATTTTAAATCTTTTTGAATAGTTTTTAAATTTTGTTTTATCGTTAGGATTTGACGTCAACCTATACTTCCACAATAATTGGCGTTTTCGTTTCGAGCATATTTTTATACCCTTACTTAACCATGCAGGCTTCTTGGAAATTGGTATTTTCACACGTGTATCTGGGAAACATAAGTCATAGAAAAGACAAAATAAACTATAAAAAGTGTCAAAGTTTTTTTCAGGGTCATCATTAGTGTAGCATTCGGAAAAGCTGAGATTTTTAAGACAATTTATTAGTTTTAAAATATTTTCTTCGGAATAGTCACGTTTAGTTTTATACCAGTGTGTGATGTAGTAACTTTTCTTTACTGGGCAAGTCAATAATTGTGCTGTATGGTCAGAGAGTGAAAGTTCCACTACTTTTGTTTTTGAGCCTCTAATATTATGTGCTATATTATCAATACACGTCATGCTATTTAGTCTGGTAGGTTGATTTATTGTCAATGTTAGGTTAAAGCTTGTTAGTAATTGTTCAAATTGTCTGGATATGTTGTTTTTCTCAAGTCTGTTAATATTAAAGTCACCACATAATATAACTTTTTTATTTCTGTACGATATTTTACTTAATAATTCTGCTAGCCTAGAAAAAAATTGATCCATTATGTCTCGTTTATTTTTAGGTGGTCTGTAAATGCATAATATTATAATTTTGTGGTCTGTCAATTCAATACCACTACATTCGAAAACATTAGTTATACTTAAGTCTCTAGCTTCTGTAATAATTTTAAATCTGTGGTTTTTTCTTATCATTATACATGATATGATATATAACATTTATTTATTCTAAAACTTAATTAGTATAACGTTGTTTGATATAACGTTTATGTAATCGAAAATCATTTGGTCTAACGTTTAATATGTATATTGTTTATTTAATCGAAAGTCATTAGGTCTAACGTTTAATATATATAAAAACTTCATTATGGTTAACACCCCGACTCAGAGTACCCCGACTCGGATAGGTTAAAAATAACCACAAAAAATAACCACGAAGGCAAAGGCGGGAGCTCCGCTCCCGCCTTAGCCTTCGTGGTTATTTTTTTTTTAAACCACCCAGAAATAGGAGCCCCGCCAAGCGGGGCTCCGTCGACCTATCTTAGCGCAGGTGGTAATCAGTTACTAGTTATGCTTAATATTTACTTAGGTTACTATTACCTATAACTACGATACAACTTACAAATAATAAAACAAAGAAAAAATACTTTTAAATATTTATTATTGTGTTTTTAAGTAGGCGTTTTCACCATATTAGACCAAATAAGTTTTATATCTTTTGAGTGGTATGTCAAACGATTTTATATTTAATGTATGTTATGCTTATAAAAATTAGTTATTTTAAAATTATATCAATCGTTCATTATATTAACTAATCGCTATATGAAATAAAACTATAGGTTCCGTTGTTATATGTTGTTAATATTAGAGATTTTGTTGTTATATCATCTATTCTTACCCGATATTCCTACGTCAAGTAAATCTATACATATGATAAAATCGTAACGAAGTCAAAACTATAAATTGAATATTTTTGAAAAAAAAGTCATTGCTATGTGGGCTGGGAACGATTCCAATACTGCAAATATAGTTTTTAGAATGTTTGTCTATTTATCTGTATGTATGTTCCAGCATTACGCAAAAACTACCTGATTGATTCTGTTCAAATTTTACATGGACGTTCCTTGTACGTCTGGTCAGTCTGTAGGCTATGAATTATCACGCTATTTGCTATGAGGGATGAGCAATATTGCATTATGTTTGTATTCCTCTATAGTTTGCAGCAAATTGTAAAAAGACGAACCGAACGGTTAGAACATTGCAGATAGTTACAGAATTAACCTTTTAAATGATTATCATCACACTATACCTTCATGGGGCTAAGCAGTGAATCATGAGATAGACAGGATGGGTTTTTAAGATGGGGCACTAAGGGCAGGTACCTTCACCGTTGTGGCTACATGAAAACTGTCGTAGGAGACTGTCCTTAACTTTTTGAGACATTTGGATCTGAATCAGAATTTGAAAAACATTACAATATTCACAATAACGTGTGATACCAATAGATCCTTTTTCTTATAAGGATCAAAAAACTTTATCGGTCTTATTGCAAAACAAGGTGTTTCTTTAGACATGGTTTAAACCAACGAACCTGTTTTTGAAATAAGAACCTAACAGAAATCGAAATATAGTTCCTTTTACAAAACTGACAACTTCGTCCGGTCTTAGGTTGTATGAACTTTACTAAAGTAAGTATGAAGTTCGAAATAAAAAAAGAACTGGCTCGTAGGTTTAGACTCGGGCTAAAGTTAGATCGTGTTTTGTAATGAGATGGTATGAGACCAACTGATGTTTGAGTACAAGACGATTCAGAAATCGCAAAAAAAAAATGTGATATCAGATAAAAAATTATCCAGTCCATTCTCGTGTAGCTACAACGGTTAAGGTTACTACACTTACTACCGCATTTCAAAAATCCAACCTGTATAAAAATGGCTATTTAATTTTGGCTTGTGTTTAAACGCCTACCAGAAAAGTACTTATTTTACAAACAAAAAATTCGAAATACTCACCAAATTGTGTCCACCAGAATGGATAAATGCTCACCAAATTGTGTTTCATAAAGTATTGTAGAAATTAACCTATTTTCCTTTATTATTTATAAGGCGTAGTCAACGGAGCCCCGCTCGGCGGGGCTCCTACTTCAGAGCGGTTTAAAAATAAATGACCACGAAGGGGATGGCGGGGTCTTTAAGACCCTGCCATCCCCTTCTAACCTAACCTGTCCGAGTCGGGGTGCCCCAACTCCCGAGCTCGCTTTGTTCGCTCATGCATCCTATCCCAACCTTGCATTTTGAAGCAAACTTATTTTTGGTGAGCAACTTAAACCAGATTTGGTGTGCATTTATCCATTTTGGTAGGCAAAAAGAATATAAATACAACACGTACAATTATTCTGATGAGTGCATAATTATTTTGGAATTTAAAACGTTGTTCTTTAGGCACCTCGGTATAGAGTGTGTTTATTTTATTTGAAGTTAACATCTTTTACTTGGTACTTAGTCTTAGGGTCTAAAAATTATTTTGGTGAGCACTTAAATTGTAGCCTTTAATTTTAGTCAACTTACAACAAAGGCAATACCTTAGCGGTTCGACGACTGGTGTTGTAAAGTTGAAACCCGTAGTTGTAAGGTTCCGATTCTAATTATTCATATGTATTGAGTTTTTTTTTTTTAAATTTTGTAACACGTCTACCTATATGATAATTCGTAGAACGTACACAGAAAAATATGAACTTTAAGCTTCTTCTGTCATCTATGGTTATAATAAAAATAAATGTATATGTTAATGAACAATCCCGCGTGTTTACAATCTACTGTTATATAACTTTCGTGATAGCCGTTCGTCAGGAATAATCTTTAAGAATGCATTAGTCAGCTTATCAGTGTTGTGCCGTTATTAGGTAGTAAGTATATACAGAAACGCAGGCGTTTATTAATTCACAAAAAAACTAAAAACTTCGCAAGCAATGGGAAATTGCTACTGAAGGTTGTGAGTGTCGACCTCAGGACGAGCTGCTTCTCACACGGACAACTATTTGTCATTTGCTCCCGCGTCACCAGTCCTGAGTCTGTATATTTTGACTGCTCAGAACAAACCTCCAAACGCAGTATAAAGGCTAGTTTTATAAAAAAAATATTTTAGTATATTGTGGTGTCTTACGACTTCCACATGAACGAAGTCGTGGGCAGAAGCTAGTACCTAAATAAACCTTAAAAATTAGCCTTCGTGACAACACCACAGAGCCACAAATTACAACACTCGCTTAATCTTATAAAATAATAATAAAAATGCATTCATTTGCTCCATAAACCTATGTTTCATAATTAATTTAAATAAAACATGTTAATCGCATTAACTAACGAACGTACTGACTAATTAAGCGGACAAATAAAAGGCTAATTAAATAATTTTGTTATAAATTAAACGTAGAGAGAATTATTTATAATTCAGTACGAGCAGAGGGTGAAAATGCAATGTGGGTATGCTGAAATGTAACCACTAAATCGACAATGACGTGAAATAATAGTAAAATCTTTTAGCTACAAACACAACTGTATATAGTATAGTATAAAGACATAGTTTTGTGTAGAATTAACTAACAATATAATTATTAAAGAAATCGGTTTATTTTCGCATAAAGAAACAAATTATAAATCCTGTCACTTTCCCAACGAAGTTTCAACCCTTTCTCACCGGCTAGCAAGTGTATAAAAATGGCAAAATAATTGGACGTCAGTCACAGCTCAGAATCGATCCGAGTAAATTGTATGAAAAATGTGAAAAAAAAATATGTTCAGCCGGGGACGCAGATTGCATGGTTCAATGGTTCGGTGGCGTTCGGCGTCCGGCACTCGACGCTTGTTACCGAGGTTCTGATATAGAGAGAACGGAAGTGACGCTTTAGTTCTGCTAAAAATAACTGCATCTGGATTGGTCGGGGTAGTTAGGAGGCTTATAAGGAGGTTTTGGGTTCAAAATCATGGCGTCAGAATTTCGCGGCTTGCGGTAGGAGTAAACTGGTAGAAATCTTCATGTAACGAAAAAGCGTTATGCGAGAGAGAATGATATTTCCCATGGTTTTCGAGCGTGCTAAAGCCAATAGTGAGGTCAACATGAGAATTCAAGATGGCGGCTGCAAAAAATTTCAAATTTTTCGTCATAAGTGTCGTTTTCATGGTTTTTGAAGATGCTAAAGCCGATAGCGAGGTCAAAATGAAAATCCAAGATAGCGAAAAATTTATGAGAACTTCTAAAAACTTATATTAGATGGCTCTGTATTAAAAACGCGTATGAAATTCAGTTTCTCTCTGTCTTTTTCTATTATATATGAATGTGTGTGTGCGAGTATCACGTAAGGAACTTTGTTTCTGACAGGGATCCCCCGACTGCACACTTTCTTTTAAACTTAGAATTAACTGTCACCAATATAATCACCACTAGCTATGCCCGCGACTTCGTTCGCTCTATGTCGGAAAACAATTATGTGTCGCTTAGAGAAGATGTAAGTACCACTCCTCCAATGAAAAGGTAAATCTTCCGATCATGCCAGGTGGGAAGCGCTACCTGGGGTTCGCCACCACAGCCCTTCAAATGCAATCATTGCGTCTTCAGGGTTTATAATGTCAAAGCGACGAAGTGTCACTTTCATTTTTGAGAATAAGTAAAAATCAAAGCGCCTGGTCGAGGCTCATGATCTGTGCACCTGCCGTACTCAATAAATCGACTGCCCATCTGGTGGAGTGTGCTGAAGCGTTATCATGGTGAAGAAGAACCACGCTTTAAAAGCGCTGTTGTACCTACATTTTTAATAAAAAACAGGCAAAAAACTATGAAATGATCAATATAATATGATTGCGATTTCTATCGTATCTGTGTATCCTTTGTTGAAGATCCTAAATAAATAAATAAATAAATAAATACATATCTTAAAAACTTGTTTTAATTAAGAAAATACTTCTCTGTAAACGATGAGGTTGCTTGCTCCTCGAAAGAGTTCCTACATGCAGTTGCCCGTTTGAAAAGCAACCCATTTACTGATATCCACCTCGGGTTATGGCCGCCATTTTGGATTTCGATTAACTGATTTTCAGCACCGGTGGCGCCCTCGATAACTGTGAAGATGATACCTAAAACGAAAATTTTGTTTTGGGCCTGAAAACCATTAAAATTTACCCCCACTTTAGAATTAATACAGTATTTATGTGACCAGCGTTAAAAAAACTTAATACAAAAACAATATAGCGACTTCCATAAAAAAACAATACAAAATGCAAATAACTTTAATTTGGGAAGTCGTTAGCAAGAAATTAGCGAAATTAAAGGTCTTTTGCACTTTGAAGTGTTTTGTTTTTGAAGTCGGTAACAAAGTTCTTAATTTTTTAATTGTGGTACCTACCTACCTACCTCACAAATTCGTGTGCTACTTTATATTTATACCTAGCATTTTTTTTTCACGTACCGTACGATAATCCAGTTACAATAGGTAGGTATACTGTTCGTCATTGAGGAGTTCCGTAACGGTAGGATTTCTTCGCTGTCCATGATCAGCTGATCATTGTAAGGTACTTAATCAGCTGCTGTGTTTCATCTTCCGTACGATTACTCATTCACAAAAAATAATCCTCCAAGTAAATTGGCAACGCGACATACGGACGGACAGGACAAAACGATAAGAGGTCCGTTTCTATGTGCCATTTGGCTACAGAACTATAAAAACTGACGAATTAAGAACTTCTTCCTTTTTGAAATCGGTTACAAATATAAGATTCGGTTGAAGAGAACTGAGTGAGAACTTGAGCGAGAAGAGACCAAATATTCCAAGACCCAGAGTCTACAGGACTCTGGACCTGGGTCTTGGCTCCAGAACAG
Organism: Dryobotodes eremita; assembly: GCA_917490735.1. Taxonomy (NCBI): domain Eukaryota; kingdom Metazoa; phylum Arthropoda; class Insecta; order Lepidoptera; family Noctuidae; genus Dryobotodes; species Dryobotodes eremita. The sequence continues at coordinate 22,546,818 of OU823249.1, read as the reverse complement.
CATCTAAGAAATTATTTTATTTCCAAAAAAATTATTACAGTTTAACATCAATATACGAATGAGTGTCACTCTTCTGCGGAAAATCTTAACACCGCGATTCAGAAAATTACATTTGCTCAACTCCATCTATCGATTACAGTGGTTAACTCGAAACTAGCTCTGCATGCAATCAACTTTTTTTCAACAAACTGAAACCCCATTAAATTTAAAAAAGTTGTTATCATTTTAACTAATTAATAGTTATGTAACATTGCATTCTTTATCACTCAGAACAACACATCAATTATTGTTATTATCTTACATAATCATTACTGATTGAAATAACACAGCTACCTTCATGACGTGTTATTATTAACATAATTTATTATGGTTATCACATATATTCGTTAGTACCATTTGGCGACAATAGTTGTCGTTACGCGTATGTACCTACATTACGTAATGAAAAGTTATTCTTGAACACTTTAAATTCATAGTATCTTTTGATAGATTCAAGCGATTGGGATGAGACAAAATCTAAATATACCTCCGAGTTACACACAATGTTTGAGTAGATAAGTTAATCATATTGATTTCGTACATATTAAGTGACACTTGAACAACTTAATCTCTCACATCCAAACCAAGATTCCAAAAACGGAAGAAATGGCATCTGTTGCATAATCAGCCTATAATGTTCCCACTGCTGGGACACAGGCCTCCTCTCTGTGAGAGGGAGTGGACCTTAATCTACCTCGCGCGCTCTAGGTGGGGTTGATAGATGTCACATGTCTTCGAATTTTTGGTTCTAGGACATGTCGGTTTCCTTACGATGTTTTTCTTCACCATTTTGAGAGAAGTGGTGATTAAATTATTTACACAAAGTAAAGCGCCTGCCTGGGTTCGAACCCATGACCTACAATTCATAAGTCGGGGCCATTACCACTTGACCACCACTGTTTTTGCACACCCCTTTTTTTTTGCTTGGGATGTCATCAAATGACCTCTCCCGCTCTGGGCGGAGCGGGAGGGCGTGTCAGACTCTTACTGACTAAAACCCACCCGTGTTCGTTCAGTTGCTTGTGCGCCAGGGCCACGGTAACTCTTGCTTTCAATCAATGCAATCTGTTGGTTATTCTTTAACACCCCAACTTTCTTTTTTAATATTTTCAAGGCACGGAAACGCCTCGTCTACAGCTTTATTATATGTAGAGATAGAGATAATAGAATAGAATATATAGAAGTAGATAGATATAGATTTAACCCAGCGCTAATGGTGTAAGTAAACATATTTGCCCTCGCCACATTTCATCTTGTGAAGCTGCTCGTCGTTATTTGACCAATGAGTACGCGTGCGGTGGCGTTGGGTGTTACTAGTCTGCTGCGGTGTTTTAACTCTTTCTTATGCTGTTTGCTTTGTAGAGAGCCCTTACAGGAGAATACGTGGAATTACTTGCTTATACCTAATAGGCAGTTAATGTTATATCGGTCCAGGTCCACCCTTCTTGCTGCCGCACCGACAGCCATTCCTCTTCAGAATTCGTCCAATTCACCAAAATCATTCACTTCATACGTCAAGACACACAAAGCTCCACCACAAACATTTCCAGCCGCTTCAATCAGCGCAATCAATCACTCTGCAGCAACAAAGCATTTGAGCTGTTTGAGGTCACTTTGTACCTTCCATTGCGCGCTTAGCTCGTGTCGCGTCAGTGTCAAGTGCACAGAAGTGCGCAGCGGACCGCGACCACGGCAACCGGCGCGACCGGCGGCGACCGGGCGGCGGATTGCGTCCGTAACAGGCAACGTTTTCGAAAGCAAACGCTTTGACTTGGTTATAATTAGGCGGGTTTTTGATAGTGTTTTGTTTTTAGCGTTCTTTGTTGTTGTTAGTGTTTTGTTTTTTTTCATATGTCCTATTCGTAGTGATTGTCTCATAGTTTTCCCAACGCAATGCGTAATAACTGCTTTCTAACTTTTGAAACACAAGAGTAGATTCGATTTTTAAACGTGAATGATCATAACTTTCTGTAGAATTATTGAAGATAGTGCCAAAGTCTACCTACCACTTATAACTTCTACAATTTAATATATTATTATCTATCTACATAAACGATTTATTTATTCGTTCATATCAGTTTTCTGCGTCCACTATACACAAAGACGTACTACATCAGCACAGGCGAATTCAATATTATTCTGAAAGGCCATCACACACGTTTATTAAGTGTCAACGTGTATGTTGGATTATACTTACTCCTACAACCAATATACCTATTCCACGTAGGTATTCGAAGTTAATCCCATTCATCAAACTTTGATCAATGGGACTTCTTCGAACTTATATTACCTGACAGTATTTTGTCTCCTAAACACACAAGTTTCCTTGGGTTCGAATCTCCTAAAACAAGCTTAATTTAGACGCAACTGTGAGGCTACCCATATACAAATACATTTTTATTTTATCACTGTTCGGCAGATTCTTGCATTATGTTGATGGATGGAATTGTATATACTTCCTCCACTCGATTCGATATTTGCTCTCTATTTACCTACAGTAAGAACTTGGTAGAGCCCTCTAGACACCTAGTACCGATGTGATAAAAAAGAGTTTCATTAGTTTGCACTTGCACATTAAATTCGTTCTTAAATTCATTCATTTATTGACAGATAAAGCACAGCCTGCACACACACTGCCATATTGCACAAGATCGAAGGAAGGATTTTTGAAAGTACACCCAACGTTTACAGAGGTTAATTAAGAGCATGTGTTGGAGTTCACCATTTTTGCTGATGGGACATCACATCGGGCACACGGCTGGCACATGATAACTGACAAATGATTGCAAACAGACGTTATATTCAAGGTTTTCAATAAACTACGCAGGCACAGTTCGACACTTTACTTTTCCCAACACAAACATAACGAACACACTATTCAACAAGAACAAACAAAGAAACAAAAACCTAGCTAAAGCTTCCCATTCAACACACGACAACTCCGAACAACTTACAAGTTTAGGTAACGCGAGATGATACGACAGTCGCCGGCGGAATCGCAAGCAGACGGCAACTGGGGCACGTATTATTTGAGAGTTTGTCGCTTGCAAACTTCCTTGTCGCCGCGACAAAGACGCCCAACAGAATTACTGTACGTGCTCTGACGCGCGCGCAACGAATAATAACTGTTTTAACGCGTGATCTAAGTTTTGATAGATGATTTTGTGGTTAGAGTTTGGAAATGGGATTAAAGTATTCTTCTTTGTTTGTGTCTGGATAAGGTTTCCATGTCAGTAAGGTTCTTAGCGAGGCTGACTGTCCAGCGTGTGCCACACGTACTTTTGTATCGCTATACGTGTAGGCATTTCAAATGAGTTTTTATAAAATTGGGCACTATTTACAGATAGAACATCCTCAGCAAATAATCCAGTGAAATAAATAAGTACATTTTATAATGTCCCTATGAAAGTTACCACTTTAGATAGTCTTTCAATTAGGTAAGACTTTGCCCTTTTTGCTAGCATAAAATAGCAATGCAAACTGTATAAAAGCTTTGTTTTTCCAAATTATTAAAATTGTTTTACAAAACACCACAGTAAATACGTACATAAAACCGAGTTATAAATATCAATTTGCGGAGCGCCATCGGCCGCAATGCAACAGACCACCGCAAACCGTTTGTTAATTCGCTCCAACATAGTTAGGGATACTAGCTTATAGGATTGGTTACTAATTATATATTTTATTAACACTACTGTAACGGGATTAGTTAATTCACTGCTGCAATAGAATGACGAGTGCTGCTGTGCAGCAACTCCTGGTTTTAAATCCTAAAGGCAGATTTTTCAATCATCAGACAACCTTTATTTGAGGAATATAAGTAGCCTAGAAATCGAAATTATTCCCGGTATTTAACTCTATAAACCTTTTTATTCTGAACATTTTTAAATGATGCTCTTGTGAAAATACCCTGTCATTAACAGGCAATTTTCAACCAGACTTATGGTGACGAAACAAGTCCAAAATGAGCCAAAAGTAATAGCCACGCATTCGGGCTATAGTGCGCGCCAAATATTATCTTTGTAATTTATATAACCCGCGTTAATGTTTACCTGTGAGTTTATTAAGGGCCGCAGGATTACCCGGCTGCTATTCACACCAGAAAGACTATTCGGTGAAAATCGAACATCGTTTTCTTGTAGCGAGTCGGATATTGAAAACACAAATGACAATAGGGACTAGCTTCTTTTATAATCACGAAATCCTTTTGACAGACCAACGATATTCGGTGCTCAATTTATGTTTTGAAAAGTCTTCTCGACAACTAGACCACGCTTTCGACATAATTGTTAAATTTTCACAATAAATCGATTAGACTGACAAGAGTTTTGCGCAATAAGGAAAAAATCATTGTAAATCTTAAACGTTTGCGTAATAATTTACGTGGAAATATTAACAATTGTAAAACTTTTCAGTTATGAAACTACGCACGAGGTGGAAAAGTGTTTTATTATTCTCTCTAGGCAGAATAACATCAAATCACCGAATTTATTCTATTCTATGAACTTTTAAACATTTATCTTTACCAAAATCCTTACATGATTACAACATCTATACCCGTATCCACGTCAAACTCCGCGATGTAACCGAGTTACATGTTTTGAACAATTTGGAAACGGTACAACTCGCTCGGAATTTGTCTCAAATTATTCTGTTACCGGTGTCCCGGAGTAAGGAACTAGCGTTCTATATTGTGCCAAATCTAGAACCGTTCTATATGTTCCGTAAAGGGTAGTATTTAAACGCAAATCAAAAAATATCCTTTTTCTATGCAATAAGATTCCGAATTCCCATCAAAATTACTGATTGCACAGCAAAATATTCAACTCAAAATATCACTAAACACACTACAATTTATTTTCGCAGCGTACAGCGATTTTTCCTAAAGCAAAAGCTTTTTCATCAATTTATTTTCTATTCCCAACGAGTACCACATTTTTTTAATTGCGTTTTACCGAAATCTAGGGTAATCTAAATATAGGGTTTGGGTTAATAAGCTGGTCGACGGAGCCCCGCTTCGCGGGGCTCCTATTTCTGTCTAAAGGGTTTAAAGGAACCTAACCAACCGAACCTCGGGATGCCACTGACGTCGACCATCTAGGGTTAGTATTTTCCGGAACATTTATTATGTTTTCGGAAACTTAGTTCATTCTGGTTGATTTGCTGTGCAGTCAGTATTTAATTTGCTGTGCAGTCAGTATTTAAATGATGGAAATAAATTGCTATGTGATTATTTATTTGATGTGCAATTAATAATATCCCTTCCGTAAATAGAATCACTACGGGATTACGACGTGAACTGTCCAGTAAAACATTGTCCGGTAACGAAATCGACGTCCAGTACTGAGTTTGTAGGTCCTTAGGTAAAAATTCAGTATTCATTCATCAAACACGTAGGTTACTTAGGTTCCTGTCTGATGAATAAATACTGCTAGAGCCTGTTGATCTAATAAGCTGACATGCTTGTTACAATAATTAATTTACGCTAGTACTTACGAGTTCGTTCTGGATAAAGTCGTGTAGCAGGAAGGTTTAAGAACATTGGCTTCTGCAGCACTAAGAAGCAAGTTTAAACTTTTTTAAGAAGGCCTTTTTTACATAAGTGTGTACTTTCAAGTTAGTATTTGACACTTCCGACTTCCGGTAAAGTAAAAAAATCTAAGGAAAGCTGTTCTCAATGGTTTAAAATCGCCAATACCCATACTGTGTGGTAATCAATATTTGTCACATATCTGTGAAAACGTCTTTGCCCTGAAATAGGACGATTACAAGCCTACTTCTACACAAAATAGTATTAAACGGTAACATTACAGTTCGGTGTAACCCTCCACCGCGGAGCAGGCCGCAGTCACGTAACGGGTTGAATGTGGTCTGCACGGCCGACATAACGAGGAATGTTATTACCTCCGCCGCGTCACGCACCGTTTCCTAATCTCCACGGCTCCACCACCACTTATTAATTACATTTTTCTTTCATGTAGGAGGTTCTGAGGAAGATTCTTAGGTTTTCATGTCCTAACTCTGGGACAGATTAACATTTATTAGTGTATTTACAAGAGTTTTACATATATACGTAAACTCACGCTTTCTTCCCATGGCGGTAGGCAGAAACTACAGAACGCCTCCTGCCTACAATCGTTACATAGTCCTTTTGCTTCGTTGATGCATCTGATCATACGAGTAAATGCACGCTGGCTGCAAATACTCGTACCTAACCTTTCTGAAGAACATCATTAATAAGCGTAAAGTATTAAGGATTTAAAAGTCTAAATATGGAGTTGGTATGCTATAATTGTTTATTTTTCTTATCTTGCTGACTACCTGACCCGACAAACGTTGTCCTGTCCTTTCAATAATTAATACAAAAGTCCGATAGAAAAAATGACATTAAATTTTTCCCGAATTTGAAAATTTTCAGTTCGTAGTTTTTAGTGATGGGATGTATGTATTTTTGCACTTACCAACGAACAGCATTTCATTTATATTTATATAGATTATAAAACTGCTATAGGCTAAACTTGCTCACAAAATTATAATTATCCAAGAAAGTGAATATTGAAATCCTCTTCCAATTAACCCATAATACTTTTATTGCTTTTTCAAGACTAGGCTTATGAATTCTGGTTGATAAGTTTCGAAAACATTACTAGATGTTAACTAGTTTTCTAAAGTTGACGCTTACTTACATATATTTTTAACATATCAATAACTATTTACCACCTACAAAGAAGCTAAACTTAATTCTCTAATACAATTCCCGCACGTACGAGTATCTCCGAGGGACCTTAATTGACGAATTTTTCGTTAATCAAGCCGCACACGCCCGAGATGGTTAAGATTTCGAGTTTATTGCTTACCTCCTGTATGGTTAATGCCGTCAATAATGAGTACCAAGAATGAAGATACAAGTGAATAACCCTGCTCTACTTGTAACGGAAATTTCGTTTATAGAAAAAAGTAAAAGGATATTTAGTTTTTTATTTATTTTATTTTAATTTGGATCAATATTTTTATTTAATTTATCTGATTGTTGTATTTTAAATCATCTGACAATTTTTATTTTTAAACCTTTGACGTGTGTAGTATTCTGAATTTTTTTTTTTTTTTTGATTGTAATAATTTTGTAATGTTGTAATAATTATTTAATTAGATTAATAATAATGTAAATATTTGCACACCATAATAGGTAATGATACAGAGTACTTCATATTTATTTGTAACATCTGTTTATACCGACCTGTATTAAGCAAATAAATAATTTGATTTGATTTGATTTGATTTGATTTGATTTGATTTATTTGTAATTAAATATCGCTACTACTTAGTGTATCACATAACATAACAACACGCCTGTAATCCTCTAGAGGTTAGGCAGAGGTGTATCTACAGTACACCCACTTTTCGCCAGTTACGTATAAGTCCCATGTAAAGGGGGCGAGCCTATTGCCATCAACCGGGCACATATCCAGTGTGTGTGCAAGTGTATTACTGCACTTAATACCATTGTGTATATTGAAGTGTCTGTTTAGGTCGTATTTCACTTCACACATTATTATTTTTATATTTGGAAATCTCGGGACCATGGATCCCGGTCCTTTGAAATACGAGGGGCCGAAGCCCGTTATACGTTTTAAATGAAATGAGGCACCACCCAACGATTATCCCTGTATGCATTATGCAAGTGCACCCAAGGACAACCCCTTGTTGGTGGAGGACCATTGCAGAACATGGAAACAAAACATATCGGGCTATGGGTTTGGGTGGCTATAGTGGATTGGTTACCTTGAACTATGGAGAAACTATGACCCCTGCCTGACCAATGTTATATAATAAACACGGAAAAAATGGAAGGGATGACTTACACACTCAATAATGGGCCCTCGGAAACTGTCGCTAGCACTTAGTGACGTAGAGACAAGGGGACAACATGTCCTGAAGTGCTTGAGGAGTGGAGAGATATTCCACGGCTATCAGAAAAATCCCACGGCCCGGAAGATGGTCAAGATCCCTACCAGCAGTTACTGGAATACGTCCTTCCGCCGAGAACGTTTGCTTTTGCGAATCTTCACTTAAGCCGGCCAATAAAGGCAAACCAGAGGTGAGGAACAAGACTTCTTCCGGGAGATACATGGGGTCACTACTGTCCAACAGCTCGCCACATATTGCCCTGTGGGTTTATGTATCTCTCTTGGTCAGTCTCCTCACCCAAGACCTGTGTCGGCAAAGTAAACTTTACCGGCCTAGACCCAGAGTTCAGGAGCGCGCAAGCCCCACCACGACATCAACGTAGATACGGCGGTGGGGTTATTATTTTCTTTATTGCTGATTCGGCCTGCTCTTGACCTTGATCATGCCTGATGGAAAGCGATGGATGAGGTATATGATGGAACCAACGTGCCCAGAAGATCCCTGTTCACTCTTGCTTTGAAGGCAGACGGGTTAAATGTGGAAGTCAACACAGACGCTGCCAGAGAGTTCCACACTTTGGCTGTGCGCATAGTGTATTTTTAGGCTATTATAAGTCTCAGAATCTAAAGATACCCTTGCCGATAAGTAAAAGTGGTTACTCGATTTGCACCCTTAAGATCCAAATGGTGTCTATAGCAGACTTGATACGTCGGACTCACAAGTAAGGACTAAGAGAAGGTTTTAGGTACATTGTTATCTACCCGACTCAGTTTGGCAGTCGTTTACATATACAGAGAATAGAACAGAATACTCCTTATTGTGTACACCATATGATATAAATGTAGAAATGTTACATACGGTGACACAATGGGCGGTCTTAAAGCGATATTTTAAAGCTACCCTTTGCATGTACTTAAAGAGAGAAGGAGACACAACACTGTGGGTACTATGTGGTGTACCATTTACATATACAATCTAGCTTGGTAACGCCTTAACGCAAAATATAGTAATTGCTTCCAACATGGCAATTAAAATGATGTTCAGCAATTTATTTCAATTATGCTTTTTAGTCACGGCACATTTATTTGTTTGCGGTATTTGCAAATCCAAATACTTGACTATTATTTTCACTAATTGCATGTAGTCATGCAAATATTACCTCGTTGTCAACGTTAAACATGTGCTCACTTTTATTTTTAGAAAGGTTGTTTATTTGTAATAATATGTAGTTATTAATTAAAGGTAATTTGTAGTTTTTCATATTATAAAACTGAATTAAATATTAATATTGGAAAACATAAATAATAGTGAACTAATCTGCAAACGTGTAAATCGATATCTAGTTTAGATAACGCTTAGCCTCGATAATTCGCAAACAATCTCCGCTACGCTCGTAGCACCGCAGCTACGCAAACCCAGCTGCTACGGCGTAGCGAGAGCTACGATGCTGACACGTTCGTGAAATTATTAGGATGTTGATAATCGGCTGGAGGTTCGCAATATGGAATACCTGGCAATGTTGCTTAATTGTAAGTTTAGAAGCTAACATAGATACTATAATAATATAATAGGTGGGAATGTAGTTAAGTTCTAGATAATATTAATAAGTGCAACTTTTTGATGTGAAACAGCTGCTGGTAAAACCGTTTGTTGGCGTGGCGACGCGTCGCCGCGCTGTATTTTCTATACGAAATAATTTCGATGTTTCACATCTGCTAGGCGTCCCGCGACGGCTCAATTATTTAATTCAAGGCAAGGTTTAACAAAAAGCTACATGTTTTATCCAATCCAAGTATTGACCAAATTCAGACTTGCTTCAATACAAAGTGCTTTCAAACCTCATTAAACATTATTTTACCGTTATACCTTTACCTAATTTATAAACTTACTACAGGTTAGCTTCTGCACAATATTTTATTTTAAACACGCTTAAACGTTAAGTAGTAAAGTAATAAAGAAACCTATTTTCCTAATTTATAGCAGTAGTTATCCGGAAAAGTGCACATTAACATAAATAAGTGTAAGTATCTACTGTTTACATTTTTTGAGTAAAGCGTGTAAAATAATCTGTTTAAACTTTTAAAGTGGCCTCGCTGTAGCTTTGCGAAAACGGTAGATTGGTATTTTGATTTATTACAGTATTATGCAATTGACTGTTTTTATCATCATCTAAGGCTTTACAGCCGCGGGTGGGCCTTAGCCTGGTCTAATATATTTCTCCAACGTGCCCTTTTCCGGGTTTTCGCCCCAATTTCTCACTCCGACAGTTCTTAAATCTTGGTCTACGCCATCCAACCATCTAAACATGGGCCTCCCTCCAGTCCTCCGGTTTACACTGTTTTACCTCTCGTTTAAAAATCGATACAAACCCCAATCCAAACTTACAAAGCCACGAAAACATCGTAATTAACCGTTCAAAACTAACATAATTCGTCAAAGCAACACAGATAGATCAAAATATTTGACCTACGAGATCCACGGCTTTACTTAACTAATAGCGAGATGACTTAATCCGACATAAATTGGCATAACACGTTGCTGAACGTACATGGTCTTGTTATAGGACGTAACACTGATTTATTTGATCGAAGCAAATGGAGTTGAGTTTTTCATGGGTTTTTCTCAATGGAACACTACTTTACTGCTTGTTCTTTATTACTTTTCCAACAATACAATAAAATCAATCTGCCCTAGCCTTTTTCCAGCTATGTTGGGGTCAGCTTCCAGTCTAACCGGATGCAGCTGAATACCAGTATTACTAGTTAAAATGCAATAAAAAAGAAGAAAAGAAATAAAAGTCCTAATTGTGTGTGCGAACTTCGCGGCAGTCGTTTGATGACTGACAGTTGCATCTCGTCCACTGCCCTTGAAGCGGCGCGAAGTATGAAAAGCGTCCGCACGTCGCCGCCGTAGCTTTTTTAGGGCAGCAAGAAATAGTACCAAAAACTTCATCTCTCGTATCAGAACAATGTATATGAGAATTACTCGAGCCGTAGTAAAAATGTAAGCCAGTTAGCAAGTTGATAGATAGTCTCGACTGCCCAGGGTGCCATGGATGCACATCAGTATCACTAGTCTTGAATGCAATTTTTATCGACAACGCGGGGTCGTAAATTAGAAAAACCCGTATTTATGAACTTTAATTTCTCATGAAATCTGAAATATTCTTGAAATAGGTAGGGCAATTAATTGAATATAAAATTGATACTACGCCAATTTGCCATGTTATTGTCATTTTATGCATCTGTCAAGGAATGACAGTTATGATTTGAATATACGGACAGTTTAAGTTGTAGAATTATGAGGAACAGGGTGTAATGTTCACTCATACCTCCTTAGAAAAGGGAGCATCCTCCGACCAGACGGGTATCGTGTCTGGTGGGCAACTGCCCGACGTTTGATGTCGGGACGTTGTATATTGCTAGTTGCGCGGTAAACTCTGCTTACACGATGCAGGATTTTGCGTGACGTCAGTGTGACGCGTAGCTCGCATGTAGCGATGTAGATACCGCTACAAAGTTGGTAGTCAATTTGCTAAACGAATAAAACTCCCAGACTTTACATTGTTTTTTTCGAAAGCCCAGTTCAAAGAAGAAATAACAGCGATCCTTATTGTTTACCTAAAAAAGGAAGCTCTCCAATTATTTGATCCTATCAAAGGATCTCTCGATCAGCCGCCATTATCTGTAGGTACAGTCAGGCACAGCGATGCTAATCCCTGGGGCGCTGATAGCGGCTGTGCTTGTTACCGGTAACTTTGATCCGCCGGATAAGTGGCTCAACAAGATCTTACTTAGCCCTACTTTAGATTATCTGTTAGGGCATTGATATTTTTGATTAGAGCTCTTCTTAGCGTTCTTTTTGAGATTTATGAAGGAATTGAAAGGTTGAAAGATCGGATTAGTAAAAACGAAGCTTAGGGTTTGAAGTAAGACGAGATAACCTTGTGTTTTTTTCAGTTTTACTTTTTTGACTTGCTTTTCAAGTGTCGTCTAAGTATTTAAAAAGCTTTGTTTTTATCTTATTTTAGTCCCTTCTCATATACGTAGGTAAAGGCAAATACTGTGTAAGTTTGGAAGCGTCGCGCATTAATTGCATATTGACGACATACGCAACTTGTTTCATAAAGGAACTACACATCAAAATATAAACTAACATTATAGAAATAAACCCAGTTCACTACAATTTTTTTTGCATAATCAGCCTATAATGTTCTCAAATGACTCAGGCCTCCTCTCTGTGTAAGGGAGTGGGCCGTAATCCACCACGCGGGCCCAGTGCGGGTAGGTAGGTGACACAGATCTTCGAATTTTTGGTTCTAGGACATGCCGGTTTCCTCACGAGGTTATCCTTCACCGTTTTGAGAGCAGTGGTGATGATATGATTTACACTTACTACAGCGCCTATCTGGGTTCGAGCCTACGACCTAAAACTCGTAAGTCACGTCCTTTATCACTTGGCCGCCACTGCCTAAACGAAAACTTTACAGTTTACTAAACTGAAATAATTCCTTTCACAAATTAAACCGTTGACCGGATAACCCAAATATTAGACTCAAATCGATATGAACGAACACGTACCCCTATTATCAATTATCACTATAACAGAGTTATAATAAAGGGTGAAAATAACGATGTGACCAAATACAATAAAATGCTAATTCTAATTTGCAAACTAAAGCTATAACTGTTCGTATGTTTGTAACTTAATTATATCGGGGCCTATTAAACTTTATACGTGCCCATAACGTAATTTATTTATTTAGTAATATTAAAGGACTGGGCTTTTGGTTAGCTATTGTTTTAATTATTGTTATGAAATGTTTTTCAGGTCATTTCGGTTTTGTGTGTTTGTTAGTATGGTCTTAATTTCAGTTGCGTGAAAATAATCAAATGAAATAAACGAATGAATTGTAATCATTATTTGTGTAGGTACAGAAATGACGTCATTTATAATTATCGTCATTTATAAGTGAAGGAAGAAGAAGTATGAAGTCTGTGCGACTAAAGATTAAGAAACTATTACTAAGCCTAATTTATTTATTTCCTCTTAGCTGTAACTAGCTGTAACTGTCTAGAAGCATGAAATTTGCACAGGAGTTCCTTATATAGCGAAAGTGATCACACACGAAGGATTTTTGAAAATTCATCAGCTATTATGTTAAAATAGGGGATGAAAGTTTGTCATTTTTGCCGATAGGAAATTCCATCGGGCATACGGCTTGTAAGAATAATAAAAAACTATTATGAATTGTCACCATCATCGTCATTGGCAGCCCTGTTCTACCCACTGCTGAGAATAGGCCTCCTCACTTTCTAAGTCCATTCCTTCCTTTCCCCTGGTCTAAGCGTGTCTCATTCAGGTCTTTTCCGTGATCTTCTGTAGGTTGTCCATCCATCTGGCTGTTGGTCTGCCAAGGCTCCTTCTACAGTCTCAACAACCATTCCGTAAAAAGATTTTATTTAGTAATTATCGCCAAATATAAAAAAAAATACCAAAATTTATTAAAGCAAAAACTAAATCTCGATCGTAAAATTATCATTGGCATTAAAATGCAAATAATTTGATATGCGACCAGCACGGGACATTAAGTAATTTGAGCTATCTCCGTGGCGAGATTAACTTCCTTTCATTCACTCCGTATAGTTCAGCACCCTAATTACGTAACACACTATCTATTACAATCTGAATCATTTTTAAGCCTATTGCTAATCCATTGCTTCTTAAGTTCGAAAAATTTGTCTGCTCAACAATGTAAATAACGCAATGAATGTTGTTGAACTGTCAAAATGAAACCCATTCTTACTGTTCGTGTGTTACGTAATTACCCCGCTGGTTTCATTACTGTTTCTAACTTTACTTAGTTCAAACTTGCTTAGTTTCTAAGGCATTAGTTTCCACTATGAACATGTCAGAATTGAATAGTTTGCTTTAGTTTTTCCTGTTGACCATGACTTTGATTTCAGACGGGGTTATTTTTTTGTTTCATGCTTTTCAGTTCGTTCCTTCCGTAGACGAGTTTAAGATTATTTATGGTTTATACTTAAGTATTCATCAATGGAAACCTAGCTTCTGACGTTTCATAAGTGCCCATGTAGGTAAATGTGGAATGAGATATTTTGAATTTGAATTTGAATACCTACGTGCAAAAACTTGTTCCAGTGTAAATACCTTTTAAGTTCAAACATAAACCAGTAATAAAGTATCTAACTAGCGATAAAATAATCTGAAAGTTGTAAAACTCAAGCTGTTTAGCTAATTCAGTGTTCTTGAAGAGTGTTATAAATCGAAGTGTCGTGAACAATGGCGGCCGAGGTCGGCACCTATCCGGCCTGAGACGCGGCCCCTAGATGAATACCTGACGAGAAAGGGTGTAATTTGAATATCAGTTAGATATTCTTATTTTGGTTTTATTTTTAAACTGTTTTCCCGCGTTCAAAACCTAGTCGCGATGTCATCTTAGCGATAAGCAATGCCTAAAACTTGGCAAAAATGCTGGAAAATTAGAGGAATTTTTGATCGATTGATATTGAGAATTATCCCTCTGCTAACACAACTTATTTGATGACACTAGGATAAAGTTCTTAAAGCAGCGAATTATTTTATGTGTCACCACTTTCAATGAAAAGTCGTTAAAAGCTTTCTAAATGGATATTAGTTTTGCTTCATTTTTTACGGCAATAGATTACGCGTTCCTAATTATGTTATTTGGGAACCCTTAATTCCCCATTGATATTGACAGGCATAGCTCGTCGTCCGGTAAGGACCAGACCCGGGTCGATGGCGCGTTTTGTTCCACGCCCGCCTTAACGACGGCTTAATTGACGGGTCCGGTAGGGCAGATGCCTGCCGGGGTCGCGGATTTTTCCAAAGACTTACCGTGGCCCTGGCGCTCCGGCAACTGAAGGAACACGGGTGGGTTTTAGTTAGTAAAAGTCTGACACGCCCTCCCGCTCCGCCCAGAGCGGGAGAAGTTATTTGGTGATTACCCACCTAAAATTGTTTTTTTTTTTAATGAATGCTATGAACTTATGTAACAAGTATGTGTCTCTTTAAATACCTTATCAGGGTGATCAGTTACATTTATCCATTATACAATTGTGTTAATGTTTTGAAATTAATTCATTCAGAGCGGTTTTCATATCCTTTTCATGGAAAATGTTTTTATAAAGAGATTATAGCTGTCACTGTATTTTTGCTACAGTAAACAATTTGTTATAAAATGCTACATTAAACACAATTATGGTTTTTCTGTTACAAAGGAAAGTTACGACTCGCGAAATAAACGGGTTTTTTATATTGTTAGGCTCTAGTAAACCAATTATCTACTTTGCCACTAATTAAACTTTCAAAATATATGCTAAATTATGTATCGTACGTTTTCTCAAAGACTATTGAAGACTTATTAGATTGCAAAATATTAATTACGATTTGGACTTGACACTTTCTTCAGTCTTACCCCAAAAAATTAATACAACAACTTTTAAACACGTGTTTAGTTAAACAGTGTGTAAAGAATAAACATTGCTTAAACAAGTGTTTAAATTTTCTTACCACAAACACATTTATTTAGCAAAACACTGCTTAAACTGACGAATCCTTGTTTTAACTTTGCAAACCCAAGAAACGTTTCGTTTTAAGCAGATTTCATTTGTTGAGCCTTTCTCTTTCCTATCAATTTTATTGTTTCAATTATTAAATTTTTAGTCCGGAATAACTAAGTTGAAAAATTTAAAATAAGTATTATTTAATTCAATTAATAAGTCCGCCAGTAGCCATACGTCTGGTAAAGACATAAATATAAATAGTTTTTTATACATTAACAACGGAAAGGTAAGTACTTTTCAATGAGAGTAGTTGCTTCTGACAGTGGGTGGCGAGATTATTTTGAATTGAAGTTGACTGAGAAAATTGCTCTAACTGACAACTGTGTCTAGTTGCTCGTTGACTGTTGACGGCATATTGATGAACAGTGAGCTTCCTTTGCCAAAGCTATAGCAAAATTTTTGCAAGTCTTGCTTACAACTTGTTGTGAGATACCATGTAAGTCACCGGTATCGTCTTGTATCTGAAAAGTAAAATATTAGTACAATGACAACCGGTAACGACGACAAATCTAAAGACAATAACAAAGGGGCGCTTACCTGATATCAGGTCCAGTTCCGTAAGACACAGGCAAATTGAATTTGAAGATCTAAGCATCTACCACGAGAATCACGTGGAATATCATTTTTTATTAAGTCAACAATGTTTTTTCCGAAAGCTTTCCTTGAATTGTACCGTTTTCTGAAATTGTATTCATTGTTATGTTCGAAAGGATTCACTCGCACTCGGTACACTTGATCACGATAATTATCCAGAAATTCCATTACGACCAAATCATTGAAATCAGCATAATCGAAAACATCCATTACAATTTATTTATTTATGTTATTATTTATGTACACACAGTAAAATAGATACAGATACGGCATATTAGTATTAAGTACATGGGTACTGCTTATTTCTTAAGATTTTTTTTCCAGCAGACCTGCGAAAGGAGAAATGAAAAAGAAATGTAGATAATTCGGCATAATCTATAATCGGCTGAATAAGTGTCTGTGCTAAAGAAATTTTAGTCCTCCAGGGCAGGAGACTTTGAAGGCATTTCAGCGAATGAAACGAAAAATGTACCTTTCAACTGACCTCATTGACCTGAGCACGCCCCGAAAGATTGGAGTCGACAATTACACCCAAGTCTTTGGCTGTTTCGGTATAGTCAATTCGAACACCACCGAGATACAAAGGCATCAGAGATGCAACATCAGCCGCATTGCGAACGAATCTGCTGCCTATGATCATGGCCTGGCGTAGCTTTATGCTGAGCTATTGCCGTTTTGCGTGAATGTGACGCATATTTCCCCCAACTCGATCTTTTTTGTGTTTATGTGTTTTTTCTTTGCGTCATGTTTACCGCAAATTAACGTATTTTCTTTCTTTCTATTGTTTTTTAACCACCGACGGAAAAAGAGGGGTGTGAGAGTTTAACGCGTGTATCTATGTGTCTGTCTGCGGCATCGTAGCTCCCAAACGGCTGAACCGTTTTTTTTTTTTTTGTTTGTACGTTCACTTAGAGAGTGTTCTTAGCTAAAAAAAAGGAAGAATTAAACCTGTTCAGCTGTTTTCAGAGGTTTTTGTTAGTGTCGGAAGTTTTTTAAATTTATTATTATTTCACGTTGTTTTTGTTCAACATAAAAGACTTAGTGTGAGCGTCGAGCGTCAGAAAGAGACTACCACATCGGCGTCGTTGGTACGGTACGAGAGAGAGACGTCGCTCTCCGAAGCAGATTGTGTGCTGACTTGAACCACAGAACATAATAAACTGTAACTAAATGTTATGTGGGTGTCATGTTATCTTTGATGGGTTTTTAAATAACGAGCTGTACTTCTTCGGTGACACCTCCTGTTCAGATATTTTAAAGAACCTATTCTTTTTCTCAATATAAAGACTGGGTAGTTAATAGTGTTACTTATTTATTATTGCGTATAGTGATCTGTGTCTAGTGAGCGCAAGCGCTACTGCTGAGCTCATGCTCAGCCTGAGTTCGATTGCCAGGTCGGGCAATGTGTCATTTAGATTTTCTTTGAAGAATTTCTCAGCAGCAGTCCTGAGTCTGGATTTGTGACTGGTTGATGGTAATAGGCTCTCCCCTATTACATGGGACTTAAACTTCACTAGCTAAATGTGGGTGTTGTATAGATACACCTCTGCTTAAACCTCTGGAGAAACAGGTATGGTGACAAGCTAGTAGACGAGGGACAACATCAATCATCATACTCGTAATAATGATATTTAAAACATATTTCCCGACCACAACACAAAATCCTAATCAACCGAATTCCCAGACCGCAGGAATACCAATGATAAAATATATCTATAATTAGCATAATTTCTAGTGTGCTGCCACTGGATTAATGTTGTGTAATTAACCCGGGATTGGTAATGAGGCCAGTGATTACGGAGCGAAGGTGCCCGCAAGCGGATATTGAAAGCGGATTAACGTCATATTGACGTGTGTGCTCGTGGTTTTTAGGCCTTTTTTCAAGTATTTTAACTTTAAAAACTAATAGTTGTCTACATCATTTTTTCTGACTCCTTAAGTGTGTTTATAGGTACAAATCTCACACGTACGTAGTCGCGTTCCGTGCAGTCTTTTATTTATTTTTTGTGCTTATTTTTCCCTTGTCGTCAAACGGGGTGAATAGGGATGCAGGTGTGAATCGAGACGAAACTTTAAAAGGGATTTTAACATTGAAATAATATAGTTTGTTGCGAAAAAGGACTCTAATGTGTTTACTGAATTATAATTAACGATTAAGTGCCCTTGTTGGCAACAAACTACATTATTTCAATGTTAAAATCCCTTTAAAAGTTTCGTCCCGATTCACCCCGTTTGACAGTACATACATTTTTAAATGTAAACTTTATTTAATTTTTTTTGTCATATTAGTAGTATGTGTTTATTGTTATATATGTTAGTATTTTATTTATTTTATTCCGTATGCAAAATACGTGCTTGGAGGTGGAGTTGAGAACACCAGCCCGTCGTACTAGACCACTAGTATTTTGTTAGGTGCAAGGGCCGCCTGTTGCGGTGAAAGCCTCCTCCAAATTACTCCAAACTACTCCGTGCAGTCTTAGTTCAACGGACATAATCCAATTCGATTACATACATTCTTGACTCTTAGTTAAAACTTTAGCAGGAGACATGTCTCACGCGCTCATCAATGTAGTCCGTAAGAATGTTCCTTATAGCCATGATATCAATATCAAGTCGAAAGACGTCCACTGCTGGACATAGCGTCCCCCAAGCATCGCCACATCGACCGGCTCTCGACGGTATAGGCACCAAGACTATAGTCAATTCTCTTCGTCTCCAATAGCTACCTGTTATTCAAATATTTGTTTCGAGAACTCCCAAAGCCGTAGTCAGGCGGAAAAACACAACGTTGGCTTGATCAACTGATACGGATATAAAAAAATTATTGACGGCAGCTTAAAAATAGGCTACTTTGATATTTGGTCGGTCAACATTGTTAAAAATGTGTTGACTGAGGCTTCAATTGCCTTTTCCCCGAAATACCCCGTCTGCGTCATTATAGACATATTTAAATCTTCTGATGGGGCGCTACTGATGAGCGCCAGTCCTGGGTTCAATTCGCGTTATTTCCAATTAGTGTTAAGTAGTGGGATTTTCCATCAGGAATTTTTCAGTAGCAGCCTGGAGTTTGGATTTGTTCCCGGTTGATAGCAATAGGCTCGCCCTCTATTACTTAAACATAACTCGCGAAATGTGGGTGTATTATAGAGTACACCTCTGCCTGCCTAACCCTTCGGGGATTACAGGCGTCATGCATCTCTTAACTGTCACGGCTTATTTTTATTTTTAATCTCTTATTTTGAATTGTTTCTTAATTTTTTTTTCAACATTTTTCTCACATATAAAAATAATGTAAGAATAATGTACCCAGTATTTTATTATATATTGTTTTCAAAGAGTGTCCTTTGAGTGCCTTGCTCGGTCTTCTCCATAGAGATTTGCGTTTTGGAATGGGCAACTAGCTTCAACTTTCTGACTAACTGACCGACTCTTTGACAATTCAAAAGTGCCTGCAAATGGTTTAATTGAAATAAATGCTTTGAGTTTGATGTTATGTGATTGGGCTTCGAGTAAGTACTACCACAACCATTTATAGATGAAGGATCATCACCATCATCATCATTTCAGCCGAAAGACGTCCACTGCTGGTCTGCTGGACATAGACCTCCACCAAGCACCGCCACTTCATCCGGTTCTGTGCTTCTCGCATCCAGCGCAGCAAAAGGGATATGGATACCGAAACTGCACTCACATGAGACTTAATCTTTATCTCCAAGGATGGCTCGCTTGACTTTTATAGCTTTGTCTCTAACCTCAACAACAAAAACAACCGTGTTAGTTGCTTTGATGTAGCAAGCGTCGACTGCGATTTACATTTAAAATGTTTGCCAAATTATACAAAAAAAACCTACATTCGTTTCTACTTTGTCAAAGGCAACAGATGCGTCAGAGATTAATATAATGAAATGAAATAGCACCCGCGACGCTTAAAAAGTTTCTAGGTACGTCTCGTACAGTTTTTGTGCGCTGCAGACTTGACCACACAAAAAGTCTGTCGTCTGACCCAAAGGACACCCAACATCGAGCGAATGGGTTGCCAGATATTTATCAAACATATGTAAATATTAAGTAAATGCTAAAGGAAGTAATATAGGAAATTATTATGTCCTTTGAATAATCTAGAATCGTATCCGCAGGAGTTATAAAAGATTAATTATTTTTTCTTTTTACATAAGTACTGTTTTACACCACGATTAGTACCTATCTGTACAGTCGAACGCACGTCGATGGTAACACTTTGATCTTGAGCTAGCCTAGCGTAGTACGAATTTCCAATAGATTAAGAGGCCAGTTTTATTACCACTGACTTGCCGCCTACTGTATCATTGATGTCATTTGCATTCCACCAAAAAACCAAAAAAATAAAGCGCTCCAATAGTAATTCGGTAATCCGCTCCGTTCCGTTCCGATCCGTTAACAGCGCTGCTTCAGATGTGGGCGGTAACGATGACGTCACAAAGCTTTCTGATTTTTCTTACCTTTGGCCGGTTTTATTATAGTACATTACTGCTGCGGCCGACAACCGAAGCATTGACGGACAAACGTGAAAATGTGGGCCGAGGCGAAGCCGAGGTACACATACGTGAGTCCATCAATGCCTGGTTGCGGCCAAAGCTTGTATAGTACTTTTCCCAAATAATGCGCGGAAATTCAAACTAAGTAAATTAATCATAAATTCCAGAATCAATGACGAACAACGATAAGTTTTCTCGCGCCAATATGTTTATTTGTTCCTATTTCACTTTAAACAGCTCTAATTGCCAAGCCAGTTCGAGATTTAAATAAAATCTTGGATAAGTTACCTCCTTGGTTGCCATGGGTCGAACTAAATAGTTCGTTCCATTTTTTTATTACACGATAGATATGAGTTCTCATACTGATTTATTCGGCCGCTATACAGGACCGATCAATTATGGCTTTTCATATTAACATTGCCGGCTGCTGCTCGCATGTATTTGACCAGTACAGCATTTCCAATTTGTCTCGTAGAAGTTTGTCAGAATAAGAATAAATTCATTTGCTACGCTTACATTCAAGTGGATGGAATTCCTAGACCTCACACTAGGATTCCCTGTGTTGTGATAAAATAATGAAAATAATGCTCGAATTTCCAAGCATGTTTGAGAAAAAGATATTTTACGGTAGGTACGGGTTTATTGTTAAGAAAGTGTGTAGGGCTGCCTAGTACTGGCTTGGACAGATACTGATTTAATTTGTGGTGTAATTAAATAGGTTTCTTAAGGTTTTGTCTTATTTGTGCTATGATACATACCTACTATTACTACTGCTAAGTATCTATCTTAATTATGATAACATCGGAAC
Organism: Dryobotodes eremita; assembly: GCA_917490735.1. NCBI lineage: Eukaryota > Metazoa > Arthropoda > Insecta > Lepidoptera > Noctuidae > Dryobotodes > Dryobotodes eremita. Next base: position 22,525,348 of record OU823249.1, on the reverse strand, counting down.
ATTCAAAATCCCGAGCCTCTAGTCGATAGGCGACTTACTTATTGTATCTTATTGGGTACTAATTATAGCCTAATTGCTCAAAATCGTCGATGATATTGCTTAATAAACTAAGAAAATCATTAATATTATGAATTAGTGATTAATCCTAATCTGCTAATCTGCTGCTGTCTAATTTATTAATTTGCTTTGTTTTTTTTTTTGTTCCTTGTTTTGCATTATTTTCTTTTATTAATTTTTATTTCCATCCCATTATCATTGTCATCTGTTAGTAGACGCTTGTATCAGTGTCACTTGTCCGTGTCGTTTGGAGGCCTGGAGACCTGTAACACAGGTATTCCTAGTACAGGCTCCAGTCTCCACAACATTAATGTATTTTTGTATTTTGTTTTTGTTTTGTAATCCCGGTTTAAAAACAGCTGCCTTGAATCGTGTTAGAAACGAGTCAATCACCCAATCGTTAAAGAAAAGCGGATCAAGTTAAAAACTTAATTTAAAAATGTTATTGAAATTCGTTAACAATATAATTCACAGAGCTTCCAACCTAAAAAAGGTAGACCAAATCTCGATCCAACCCGCCAATCCTGCAACAACTCAAGGTATAGTTTCCGAGAGTTCATACTTCCAACTTAATATAATAGCTGGTATCCGGACACGACAAAGATAAGTACAGAAGGTCAGTTCCATATAATTAACGAAAACAGGCGCACGCACACATACCTAGACGCGTACGTACAGCGATCTAAGACAAATGCTAGTCGCGAGTGCGGTTGCACTCGCTGTACGTAGATACGTGTGTAAGTGTGCGTGTGGTGAATAGAATAGAATAGAAATACTCTTTATTATGTACACCATAAAAATTACAGATATAAATGTAGACATTTTACACAGGGTGACACAATGGGCGGTCTTATCACTTAAAGCGATCTTTTACAGACAACCTTTGGATGGATTCAAGGTCGAAGGAGAGACAATAATGCAGGTAGTCAGTGGTGTACCATTTACTTATACAACAAATACATACATACATAAAACATATACTTATCTAAATATAATATCTACAATAATAAACATGTAACAAGTGCAAGGAAACTAAATGTAATGATGATGTTTAAGGAGAGAGGAAGTGTTTTTTAACCATAATTCCCCCCACACACACTCCCAACTCCCACTCGGCAGAACGAAATTCGCTAGCGCCGATTGTATCAACTAACTTGGAGGTGTGTCTTGTGACGTCTTAGTCATTAAAACAATCGACGCGCAGTAGTCCTGTGCTCCTTCTCCCCTTAATCCATCCAAAGGTTGTCTGTAAAAGATCGCTTTTAGCGATAAGACCGCCCATTGTGTCACCCTGTGTAAAATTTCTACATTATGGTGTACATAATAAAGAGTATTCTATTCTATTCCCACATCCCACGCGGGATTCGCCTCAGATGACCAGTTAAGCACTGGTCACTGGGCTAAGTTTGACCAGTGTTTAAAGCTGGCCTTCGGTACCTATCTTTTTAGTGGCGGCAGTGTCAGTTTATATTATCCCACCGCTGGACAGTGGGCCACCGCACTCGTACGAACAAATTGGACGGACGCTTTCCTTACTTCCAGTGTTTGAAGTTGGTTTAAAGTTAGTTTAAAGTTAGTTTTACTGAATTTATGCCTGTACTGCTCCGAGGTTTGACTTGCAGCGCTACTAAGTTTGCTAATTAGAAAATTCTAGGATAATGGTTTCTTTTGATGAGAAACTGTACGTTGGTGTTGCTTTCATTCAAACCTTACTTGTATATCAGTTGTTTTGCTTATGCAACTGGTAAACATGGTTTTGTTGTTGGTCGGAAGGTAAGAGGCTTGTTTGCAAGTTCGATGTCTAGCCAACCAATGTGACTTTGGCGAAAAAATTACAAAAAATATATTTGTTAACATAATCATATCTATTTTATTTTATTTTACAGAAAGCTTACAGACTAATAACACAATTAAAAATCAATCGTAGGTAGGAAAATTTGCTAATTACAAGCTTTCACATGTATAATATTGTAAAGAGTTTGTTTGCAAGGCAATCTCTTGAAGTTCTCATCAGATTACAAAAATTATTTAACTGATAGAACGCTACAATATCCTCGAGTGCCATAGCATAATATGTTTTATAGTACAGTTGAGTTACACGCGGATGATAAATGATAAATGATTTTATATCCGTAAGTAGGTTTGTACAAACACTTTTACACGTCAATCATATTTTTTTAAACTAGACGAGGTCAGCGTTTCCTATCTGGCTACTCGAAGAAAGGCCGAAACAAACTCAGAGGTCACGGTCTCTTTTAAAGTCCAGACATAATCTTGGTCAGGTCATGCGAAGACCATGCAGATTGGTATCTGAAATGGTCTTTTGAGGAAAGAACCACACAGATTGAGTAGACCTGTCCAGTCAGTGCACGCATTTGTCAGTAATCGTGCAGCTCAACCCAGGAAGTCAGGACTTAAGGAGCTCAACGATTCGTCGAACAATACCAAAGAAAGGAAATTTGGGTAGGCCGCATAAATTACTCAAACTGCCAGATCATGATTAAAATTAACTGAGAAAAAAAAGCAATGACCCACATAGTCCCCACATTCACAATAATTAAAACAACATAATACTTTACAAGTAAATACTCATGTCATTGTATATATAAAATTCATCAATGTCAATGTGTATATAAAAAATCGGACATAATGTTTGAGGACCATGTAGATTGGTGTCTGAAATGGATGACTCGCGGGCAGAAGTAAATGTTTAAATAAAACGATGATGTATTTAATTTTCGTTTTTTAGACCTAATCTAATATTTTAAATGTAAAGTATCATATTTATACAACAGGCTGCCTATTATTTTGACAAGTCTAAAATTATTACGACCCAGAAAGGTCTTAACCTCACCAACATCAAACCATGCCGAACCGTTACACCAAATTAACTCAATCTTACGTAACCTTGGGCTCAGTGGTCAGGTTCTCAACGGAACAAGACGTCGCCGCGTGGGCCATTAATTACTGCTTTATAATTAGAAACCTTTTGACGATGCTCTCTCACCCGGTGCAACCTTTCATTCGATATCTTTGTGTTTTGTGGGAAGATTAAGGAGCGAGTCTTAATAAAGACCCTATTTATAACACTAGCGAGCGAGCTTCGCACGGGTGCAATCAACTGATGTGGCGAAATTTTATTAAAACATCGAGATTTAGGCCTAACTTGAATATTAATGTACACATACGGAATAAATTCTTGAAAATTTAATTACGGTGAAAACCACATCAAAAAAAGTTGTTTAAAATAACTCCTTACATACTCCTTTTGCCTCGTTTACGTTCATACATCTGGTCATTCACGCACGCCGGTTGCGAGCACTACGCACCTGACCTTTCTGAAGAACATCACCAATAAGGTCACTATATGTCTTCCTAGGGCGTCCTCTCCCGGCGTTTCCACTCACAAAGTAACACACACGCACACAAAAAGCGACACATGCAGTCTACTCAAGGCAGTCAGTTCTGCATACTGCATACAAGCCTGAATCTAGTAATTAAGGAATTAAAACAATGTATTTTTACATAATTTATTTATTTTTACGTAAAAATTTGTCAACCTATGTAAAGCTAAGTTTAACGGAGTGCTATTGAATTAATGTGCTGTTGTATAATGTAATGTTATGTATTTCATATTAGCAAAGTGAGCCCCTCTTTGCTAATATGAAATACATAAAATTATAATAAATAAATAAAATAAATAGTTTATTTCTCACTAGCATAGCAACAAGGATTACACATTAAAAGTACTTAATACTAGGTAAGTATACTAATGTCATATACATTATACAATAATAATCCAGCAGCATTTGTGGTGGTGAAGAGAGGTTTACTTTGGCCATTGACTCTATCTTCTGAACTAGGCGAGCCCTGTATCTCAGAAGATAACACTCAGCTGACAATTTCGTTATTTTATTTTATAACAATGAAGTAAGAAGCTATAAACAATTGGTTACATTACTTACATACCAATACAAGATGGTAGAAAGCGAGTCTGTTGAGTTAAAAAATACTAAAAACCAATCCAAAACTTTATCACCAAAGAAATCAGAACCCTGAACTCCTACTAATAATAACAATATAAAGTATTACAAAACGCTCAAACCCAAGTGCTGACTATACAGTGGTGGTAAGAAAAGTCGGGTTCGACATTAAATAAACCAGTTCCCTGTATAAGTTATTATGGCGCTGTATCAGTCAGGCGGATGAATAGGAGGCTGTACTCCGAGCGCGTGACCTAAGTACGGATTGAACGAAAGAGGCGCATTACGTGGAAATATACGGGATGCGGTTTGTGACGGGGATACGGCAGGTTTTTGTCTCAAAAGAGGAGCAATTATAGCTTAGTCATGAATGGTCACATTTGTTGACAGACATGTAATTGAACTGATTGAATTAGCTGAGGGCGTAGCGACACGTTGACGCGATGTGGCAGAGGACCGGGTTATTCTAGAAGGGCAACTGCCCTGGTGCAGATCGCGGGGATTCAGTGGATGCGGGAAGGTAGGACCTGGCCGATGTGATGATGCTTGGGGAGGTCTGTCTGGACATTGATCTATCAAGCTCATCATTTAGCCGGAAGACGTTAAATTCCTGCAGCCTGCTTTTCGGTTGAATGATAAAAGAAAATAGTAACGAAATCAACATATGGACACCGTTTTTGACTAAGGACAACTTCAGCAGTTTAGTCCAAGATTCCGTCCCGTGTCGCTCATACCAGAAAGCACTCACGGCACGCCACTCGTGCGAGTCCACTCTGCAGGCCCATGAACCGATCGCACCATTCACCCGCTAAGTAACCTCGTGATTTCCAGAATCGATGAAAGGAATCCTGTTCCGTACTCCGGCGAAATGACCCGCTAAAAATTTTGCTTGGATTAAGAAAGTTTCAAATTCCTGGAAAGAAAACTAAGTTGGCGTTTCAAAGTATTTTTTGATTAATTCCAAAAGCTAATTTGTGAACGATGACCCATTCAACTGAAAATCATAAAGTACTAGCTCAGCTCGGGTAGGTCGGCGTGGCCCGCAAGTTCTTAAGCAAATCTCTCAGAAACACTGTTCAAAATCTGCATATCCGAAAAACTAATCACTTTACACTAAAATAAAACTGTCACAAACATCGAAAGAAAAAGAAAGAAAATACGTTTATTTGCGATAAACATGACGCAGAGAAAAACACACAAATACAAAAAAGAACGAGTTGGGGGAAAATATGCGTCACATCCACGCAAAACGGCAATCGCCCAGCATAATGCTACGACCCTAAGCGAGACAGAACCCCAGCGCTGGTTTTCAGCGACAGCCGGCGTTGACGTGATGACGTCAACCAGGGCAGCATAAAAAAAAATAACGAAAAAATAAGAAATAAAATAAATACACTATACCTAGTTCTAAAAGCTTATCGCATTGAAATCATTATTTCACAAGATAAGTCTTACAAAGTGACAGACTCAAGAATCCTTAGGTACTTCTAGACACTGCAAGCCGCTCGCAAGCCCCTGGAGCAAGCTACCGAAGACGCCGTCGACGCGGTCTCTTTGGGACATAATCGCGGCATCTTTCACCCTTCGAGGGACACGATCCTGCTTTGAGGATGGAGTAACTATCTTTATCTATGACAATTATGTCTGCATGAGCTTTTGTTTTGGATTAGCTTTTGCCCGTGACATCACCCGTGTGGATGTCGAAAAATATCCCACGGGTACGTACTACCGGAATTAAAAGTACCGTGTTAATCCAGGTTATAAACTATCTATGTGAAAAATTTCATCAAACTCAACTCAAAGCATTTATTGCAATTAACCAATTACATGCACTTTTGAATTGTCAAGGGGTCGGTCGGTCAGAAAAATGAAGTTAGCTGCCCATTTCAAAGCGTAGTAGGAACCAGGGATTGAAAACCGGTTCGAATTTGGGTTCCGGTTCTTCTTTTCGATACGGGTCGGTTTCAGGTTTCGGTTTGGTTCTGGTTCCAAAGTACCGGTTCCAAATAAAGCTTCCAATATGCCGGTTTCGTACCATCCGATGTAAAGGTTCTCTAAGAAAGCACTACCACATGATCGACCAAAGTAAAAGTGCCCCTCTTCTCTGTCATAAAAACTCCCACCTCTTCACCCGCCGGCGGCCGCCCGTACCTCGCCGTTATTGTATTAAGCTTCGTCCTGCACTGAGCGGCATCGTATGCACTCGTTCGGCCTCTTTTAAAGAAGAACCGGTAAAATAACGGTTCTTATAGGTTCCAATTTAGGTTCCTGTTCTACGGAACCCGTAAATATCGGATCTTTACCGGTATTTTAGGAACCTTTTCAATCCCTGGTAGGAACCTATGGAGAAGAACGGGCAAGAAACTCCACGAACACTCTTTTAAATCAAAATCATCCACATCCGTACAGCCGTTTTTGCGCCCATCCGGAACATACATCCAGTTCTATTTTACAAGTTCTATTTTATTATATGTATAGATAATAATAGATACAGATATGAAGTGGCAGACAGAGAGTCTCGCAATAGTAGTTAACTGGTTTAATGTTAATAACCTACGTCTTAACGAGAAAAAAACGAAATGTATTAAGTTTACGATACCTCATGTTAGACAAGTAGAAACTAGTGTTCTCATAAAGGGTGAAGTGTTGAAACCCGAAGATACCACAGTATTCTTAGGCATAACTTTGGATGCCAAGCTTCAATGGGGCCCCCATATAGACAAATTGTCGAAAAAGCTTAGCTCTGCAGCATACGCCGTTAGAAAAAATCGTGATTTAACAGATTTAGAGACTGCCCGTTTAGTATATTTTAGTTATTTTCATAGTGTGATGTCGTACGGTATTCTGTTGTGGGGAAATGCCGCCGATATTCAGACAATTTTTGTTTTACAAAAAATGGCAATTCGTTCAATTTATAAATTAAGTCCCAGACACTCCCTCAGAGATAAATTTAAAGAGATTAATATTGTTACTGTGCCTTCTCATTATATTTATGAAAATCTTTTGTATGCACATAAAAATATTAATCTGTTTAAAAAATACAGTGATATCCACAATATAAATACTAGGAACAAACACAAATTTCTTGTTCCTACAACCAGGCTCAAGAAAATTGGTGGCTCCTTTAGATGCCAATGTATACGTTTTTATAATAAACTTCCTAGCCACATTCAAGATCTAAGCTTTAATAAATTCAAATCTTTTATAAAGCGGAAATTATGCCAGAAAGCCTACTATACTGTGAAAGACTATATTGAAGACAAAAAGGCTTGGGATTGAGCTGCTCCAATAAATTTACACAGTGAATGTTGATTTTAGTTTGCTAACTCTTTTTAGACATGAATATTTACTTTAAAAAGTATTATGTTATTTTCATTATTGTGAATATGAGGACTATGTGGGTCATTTTTTTTTTTTGTTTTATTCTTGGTCTGGCAGTTTAAGTAGTTTATGCGGCCTACCCAAATGTCCTTTCTTTGGTATTGTTCGTCGAATCGTTGAGCTCCTTAAGTTCTGAGTTGAGCTGCACAGTTACTGACAAATGCGTGCACTGACTGGACAGGTCGACTTAATCTGTGTGGTTCTTTCCTCAAAAGACCATTTCAGACACCGATCTACATGATCTTCAAACATTATTACTGAATTTATATATACACATTGACATTGATAAATTTTATATATACAATGACATGAGTATTTACTTGTAAAGTATTATATTGTTTTAATTTTGTGAATGTGAAGACTATGTGGGTAATTGCTTTTTTTTTCTAATTTAATTTTAATTATGATCTGGCAGTTTGAGTAATTTATGCGGCCTACCCAAATGTCCTTTCTTTGGTATTGTTCGTCGAATCGTTGAGCTCCTTAAGTCCTGACTTCCTGAGTCGAGCTGCGCGATTACTGACAAATGCGTGCACTGACTGGACAGGTCCACTCAAACTGTGTGGTTCTTTCCTCAAAAGACCATTTCAGATACCAATCTGCATGGTCTTCGCATGACCTGACCAAGATTATGTCTGGACTTTAAAAGAGACTGTGACCTCTGAGTTTGTTTCGGCCTTTCTTCTCAGAGTAGTCAGATAGGAAACGCCGACCTCATCTAGTTTAAAAAACATGATTGACGTGTAAAAGTGTTTGTACAAACCTACTTACAGAAATAAAATCATTTATCATTTATAGACAAAATTTGTTATGATAATAATGGCTGAAATGAAAATGAGTTTATAAAGATAGTTAACGAGTCTATATTTACTGTCTCACTGCAAGGCAAAGCATTGTTGTTTTTGTAGATCCTTCAAGATTTTAAAGTGCGTAATTGGCACATGTTTCTTGTTATAAAGTAAACCTGCACCCTAATTACGTAACACACTATCTATCACAATCTGAATCATTTTGAAGCCTATTGCTAATCCATTGCTTCATTTGTTCGAAAAATTTGTGTGCTCAACAACGTATATAACGCAATGAATGTTGTTGAACTTTCAAAATGAAACTCATTCCTACTGTTAGCGTATTACGTAGTTACCCAGCTGCGTGGTAATTGCGTAACACACTAACAGAAGGAATGGCTTTCATTTTGACAATTCAACTTCATTCATTGCGTTGTTGAGCACATAAATTATTCGAAAATAATAATAATTATTTATTTATTTCTAAAACACTTAACCCATTCACAATTTAGTTTTAGCCACACAACGAAAATTTCTCAGGGTTTATTTGGTGCTGGCGAGCCGTTAATTTACATTTTACAAACCATATTACGTACATTAGGAGAAATGTTGTGAATATGAAGCAATGGATTACCAATAGGCTTCAAAATTGTTCAAATTGTGATTGATAGTGTGTTATGCAATTAGGGTGCTACACTTTGAAAGCGTAAAACTGCTGTATGATTAATGCCCATTTTCACTTACACTAGGGGACACATAAATGCGTGAATATATTGCACGTTAAATTTTCAACTCTCGGCGCTGAAACAAGCGTTGAAAATCTAGCAGTGTACTTTTGTTCAGGGATTACATTAAAGTGTTGCCTAGCGTTAGTGATAACGGGCGTAAATGTTTCCCGTCAATATTCTTTTATCTTTAATACACTCGCACTTACAACTCGACCATTAATTAACGCGTAGATCCTCAACTTGAGAGGGGTTAGCAGTTAGGCCTTCTCCAAAATAGTGCCTGGATTTCCGTCTAAAACTGATAAGGCCTAGGCTAGAAAACCCTAATTTCTGCCGTAATCCAGCCTTATCTGTCATCTTTGACCTCAAAGTAATCTTGACGGAATCAAATTTCTGTTTTCGTCGAAAATTGGCTTTTTGCTTCAGGATTAGGTGATCCAAAACAATGTTTGCTTGCAGATAACATAATGCGAGTGAATTTAGAAATGTGCTTTAGTTTCTGCCTATTTTAAGATAAAGTATTAAGAAAACTGAAACCGTGTTTATTCTTTTCAACTGAGTTTCACATAATTATATCAGGCCATACAAATAAATTTTCCTTAAGAGCAGAGTATTTTTAATAACCCTGAAAACATGTTCATTCTTTTTAACAGACTTACACACAAAACACATAATATCTGGTTATACAATTATTCCTTAAGAGCAAATAATTTGTAAGAAACCTAAAACCATGTTTATTCTTTTAAACTGCCAAATACCTACACATATATCAGGCCATATTTTTTTTTTCTTGAGTCGCTTTGAACTAGCTAAACTGAGCGACGTCGCCGTCACCGAGCCGACTATTCACGCTTCTAAATTACAGACGCTAGCCATTAATTTTATCAGAGGAAATACAAAAAATTGTAAGCACGTTGACGATATCGTCAAAGTCGTGAGAAGCACCTGGATAAGGGAAGTACCGAACCTGGAAGTATGGCAGAAGAAAGAGGAGGGCTACACCCAACAGTGGGTGATTCCAGACTGGAATGATAATGAAGATGACGAGAAATAGTAACCACCACTACTTGTAAAAATCTTCCACTTAACAATTAAGCATAGCACATAAAGAGAGTAATAAAAAAGTTCAGCAAGTAGTTCGGGGTAGTTAATTCGGTCATTACAAGACAATTTCCTCCGACTACTCCCAACTTTCAAGTTAACTGCATGTTCTGCTCAAAACTTTATTAGCTAAGTAATGAAGGAGTCTCAGCTAAAAACTAGAACAATAAAGTTATAACCCTATTGCTATGAGTTCCATGGTTGCTATAAATTATGATTGATATGCAAAGAGGTGGTGGCCCACAGGTAACGGCCCTGACATACCGAGATGTAGGTCGTGGGTTCGAACCCAAGCAGGCGCTTTACTTTGTGTAAATAATTTCATCCCCACTGCTCTCAAAACGGTGAAGGAAAACATCATGAGGAAACCGGTATGTCCAAGAACGAAAAATTTGAAGACATGTGACATCTACCAACCCGCACTGGGCCCGCGTGGTAGATTACAGCCCACTCCCTCTCGAAGAGAGGAGGCTTGTGTCCCAGCAGTGGGTCCATTATAGGCTGATTATGCTATGCAAAGAGGGGAAATCACTAAATGAAAGTGGTTTCCAATTTTGCTATAATTTTGCTACAGTGGTAGAAGTAGTGGTGATGGAGGTAGCAGTGTTTTTTTTTCAAGAAATATAATTTGCCTGTACTTGTGAAAATTCAAACTGAAGCAAGCAAGAAAATATGATCGTGGTTACTAGCAGATAGTGTAACTATATCATGTAATTACCTACTCTTACTTATGGAAAACCGCTTTTCATGTTTATAAATAAAACAAAATTCTGTGTGTAAAGGACACCTTAATATTTCAATCATCCAAGAGAGACGAAATCATAATATAATTTTACTCAACCTGAAAATAATGACAAATTACATCAATATTTCGAAAGTTATTTCGTACGCCTACATCTAAAACTCCGAAACCTTAACAAAAAACAAAGTGCGGCATATGAAAAGTCTCGATATTTATGTACGAGGTGCATTCAATAAGTACCTAGCCTCATCGCCAGAGGGCGCTGTAGTTTCAAAAGAGTTTTACCACAGTGTAGCACATTCTTTTTTAATTCTTTTTTCAAATTTTCATTCCAATCCCTTCATTTGTTTTAATTTGACAACTTATGGAAGCGAACGTGTCGATCGGTTTTACAAAAATGGAAAAAGAGCAATATCGTGCGGTGATTCGATTCCTATTTTTGGAAGGGAAAACGCGCATCGAAATCAAAGAGCGCTTGGATGCTGTGTACGGTGACTCTTCTCCATCGATGGCCACCGTCAAGAATTGGTTCAACGAGTTTGCACGTGGCCGTACGTCGGTTTTTGATGAACCACGTCCAGGTGCACCGAAAACAGCTGCTACGGAGGAAAACATTAAAAAAATCCATGATCTCGTATTGGCAGATCGCCGATTGAAGGTTCGGGAGCTAGCTGAGACTGTAGGCATTTCAGAAGGAACAGTGCATCATATTCTTCACGAGGAACTCGGCATGAGAAAGCTGTCGGCGCGATGGGTGCCGCGTTTACTCACACCAGAAAACAAGCGCAACCGTGAGACCACATCGGAGACGTGTTTGGCGCTGTTTAAGATGAATCCAGCGGAGTTTTTGCGTCGTTTTGTGACCGTCGATGAAACCTGGATCCACTGGTACACACCAGAGACCAAGGAGCAATCAAAACAATGGATCCAGACCGGGGAACGTGCTCCAAAGAAGGCGAAAACTGTAAAATCGGCCGGAAAAGTTATGGCCACCGTTTTCTGGGATTCACAAGGTGTGATCTACATCGATTACCTCGAGAAGGGTAAAACAATTACAGGGCTTTACTATGCCGATTTATTAGGCCGATTCGACGCCGAATTAAAGAAAAAACGACCCCATCTGGCGAAGAAAAAAGTGCTGTTTCACCACGACAACGCACCGGTTCACACGTCTGCCGTTGCCATGGCCAAATTGGTCGAATTACGCTACGAATTGCTGCCCCATCCACCGTATTCTCCAGATTTGGCCCCTTGTGACTTCTTTCTGTTTCCTAATCTGAAAAAATCACTCGCCGGGAATAGATATGGATCGAATGAGGAGGTCATCGCCGCCACGGAGGCCTATTTTGCAGAGTTTGACAAAAACTATTTTTCGGACGGGTTAAAAAAGTTGGAGCATCGCTGGGCTAAGTGTATCGAACTAAAAGGAGACTATGTTGAAAAATAAATTGCCACTTTTCCAAAATTTTCGTTTACTTTTTGTAGGCTAAGTATTTATTGAATGACCCTCGTAAGTAACACGTGCACACAGTAAAGTTGGAACTCAGTAAACAAAGTTATGCGGCACAACAATACGTACTGTACGGAGTTCGCACTTCAGACTTACTTTGTAACAATAAACTGCTAATTAGCCGGTATTCAATGAGGGTAAAATAATTAACGGTAATTAAAAGTTACATGTAAGGTGAGCTTTTGTGAGGCCTGTTGTTGATGAAACTGACTGAAACACCTGAAAATTGTTTGACTGTAGAGTTAGGCGCGTTGTCCCCAGTTACAAACTCAAATCACCAATTAGTACCTACCCAAAATGTCACAACTCTATCGTATTTCAATAGTATTAAATAGTACGGACCGCCATTGAAATAATAGTGCTGTGACATTCGAATTCTCATCAAATCATTTGAGTTTGTAACAGGTTACTTTTTAGTAGTGTTGTCGACACGACGACGGACGACGGGCCTTAGGACGATCAATGTGGTAGTAATAGGACTCTTATGTGGAAAAGTCCGTCCTCGGAAGTACTAAAAGTACAACCATACCTATTTCAACATTCTACCCTTGAAACCGGCACAAAGAAAAACAAGTACTCGCAATTACGAACTCATTGAAAAAAGAGAAAGAGTTGAAATTAAGAAATTTCAACTCTTTCTCTTCGTCTTGCTGGCCTCACAACGGTAACCGCTTTTTACATAAAGCTTTTTTAATGTGGTGCCGCAATCAAATAGTTGTCAAATATTTGTCTGAAACCAAATAAAAAATAGTTTAAATCTTACAATATCACGACGTAACATAAAATAAATAAAAAAGAAAGAAAAATAGTTTATTCTACTCAAACAAAACGCTCATTACGAATAAATTACATGAAATTTAATACAGGCATACACAGTAGCCAAAAGCCTCGTATCCAAAAAATAAAAGTTTGACATAGCTCCTGTGATTACTGAGGGGTTAGCTAGAAGTGTACCTACTGTAGCAGGTACAAGTGTACCTACTGTAGCAGGTACAAGTGTACCTACTGTAGCAGGTACAAGTGTACCTACTGTAGCAGGTACAAGTGTACCTACTGTAGCAGGTACAAGTGTACCTACTGTAGCAGGTACAAGTGTACCTACTGTAGCAGGTACAAGTGTACCTACTGTAGCAGGTACAAGTGTACCTACTGTAGCAGGTACAAGTGTACCTACTGTAGCAGGTACAAGTGTACCTACTGTAGCAGGTACAAGTGTACCTACTGTAGCAGGTACAAGTGTACCTACTGTAGCAGGTACAAGTGTACCTACTGTAGCAGGTACAAGTGTACCTACTGTAGCAGGTACAAGTGTACCTACTATAGCTGGCACAAGTGTACCTACGATAGCAGGTACAAGTGTACCTACTACAGAAGGTAGAAGTGTACACCCACATTTCGCCAGTTAATTATCATGTAACAAGGGCCAGTCTATTGCCATCAGCCGGGCACAAATCCATACTTAAAATAGTAGATATCTAAGCAATAAACTGCACAAAGTGATACTGTTGCATCTTACTTGCTCGGTGGCCGAGGAGAAGTTTCCTGCGATACCGGAGCGAACATTAGCAGGAGGAGAGCTCTTAATACGTTCGGAAGCATTCCCCAGGGGATGATTCCGTCTTATAAACACAGCTGTAGAGCTGCTGGAAGCGTTTGCATTCTAATAGTTTTATTTATAAACGTTTTGTGACTAAAATGGTGTGGTAACGGTGTTGCCCCCCTTAATTTCACTAAAATGCGTTTATGATTCAGACAGGATTTAATGAACAAATAAGTTTTGTATTATCATTTATAGACTCGCGTTTGACTACTATCTCAGCCAATGATATGCGAAGATATAGTTGAGAAGTTTTTTTATGGTCTGTGCAAACAATAGGCAACCCCTATGCACAAGTACATGTTTGAAAGATCGGATTGCTTGAAAATAAATGGATTTAAAAATGCGTTTGAAGCATTGGTAAAGGCTTTGTACGTAAGCTTTCTACGCTTCTCTGATTTAACGGTACCTCCGACCCGATATAAAATTGCTTCGAAATTGGAGAAAGCAAACGAGTTTTATTTTAAACTCTAATACTCGAGCATAGCCGATTTTTCACCAGTTTTGAGATATTTTCTCTGGAAAAATATCACATCTAGTTTACTTCGAATATCAGTGACCCAACCACACACTGCCCGCGGCCACATAGCAATGATTATATCAGAGCCCGCTCGGCGACATTTTAACTCTCCGGCCACACGCAGATACCAACACATCTGAGACTATGACTCTATGGTCGTGTGTTTGCCGACAAATAAAACGTAATAGATGGGTACTTGTCTATCCTAACTATCCTAATCCTAACTATACATATAATATTATAAATGCGAAAGTAAGTTTGTTTGTTACCTTTTCATGCCTAAACCACTGAACCGATCATCCTGAAATTTTGCATATACGTTGTCAGGTGTACAGAAACGGACATAGGGTACCTTTCATCCCGAAAAAAAGAACTGTTCCCGAGGAAAAGAATAATAACGTTCTTATGATAATAGAAGGCGCCACGTGTCTTTCGAATTATGATTGAATTATATAACCCGAATTGATAGTCAAAGTCTAAATTAACGCGAGCGAAGCCGCGGGCAAAAGCTAGTACTATATAATAATAATAATAATAGGATGAGGAGCCAGACCAAGAGATATACCGAAACCCACAGGGCAGCATGTGGCGAGCTGTTGGGCAGTAGCGACCCCATGGACCCCTATCTTCCAGGATAAGTCTTATTCCTCGTCATAGTTCTTCCATAGTTCTTGGTAACAAGTCCACTTTAGTCACCCAAACCCATAGTCCAATATATTTTTTCCCATTATATCCTGCAATAGTCCTACATAAACCGGGGGTTGTCCTTGGGTGCACCTGCACAGTGCAGACAGGGATAATCGCTGGTTTGTGCTTCATTTTCTTTATTTATAGAGTCTCACGGGCCTCTGCGAGTTCGCTTCGGCCCCTCGTATGCCTACTAAACCAAAGGTCCGGGACCCTATGGCCCCGAAATATGCGAATAGCTTAAAAATTAATAATAATATAATATATATTTAATAAGTTTTAATTATATTATATTAATATAAGTAGTTAAATAAATAAATGAAAATAATAATATAAATTATAATAATATTATTTACCTCTTTATAATCTTCTAATATATAAAAATCTCCTGTCACACTGTCACACTGTTTGTTATCGAACTCCTTCGAAACGACTTGACCAATTTTTATATTTTTTTTTGAGTATAATTGGTAGGTCTGAGAATAGGTCGTAAAGTATATTTCATGCCGCTGCGGGTGAAACCGCGGGGCGCAGCTAGTAATATTATAAAGAGGTAAAATTTGTTTGTTTGTTTGTAAGCTTGTATGTAGGGGGTAATCTCTGGAACTACCGGACGGATTTGATAAATTCTTTTTGCGTTTGATAGCCTAATTCTTGAAGAAGGCTATTTGACTTTATGCTATGTAAACGTGAAAACGAAGTAATAGCGCGGGTGATGCGATGCGACGGGCGCGGGGTGGGTCGGAAAAAACAATAAACTTCTGGCAATCTAAATGGACTCGGTCCAGAATTTGGCTTCGTGTTTGGCGGCATCACTAGCGTCCATTAAATCCTGTGACGTGCAGCTGACAGGACACGCAGGACATGATATTAAGTGGCCCATCGTTTGTTGAACAGCACCACATTTACACTCCAAGGCGAAGTCGTCTAGGAATCTCCACCTGAACAGATTTTCCTTGCTTCAGCCAACCTGGGTCCGGAGTCAGAACTGCCTGTTAGGACCGAGTAATTAATAAAACACTCTCTTCTCATGCACGGAAGGAAAAAGGAAAGAGCCATGAGGCATTTTCTGCCTGTGGATTGTTATGGATTTTGCTATACTAGATTAAATACTGTGTTTTAGATGGCAAAGATCGTTTGGTTATATATAAAAAAAAAAAAAAACAAAGGGATATCTGGAAACAGACACGAACGAAGCAAGTTAGTATAAACATGTCAATATCAATTATACTAATCTTCGTGGTGATTAGTAGATTAAAAACTAAATAGCTGATCCTGCTGTGATCACGACTTGAAACAAGAGGTTTAGTGGAAGCAAGCAACAGGCTATGTCACCAATAAAAAATAAAAAGAATGAAAAATTGCCAAAGGCAATTTTTATCAATACTTCTTATAATCTCTGTCAGAGTTACCTTGCCATCGTCCAACGGGTTCTATTTGGGTCAGTATCATTAAGGTTCAAGTTTAAGGTAAAACAACTCCCAATTAACAGCTTCAATCGAGCAAGATCTTGTAATTCGAGACATTTGTAAGTTAATTGGGTCGACGACTTGATACAGTAAGAGGTTTTGGTGTTAATCAGATACTCAAGTTACTGAATTTAATCGCTTAACTGTTTAAGTGTGACCTTGAAATGAAATTTTGAATACGAGGTGTAATTTTAATAACTGAAAAGCCCTTAAGGGGTCATTGTTCTCATCTTTTTGAACACATTTCATTTTGCACCAATCCAAGCGAAAAAATATATTTGCTACTTCAAACATTTTGTTTGCCTAACCCGACAAAATATAAGGAACAGTTGTATTTCATTCGCGATTTCATGGTTGGTCCCATGGTAAAAAATTGTTGTAATAAAGAGTATTGTGACCTCTTAAGAGATGTTCGGTTATTTCAAAGGACACTACTGATCGGTTTTACTTTTCTTCCCTTTAGTAATGTTGTTCACAGTTCCTACTACAATGTAATTTTTTATTATTTTCGTGTTTCAAGACAGTGGAATCATTTTCTTGAGTCTTTTTGTCGTGGTGCTTTTCTGGTTGTCACCGGTTAGGACACCTGTGTGGCTGACTCTTTGTTTTTAGACGTTTCAAAGTATGTTTGTAATGTAGTTACAGTCACCTTAATCCAACAGATTAAATAAAATCTCGAATGGCTACGTCATGTCTAACTTCAAGACTACCTTAATCATATGCAATTTAATCTAAGCTTTAATGCAAATCACAGTTACATCAAAGAGATTTTACCTACTTAGTTCATTCTTTGCTCAAGGGAGCTAGTGATACAGTCGCATCCGTGTCACTTCTCATGTATTTAATTTATTCCTCTCCACGTCAAGGTTCCAGGAATGGAGTTTCATCAACATTCCGTGAGTTGCTTTTTTTGATGTGATTGAAAAACAACTGTCTACATAATGAATTCGTGGTTTTAGAACCACGAATTCCTTATTTAGACAGGTATTTGATTAAAAGTTGAATTGTTGTTAGCAACAATTCAACTTTTTTACCAACATAGGTACCAGTCGACTTTAAAGTCGTCGTAGAGATGTAATGATAAGCACCAAAAACAAATGTTACAACTTTAGTTAAAACTTGCTTTAGTTAAACACATTTGCAAAGACATGGTATATGCAACGATTTCGGGTGTACATTTATCTCCTCCATTTCAAAGTCGGTTAAAATTAATGCGAATAAAATTACATTTATTTTTACTGACTTATCCAAATGATACCGAAAAATACATACACACCCAAAATAATCCGCAAAATTACCATTAAAACTGTAGCTCAGAAAATCCCATTTATCAGCCCATTCGGACGGAAATGGAGCGATATTTTAATGGGTCGCTAATTTCTTGATTTTCAAGGGAATCGCAACCCGTTGTTAATGACTAAATGTTGGTTAATTTTTGGTTGGTTCTACGAACAGACCTTGTCGGGGTCAGCGGAGAGGCGTTATCTGACGACGGCTTATGTAACCTCGGTATCAGGGGAACATTTACCCAAAAACAGACCTTATGTTTATTAATTTTGTTTATTTGTCATCAACTCATCGCTCGATTTTTAAGACCTAACGAGTTGGCCAATCAATACTCGCTCCAACATTGTTTGAGAACAGACAGTAGCTTAGTGTTCAGTCTGAAATTATTAAAATTAGTTTTATAAATCTTCGGGAACACCACCCACGCGGCCACGTGTAAGATAAGAATTATTTACAATTTTATTAATATTTACTTTCAGCTTTATTAAGATGTTTGTCGTCAACTCTACACAGGCAGCTAGTATGCTACAATGACACAGAATATATGTAGGTATATACCCCTAAAGGAGTACAATGATCTTTTGGCGCCTGCATGACATTGACAGGGAGGCGTTGTAGGTAAAAAAATGTGAAATTGTCATAGAAATTGTATTGACAAAACAAGATGGCGGCGCGAGTTCCGATTTTGCCCGAAATAACCTTGTAGCGTGGTAGCTATAGTACCGACATACTAATTCCATGCGTTGCAAATTCTAAGATCACATACTGTAAATAGGTCATCAATATAAAGTTTCGAACAATATTCTCGCGATAGGAACAATATGATTATACTACATTATGATTGGGGACTTGCGGCATCTCAAGCGACCTTAGGGAGAATGGTATTATGTAGTGGTCACGTGCCGTCGTGGATCGCGAGGGTGTAAAGGGAAGTAGCAGCACATATTCTCCTGCAGGCTTAGCACGAACACCGTTTTGTCGACGGAAGAATAGACAAAAATGACGTTCCTTGAAGACAGTAGGACGGCAGCAAAGTAGAAAGAGTCAACTGCAGTTTTTAAGAAATTCAGTAGTATATTCACGTTTTTCTTCTATTTTGCTTATATCTCGAAAATGGTGTGTCCTATCGCAAACATAATTAAAATTTAGATCCCGAAAAGGGGGTCGAAATTTTAATTATTTTCTGCAACCTCTAAAACTCAACATGTGGGTAATAATTTTTCACATTTTCCATACAAAAAGTGAAAAATTAAATTTTTCCATTCCATTTTTATACTTTGTGGTCGTCGAGTAAAAAGTTTTCTTCTTTCTTTACCATGGCGATTACAAAATCAAATTCTCTTCACTATCCTAGACAACTGTCAGTTAGTTGTCAGTGTGATTTTGACAGTTTGGGATAGAAAACTTTCTTCTGAAATAGTCTACATAAAAAAGGAGCTAGACAACGATCGGTAAAACGAAAGACAAAATTACGGATTGTAGAAGGATTTTTACGGTGCGATGTCAAAAATGGAGAAACGAAATGTCACTTTGTATAGAAATAGGTATGTCTATTCTTCCAAGAAATAGAAAGCGTCATGCTAAGCCTGCTGGGATGAGCTATCGATATAGCCAAGGACAGTTTCACGTTCGTGTTCTCGGAGCACAATCCAAAACTGCTAACCCCCCGATCACGACCTTGGGCGATGCGACTTGCGACGCGATTTGCATCAGCGTGATGTGCTTTCCGAGGCACGGGTCTCAATATGTAATGGATGGTCACCCATCCTCGAACCGACCGCGGCAATCGTAGCTTGACTTTCGACCGGCCCGTGCGGCTGCTATCATGTAGCCACGAGACCGTTGCTACGTACTTACAACAGTAATAACGGAATATCGACAGTCGCGACTACTACTAATAATAATAATATAATAATAACATCGACATGTGGGATGTGGACTCAGCGACCATTGTACCGATAGTCGTGACAGTCAATGGCTTAATAGCCAAGAGCCTCGACCAACACCTGAGGAGGCTCTCGTTGGGCAGCTGGATCAAGGGTTTGATTCAGAAGGCGGTACTTCTAGACACGGCCCGCATTGTTAGGAGGTTCCTCTCTCTGGAGCCCTGACCGCCGGTAGCTTGGACCCTGTTCCCGATACCGGTGGGCCACAATTTTTTATATTTTTAAATGTTTTTATATTTTTTTATATTTTAATATTTAAAAATATAATTTATATGTAGTACATAATGAAATAAAGGAGATAATAATAAATATTATTAACGAAAATAATAATTCTGTCTGTCACCGTTTACGCCTGACGTGCGTTGGGACATAGGATACTTTTTATCCCGGTAGTACGTTCCCGTGGGATAATTAACGTAATCTTACCATCTGACCATTATGCGGGAAAAGCCGCAGGCAAAAGCTAGTTTATAATATACCTACCGTTATGTGAGTTATGAAGCTCAGTATCAGTTAGATTTCTATAGTCTATGCTAAGACCCTCGTCTCTGTGAGTGAAGGGCGCCGAGTCTTTGCATATTCCCTCTCGGTTCCACTGGTACGAGCTCATGAATATTTCATTCGCTTATGGTTTCTGTTCGGAACTGACGTGTGGTGTCTGACCGTAATCAGGAAGCTGATTATTGTTATCAAGGAAAAAGTTTACTCCATCAGTCTTGTTTAGTTTTCCTCTTCCTAACCAAATGCTCACGACAGATCATGTTCTTTCTACTTAATCTTGGTCTTATAAGAATTGATGTTTCAAATGTAACAATATAATCTGCTGTTAAAATTACTGTTTGTATGGTTGAAACTGTCTATCCTCTCCCCACTGAATGTTACCACTTTATAAATATTCATTTTGAACCAGGTATGGTGTATTAATATTATAATATTTTTTTTTAATTTTCGTATGCTGCAATGGTTGACGTCATCACGTCAGCGCCGGCTATCGCTGGAAACCAGTGCTGGGGCTCTGTCTCGTCTCGCATAGGGTCGTAGCATTATGCTGAGCGATTGCCGTTTTGCGTCAATGTGACGCATATTTTCCCCCAACTCGTTCTTTTATGTGTTGGTGTGTTTTTTCTTTGCGTCATGTTTACCGCAAATAAATGTATTTTCTTTCTTTTCTTTCACGATACTAAAAGTACCACTGTCTAGTTCCCAAACAGATCCTAAGAATTCCTTAGACAGTCGGCAACTCGTTCACACCTGTATTCAAAGGAACACGCCTCGATTGTCAGAAAATATGTGTTATACAATTTTGGAGGCGCCATTAACTGCAAAAGCAATGTAGGTACGGTCAGCAATAATAGTTGATTAACACTGCTGCTTTTACTCACCATCTAAATTGAAATATAATTATTCGAAAACCTGGTTTTTGGCATTTCATATAATAGTTAAAAGTTAGTATTTTTGTATTTTACTTAAATTTTTAATAATTATTTTTCAATAATATTATAAAAAAACTGAAATATTAATCGACTTTCGTAGCGGACTGTACCTATTCGAATTTTACGTGAATTGTGCTGCATTACGAGTATTTTAGAAACTTACATAACTTTGGTTTCGAAAAGTAAGTTCTCTTTTTAGGGTTCTGTAGTCAAATCAAATTAAATCATTTATTTCTTTGTAAACATGGGTATAGTAAGTAAATAGGTGTTTTATAATAAACTTCTCCATATTTTACCGTCACGTGGCCATGCAAAGGTTTACAATTCCAAATAAAAATATCAAGTATTGGTACAGTGTACAGTTTTGGTCTTAAAGTCAGTAATTAAGTTCCTAATACATAGTTAAACATTTGACATGCAAAACATTAGGCACAATGTATTTAATGCTAGAGTATAATCTATAGAGATCTAGAGATAACGCTAGACCAGAGTTAAAACTCTGGTCTAGCGTTATGTAGTAGACTCTGTCGAGTGCCGCCTGGTGGCGCTGGCGTCCGGATTAGTCAAAGCCAAACGATTGATTTAACGTAATTCCTACATATTTATGTCCAATGGCATGCTTTAAATGCTAGTTTCAATTATTCATAAATTTTATAAAACATTCAATAATAATTATCGTTAAATTAATTTAAAACACATTATTTAACATAATGTATAAATTAATTTGTAGAATTAAATCGTTTTTTGCGGCCACAATTTTAACTTTATGAAAAATAAATGACTAGGTTACTCTTTAAAATTCTTTGGTATTTTTTTATAGACAAGTCCACTCATATGATAACAGTTATTTTTATACAGAGAAGTCCTTGGTGTCCTAGGAAGAACTACTCTATCTGAACCTCTAACTTTTCGAGGGCAACGGTCTTGAGCCTTTTCTAACAGGCCAAAGTGCTGTCTGACAAATTTCGCACATTCTGGGAAATTCAAATATACAAATTGGGATGAAATACATTCTGAAATAAATAAATGCTTACGACCGAATACATCCAAGTAATTATGTTTCTAGATAGAATTCATGAAAACATGTTTCAGTGTGGACTTGGATACTTTAAAGATACTGGATTAGAAATCAAAACTGTATTTATAAAGAAAAAAAAAGCCATCTACTTAACAAACTATTAATAATAATAATAATAAAGCCTTTTATTCCGAAACCAGACAATTACACAACAATAATGGTACAAAATAAAAATCATAAGATGTCTCGTATTTCGGTGTGCCTCGTGGCATAGGCCTCCTCCAACAATTTCCATTGACGTCTGTCGTGAGGTACTCTCCTCCAGTTTGGACCTGCCGTCAGTTTTATTTCTTCCTCCCAGCGGGTAGGCTGCCTTCCCCTATTTCTTTTGCCGTCCCTTGGATACCATTCTGTCACTACCTTGCTCCACTTGCCTTTAGCGTCTCGCATCATGTGGCCTGTCCACCTCCACTTTTGCTGGTCTATTCTTGTTAGAACATCGGTCAGTTTTGTTTTGGACCGGAGATCTGTGTTCCTAATTCTGTCCTGTCTCTTTGAGCCTACCATGCTTCTCTCCATTGCTCTTTGACACTTGGCAAGCTTTTTTCTGAGCGATTTGGTGAGTGCCCATGTCTCACACCCGTAAGTTAGACATGGGAGTATACATGAGTTGAAGGTCTTTCTTTTCAAAGTCATGCCTAGGTCTTTTGACTTCATGATCTCCTTGAGGGACCAGTATTTTTTCCAACCAATTGCAATCCTTATGTTAATTTCCTGGCTAGTTTGGTCTTTGGTGGAGATGACTTGACCAAGGTATATGTAGTCCTCTACATAGGCCAAAGCTTCCTCTTTCATTTTTTTATCTACCTTTTTAGAGTTAGTCATTAGTTTTGTCTTGCTGTAATTTATTTTCAGACCAATTTTTTCGCTTTCTTCGCTCAGACTTTGTAACATGATTTGCAAGTTTTCTGGGATTTCTTCGAATAACACTAAGTCGTCAGCAAATCTGAGGTGGTTCATTTTCAATCCATTTATATTCAGACCAAACTTTTCCCAGTTCAAGTTGCGAAAGATGTTTTCTAACACGGCAGAGAACAATTTTGGAGATATTGGGTCACCTTGCCTCACCCCTCTTTCAACGTGAAATTCGCTTCCCAGAGATTCCAATTGGATTCTAGCCATACTGTTGGAGTAAATAGTCTGGATAATGTTGATGTATGCTGCTGGTATTCCTTGTTGCTTTAGAGTTTCCCATATGTATTCGTGGCTTAAACTGTCGAAAGCTTTTGCGTAGTCAATGAAGGCAATGTATATAATTTTATTATATTCCTTATACTTTCCATTACCTGTTTGACTGTATAGATATGGTCAATTGTCGAAAACCCTTTTCTGAAGCCTGCCTGTTCAACCGGCTGTTGTTCGTCCAACATTGGACTTATTCTATCCAGTAAGACCTTTGCAAATATCTTATACACATTCGACATCAGGCTTATTGGTCTGTAATTTTCAATGTCTTCTTTGTCACCTTTTTTGTGTATTAAGATGATGTGGGACTTTGCCCATTTCTCAGGGATGTTCCCGCTCCTCAGGATCTCATTAAATATTTCAGTTAGAACGGGTACCAGTGCTTCCATTGAGCCCCGCAGCAGCTCATTGTGATTTTGTCTGGACCTGGAGATTTCCCCGCTTTTTGACTCCTGATTGCTTTTTCTACTTCTCCGGGTAAGATTGAGGGGACAGGTTCCAGGATGGCGTCGAGTATTGATTCGGTATGATTTTTCCTTACAACGTTTGTTGTTTGTTTTGCGTATAGACGACGATAGAAGTCTGTTGCCAATTCTTTGATGTTCTTCCTCTGTGTAATAATCTTTGACCTTCTTTTAAGTTTTGGTATCCACGCTTTTCCTGCTTCCCGTAGTTCCTTAGAGCTTTTTTGAAAACCAAATGGACATGGATTTCCCCTGATGGGTCATACAAAAACGAAATCGACTACATAATAAGCAGTGTCGGCAGTGTCTGTGAATGCTCTGGGGTGGTTACCCCAGAGCATTCACAGACACTGACGTTATATGCAAGCTGAACTTTAACATAAACCACCGCATGATACGCAGCTCCTTAAGAAAGTGCCCCACTAAAACTTCTCGAAATCACATAAACATTAACCGATTTGATCAACCAAGAAATCTACAAAATACAAATAACACAAAGTATATAACAAACGAAACAAAAAATAATACACCAAAGGATTCAACTATGACACAGAAATATGATATACTAGAGAAACAAATTCAAAATCATTTAATGGAAAATAGGAAAGAAAAAAGTAACAAATACCAACTTAGCGACCAAACTTTGCAACTGATTAACGAAAGGAAAGAACTGATAAAGAACCAAATAAAAAAAGAAAACATAAAATTGATAGCAGAAACAAGTAAGAAACTAAAAGCAAGTATCAGAAGGGATCGTAAAATCAAAAGACTGCAAACCCTAGAATATCATATACAAAGAACCGGCGGTGTCAAAAAAGCTCTAAAGGAACAAACTATTAGCACGCTTTTAATCCCCGAAAGGTTAGGCAGATGTGTACCTTTAGTACACCCACATTTTGCCTGTTATGTCTAAATCCCATGTTATAGGGGGCGACCCTATTGCCATTAACAGGGCACAAATCCAAACTCCGGGCTGCTATTAAGAAATTCCTGAAGGAATAACCCAATAATACTTTGCCCGACCTTGGAATCGAACCTAAGACCTCATGCTCAGCAGAATCGCTTGCGACCGCTAGACCAACGAGGCAGTTAACGAAATAAATAATACTGCTTTAAATATTACTGAAAATTGAGGGTCGTTGGCTTGAAAAGATACAGTTTCATTATCAACCAAAAACATCTCCAGTCACACGCCATTTAATTCGATCCTCGACTAAAAAAGCCTCTTACTACTCATAACTCTACAATCCTACGTATATTATAAATGTGTATGTTTGGATGTTTGTTACTCAATCACGCAAAAAACGACTGAACCGATTTAGATGAAAACATCTCTAGTCACACGCCATTTACATCCTCACTACATCCTCGACTACTCATCCAGCTCATCAATACTAACAGCTAGTAACAGATAGGAAACTCCTTTATTTTCTTAACCTGTGCCCATCACTGAAGTGTAATTATGACTATTCTCTCACCTCACACAAAATGAGAAAATCTTAAACCGACGTGGAAAGATTAAGCAGGGAGAGCTAGTCACTTTCAGAATCGTCACTCATGGTGTGGAGTCTCTTTTAATGCACCCCAGTGCAATATATACTATATTTGGATGTAAAGTTGGAACCCACAGGATAGTTAAGCTTAGTTCTCAACACCTAACGTTGTTAGAAAAGGTAATTAAACACGTGCGAAGTTGTTGCGACCGGTTTAGCCTTTTCCTTTAGTTTGCAGTTGATTTCGTAACTCCTACTCCGGTGGAATTACAAATACTACGATGTGTAGGATACACTTGTCTTTGTGTATCAGGTTCTTTTTTGAGGAACGGCTTTATAGTTTGATAAATTATAGAAGTGCCGCTGGGAAATTAACTGTTTCGGTTCTTCTTCCCTAGCTTAAAAATAAACTGGAAAGAGAGGAAGACAAGTTTTTGGAAACAGTCTTGAAATGATTGTCTTAAAAAATTGTTTTATCATTTTAATAGTCATAATTTTTATTTTTTTTATTTTACGTCGCATCGAAATTTTATATTATTCTTAGTTATATCTGTCTACAATTAAACATGCTAGTTTATTAACATTTGAAACTTTTTTGTTTTCTTATTTGCATTGCTTTAATCCATGAAACATCAACACTTCGAATGGAATTGATTGACGAATCAATATTTAATTTAATATTTGATTTCAACACATAATGGAGATATAGGCACCCGTTGTTTGTACGCTGCTATTTCATATTTAACGTTGAGCATATTAATGGCGTGTCGAATTATTATTAGAATAGATAAACAAATCATCTAATATGTAACTCGAATTAGGCATTAATGATAATTTGGGGTCGTTTATCAATTATATCGTATTCGATGTATTGTCGTGATTTTGGAGTCATGAACTCCGACCGTGGTTCAAATTGTGGAATACTGATTACCCACGAAATAAGTTAGGGATAACGAATGAGATTATTAAATTCAGTTTTTGTGTTTCCGGTGGACCGCAATTAAATTCGATGAGATTTACAGTTATTTTTATGCTGATCATTAATTCATAATATTCTCCTATTTTGAATTTTTTATTCACAAAATATGTGGACATTTTCATTACATATCAAAACTTATTTGAGTTTATGCAATCGTTACTGACTTTAGATTTTGTGTAAGTAATTTAGTGAAAATAGCACTAATCACAAATATGACCCTGACTTATAATTATGCGAAGTCCGAGCCCTCTTTGCTTCATTTACTTCCAATCTGCAGATAAGCACAAAACGACCAACCGAAAAATGAGATCAAAAGAAAAAAGTCTTCGCTCAAAATTGTTCAAGGTAAGCGTTTCCTTAAACATTTCGGAGTAGATAATGTTTGAAGTATGTATAAGGATTACCTACTTTGATAGGCACGCCTGGGATTATATTAAAAACGACTTGGGAAACTCGCACAGTGTGGCCCGAAGTGTTTTAATTTCCGCGTTGTTCAGAATCGGGGGTTTTGTGAAATATGACACCTGCCACAATGGTTGTGACTGGCGGGATATGTGGAATTAGAAGTATTTTTTGCGAGTTGAAATTCGTTGGAGCGTGGGGAAGGGGATATCTACACATGTACGCGTCATTGGGTAGGTACCGACGTAGATCTGTACATGAAAGTAACTCTGACATCTTCAAGTCATGACTTCATTTTCACAAAGCCATCTCATACATTAAATTAATGTTTCATTCACATCGTGCCAATTTTTATTAAAATTAAAAAACGTACCTGCATACCTTATCTCTGTTCACAATTTCAGATATTAACGAGACAAATGCACAATAAAATATTTGAATCGTCCCCGGTGACTTGTTTAACGGGCGCCACCAATTCATACATTGTCCGAATGAACGAATCACGTCCGTTCCCATTCGTGAACGAATGAATGTATGATTTATCCCCGTTGTTTATGTAACAGTTCAAGCGTGCTGATTGTAATCGCTAGAGAGATTCGTTTTTGTTATTTTTCTATTATTTATTGGGTTTATGTAGTTGTTTTCTTTTGTGAATCTTGGCAGCGTAATAAAGTAGAGGGTTAAGAGCAGCGTTATCTTTGGATATTCTGTCACGTATTATATTTTGTCGTTTTTATTGAAGCTGTTTCGTACCTAATTTTATGTGCGCTATTTTTCGAGAAACAATTTTATTTCAGCTTCAGTTCGTAAAGCACACCTCAGTATCTTATTTCACGATAATCGGTAAACAAGTTCATATGCAAGCTGGTATGTGTAAACAAAAATGTAGTAACTTATTCATGCCCCTTATGTATATATCTGCACAATATGGCGACATTTCCTCAAGAACATTTCAGTCTGATTCAATCTAAGTATCTACATAAAACAATAAACGGATTCCCCAAACCTCCCCGGAGAGTAGTTGTCGAATTTCTCGAGTACAATAACCTCAATTCGGTACCAACTAGCAACTCTGGATTTAGCGATGTAAAGGAATATGGAAGATCCGTGTATCAATTAATATCCCGTTTGGATCCTCGATTAAGCCTTGGGATCTGTCGTCGATCAACCGGCCAATGACACAGAACGTTAAACTTAGAGATTTAGCATCACTTCGAACTTGAGATATTTGAATAACGAAAATGTAGTTCGATTGTATGTGCAGAAGATTAACGAACTATGAAAGTGCTTAGAATTTTAATGGCGCAGAAGACGAGTTTGAATAGTTGTAGAATATATTTTATGTCTACTGCGAGACACTGGAGCTTGGTGCTCAATAAAACGTAGGAATTTTACTTTAAACAATGAATTTAAATATATATAACTGTAGAAAAACGTTACACTTAGTTCTAATTCGATTTAAACAGATTTTTAGTATAAAAACGAAGGGATATATTATTAATATGCACACTGGTACGGATCGATTTCGTCCTTCTTCTTGAGAATTATTTTACAATCTATTTATCGAAAAAGTCAGGTAGACATTTTTCCTTGGCGATTTATTTTGCGCGTGAACTACCGTCACCTGTGTGTGCCTTATCACGAACAGTTAGCAGCAACTTGACGCGGACATTATAAGTCACCAAAAGATCAGGCGCGAACGTTTTATGGTCTGATTGTTGAGTTTTATGGTCTGATTGTTGAGTTTTATGAGTCTTATGATGACTCAAAAGACTTCTTGAAAGTGCAAAGAATAATTTTTGATATCCAGTTAAAGTGGTGCTACAGAGTTCCTCAAACATTAACTCAACTTTAGTGATAATTATTAATTCTTAAATATCTATGACAAAAATTGGAACGGTATAGCAATATAAGGTGGACGTGGACTGTTTCGTATTCCTTGGCTAAGACTACACATGGTCTTTGCTATGTCCTCAGGCGCTGTCCTAACATAACTTTGGACATACGAAAATATCAAACATTGGGGTGTTCAGGTATGTGTCCTAATTTACATTCGCGTGATGGGTTCAGCGCCCAGAGGATGCGGGGGATGTAGGTACAGCGCCTTTCAGAGGTCCTCCGTATTTTCGTTCGGAAGCATTGTAGCTTCTAATCTTATCTTATCGATATTGGGGTTAGCTAGGATCATAAAAATATACACTATATTCTTTCATTCCTAGATCACAGCCAATAAACAAGACTTACCAAAGAAGTCGTGTTTATAGGAATTTATTTTTATTTATTTAGAATCCAATCTCTTTCGTATATATGATATCGTTTTCGCACGATCATAAAATCAAAAAGACTTAGATTCAAGTAGTGTGCCATGTTCAAATGCACATAGAATAAGTTCTTTAGAATTTTAGAATAGTTTAATTTTAATTAAACAGTGCGAATGTATTTTTCTAGAAAATTTCATATCGTCGACCTATTTTTCTCGCTTGCGAAGTTCGCAAATGGCATCGCTGTATTTTTTAATAAAAACAAAGTGGCATTCCAAGGAACTGTGTTATCCCTGTTGACAATGAGTCTGTTCTAAGCAACGTCTAAGGTTTTCTAAGAGTGACTCTCGCGTACGAGAGTTTAATTTAAATAAAATAAATAAATTTAATTTAAACGGACGAGTAATGTTGAAACATTACGTCCAAATGAATACTACCTACAGTGTCTCCCTAGTTGCAAAGTTGCATCACTGCAGCAGCTCAGTATTACTTCTTAAATTCCAAATGAACTTGCAAAATGCAGAATACGAGCAAATTTTCATAAGAATAAGCTTTACAAAATCATATTGAAATAATTTCGATTACTTTCTCGCATGACTCGAAAACCCATGAATAGAAAAGTGACGTAGCTAACATTCTAAAACAAAGAATAAATCCGAAAAAGGTAAACCACAAACGCGTCTGCGGTAAAACAAAAAGTATAAAAATAAAAACACAAAAGAAAATACAAATGATGCTCATTAACTTATTAAATGATCAAGTCCGTGAATACAAGGTACCGTTAGATAAACCACCAGCAGCCATAACCACGGGAGAACAGTGTAAAATCTCTAAATTACGTCATTTATGTCTTTCTTAAAACCGCTTCAAGGAATATTACGGATATTTGCATGCTAAAAGGTAGATTAAATTTCGTCCGGGCCATGTAAAAACAGCGTGACTAAAGGATGATTTCCATCAAACGGTTTGCATCGCATCGTATCGGAAAGGATGATGATCGTGATGGATGGATATTCGGCTACGACTGCATGTCACGGAAGATGCCCGCGGTCAAGCTGCTGTGCGCGCCTTGGTAATATAGAATTTTTATGCTGTGTACACGATTTAATATCGTTTAAGGATTGTAAAATCCGTTCCCATCCGATGCGATGCGAGCCGTTTGGTGGAAATCGTCCTTAAGGCTTTACGCAGACGGCGAATTCAAAATAACTTTGAGAAAAAAAGTTATTATTAAAACTCAAAAAAATACGTTATTAAAATTTTGCACTTACAGGCCACGACGTATTCTTCGTCATTAGATTCGATGTACAGCCAGCCCCAAAAAAATACACGGACAAGGAACCATTTTATTGTGTACAACAATTGTTCCATAACATTATATCCACCGTACAGGTATAAAATATAGTATAAAATTTATTTTACCAAAACAAAGTAAACATTTTGTCCCAAAACATAATATGATAGTTATAATAGTGAACACCTTATGATAGTCCCAGAACAAGGTAAACAAGACTGACAATGTCATACGACTTATATCGAATGGCACGTCTTTAACTTCGTTTAATAAAAGGACAAGAATTTTATTTTTGACCTCCTCATTTCATCCATGATGTCACTGACGTATCATTTGTTTTTGGATTTTAGGTTTGAAATGCAAATAGATAAACGTTCATAACGAATGTTGCTTACGCTTTTAGTTATTCTTGCTGATGAACAGGAAAGCGATATAGGTAGTTTGCTATGGTACGACTTAGGAGCAGACCATAAGGTACTGGCACCGGAGGCACCTATGGATGAAATAGTTAACTCATGCATTTCTTTATATATAAACTTCGACGAAAGAGGCTTTGTAATAATATTGACAGGCACAAACGATGTCAATCCGATTTCTATGCAATCCTTCTATAACTTATATAAAATCTTAAGTCGACTGAAATTATTATTTAATTTAATGTTATGGACATTATTTTGAAATGACAAATGTATTATTATTCCTTGTATTTATTTGAGTTGACATTGAAATGTTTTATTTGGATTTAATTTTTAAATGATTTTCTATTCTTAATTTTAGTGAGTTGATATTGAATAATATTATTGTATGATGTGAGTTATGTTGTTATTTTTTTAATGACCAACATGTTAAGTGTAATAGGAGTATTTTTTTATTTTTTTATTATGTAGAAATATTTCAAACACAATGTAATTAACATTACATGATTTGATTTAGAGCTTTGCGCCAGCTTGACGCACTGACTAAGAAGCATTCGCTTTTGTAACCACTCGAACTATGAGTATTCGTGCATGTATCCGCTGGCCATTAAATTAGTTTATATGGCTTTAGGGGGAAGTAAACTAGAGTCAGCTTCAATTATTTGGAACCTCTATGAAAGTACTTACGTCTTGCTTCTTGAAAAGGTCTAAAAACATTCGTTACATTTTTATTTAAGAAACTGTTCGGGTACTATTCATTCTTGTATCCTTCAAAAATTTTGCTTGGGATGCTGAAGTATAATTCTCTTGAAGTTAGGCGTAATTACTTTTTACTCATGTTCGCTTGTCGAGTCCTTTGTGGGGAGTCTGATTGCCCGGAAGTAGTAGCTCAACTTGTGAAACTTTTTGTTTCTCCTTTACCCAAATACTAACGTAGATCGCGCCGACACGGATTGTTGGCCGTTCCGTCAGCACGCACAGTTTGGCATTCTAACTCGCCCTTGGTTCGCGCACTCGCAATGCTGAAAGCTGTACTGGCATCGACACAGGAGTGTGATTTGTTTGCCGCGAGATGGATAGATGTATGTCGTGCATGTTTGAGTTTCTGTGAGATGATGGACGATAGATGAGTTTTTTGTCCCAATATTATTTGATTGCGGTTTTTAGTTTTACTTGTTTGGTTAGTTATTTTTGTGAAATATTTATAATTATTATTCCTTCTTTATTTTATGTTTTTATTGAAATTCTAACTGTGCAATAACTTGGATCTCGGTCTGTAATATTTTTTTTTCTTTATTTAGGCAACCAACAGCGATACATATAGCATGTTACACAGTATGTGTGTTACAGTATTGTATGGCTAATAATAGGTTTCCTTGTATAACTAGGATAAGTATAAAAGATGCGAACGGACTACAGACTAAGTAATATTAAAATTTTAATACAAAGGGTTCTATTTTAGTTAGATAACTACATAAGTATAAGTTTAAATTTTAGAGAAAACAAGCTTTTTTAATAAATCAAGGAAAAAAAGTTTGAATATTGAGAAATTAGTTGTTTATCATTTGCCTTCGTATATGGTTTTTATTATTTGTTTTTTGAATGTAGGTTTATTATCCACTTGAGAGAATTTTTGGCGTAATCAGTCGAGTGCCGAGGCACGTGTAGCATTGTCGTGTGACGAGTTCGCTGTAGGGGAGTGTTAAAAGTTACCTGTGCGACTAACTCCGGGTAATCCAGGCGTCCATTGACTATGTCATAAAGCAAACACATATCCATAAATTTGCTGTTGAGTGTTAGCAGACCATGCGTTCGACAACTATTTTCATAGGCCATCGGAGGTTTATGGAGGCGATAGTTAAGGTGGTTAATAATTTTTGTTTGGACCCGTTCTAGTTGGTTCTTATAAATAATGTATTGGGGGCACCAGATTGGGGTGCTAGGACAGGAAACCTCCCCGTGTGTCCGTGGGCTGTAGTTTCCCTTGGATGCGTCTGGGGGAAAGGCCAGTCTCCGGGACGGTGCACCCTGGGGTGCGGGCAATAACTCTCCATTAGGTACTCTGTGCCTAAGGGGTCTTGTTGCCCGTACGCTAATATCCTGTCGGAGGAACGCTCCAACGTGTGTATCTCTGTTAAGCAGAGACGCACAGCGGCGGAGTAAGAGCGGGCTCGGTGTGCACTTACCCTGCCGCCGGGCAGGCAGCAAGGAGTCTGCTCCTTCTGCCACCGTTAGTCTCGTAGCCCCGAAGATCGTCAACGTCATGTCTCTGACTTTTGACGGGGGTCGAGGGTCTTGGCTTAACCGCCCGGACCGCGAGGAAGATAACCTCTATAAAAAATTCCTCTAATATCAAGTTCTGGTGCGCGGCGAGGGTATGAATGGCTGAGGAGTAGTGTCATCTACAACCTTCCAGTTATAGGTGGCGCATCAGTCGCTAGCGCACCCCCAGCCAGAGTACCAGTGGACCCTCTGGTTGGGTTAAAAATTTACACTTACCTAGGGACAGGGGGTGAACCTAGGATGGACCTTTTACATCCCCCACACTCGTGGGATTCAATATGGAAAATCTAAAACAAAATCAAAAGAAACAACAAAGCAGTGGAGAGGAGAGGAGCGATGCGGGGTCGGAGTCCGATGCCGCGTCGGGCGCGAGGGGCTCTTTCAAGAGCCCCTCGCGCGTGGTCATGGGAGATGCTGAGAAGAGCCGAAGGCTCTTCCAGAAGCGCCCCAAACCAGAGGATGGCCAGGGGTCGTCCTCTGATGGCGGGAGGAGAGCAGCCCGCAGAAAAATTACTCGGCGGGATGGGGTACACGAGCGGAGTACGGGCAAAGGGCGCTCCACTGAGGAGGATAGCGAGCCGATTCTAGTCAGCCCAGCCAAGCCGGCCCAGCCAGCCGAGAGGCGCGCCACGGAGGGGCACGACCCTGGAGGGGAGCACTCCGAGTCGTCAGGCGGTGAGCCTGACGCCGCTGGCGGCTCCAAATCAGAGCGACTGGCCAGGCTGGAGGCGGCCGTGGTAGCTGCACTAAAGGGTGTGGCCTTGAAGAGGATTCAGTCCTCTAAAGACAAGGCCATACCCGCTGCCGCGGCTTCCATAATGGAGGCAGTGAAGGCCATTCAATTCGGGCCTCAATCGGACGGGTTGTCCGAGATGCGGGCGGAGATCACTCGCTTAACAGCCACTATGGAGCTCCTCCGAAAGGAGAACGAGGAGCTCCGAGCGGACCTGGCCAGCCTCCGAGCAGCCGGCCCCCGGGAAGTGCCACAGGAGAAGGCGCAGCACGGGAAAGGCCAGCCGGTGTCGGTGCCTGCTGAGGACCGGGTACTGACCCTGGTGCGGCAGGAACTGGCCTCTTTCCACAGTCGGTTTTCCGCTCTGGAGGCCATTGTGCTGCGTCCCCCGCTAGCGGCGAGCCGGCAGGTCTCATTTGCCGCCGCTGCGGCCAAGCCAGGATCAGCGGGGCGATCGAAAGCCGGGCCCGTGCCGGCACCCGCGAAGCCGCCCCTGGCTAAGTCGGCACCGCCCAAGCCCAAGAAGGGTGGTGTGGCTGCGCAGGCGGCGAGGGCCCCAGCCCCGGCGGCGAGACGGCCGCCCCCCCCGCCTCCTAATGCTCCTCCGGCCGACGCCGAATGGCAAGTGGCCGGAGAGAAGAGGAAAGCGGGTAAGGAATCTAGGGCGGCCAAAAGGAGGGAGAGGCGGCAGCGGCGCAAGGAGCGAAGCGTCGCGGCTAGGCTCCGCGCCCCGAAGTCCGCAGCTGTAGTGATTACACTACAGCCGGAAGCGGAAAAGAAGGGCGTGTCCTACCGCGACGTGCTCACGAAGGCGAGGGCGGCGGTGAACCTGCAGGAGCTGGGCGTCACCAATGGCATCCGGGTGAGGGTCACTGCGACCGGGGCCCGGATGCTAGAGGTGCCCGGTGCGGCGAGCGGCCCGACCGCTGACGCTCTGGCCGAAAGGCTCAGGGCGTCCCTAAATGCGGACGAGGCCCGAGTGTCCAGGCCCACCAAGTGCATCGACATGCGCATTCTGGGCCTGGACGACTGTGTGACGGAGGCTGAAGTGGTGGCCGCCGTCGTCAGGACTGGGGGTTGCTCTGCCGAACAGGTGAGAGCGGGCATCATCCGTCCTGACCACAAGGGGATGCGAGCCGTTACGGTGAGCTGCCCCGTGGCGGCGGCCAGGAAAGTCGCCGGGGAGGGCCAAAGGCTCCTGGTGGGCTGGGTTTCCGCGCAGGTGAAACCCAGACCTCTGAGGTGCTTCCGCTGCCAAGTGGGCAACCACGTGGGAGTGCAACGCACCTCGGAGGTGGACCGCAGCGATCATTGCTTCCGCTGCGGTCAGCCCGGTCACAAGGCCGGCTCGTGCAATGCCACGCCGCACTGCTTTTTATGTGCGGCAGCTGGCAAGCCGGCCGATCACCGGGCTGGGAGTAAGGCCTGCGCTCCACCCGCCAAAGCTAGGGGCAGGGGCAAGCCCTCCGCCACCGCCGTCACCGCCGCACCCGCCGCCACTGCCGCCGCCGCTGCCGCCCCTACTGTCGCAGCTGCCGCAACCACCGCGGCAGGGCCCTCACAGGGGGCTCGGGAGGGGGCTGATATGGAGTGCCAATAATGGCCCCATTACGCCTCCTCCAGGCGTACATCAACCACTGCGCCGCTGCTCAGGATCTGTTGCTCCAGAGCATGGCGCAGTGGTCGATCAACATCGCCGTGGTCGCTGAGCCGTACTTTGTCCCGCCCAGGGATGACTGGGTGGAGGACCTGAGCGGCTCAGTGACCCTCATTTCGTCGGCCGCCGCCGGTACCCCGTCGCTTGAGGCAGTCAAGAGGGGACGGGGTTGCGTGGCAGCACGGTTCGGGGAGATTGTTGTGGTAGGGGTATACTTCTCCCCGAACCGAACTCTCGCCGAGTTCCACAACTCCCTTGCGGAGTTGAGAGTCGTCGTCGTCGGGTACCATACCCTGCCCGTGCTCGTACTCGGGGACTTCAATGCCAAGAACACGGCTTGGGGTTCCCGGTACACGGACACACGGGGCGGGATGGTGGAGGACTGGGCTCTGGAGACAGGCCTGGTCGTCCTAAACCGGGGTTCTGTCCCCACGTGTGTGCAGATGCGGGGCGAGTCAGTGGTGGACATCTCGTTCGCCAGCCCCGCTCTGTCACCGCGTGTCCTTGACTGGCGTGTCATGGAGGGGGTGGAGACGTACTCCGACCACCGGTACATCCGGTTTGACGTCTCCGCCCAGACCTCGAGCGCGCTGGTCCGACAGGCCCCGAGTGGTCCGCGGTGGGCGCTGAAGAAGCTGGACCGGGAGCTCCTCCTGGAAGCCTCGATCGTGCAGGCCTGGGTGTCATCACCGGACAGGCCTGCTGACATCAACGACGAGGCAGAGTGGTTCCGGGAGGCCATGTCAGAAGTGTGCGACATGGCAATGCCCCGGGTCCAGCCCGGACGCGCCTGGCGCCAGGTGTACTGGTGGTCGCCGGAACTAACGTCTCTGCGCGAGGCGTGCGTTGCCGCGCGGCGCCTGTACACCAGGCACCGTAGGCTCCGTATCCGCCCTCCGGATACGGAAGCCATTCAGGCGGAGCTGTACGAGGGTTACAGAGTGGCGAAGATCGCCCTCCGAGCGGAGATCCTGCGGGCCAGGGGACTGGCCCGTGAGGAGTCGCTGGGGACTCTGAACAGGGACCCGTGGGGGCGCCCATATAAGGTGGTGCGGGAGAAACTCCGCCCATGGGCTCCCCCGCTGACTCAGAGTCTCCGGCCCCAGCTCGTGGAGGGCGTGGTGAGCGCTTTGTTCCCTTCGCGGGGGGAGCATACTCCCCCGCACATGGCTCCGCCTCCTGCGGTGCCAACTGCGGACCACAGACCCGACGATGATGACGTTGCTCCTGAGGTGACCGAGGTAGAGTTGAGAGTGGCGGTACGTAGGCTGAGTGCCAAGAATACCGCCCCAGGACCCGACGGCTTACCTGGAAAAGCCTGGGTCCTGGCCTTGGAGGCTCTCGGGCCTCGACTAAGAGGGCTCCTAAGCGCATGCTTGGAGGAGGGCCAGTTCCCACTTCGTTGGAAGACGGGGAAACTGGTCCTCATTAAGAAACCGGGGCGCCCGGCGGACTCTCCGTCCGCTTACCGGCCCATCGTGCTGCTCGACGAGGTGGGCAAGCTCTTTGAAAGAGTCATTGCAGACCGCCTCGTCGGGCAGCTGGTGCGGGTGGGGCCGGATTTGGCGGAGAGCCAGTTTGGTTTCCGCAGGGGGCGCTCCACGGTGGATGCCATCATGCGCGTGCGAGCCCTCACGACGGGGGATGCTGTGGCCCGGGGTGGGGTCGTCTTGGCGGTGTCTCTAGACATCGCCAATGCCTTCAATACCCTGCCCTGGAGTTGCATCCGGGAGGCATTCCGGTATCACCGGATGCCGACCTATCTCTGTCGTGTAGTCGAGGCCTATTTGGCGGATAGAGCAATTATCTACCCCGGTCACCAGGGAGAATGGAACCGGCGAGAGATGTCGTGCGGTGTCCCACAGGGATCGGTCTTGGGGCCGCATCTGTGGGACATCGGGTACGACTGGGTGCTGCGCGCCGACCTCCCTAGTGGCGTCAGCGTGGTTTGCTACGCTGACGACACGCTGGTCCTGGCGCAGGGGAGGTCGCACCAGGCGGCGGCCGAACTGATAACACGCGGGGTTGCGACAGTCGTCGAGAGGATCCGGCAATTGGGACTCGAGGTGGCCTTGCACAAGTCCGAGGCCATGTGTTTTCATGGTCCTCGGAACGCGCCACTGTCGGGTTCCGAAATAACGGTAGGAGGGGTTCACATCGGCGTCGAGTCGACGATGAGGTACCTGGGACTCGTCCTCGACAGCCGGTGGAACTTCGTGGAGCATTTCCGACGTTTGGCTCCCAGACTGCAGCGGGCCGGGGCTGCTTTGAAGCGGCTCTTGCCCAACCTGGGGGGGCCAAACGCCTCCTGCCGGAGGCTCTACGCGGGGGTCGTGCGGTCCATGGCCCTTTACGGGGCACCGGTGTGGGCGCGTTCATTGAGGCTCCGGCCAGCTCGCCGGTTGAACGCGTCCCAAAGGGTCATGGCCATCCGGATGGTACGGGGATACCGCACGGTCTCCTGCGAGGCGGCGAGCCTCCTTGCCGGATTACCGCCGTGGGATCTGGAGGCAAAGGTCCTCGCGCACGTTTGGGAGTGGCGCGAGGAGGCGAAACGCCGGGGCGTAACTCCGCTGCCACGAGTAATCGCGGCACAGCGGACAGAGCTCCGGCGGGATCTCATGGCGGCATGGAGAGTGCGACTGTCGCAACCCAGCGCAGGGCACGCCACAATTGCGGCGGTAAGACCCCTCTTTGAGGAGTGGCTTGAGAGAGCGTCCTCACCTTCCGCCTGACGCAGGTCCTCACCGGACATGGCTGTTTCGGGAGGTTCCTGTTTTGAATAAGGCGGGAGGAAACGCCCGGGTGTTACCATTGTGTGGATCGACCGGAGGACACGGTGGAGCATACGGTGGAGGTCTGCCCGGCTTGGGCGGAGCACCGCCGTGTCCTCGTGGCGGCGATCGGCGGCGGCGACCTCTCGCGTCCGGCCCTGGTTCAGGCCATGGTACGGAGCGAGAGGGAATGGGAAGCCGTCACCTCCTTCTGCGAAGCAGTAATACTCGCGAAGGAGGAGGCGGAGCGCGAAAGGGAGAGGCAATCTCTGCGCCCTCGCGCCCCTAGCCGCCGCAGGAGGAGGAGACACCCTGGGCGTCGGGAGTCGATTGCCGACTCCCGGCCACCGTAGGCGCGGGCTTGCGGACGGCGAGCAATGGGCAGCTCGCCGTCCGGTAAGGACCAGGCCCGGGTCGACGGCGCGTCGTGTTCCACGCGCGCCTCAAAGAGATGTCAGCACCATTGACGGGGTCCGATAGGACCGATGCCTGCCGGGGTCGCGGATTGTTCGAAAGAGTTACCGTGGCCCTGGCGCACAGGCAACTGAAGGAACACGGGTGGGTTTTAGTCAGTAAGAGTCTGACACGCCCTTCCGCTCCGCCCAGAGCGGGAGACGTCATTTGATGATTTCCCACCCAAAAAAAAAAAAAAAAAAAAAAGGGGGGCACCAGATTGGGCACGCATATTCTAAGACGCCGCGCACATATGCAATATACACCGAATTAAGAGCCTCGATGTTTTTAAATACCTTACATGACCTAATAACAAATCCTAAGTTCTTAAAAGATTTTGTGCTACGAGTAACATGGTCTATATGACCTGAGAACGTTAATTTATAGTGAAACATAAATCCTAAATCCCGAACTATCTTGACTCTATTACTGACAATTCCATTAAAGTTATATGAGTAAACAACAGGGTTTTTTTACGAGTATAATTAATACATTGACACTTTGTGACCTTGATATTCATGTAATAATTATTTAAATTATTAAGGTCATCTGGAATAGCCAAAACCAAGCCAAGCTAGAATAGTCTTACTTTTTAAGAAATATATTTTTGTCTTCAACGTACATTTAGTGTTCAGAGTGTTTAAAAGAATCAGTAATATCAAATAAATATGCGTTGTAAAAGAGAGGCCCCAAATGGGAACCCTGCGGAACACCACTAGGGATTTCAATAAAGTTAGAACGGTATCCTTCTATTACTACAGCATGTGATCTTTTAAATAAATAAGATTGAAACTATCGTAAAAGATCACCGCGTATACCCAGTCTATATAACTTTTTTAGCAGGATGACATGATCGAAGCGATCAAAAACTTTTTCAATGTTGTGCATGTTTTTACCAAATAAATAAATGTAACATCGATACAGGTGTAATGCTCGGTTTTCCGCACTCAGCGCTGCAATGTTACGAATTGTATCATTACAGGTACGTATGTACTGTAATGCTCGCCTAGATGAATTCACTGATGAAATACTCGAATCTGAACTGTTACGTTACACGCAAATGCTCCCATTGAGTGACTACTTTAAGATGTGATCGTTGTCATGGCAATAATATTATGTCAGTCTGACGCGTTAGAGTACATGGCATCTGTGTATGACATCGTATTTTCAACTAAATACTTATTTCTAACACCTCTCGTAGTTGAACTTTTGAATTACTTGAATTTCTAGTTTTGTTTACCTCGTTTTTAATCATTACTGTAGGTATACATATTTGCGAGAATTATGAAGATTACCTCGTTTTGGTCAGTGTGTATAGATGTTTTGGGACGAAATTTTTATGTTTTGGTAAAATAAGTTGTATACTATGTTTTGTACCTGTATGATGGATATATGGTTATGGAACTATGGTTGTAGACGATGAAATGGTTTCTTGTCCGTGTGTACATATGTTTGGGGCTGAATGTACAGGACCATAATAATATAGTAAGGTCATCGGTGGCTAGGTATTTATATACTAAACGGGAGTGAATACTCAATAGGATTTTGGTATGTGATTGAAAAATCGATCACAAGCTTCGACTGTTAGTGAGTTCATTAGTGAGTCGGGTGTAGAACTGAAGAAAATCGAATATAAATCGGAGCTGTGCGCGTTGATACCGACTTTTTTTGAATGCAAAACGTCAGTGCAAGTTGAAACAGGATAGTTCACGTTTGATACATTTATTTGGCACCGTAGTTAGAAAACTTATTTGATTTCACACTTGCGGGATGAATTATCGCGCTTCCAAGCTCAGGTTGGAAACATTTGGCTAATCAATGCATGAGCTGATATTCTGGTTTCACTTCTGAATCATAATTTCAGCCGAAAGACGTCCAATGCTGGACATAGGTAGGCCAGACCGATTGACGTGGCGAAGCTTGGGGGAAAGCGACGCCACATCGACCGGTTCTGTGCTTCTCGCATCTAGCGGATTCATGCGGCTTTCATAAGGTCAAGAAAAAAATTACAAATGAACAATACCCATGGTAAAATACTTATAAGTATTTTGCTATGACAGTCAATCTCAATCAATTCGGTTCCATATTGAATTCTGTTTTCGGTTCTGAATCGGGGAGCTGGTTGCAGCCAACATAGTCATCATGCATTCATATATTTTTGCCACTAGCCGTTTCCAGCTCCGTCCCGTGCCGGTACCGGATTGGTGCCGGGTGATAAACGTCAATCCGGAGACGGCGCCGTCGCGTAAAATCGTGAATTGTCGAATCCCGACAGTTGGCAGTTATCGGACTTCGATTAATTCGGTCACCGATGTAAATCGATTGTCTATAACAATGCCCGCCCAATGCCAATGCCAAATGTAATAAAGATTTTTTAGGAGAGTACAAAGTCGAGGGTGTAATGCGATATGGAGACTGTAAGCAAAATGGCGCGCCCTAATTGGGAAGACGGCTCCCGGATCTGCGCTATGAATGGCAGATTTGATTCTAGCTTGGAACATTAACGTTGAATTTCGCAATTGTTAGCAGATTTGAATGTGTCTGGTGAAAAGTTACATAGCGTTACGTCGTTGGAAGGCTTCCCATAATGTGGACCGATGACCTGGTCAAGGCCACAGGAATCCGCTGGATGCGGGAAGCACAGAACCGGTAGAAGAGGCGGTGCTTGAGGGAGACCTCTGTTCAGTAGTTGACATCTTTCGGTTGAAATGATGATGGTGACGTCGTGAAAAGGGTTGACCTTGATAGTTGGATTAAGAATGTTAGTTTATTTTTGTTATTGTCTTCTGTCCGCTAATACAACAAATGTCGATCACCAACCGTTCCACCATAATTTTGTGACTTAAGTATACCAATTTTTAAAGACTAGTTCCTTAAAAACTGTGACACGACGAGCCGCTGTTTGTAATTTGATACGTAATTTATTTACTAAACTATTCTACCTTCTGAAGGCGATGCCTGCTTAAAGAAAAGAACACTTAAAACTAGAAGTAGGTAGGTAATGGAAATTGCCAGCTAAATTAAACGTATAAATTAGTATTGCCATTCGTTTGTTTTTAGAAGTACCTACCTAGGAATATTTCGATTGTACCTAACTCAATTAGAGTTTCTAAATCCCTAATTATTATAATTTACAAAATGTTTTCGACCATTTCATTTAGCAGGCTTAACATACAATTAATTCTGACATCCAAATTCATAAACACACATCGCGCCCGTCACAATAAAACCACAAACAACAAAAAGTACGTTCCTAACTACCCTAAACATTACGCGCAAAA
This sequence comes from Dryobotodes eremita, assembly GCA_917490735.1. NCBI lineage: Eukaryota > Metazoa > Arthropoda > Insecta > Lepidoptera > Noctuidae > Dryobotodes > Dryobotodes eremita. Next base: position 22,483,366 of record OU823249.1, on the reverse strand, counting down.
CTCGACACAAACCGACAAATTTTCCGACAGCTATCTGTCGTCGCGCCATCCCGCCATCCCGCCATCCCCGCCGACGGCGATTTTTGCAAATATACCAAACCTTTTATAAAATGTTGCGTATTCTAACAAATGCTCAAGGGGCGTCACTTGCACGGATTGGAACCTTTCGTTCCACTTAAAAGTTTTCACAGAAATTGCTTTAGAAACTTTGACATTTAAAAATATCCTCGAGAAGACTCGAGACGTCTTGACTGAGCGAAAATGTCAATAGAAATTCTATTTGATGTCGTATTCTGTCGGAGCTGTGAAAGATAGTTGGGATTGTGAGGACTCTCAGACACAGCCCTGACACGAATTACTTCGTTTCATTGATCTTTTACACTTCAAATAGTATAATACAGCGTTGTTGAATAGCGTTCAAATACTTTGTATAAATCGTCTACAAATAATAGGTCGGAGAAAAAGTATTTTATAGGTATAAAGTTGTACTAAAATCACTTTGGCTGTACTGTTTGTATCTGGCTGGTTTTGATACCATTGAATAGATGAAATTTTGAAAAATAAAAAGAGAAAACGATTGCCCGCCATTTTTTAACTGCTTTTCTGTCCGAAGAAATTCAATACATTTTGAAGTTTTATTACAAAACAGGGAAAAGAACGACACACGCCGCGAAAAAATAATGTGATGTTTATGGACTTAACGCAGGGTCAGTAGGAGTAGCACAAAGTTGGTTCAAGCGTGTTCAGTCCGGGAATTTTGATGTCAAATACGCAGCTAAATATTTGACATTTTTGAAAAAGTGGAGTAAGATCTGTATATAATAGTTACGACATAGCTGCAGAGTTAGGGGTTGACCACAAACCTGTTCTGACCCATTTAAAAAGGTCTGGGTACACAAAATAGCTCGATATTTGAGTGCCACACAAGCTCTTAGTCTTGAATTTGGATATAAAATACGAAAGAACTTTTTCCCCGACCTTAATATACTTATCTGATTTAAGAATTTACTTCATTGAATTATCGGTGACGTAAGTGTTACAATGGGTACTTGCAATACTATAAGAAGGACATAAGTAAACAAAATTCTTAACATTTTGAAATCCTTTTCATGACTTCAAGTAAAAGGGAGGTAAACAGTTTAACTATAAAAAAATGTAAAAGGTTTATTATTATATATATTTTTTTTATTTTTTTTATTTAGAACTTACAAGCTAATCTACTAAATACAATTCTTAAATTCACTGGCAGACAACGCACAGCCGCAATCGCTGGGTCTAGGATGAAATGCACTAGAGTTCTTTTTATAACGAAGGTGAGCACTTCGAAGGGAAGGACTTTTGAAAATGTGTCCTCCCCTTATGGGGTAAAAGAGGGGATGAAATTTTGTATGGAAGTTCGTAATTTTTCCCGATGGGAAATCCCATCGGGCACACGGCTTGCTACGACAGAAATCTCAAATCAAATGCTTCGGTATTGTAATACGAGATAATTTTAAAAAAGCTCTCGATTGGAGAAACTCTGTCTAGGCGAGTAATGTCAAAATTGCATAAGAACGAATGTTAAACTGTAAATAACTATGCAAATCACTTTTTCAACCTTTCATTCCTTCAAGTTTTAAATAATGTACACATAATACACAGCCTGTATTTCCCGTAAGGTTAGACAGAGGTGGACCTATAGTATACCCACACATTTCGCCAGTTATGTTTAAGTCCCATGTAATAAGGGGCGAGCCTATTGCCATCAACCGGGCATAAATGCAGACTCCGGGCTGCTACTGAGACATTCCTGATGAAAAATCGAATACCACTTTGCCCGGACCGGGAATCAAACCCAGGACCTCATGCTCAGGATTAGCGCTTGCGAACATAAGACCAACGAGACAGTAGTTTTAAATAATTTGTCACCAGCATCGACCTATAAAATATAGGTATAATATATATATGACCGAGAAGGTACTTCTCTCTCGTTAGCCAAATTTTGACTACTGTGGGCGTACTATGGGAAGTGTTGGTTATTGCGCAATAGAAAAACCGTTTACAATTTCGAATCAAATTATAATTTACGATCAAATTAATCGCACTAGCGAATCGCACACTGTAGGTACACGACACAACTATACAGAACGCGCGATAGTTTCTAAACGTGTTTACTGCTTAACCGCCAACAACAAACTCTGCTTTTACTCTGGTTAAGCGTTATGTTATACTCTGTCGAGCGCCACTTGGTGGCGCTGGCGTCCCGATTAGTCAAAGTCAAAGTTAATATATATGATTCGCTGTATCTTATCACCTGTACAGTCAGTTCAACAGATAAAGCAATGAGGTTCGTTTTAACCGTGCAAATCAAGTTGAACATCAGCTGCCCGAGCACGCTCCCGGGCGGCGCCCCGAGTCGCCCCTATTTGAGATTCGTTCCATTCGTTCGCGGAAACTAAATTAGAGAATCAATAACTATGCTTTTACTCTTATTTTGCGTCGCTCTACACTTTTCAGTGAGAATTAAACTAGCTCGGAGTTGTGTTTATTCGCTTTCAAAGGTTCTGATTTGAAAGATGAGATTATAAAGATTTAGTCACAGTAACCACGTATGAGTTTATTTGTATGGGGGCCTGTATGCAGGCATTAAAATAATTGAAAACTATTATTAGATGCTTTATCTAATAATAGATTACAGTTTTTTATTTGCCTTCAAGGATTACTAAAAAAAGGCCTTTCTCAGTCGCTCGGTAGGTTCCGATAACACTTAATGCATGATTGCCAATAACAGTCAGTTTACGAACTTTATTACAAAGATCACGTTAACTTACATAAGTTTGAAAACGTAGAATGACTGTCTAACAATCTGAAGCTGTAAAATCTAGTACTACTTCTATTCTTGGTCATAAAACCAATACTACGGTGAAATCTGCAGTGGTAGCCAGTGCACACACTAACGACTTTAATTAGTGCAAGACTTTTCGTTGGTGCTGCTAATATCGTATTAAAAAGATTAAAAATAAACGAGGTACTGGTAAACTTTGAACCCAGGCACGTACTATATATTGTGTTATTTATTTCATCACCACTACTTCTCAAAACGGTGAAGGAAAAACATCGTGACGAAATCGGCATGTCCTAGAACCAACAATTTGAAGACGTGTGACATCTACATCTACCAATCCGCACTGGGTCCGCGTTGTAGATTACAGCTCACACCCTCTCACAGAGAGGAGGCCTCTGTCCCAGTAGTGGGAACGTTATAGGCTGATTATAATTGGTAGACCACCAACAAACGGTTGAGAAAACTACGCTAAAACTCTTAAAACTCCTGTTCCTACCAGGGCACCATACATCATAACAACATGTATAAATGGTGATGTTAAAATATTATCTCATATTTTACGTCTCAGACAAACCGTCGTCCGACTAGTCGCAAGTCCGCGCTCGGTAAGATATTCTGAATGTGTAAGTATGCCCGAGGGAGCGGGCTACTTATCGGGTCGGGCATAAAAAACTTAACGTCGCCCCAAAGATTTATGTATTTGAATGTTCCGACTACGTCCTTACTTCGATTGAGGTTTTCTTTCCTTATAGGTAGGTTTATGCCTTTAGATTTGTATTTTTTTCGTTTTATTTCCTTTGAGGAAGGGAGCTTAGTTTTTAGGGTAAAAAACGATTGTTACTGATATCTGACAATCAAATGAATTACGATAACAGAGAATTTATGAATCTGCGTTAGTTTCATGACATTTTATTTCCATATGAATTTACGATTGTATTTTTTCAGTGTGTCAATATTCTAATGTTATGGCTACATTTCGCAGTAACGCGAACCACACTTCGCGCTCAATCCGTTGTACAGCGGGCCGTTGAGCGATGTGCGAAATCGAGAGCGCGCGTAGCATTAGAGAAAAAGTTTCAAAAGCAGGGTAGGGGTAGAGAGGCGCATTATGTAACATTATGACATTTCAATCTCACAATTACAATGAATACAAGAAGGTCTATTGTTCTTAATAATAGTGTCAAGTCTACCTATCTCATGAAGTGTAAACGTAGAATATTTGTGTAATGTGAACTGAAAGACGCCCACGGTTCAATCACAGTCAACACAGCTGTGCTATAGAAGGGTTAAGGGTGAAGACCTAGACACGTGTAACGTGTATTCACTGAGACTCCACCTACGTATATTGTGCGAGTTAGCTATGTGCTTGTCTGTCTAGACTCTAGATGCATGTGCATTTCTGTACTACCTACAAGTAACGGATTCAGATAACACGTGCTTTTACATTACGGAACAGAATACGATGCTACTGTAAGCGTATGCAGAAGCATACGCTAGATAGGTATCTAAAAGCTTCAGTTAATTTGATCATGTTTCTTGAGCGCATGATAAACAAGATTACATAGTAAAAAATAACAACTATTAGAGGAAACCGTGTTGCTACCGTCAGCTTTTAATCTTTTCATGGCAACGTGTCTTGTATCTGAAGGCCAATTGCGGTATTAAAAAACGTTCAAAATTTAAGTACCTAGTCCTTCATCTCAGAGACAATTAATGACAAAACTTTCAAAAATGTAAGTAAATTCATTGTATTTCTGACAGAGTGAGACTGAGATCAGAATGCGACCGTTCTTGAAAATACAGGAATTGTCCCTCTGAGATCTTTGAAATTCCTTAGTAGGTACATTAAGTTGTGTTTATAGAAGTGGGGGTGGAACGGAAAAAGAAATCACTTGTTCTGAGCTCTTTGTCTACTAACATACTCCTATATGTCAAATTAAATATTTACGAGAACCATTACGAAGTTATCTATAAGTAATACACGTAATCATCAAGCAGTTATAAAGTCGTCGGTAATCCAAGCGCGGTTCAAAAACAGTGTAAGACCCGCTATTAGCACCGTGCGTGCCCAGCCTTGTGCCACATCAGCCTTCTTATATAACTACATATCTTTGAGCCATGAAACAATATTTCAGCATCAACGCTATTGTAAAGGTTTCGTCAAAATGAAATGTCAACGATCTGCTACCAGTCTGCCGTATCCAACACTTCTCGCGTAGTGTGCAAAACATTGAAATCCTCTTTACTTACCATTGCCCAGTGATGGAAGAATTTTGTAATATAAGTTAATAGTCCTCCAGACCGAATTTCGGTCATGGCGACAAATCTCAGCGGAGACTAGCCTTCAACGCGGGAGATATTATAGCGCACAAGTGTGTGCGCAGGCATAGGTGCATTTTCTCTTCCCTCACTCTCATAATCCGATGGGACGCAAATCCGACACGACCGGAGAGAGGTCAGGTGCAGGAACGGAACGGCTTAACTTGTTTTCCGAGGCAAGGGAGTAAGTATCACACCACCAACTTCCAAACTCCGGGCTGTTACTAAGAAATTCCTAATGGGAAAACCCAATAGCCCTTACCCGATCTGGGTGTGGAACCCAGGACCTCACGCTCAGCAGTCGCGCTGTAAACCACGAGACCCACGGGGCAGTTAACACAGAATAACTGTTACCTAGTCTTTATCTTAATTTTAATTAGTCTTTTCTTAGTCTTTTATTTTAATTTTTGAATTGTTTTTTATTTGTTTTTATCTCTTTTGTTACGGACGCTTTTAACGTGCACGTCTTTCTACATCGTTCTCACATGTATCATTTCAACATGAATGATGTAACAATTTTTTTTTGTAACGATATTTTGATTTAAAAGAGTGTCCATGGAGTTTCTTGCCCGTTCTTCTCCATAGGTACGTACTACGCTTTGAGATGGGCAACTAGCTTTAATTTTCTGACTGACCGACCCCTTCACAATTCAAAAGTGCCTTTAATTGGTTTATTTGAAATAAATGCTTTGATTTTGAGTTTTTTACCACATATATCACAAATACTAGGCATTTGAATCGAAATAGCCTGCGATCAACGTGGCGTATAATTTAATATAGCTCTTCCACGAATTAGGTTTCATTGTCAAACAAATGTAACTTCAAAGGAAACTGCTACGATCCTAATAATATTTTGGTCAGTGCAAATGTGCCTACGATATAATAAACAAGCAAGGACTAAGTACCCTTTGTCAGGAAACCAGCATGACCTGGAACCAAAAATTCGATGGTATGTGACATTGACCAACCCGCCCTGGGCCCGCGTGGTAGCTTACGGCTCACTCTCTCACAGTGAGGAGGCCTGTGACATTATGGGTTGATTATGCTTGAGTTATGAATGTCCCTGAAGTACCTATGTGTGTTCATTCAGTAAATGTGTGCAAGTATGCGTTACACCCTTGAGAAGTAGACGCTAAAGAACTGATGTGTACACCATGCTGGTATAGTAATCATTTACGGATATAACTAATGATAATATAATATTTCAACGAGTTTATTAAGATTCAAATATACCTTTATATTTTTTATTTTTATATACTTTTAAATGAAACAAGCAAAACTAGCATTTCATGGTGCTATCCCTGCCACTTCTGATAGTGTGATCCGCATGCGTTAGCCCGCATGTTCTAAGAACGTACATCGTGAAAACCGCGACTTCTTTTTTCCTATTTTCGCCATCGTTACAAGCATTCAAAAGCACAAACTTGTAGCCCAGTTCATTCTGAAGTTCTATTTCTAGTAAAGTTTCTGTTTCTCCTAAAGTATTGCATTGTTGTTAAAAATGTAGCTGTAAGAGTTAAACTAAGCTTTTAACGTTACGTTTTGATAAAAGGTTTGGCATTAAGCTCTCGTGTTGGATTTCGTAAGATTTATTTTTTAGGATTTGCTGTCTTTGGATTTTATTTTGTGTTTTTTGTGACAAATTAACTACCGTTGAATTAAAAAGCAAGTATTTTTCTGAAAGTAGGTTATAATGAAACTCTAAGCTTTTACCCGTAATTAAATTTACGAGTAAAAGCTTAGAGTTTCCAGAGTCCAGTATTCGCGATTCCTTTTGAAAATAAATAATAATTACTAATAAATAAAATAAAAATATTTATAATTAAATAATACTGAATTATTAAACTTAAAGGTGTGTGGTAGTGGGCCCTCCTGGAGGGGCTCACTAAAGTCGCTTATGGGATGCCGGGAGCCTTCGCGGAGCCTTATTTTAATAATAGGTTTTTGTTAGCGATTATAGCATAATAAACTATGAAAATAATGAAACTGAAAATAATGAAATGAAAACTAATGAAAATAACTGTGTGTATGACTTCGTTTGTCTGTCCGTTCGTCCGTCGCAACTGCTTATTTCAGGAACTGGTAATTACTGTCGACTGACTGATGACTGTTTGGTGGTGTGACTTGAATCCTAACTATCCGAACTTCCTAACTAATATATTATATATGCAAAAAATATTATTATAAAAAATAATAATAAAATAATAATAATTATTATTTATTATTATAAATGCGAAAGTAAGTTTGTTTGTTTGTTTGTTACGTTTTCACGCCTAGACCACTGAACCGATCATCCTGAAATTTTGCATATACGTTGTCAGGTCTACAGAAACGGACATAGGGTACCTTTCATCCCGAAAAAAACTACTGTTCCCGAGGAAAACAACAATAACGTATTTATGATAATAGATGGCGCCACGTGTCTTTCGAATCATGATTAAATTATAACCCGAATTGATAGACAAAGTCTAAATTAACGCGAGCGAAGCCGCGGGAAAAAGCTAGTTTTATAATAAATATAAATAATGCTTGTCCATCTCTTTAACAATTGTTTTTTTTTAATATTGTTAGTTTTATTGCAACAGGGACCTAATAATAATGAGGAGTTTAAATGTTAAAATGAGGTAACTAGGTCAAACAGGGTATCATATGAAAGGGCTCCATTTGCACTTCATAAATATAATATTTTATTTTAATTTTTCATAGTTTTTGACTTATGATGACATTTTTTCCTAAAAACATCCCTCGTTTATCTCCAAAGAACTATGGCTATTCTCCTATCATGCTTGGACTAGAAAAATCTTATGAAACGTATCTTGATGATACATTATGTCGTTTACTAAAAGTAAAACGTCAATCTTTTGATTACTTTTAGTTGACAAAAATAGGAAGGCTACGTTATCGATCAATTTATGGTAATTACCAGTTTCGAAGCGTAAAATCATGTTATTAATTAATAATTGGCTTTATTAAATCTCTTTACTTATCAGTAACATCAAATTCTGCTAGTGGCTTATCTTATTTAAATAATTTACATTTCGTTTATGCGTTGACTTTGCCTGGGATTTTATGTGGATTTAGAAATAAAATCGTTTTTTGCTTTAGAAAAAGTATGGGTATCTCTAGGAATGTAAGAATTACACAAACACATGCGTTCAGAAATAAGATATTCCTTGCGTTTTGATAAACACATGTATGATGTATGTACAGTTTTATTTTTGAAGACTATTTTCTATTAGTTCCTTCCCCCTGCTTTTAAAAATAAATAAATCATTTCCAATCCATTTTGGTAATAGTGTCATCTCGGTAACAAATCTTGTTTTTTCTAGTACAAAATGGTCATTGTTCTCTGCAAATCAAAAGTTCGGAAATAAATCTAATTGGTGGAGATTTTTTTATAAATGAAGAGTCCAGGGAAAGAATGGTCAAAGTCACTCCAACATTTTTTTTGAGTAAATGCTGCCATCTAGTTCATTATATGCTAAGCTTACCTAGACAATCAGAAAAAGGCTAATCACGTTCATAGTCCTGAAAAACATTACTTTTATTTTTTGGTTTATAAGTTTATAGTGATCAAAGTTCACACCATAAAAGTTAAAAACGATAAGAGTCTAAGACTTTCATCATGTCTGACAGTGAATATACAATCGACGATGGCATGGGCAGTAATAACACCAAGAAACGAAATAAGTGTGGCCGTATCAGTGATAATAATAATAATAATAACGTTTATTTATCAAAAAGTAACAATACAATATGTGCATGTTCGGTGAGCCACAAACTAAGCGTCGCTTGTATCTTGTGGCTCAAAATGTATGTGTGTGATACAACTCGTTACTTACGGAATCATTGTTATACGCAAGTTGATTCTTGCAAATGTAAGCGTTGTAAAACAGTTTTGTTCAAGAAATGCTCAAGATTATTATAATGATCTGCCACAATTAAGTTACCTGACTTTGATCATTACAGTAATTACAGTAAAACTTTGATCATTACTAAGTTTTATGTTTTGGACATAATGAAGAAAATCTTAAGTAACATTATTCAATATGTTTTTTTTTATGTTATAACATAATGTTATAAATATATTAGTAGTGATTTTATGTTAGGCAGCATTTATGTGTTGTTTCACTTTTATAAGCAATTATAAGTTTTCAAAGTAAAAAAATCGTTTTTCTCTTAGTTCTGGTTAGTGAGTTTGATTATTCTTGTTCTGGACTCTTCAAATATTACACGGAAAATTAAACGCAAAATCTAACTAGCACAGCTTTTGAAAAATCTGCAAAAATCCTTCACAAACCAACTTAATCATGCACTGCAAAATATTATAAATTTTGTTATGGAAATTTAAAAATGTATTTCCTACCAAGGTACGGAACTCTGGGTGCGCAAGTCCGACTCACTATTTGCCGGCTTTTTGAAATCATGATCGACGATCAAGTAAACAATAGGACACTGAACGGTAGTCAGTTGTTACAAAATAATAACGTGTTATTAAATTTAAAAAAAAAACATTATTATTGCCGTTAAGTTAAATAGTCAATCAAAAATTTAAATTATTTAAATAATTTTACAAAAGTTTGGACACTCCCTGTCTCGGACCAGAGTGAGCGATTAACTTTTTCTTAATTTTTATATTTTTTATTATTTCATGTCCCCGCCCCACTAGTACATAAAAATATAATAATAGCGACGACATTCCTTAAAACCACTATTTTATTTCGTTTTACAGTGTTTTATAAAACGGTTTTAAACCAATGCCGGTGACCCTCTTCGTAGGTTAAGTTTAGCGCACACGTAATACAGTTGACTCTCCCGGAGGGTCAACTTGTTATATGTATGGCGGCATGGCGTATGAGCTCTATGAAAAGTGGGTGGAGTCGAAAGTGTTAAGGCGAGATAAGGGATGATAACGGCTAACTTAGTCTTGACCTTTTTGGTACTCAAAAGGCTAGGTCCAGTATTATTAAAATACCAAACGTGTGCCCGATGGGATGTCCCATCGGAAAAAACTACGATTTTTAAGAGAGTTTTCAAAAATACGTCCTTAGAGCTAAACATAAAATCAAAATAATCAAAGTATTTTATTTCACATAAACCAACATGGGCACTTACGAGTATGAAACGTCAGAAGCTAGGTGCACGGTTCCAATTTGTTGTTTCCTATGGAGAAGAGCCGGCAAGAAACTCCACGGTTACTCTTTAAAAAATAAGAGGCTTTTACAATATTTCAAATAACAGTATTGATAGGTATGGGAGGACAGTGTAGGCCTGTCAACAAGTAACAGGCACTCAACAAAATATAAAAAGGTCTACTAATCTACAGTCTACAAGTTAGGCCTACAACGTTCTCACATTCACAAAACATAGAAGAATATATATAAAAATAAAAGTCTATTTAAACCAAGTGACATGATTGCCATTACAACTGTAACAAATCTGAATTAAAATCTACAAAAGCCATAAATAAAGAGTTGAAATAGGAATTAGAGGTATATAATGTGAACTTCCTCATGTAAGGAACTCTTGTGCAAAATTGTATGCTTCTAGCCACCCAGTAGTTCAAGCTGTGCGTTGTTTCTCAGTGAGTTTATATTAACTGGAGAAGATTAGTAGATAATCTCAAAATGCTACACTGCAAGTCTCAGGAAAACCTTTGGTCTTTGTACATACTTTCCTTGCTATACAAGAGCAGCTCAAGACGAAGTTTCCCGATATTAGGGATGATGACATTTATTTTAATTTTATACTCAATGAAATATTGTTTGCAAATATTGCCAACAATATTATATAAAGTGTAAAAACTTTAAAAAAATACCAAGTTATAAAAGTTTTTAAATAACTGTTAGACAAAGACGGCACTATCATAAAAACGACGTCACTACTGAGTAACTTCATACTAGCGCCATACATCGTCTGTACCGCGCGACAAGGACGGGAATAATCCCTTCCAAAAACTTTTAGAGCGTGTAGCTTCTCCATATTTCTCTCTAGATTTTCTCGATTATCTCATTTTACTATGCCTTCTTTGAAATTACATAATTTGTTAGAACATTTCTAATATTAGTCATCATCCCTATTCCATTTAACAGGGGTATGCACTATAGCAGTCACTACATTCAAACTCTAGAACATTTCGACTGTCACAAACATCGCTGGGACCTATCGTTGACAGGATATCAGCAGTCAAATGTGCGTCGCATCGTTCGTCAGTATTCGAACAGCGATGGAATGTGCGATGAGCGATGGAACGTCGATACGTTACCGTCAAATTATACTCGATGAAGTAGTTACAGGATGGTGATGTTGCAATTTCTCCTAACGTTTGAAAGCGAAGAGTCGCTTGTGTAGTGCTAAAATACTGTAAGCGGTTCACAGTAGCTACATTGGACAATCATATATTTAAGAAATGAATAATACTATCCTGAAAATCTGTGGAAAAAATTATCACAGATTCAACGTTGTTGAGACTCATTAAGTAAACTTAATGCGTAGCGCAAATGCTTACTTTAGGAATTTAATGCCTGGCGTTAAAATTTTTATCACACTGTAAAACGAACACTATTCTAGACATTTAGTGCCAGTGTAAATAACAATTGTTGTAATTTTCCAGGCTAACAGAACCAAATGAAAAAAAAAAACAACTCACATTGCTAAGATAACTGACCATTAAATTTTGACATTGCTGAATTTTATATAGTGCTCGTATCGGAATTTATCACACACACACAGCATCACGGTCTGTATAATTTGAGTGCGTATCTGCATTTTGACTTTTAATCCAAACTGAATACGCTCCAATAAAATCGGGAATATCGAAAACTTTCAAATCAGTTTATTTTTCAATCTATCAGATTGCGAAATACTTGCACGAGGCATCTCGGGTACCTACTATTTTCAGCAAATTTGCTAAATCAAACTTCGAATAAAATATTTCGTTGCAATATTTTGACTAGGGTAATAATATTTTCATGGTAGGTATTTTTGAAGTTACTCTGTTGGTATTTGAATTTCATAGCAGAGTATAAATTTATGCTTTTTACTTTGTACAACCGTTCTATTTTTAGACAGCTTTCAATCCATATACATTACTTATGGTTGATATACTATATTCCCGTGCTTAAATAAAGCTTAATTTATATACACGTATAAAGGGCTATGTACTACTGTCTAGATTAGTACATATTAGACGTTGGTCATCTTCATCACCCACAGCAGAACTTTATCCACTGCTGAGCAAAAGCCTCTCCTTTTTTGTGCCGATCTCGCAATTCCTGTGCCCGCCTCATCCAGGTTCTACCCGCTATAGCAACAATGTCATCCGCCCATTTCGCTGCCGGACGATCGACACTTCGTCTTCCAGTCCTTAGACGCCACTCGGTCACTGCCTTACTCCACCTGTCATCAGTGCGCCTTGCCCGGTGCCCTGCTCAACTCCATTTGAGTTCCATAACTCGTTTTCCGATATCGAAAACCTTCGTACGTCTTCGGATCTCGACGTTTGGAACTCGGTCAAATAGCTTTATGTTAAGCATGGAACGTTCCAAAAGGGGGTAAAACTATTTGTGACATTTTGTACTACTTGTGACAAAGTATTCTTTTTTAAGGTTCCTTATCCAAAGGGTGCTAACAGAACCCTATTACTAAGCTTCCGCTATCCGTCCGTCCGTCTGTCCGTCTGTCTGTCAGCGGGCTGTATCTCATGAACGATAATAGGTAGACCGTTGAAATTTAACAGAGTGTGTATTTCTATTGCCGATATAACAAAAATAATAAAAATTGAATAAATTTAAAAATTAAAGGGGGTACTCGTACAAGAAACGTGTTAAAAAAAATGTGGTATTAAATATTGTACGATGGTACGGATTCGCACTTGTTTTTTGAACTCCTCATTTTTCCATTGTGTTGTGCTTTGCCCATCTTTTTCTTATAACCAACCACTACATGTCCCCCTTAAAACCGTATATCCCCAAGATCAGTATGGTAACACGGCATCCATATTCAGCATTTGTACGTTAGACATTATCAAGTCGATCGCGTCGCGCGCGCGTTCAAAGGAACCGTGATTACATCGGTGACTGTGGCGCGTTACATATTTGATTGCACGCCCTTGTTAAGGTGTTTATTTTGCACGATTTGAGGTAGTTACTCTCCTAAATGAATTGTAATTCTATCAGTCGTTTTGATTGTTCGTGGAGGTGTCAATTTAGTTTTTAATTTTGCGGGTTTTTACGATGAATTTTCACGAAAACAAAACCAATGACAGAACACGTCGTGTTACAAACTTGATGACCCTAACGAGTATAGAGATAATAGAGTTCGCTAGTTTTATTATAATATTAGCTTTTGCCCGCGACTTCGTTCGCGTGGAAGTCGTAAGACACCACTATGTACTAAAATAACAGCCACATTTTTGTAAAAATCTCCTGTTTACTGCGTTTGTAGTTTTGGTTTCAGCAGGCAAAATATACATCAGATAGTCAGAACTGGTGATGCGGGAGCAAGCGACGTACAGTTGACCACCCGCAGCCTTCAGTAGCTAATTCCCATTGCTTACGAAGTTGTTCGTTTTTAGTGAATGAAGGAACGCCTGCGTTCCTTCCTGCACATACTACCTAAGGTTCCCTATACATTTGCATAAAATGTTAAGACCTAATATAACTTAGCATAATTTTGTTTGGCATAATTATATTTTCCCATAATATAATTACGCATAACAGCTTACGCATAATTTTTTTAAGCATAATTTCTCTAACCAAAATAATGATTAAGCATAATATTCTAAAGCATAAATTTATTAAGCATAAAGTTCTACAGCATAACTTTTTTATGAACAATTTTGAGGGTTTTTTTTTCGCTGTAGGAAGCATGAAGCAAGCAAGCATACAGCATGCAAGCAAGCATACAGCATGCAAGCAAGCATACAGCATGCAAGCAAGCATGCAGCAAACAAGCAAGCATGCAGCATGCAAGCAAGCATGCAGCAGGCAGGGTTTATGTCACGGCTCCGGCGCTGCGGGCCTCCGGCGGCCCCATGCGTGCTAATCGTCGCAGACGGCTTTCGCTCACCACCGCAGCTTCGGCTTGTTGGCCGGCTTCGCCGGCCAGCCTCAGCCGTGGCGGCTCGCTCGCAGCCGCCTGCTCCTCAGCCCGCGGGCCGCCTCGCCCCTACGCGCCTACGCGATTTTAAATTACACTCTAGGGGTAGGACAGACAAGACTACGTGGAGTCGGTTTTGCAGCAATTCGGTTCTGTCACTAACTTTTGTTGCACAGCATATTAAATTTTAACCAACAATATTATGCTAATAGTCATTAGGCCTACTAACGTTATGCGAATCAAATTTATGCCAAAACAAATTAGTCTTTAAGATGATTATGCCAACATAAAATGTATGCCTAAAAAAATTATGCCGAAGTATTATAATGCCAAAAAAAGTTGTGCCAAAATCGTTATGCCGAAGTATATTAGGACAAAGAACATTATGCGAAAAGAAGGGATCCCACTACCTAACACCACTGATACACTAACTAATGCATTCTTACAGATTATTTCTGACGAACGGCTTTCTCTAAAATATTAAAATAGTAGATTGTAAACACACGGGATTTCTCATTAACACTCACCTAAACATAGATATTTATTTTAAGTCAACTGCCTCGTTAGTCGAGTGGTCGCAAGCGCGTCTGTTGAGCGTGGGGTCTTGGGTTCGATTCCCAGGTCGGACAAAGTGATATTGGGTTTTTCCATTAGGAGTGTCTCCTCCTGCGGCGACTAGGGGCGCGAGGGCGCAGCGATTGCCTCTCCCTCTCGCGCTCCGCCTCCTCCTTCGCGAGCATTACTGCTTCGCAGAAGGAGGTGACGGCTTCCCATTCCCTCTCGCTCCATACCATGGCCTGAACCAACGCCGGACGCGAGAGGTCGCCGCCACCGATCGCCGCCACGAGGACACGGCGCACTATGGGACCAACCGGTATTTTCCATCTCAAAAATCGATAACTGTGTTGTTTTGTGATTTATCTCCTTGAAATTTTTTTCACGTATTTGTGAATATCTAGGCAATAAAAGAAATCAAACATAATCATTAAAAAAAAAAAAAAAAAAACGAAAAACACGTGTGGCACTCGGGGACTGCCGCGGTAAAGCTATTGGATAGCATTTTTTATCAACTTATGCAAGTATAATTATTTATTTATTTTTTATTTATGCAGTATTTTTTTTCTTTGATATTAATTCAAGTACAGTCGTACCATATACATACACGTTAAGCGAACGCTCGGCCAAGCTACATGGTAGGCGGGAGTGTTAGGTTTTATTTTCGTTACGGAATTTCTTGATTCGGTCGCCGCGCTTAAAAGCCCGCGACAAAAGCTATGCAATAGCTTAAAAAAATGACAAAGATAAAGTTATACGAAATTTCATACCAAAAATTATACAGTTATATTAAAATAGCAATAAAAGTTACACTTATGCTTAAAATAAGTTTAAAACTAAATTACTATTACTAAACAAACAGTTACATGATAAATAAATAAAAAATTTGGCGCTTATCCTATTCATCACTTTCTATTTCCAACAATTCTTTAGCTTCGTCAAACAATTCTTTGGATATTAGAAAACTTGGTTTATTTAAGCTAGATATATAAGGATCAGATGTATATAATCGATCGTTTGTTAGATAGATAGATAGATCGTTTGTTGCTGATCTGGAACACTTCCTAGCGTGATGTAACCTATATTTCTTGTAATCTTTATTTCGAGCTTCCTGGGCATCTTCGGATAATTGTCCTATAGGCAAAGCTGCATAATGCTCTATTACTTTAGCACCATGTATAAGTACTTTATGGACCGAAGATGGCATGTAGTACTAGTTATAGTGCTTACATATAATTGCGCGGTTTTTCGAATTTTTCTGCGTTTATAGGAAATCCCGATGACATAGTTTGAAGAATTACATATAGTCTCTTGATTAATTCTTCATCAATTCCGGTTATCTCTGCAGAACATTGGTAATTTTGGAAAAATCTCCTTGCCGTATTACCGTCATTACTATTACCGGAACCTTGACGTGGTTTATCAATGTGCAAACCAAGCACTTCTCGGAAACGTTTTTGGATATATTTTTTCTTGTCTTCTTTAAGTTGCTTGTTTTCTGGTGTTGTTGCAGACCACTTCTCAAAACCTAAATTGTAAGAAATATGGAGGATCATTTCCATAAATCTTATCCATGCATGTAGTGTCGACAATCCGTATTTAAACGCATTTTCATTTTCAACTCTCGTAACTTTTAAAAGATCATTCATTTGTCTGGGAGTTGCTCCACAAACAGTGCAGGTAGCACTGGATGATGTGTTCGTCAACACTTGATCAACTTTCCCATCAATCATTGTCATAAACAGTTGATGTTTAACTTCGATGACTTTGTCTTCTATTGACACAAGAGTTGGAATCAATTGATTAATTTTGGCTTCAATTTCACTGACAACCGCTGTAGTTTCTTCGGCAGTTTCTTTTGCAAATTCTAATGAAATTGGTCTGCAATATCTAACAGATGAGCAAGTAGGGTTTTTCCATATAACCGTAGAAGTTTCTTCGTCTACTAGTCGCAGTGGTACAAGGGACACTATAAACAAATTAGCGTCCGATATTTGTTCGTTTTCTTCCGTTTGAGTTTGTTTATACTCACTTTGCCCGGAAAATCTATCACATCCCCATTTAGTGAACAGCTTGAGACGACTATATGTCGATCCTGACTTTATCTTAATAATACGGCAGACTGTATGGTCTAAGAGATCTTGCAGGTTGATTTTTGCGCTTATATTTGTCACCGTAATGCTGGATGCAGGCGGATAGCAAGCCTTTTTTGCTTCACTTAGTGTTTGATACGAAGGCAATACAGAATTTAAATTCTTATCAACGAGCCTTTTTCTTAGGTACGCATATTGTGCTTTGGTTAAATCTGTTTCAATACATATACTCAATGTCTCCTCTTTTGTAAAGGAAAGTGCATTATCTGAATTGAGTATGTTTTGTAGAATAACTTTTTTCTCTTCTTTTTCCTTATTTCTGATAATAGTCACAATCGACGCTTCGTCATTTTCCCCCATGGATCGTAAACCTTGCACATAAGCGTTACGGACATATCCCATTCCATACTCCTGGACCAGCTCCATATTTTTTCGTTTCTTTGTGTTTTCCGAGCACTCGTCATATGGTTTTGTTGGTCTTCCACGATCACCAAAAGTATTCAAACCAGAATTTTCAGTGGTTGAGGTACTGCAAGAATTCAATGATACTTTAAACTCACCATTTAACCAATTTGAGTGTAGGCTCTCGAACCTGTCTGGCTTTCTTTGAGCTTTGGTCTATTTCTGGTTGCAACTTGGGGTTAGATTTTTTTTGAATACTCTCTATTACAGTATTAACGCCAGTTTCCGATAATTGAAAGTTGTCCAACAAATATTTTTTGAGGTCTGAAGTACTTTTCCCTTTTATTATTTGATCACATAGATCGCGTCGAACACAAACAAATTCACTCATTGTTAGATAATATATGTTTTTTGTGCGTTAATTGTTATTGAAAAGAAGTATCTGAACACTTTGATGAATCGTATGCTGAAACACGGGTATATAAAAGAACTAATATTTTAGTGCCTTGTGCAAAAACCATGGGACAATTGATTATGACAGTTCTCATCGAAATAGTGTTATCAGTACTGATTGTAATTAATTCCCACAACAGATAAATAGAACTTCCGCAGCAATATAGTTTATCATACTTGTGACCACCCCAAACAAAAGTGCCATGGGAAGATTCTTTCAAATATAGTAGCAGTCTATTAATTTGTAAATGTATGCTTCTATCATAGAAATAGAAAAAAACAAGATAGACATCAAAAGATAATAACTAAATATAATATTTCATAATAAAAAAGAAGAACCGTAATTTTCGAGGTTTTTTTGTTTTCCCCAATTGACATTATTGCTTCAAAATCACCTCTGGCGCAAAAAACGCGCAAGATTTTTTTAATCCTCATATGACTGAATAGATAATGCCTCTATTAGAGTGGTTAACTTGACACCGGCTACTTTCGGCAACAAGGAAAACTCCAATTGAAATTAACAAAAACTAAATTTTCTTTACTTTTAAAAAATGTTAAGAAATTAAATAAAAATATTTTTTTACAAAAACTGAACGTGGTTGCAAAGTGTATATTCTAAGCTATCTACTGATGGATAACACTAATATGTTCCCTTGGAAAACTTCCGAATAATTTTGTGTTGAACTTCCTTAACGGTAATTTAATTGGCATGAAAATATTTATGCCCAATGTTTGAGGTTCATTTTATAAATGTAAAACTTTTTATTTTTTTATATTTTGTAATTTATTCGTAAGTTCCATCTTTTGAGAGTATAAAACCATAAAACAATCTATGGATTTACGACTTTCGACAAAACCATTTTTGAGATGGAAAATACTGTTTGGTCCCATAGTGCGGCGGTGCTCCGCCCAAGCCGGGCAGACCTCCACCGTATGCTCCACCGTGTCCTCCGGTCGATCTACACAATGGTAACACCCGGGCGTTTCCTCCCGCCTTATTCGAAATAGGAACCTCCCGAAACAGCCCTGTCCGGTGAGGACCTGCGTCAGGCGGAAGGTGAGGACGCCGTGGCGCCTCTCAAGCCACTCCTCAAAGAGGGGACTTACCGCCGCAATTGTGGCGTGTCCTGCGCTGGGTTGCGACAGTCGCACTCTCCATGCCGCCATGAGATCCCGTCGGAGCTCTGTCCGCTGTGCCGCGATTTCTCGCGGCAGCAGAGTTACGCGCCGGCGTTTCACCTCCTCGCGCCACTCCCAAATGTGCGCGAGGACTTTTGCCTCCAGATCTCACGGCGGCAATACGGCAAGGAGGCTCGCCGCCTCGCAGGAGGCCGTGCGGTGTCCCCGGACCAGCAGGATGGCCATGACCTTTTGGGCCAGCAGCCCGGAGTCTGGATTTGTGATCGGTTGATGGCAATAGGCTCGTCTCTATTACATAGGACTCAAACATAACTGGCGAAATGTGGGTGTACTATAGGTTCACCTCTGCCTAACCCTTCGGGAATTACAAGCGTGATGTATGTAGTGTAATAACAAATAAATATTGTTGAAAACTGCAGGATATAAGAGAATAAGAAACAAAACGTGCAGATAATAGATACTATCATAGTTATTAACCGACTTTTACAGAATTCGTTTTTAAGCACCAATAATAATTATGTTCTTTTTTGTTTCAGATTCATGTGGCGACATATGGAATGTAGTTTAAAACCCATTAATAAGTCATTAACCAATATTAATTGTTCCAATATGTACAATTTAGCTCGAATTCAATTCAGGCTGATTTAAAGCTGGTAATTAAAATTTGGCTTCTGCTACAAACTTCTATAATTTGGCAAATTAATTGTTTTTATTACGGTTCAAAGGAATTGTTTGATGAACCAAAATATTTTTTCTGCGTAATGTTTCAGTTGGATTGTAAAAAAACAGTAGCGTTCGTATTGTCATTACAACATAATTATTTTTTTGCATTAATGAAGCAAAATAATACTGATTGCAAAATAATTTCTGAATGTGTTACGCTTGCTGCTGAATTCTTACGGAATATCGGTAACATCCAGTAATAGAATCGCGTGGCCAGATGAATTAATTGCGTGTAAAATATAAATTTTATACCTAGTCGCAGAATAATGTGTAAGCAGACCCCTGTTCAACCGGTTAAATTCGATAATCATTATTATCATCCCCCTCTGTACCGTAATAGTCGGTATTTTTCGACATTTATAATTTTCATAATATGTACCTACCGATAATTAATGAATCAGTAATTACAGTGCCCGGGCGATACGCATCGAGACTGCGCTCCAGAAAGTCGTACTTTTTTTAAAACTGGATGTCCCGTTTAAAACTCGATGTCGTTTTTAAAACTGTACTTCTTACAATTACCTATACACCTAAAATATTTAATAAATATAGGTATAGTAAGTACCTATAGTTAAATCAATATTAAGACCTCAATTTAACGGCAAGTGCTGCTGGTTCTGTAAGGACGTCACTTGTCGTTTTCCAACTATTAAAATTTCATCGCACACTGTTCATGCATTTTATATTTTAATAAAAATGGCATAAAAATTGACGCGTTCGCACACCAGACTTAATGGAAAATAAAATTAATTTGGCTCCATCTGCGGGGCCTTTCACCTTGTATGAGTAAAATGTGTAAATTCCTTTTTTACATAAAATAATATTACATTTCAGGGAAAATGTATCTTTTTCATACAGAGAAGAACCGACTATTACTATTTCGACGTCCTTTTGCCGATTGCAAGCTGTGAATGTGAATCCAAGTATTCTCACAATGCTTTTCATCTAGGTATGTGAATTGAAAAGTTCTTGTGCACATACATGAGCGGCACATTGCCAATGGCAGAGGAAACTGCAGCCGTCGACACTCGTTGGCGGCAGATACAACTACAACCGTCGACGCGTCTACGACTGCCGTCGACCAGCGTCGACGGCTGCTGTTGCTTCTGCCGTTGGCAACGTGCTGCTGAGCCCTCGTGTATATGAGCACTTAGTTATCTAGGATGGTAACGCTCCTGCAAAGCTTCTGGTTTTGCAAATAGGTGGTAGTGACCACATACCATCAGGTAGGTGACCTGCTTGTTGGCAAACCCATATCATATTTATGTAATAACAACAATTTTGGCCGATTTCGATTTATTTTCTACCATGTGTAAAAACTTGTGTAAATTTAGCCACGAATTGGCAATATGTCGCCAAAGCACAGTGATATCTTGGTTATATTGTCTTATTCCAAAGATATATTGTATGAATATGTGATGAGGTGTTTTCAATAAGAATATATTATAGTCCAAGTACCATATATCGTCTTATCTAGTAGAACGACCTCGATATACAGAGTGTGCAATTTATTCCGTGAAATTCTAGCGGCATGTTTAACTTGGTTTAAAACGTACTTATTTCTGGATGAAAATTAGACGCATTTTGGATTGAATTGACACAACAAACTCCAAAACAGCCCAATTTACTTAATATCTTTAGGTACCTACGAGATAATTATGTTAAGAAATCATGTCTTTACAACCCATTGCTAGATTGAATCTGATGCCTCTACAAAAATCCGTCGGTAAGAAATATGTAATGTAAATTCAAATCAAACAACAGATTTTAGACCACAGCCTGTATATTTCGCACAATTTTTACATCTTATTCTTTAGACACGTAGCAAGTAATAACTTTGTCGAATGTATTTTTGGGTAAAATTTAAGGTTGGCTTAGAGTTTGGAATAAGGTGTAAAAGAAATTGAATATTTTATACGTTATTCATGAATCAATTTTATATTTCACGATTAATAAAGAGACATTTAGGTATGCGTTAAAATTATTTTTTAAAGTTAATTTTATTAAAAAAACTACAACGTGACCTTTTAAAATAATTGAATTTGTTCGTCACAGTAGGTACCTAATTAATTGAAAACTGTTAATTTATTTTGTTGATGAATCAACACATGTATAAACCTAAAAGCCAGTAAATTGGCTTCACCACATGCCAACAATTTCATCCCGTAAATTAAACAATTTAATTGAATTCCAATACTACCTATTATCAGCCTCTATCAAAACAATCTATAAAAAAAAAAATCTGCAGGAAAACCAAAGTTACCGACGTAGCTCGAAGAATTGCCAAACTTAAATAGCAGTGGACAGGGCACATTGCGTGCAGAACAGATGGGCGATAGGAGCGAAAAGTTCTAGAGTAGCGGCCGCGTACCGGAAGACGTAGCGTTGGCGTTGGAAGGCCTCCCACAAGGTGGACTGATGACTTTGTGCAGGCTGCAGAAATCCGCTGGATGCGAGAAGTACAGAACTGTTTGAAGTGGCGGTGCTTTGGGGAGGCCTATGTCGAGTAGTGAACGTCTTTCGGCTGAAATGATGAATTAATGATGATAAAAGTAATCAATAAAAATAATCCTGTGACTAAGGGGTGACAATCTAGAGGTTTTTGTCTTTAAGCACACTTACGAGAATAAATAAGTTCATCATCATCTGCCTAGCCGATTCCCAACGATGTTGGGGTCAGCTTCCAGTCTTACCGGATGCAGCTGAATACCAGTATTTTACATGAAGCAAATGCGAATAAGTTACCCCTACTGTTATTTCTTCCCAGAAATTACACGGTCAAGCCGACCCTAAAAAATTACAAAGATATCTTCTGTCTAAAAAAACCCACAATGTACTTGGACCAGGACTTTTCTCGGCATTGAAAAATGTGAAAAAAAGAACGCTTTTGTACGAAGGTCCGGCAGTGCGGAACCAACATAAATAAAAGGGTTGACAGAAGGCTGACATGGTAATGCATTCACATAGAGTGAAACATACAAACTCAAGTCTTTCCTTTAGGGATAAAAAAAAACAGATTTAAGGAAAAACTGAAAAATGCAAAGCATCCTATTTATAAGAATGGGTCTACATAGGTCCATTCCAAGACTTCATGGAACTCCTTACTTCGAAATCAATCCTTTTTTTTTTTTTTTTTGGGTGGATAATCATCAAATGACCTCTCCCGCTCTGGGCGGAGCGGAAGGGCGTGTCAGACTCTTACTGACTAAAACCCACCCGTGTTCCTTCAGTTGCCTGTGCGCCAGGGCCACAGTAACTCTTTCGAACAATCCGCGACCCCGGCAGGCATCGGTCCTATCGGACCCCGTCAATGGTGCTGACATCTCTTTGAGGCGCGCGTGGAACACGACGCGCCGTCGACCCGGGCCTGGTCCTTACCGGACGGCGAGCTGTGCTCGCCGTCCGCAAGCCTGCGCCTACGGTGGCCGGGAGTCGGCAATCGACTCCCGAAGCACAGGGTGTCTCCTCCTGTGGCGACTAGGGGCGCGAGGGCGCAGTGATTGCCTCTCCCTCTCGCGCTCCGCCTCCTCCTTCGCGAGCATTACTGCTTCGCAGAAAGAGGTGACGGCTTCCCATTCCCTCTCGCTCCGTACCATGGCCTGAACCAGGGCCGGACGCGAGAGGTCGCCGCCGCCGATCGCCGCCACGAGGACACGGCGGTGCTCCGCCCAAGCCGGGAAGACCTCCACCGTATGCTCCACCGTGTCCTCCGGTCGATCCACACAATGATAACACCCGGGCGTTTCCTCCCGCCTTATCCGAAACAGGAACCTCCCGAAACAGCTATGTCCGGTGAGGACCTGCGTCAGGCGGAAGGTGAGGACGCCGTGGCACCTCTCAAGCCACTCCTCAAAGAGGGGTCTTACCGCCGCAATTGTGGCGTGCCCTTCGAAATCAATCCTTGTATCCACGTAGCAGGACTACCATAGAAACGGGTTTTTTAGACGGAAGAATAGACAAAATGATAGATTGTAGAAAAAATTTCTTTAGAAATCTATCATTTTGTCTATTCTTCCGTCGATAAAAAACCTGTTTCTACTGTCGTCATGCTATGCGTGCTGGTTGTTGCTTTATTACATTTCACAATAATTCCCAGTAAATTGAAACTTCACTAAAGTTGAAACTATGAAACTATTGAACTGTCACATAGACAAATAGACATTGTCGTTTTAAGATGTGCAAGTGACATTCATCCTTGGTGTTAAAGCAATTACAAGGGCGAAGTGACATTCATCCTTGGTGTTAAAACAATTACAAGGGCGACTATGGGTAACAATAATATCGTAACAATTTTAACTCATGGGACTTCTTATTGAAAGTGTGCCAAGCAGTCTTACCCAGGGGTATCATATGACCCAGTGCGAAACTGGGTTATGTTGTTCAGAGAGGCAGTCGCTCCATGTAAAATGCTGATATTCAGTTGGATCCGGATAGACTGGACGCCGCCCCATGATGAGATTATTCTTTTAGTGGATTTTCTTCCCCTTTCTGTTCTGCGGTACATCGGTGCGTAAATTAGCGTCCGATATCCATTTCATTGGTGGGCAGGGAGGTGGGTGATAAATAGTCCGGGTCGCGCCGTCCCAGCGCCCACCATTTGCAAATTGTCGAAACGTGAACTCTGATAACTGGGCGCTATATTATATGCTTCAATTATTTTAGATAAAATAATCAAAATACAACAAAAATAACAGATCAGATGATTTGTTATTTTTTTAGGCGATTGGATTTTAATTTGGAAAGTTACGGTTGGTTAGAGTTCTGTGTGATGCGTTTAAATATTTGTTCTCCGTATGGTGTGGACATCTAAATGTGTTGCGTAGCTATTAACCTCTTGCGTGTCTCATGATACCGCATAGGTTCATAAGAGATAGCGCTCAAAATATCAACTGAACCTCAGAGGTTCATAACTTCCATTGTCCATTCCATTGTTCTAATTGTCCTCGAGATTACGTCGACAATTAGCGTAAGATATGTAACTTACCGGAAAAAACATTTCACTAGCTTCTATGCAATCATTAAAGTTACGGCACTGATTCCTCGATGCTAATGCTTGGTCAATACTTGCATGTTGGGGTTGCCTAGCAACAGATTTCTAGCAAATTTGACAGGAACCGACTTGATTTAAAAAAGACAAGTGTCAAAAACGTAGATTTGTTGCTAAACGTGACGTAAGTTAATTTGGGTATTAATCACAAATTGGCATTTATGTTGTAACCGAATTTGAACGTCTATTTCAAGACATTACTTCTAAACATTTAAAATTACAAGTTCATGACAGGACAATAAAAGAAGTGATAATAAAACTTTCATTTGCCATAGCGTGTCTATGATCGCACCCTCACTACAGACCTATCTTTTCGCATTGTTCTCCGATCATCCCTTTGTGGTCAGTTTTGACGAGCGATAAAACGTGAGTCGATTGATATTTACCCTAATTATAGATACATACATACATAAACTCACGCCTTCTTCCCATGATGATGCACGATTACTGCCAAATGCGTGCACTGACTGGACAGGTCTATGTGGTTCTTTCCTCAAAAGACCATTTCAGATACCAATCTGCATGGTCTTCGCATGACCTGACCAAGATTATGTCTGGACTTTAAAAGAGACTGTGACCTCTGAGTTTGTTTCGGCCGTTCTTCTCAGAGTAGTCAGATAGGAAACGCCAACCTCATCTAGTTTACAAAATATGATTGACGTGTAAAAGTGTTTGTACAAACCTACTTACAGAAATAAAATCATTTATCATTTATCATGGTAGGCAGAAACTACAGAACGCCACCTGCTACGATCCTTACTCCCTTTTGCTTCGTTTAAGTTCATACATCTACCCTAATTATAATTGATATTTAATTAATTTTATGTGGCTAATGTCAATAACATATATAAGGCCCACATATTAAACTAATACCTTATGAATTCTATGTTCCAATTATTTAGATATTAATTATTTACGTCGATATTGACAGGTGAAATAGAGGTTAACATAATTAAATGGCGTTTTTTGAATATCTTATGTGTTCCAATGCTTACTACAATACATTGTATTTAATATAGATAGGTACCGGTAAAAAACAAAAATTACTTACTGAATTTGTGGAAATTTACCAAGGGGAATGACCGGATTAATCCTTTATAAAGATAAACAAATCTTTTGTAATATTTTGGGGAAAAACGATAACATTTTCTCAGTAGGGATTTGATCGATTTTGAATTATCGGTCGGCTTGGAGATTTAAGAACGCGCACAGGATTGAGGGTTCAAAGCCCGGCCGAGTAATACTATGATTTCCATTTTTTATATTTCTTCCTTTTAAGCCTTTACGTAAAATAAATCCGTCTTGTTATTCTTCTTGGTATCGGCACTTACTAAAAATAGGATGGGTTTAACTGAGCACATACCGAAGTAAAAGTATTTATTCCTTGCGACTAAATTACACTCAAATATGAACCACAATGATCATAGACATACCTAAATATCAAATTCCTTTGTTCGCCATTAAAGGAATTTGACACTTGTGAGCATTCACACGTGCCGTTAGGTGTGAATCGTGCATGCGTTCCAATATCTGTGATCCCTGGGTTTATTTCAGCATACACTGAAATTCAACCTTCACTACACATTGACTCAATCCCTGCTGTGTTCTGTTCCTATTTGAAACATTGTTAAATTCAGTTTATTTTATCGCGAAACTGACTTCCGACCGATAATTACCGTTGATTGGGTTTTCTGTGTTGTGGGTGCCAATTACCAATAAATTAAACAAACAATCGAGCCTCAAACCAATGCAATGCTTGCAAGCGAACAAATATGAGTTTACTCGGTGTGGGGGCAGCTAAACGCTTTGAGATAAAAACAATAATTGTGGATTTCATTTAACTTAGTTATTTGGTAGTGAGGTTTAGTTAGGTACGTGCACTCGGTCTGCCAATCCATCTGATGATTCCATCTTTTTCAGTAGTGGCATGGGAAATGGTTGATATGACGGGTTACGTCGCAAAGGCACACGCTGACGTTTTCTATTTTATTTATAAAAGCATTTTAGCCTACTGTTGTTCGCCAAGTGACTAAAAAAATATATAATTTTCCAGATAATTTTCCACATCAATCTGCGTAGTCAATGAGACGTATTCTTTCGAATTTGAATGTTATTTGTATTACATTAAGAGCGTTTGTCAGTTTGAAGAAATAACCTTCCTTGCCTTCACTGTCATATTTAGGGCCTCACAGTTTTTTGTCCGCACGTTCTATCTATATAAATAAAAATAACATAACGTTATCATCACGCCTGTAATCTCCAAAGGGACGGGCAGAGACGCTATAGTACGATCACATTGGGCCAGTTATGTTTAAGTCCCATGTAATAGAGGACAAGCCTATTGCCATCAAAATGGCACAAATACAGCCTCCGTGCTGGTACTGAGAAATTCCAGATGAAAAAACTCAATAGCACTTTGCCCGAGCCGGGAATCGAACCCAAAACCTCATGTCCAGCAGTAATGATTGCGGCCACTAGCCAACGACAAATCAAAATAAATCATCTCAACCCATAGGTACCTATCTGCGTAGCCACTTCTGATGTATTTTTTTCTCCTTGACATTTACTGGGATACCTTACAGCGAGACAAGATGGCGCTGTCTGTGATAACTATCCATCACTCATTTGTTACAGTTTGACTTCAAAAGGAAACGAAAAAGCTTTCTTTCGAAAAGAAATGAGAGTGCTACGTGCGCTCAAGATAGATAAATTAATGTCAGTCATAGTTGTGGATCGAGACTTGTTTGACATTAATTCGGAGCGAAAACACTCAAAAATCGTGGAGAAATTGGGAACTGATCCTACTTATTGAATGGAAATTTTCTTTGAAATTGGTAACTACTTGTTCTGTTTCAAGGAAAAAAAAACCCGTTTCTAAAACTAAAATATTATTACTATAATCTTTAAGTTTCGTATAGCAACAATAGTTAATAAGGATGAGTATTCTATTAAGGTTATACATAGCTAGATGTAGGATGTATCAGACACAGTAAGATAGTTGAAACAGTGATACGATCTAGTAAAATAACCATCTTACTCGACTAATCTAGTGAAACGATTATAAAATCGGGGTGCAGAGTGCGGGGCGCTTCCCGCGGCATTATATTTTGATTCCAAAGTATGTAACGTTATACTTTGAAATCCAAATATTTTATCCATACTCCGGTGGTTGTCAGTTTCACCAAACTGTGTGTAAAGTGTCAAAAAAAAAAGCGTTTCCAAAGAAAGGTACTTTAGTTCGCCCTATAATATCAAAGTCATTTAACAACCGAGGGTAAATGGACTTAATTGACCTGCAACCTACTCCAGATGGAGTACCTATACAAATGGATTCTTCATTATCAAGTCACAACAAAGTTTTCATTCCTTCGTCCTTTGACCTCCAAGCGTGTGGCAGAGGTAGCATTACAATGATTAAAGATATTTTTGGGTGCCCTCAGAACTACAGAGTGATAACGGCCGCGAATTTCCTGCGTCTGTTGTAAAAGAGTCAGTTATGGAAAAACAGATTATTTTCATTATAATGTTAATTATTGTAATGACAGACTACTTATAATATTGTTTGTTTTAGTTGTGATAATTTTGTAACAAAAACTAAATATTAAAGGAATATAGAAGTATTGTACTACTGAATTAGATAGTTCTTTATTATTTACAAGATGTTTATAAAAATAACTTACTTTTGTTGGTTCTGTCTAAATATAAAACAGATTGTTTTTTATTAATGTGAATTATTTGAATAACTACTTATAACATGGTTTGTTTGAGTTGTGACGATTAATAAAAAATAAAAAAAGTTATTTGATAGGACCGTTTTATTTAAAACGAGTAACCAGTTGTGCAAAACAAAGAAAGTAACTATATACTTATGGTTATCTCACTAGATTAATCTAGTAAGATAGATCGTAGAAGTAGGTCGTGCTCGTATCATAGTTATATTCCTAGTAAGACAGTTATGAACCGGTGTCATATAACTATATTACGGTATATAGCTATATCCCTAAAGATATATGTATATCACGGTTTCAACCGTCGTACTGCGACATATCTACTACTTAGATACCCATACTTTTGCGAATAAAAAAATAATTTGAATTGAAATTCTTACAATTTATAAATGCTTACAAACTCAACCAAGAATTTACCAAACACATGGTGGGATTCTGTCGTTCCCCCATACTATATTTACAGCACATACTGCAACAATATACATACCCGTCTTAGCATTTCCTTGTGCACAATTCCGAAGACTCTAGCACAGCTCTATTAGAGTCTGGCTTCCGGGCATCGATAAACTCTATAACGGCTGTATAACAGGTCTATAATAGGCGTTCCCTGTAAGACCTATCAATTCTTTTGCTGTAGAGT
This sequence comes from Dryobotodes eremita, assembly GCA_917490735.1. Classification (NCBI taxonomy): domain Eukaryota; kingdom Metazoa; phylum Arthropoda; class Insecta; order Lepidoptera; family Noctuidae; genus Dryobotodes; species Dryobotodes eremita. The sequence continues at coordinate 22,454,343 of OU823249.1, read as the reverse complement.
GTAGAGCAAGCGTAGAACACTTTTATAAGACTTTATTCTTTAGGGTATTAGCTTTTCGATGTATTTTAAACTAGTGTAAGGTATTCCGTTTTGTAAGCTTCATGGGTAAATTCAGAGACACTAACTGACAATGTATAAGCATTTATTTGGGATATTTCAATACGAGATAATGGTAATGATAATTTAATACAGATCATACAATCCATTTTTGTCCTTAATTTCAAAAACAACGTAAATACCAGTGTTAGTGCAAACATTTGGCAGATAATAAATTAAACAATAATAATAATAACATTAATAATAATAACATTTGTACGAGTATTAAACATGGTATTAATAGTAAAAGTATCCAAGTGACTATCATAAAGGTACTATTCATTTCTTAGACGCTTATGAAAAATGTGAAATTAGTGAATAGATGGCTCTCACAATCAAAGCTGCTTTTTCAATGCACGAGGTAAAACAATTTTACAAATTATAAATACTTTTATTACATTATTTATTTCTCATTTTCTTCTCAACACGTGTCTACATGCATCGATACAAAAACACCAATTTTAAAAGAATACCTTATGGAATTCTCACTCTAATTTCCCCAAAAATAAGAATAATAAAAGAAATATGGGGAAATTAGAGTTTACATTAAAATAGATGTATTATGTAACAGGGGTTTAGCCCTCTTACATATACATCAATAATGTTTAAAATCCCCAAGCTGCCTGTGATAGATCGCTTACGTGCGACATTAGACCCTTCGTTTATCTCCGTTACCCTTCTTGTTTTATTCTAGAATGTTCAAAGACTTTTAAAAGCGTTTTATATTAGGTACTTAGTATTTTTTTTGTAGATTTCTATAACAGTGGAGGTAGGGTATTTGTTGTTACTAGGTAAATATAATCAGAAATATTTCGGTAATGAGTTTCATCTAAGTAGTTGCAAGTTTTATTTAGGATTTTAAATAATATGGATAGTAGAATCGAATTGATCTCTCCTGCAGCTCTTAAAATTGCTTCCCTGTTTACTCAAAGAAAATAATACAGGAAAAATCACACTTATTTAATTAACGATCCGTACACTATGAAATGGTTTTTACAGAGGTTACAATCGAGTTTTGAATTATACTGGCCTATTTCGGTGAATCCCCACTGGTGGGGATTTGTCGGTGGGGATTTCTGGAATAAATCAAATGGAAGGGTAGCTAAAATCCATGAAAAAGTATAATTAAAAGTAAATCTAAATGGCATCTACAAAATATTGTGAAGGCAAATGGCCAGTGATTGCCACGTATCACTAACTTAAAGCTAAAGAGGTTCCATACATAAGAAGGTATTAAGAAATAATAAGATGACAGACGAATTCGACGAGCCCACCATGCAAAAAAAAAAAGCTGTTGCTAGCTGTGAATTAAAAAGAACTAACTGCTGTGCACACTGCGTTTAAATAAAGTTGTACAAAGGTAAATAATTGTGAGGCTAGCAAGCCTACGCCTCCTGCCGGAGGCTCTACGCGGGGGTCGTGCGGTCCATGGCCCTTTACGGGGCACCGGTGTGGGCGCGTTCGCTAAGGCTCCGGCCAGCCCGCCGGTTGAAAGCGTCCCAAAGGGTCATGGCCATCCGGATGGTACGGGGATACCGCACGGTCTCCTGCGAGGCGGCGAGCCTCCTTGCCGGATTGCCGCCGTGGGATCTGGAGGCAAAGGTCCTCGCGCACGTTTGGGAGTGGCGCGAGGAGGCGAAACGCCGGGGCGTAACTCCGCTGCCGCGAGTAATCGCGGCACAGCGGACAGAGCTCCGGCGGGATCTCATGGCGGCATGGAGAGTGCGACTGTCGCAACCCAGCGCAGGGCACGCCACAATTGCGGCGGTAAGACCCCTCTTTGAGGAGTGGCTTGAGAGACGCCACGGCGTCCTCACCTTCCGCCTGACGCAGGTCCTCACCGGACATGGCTGTTTCGGGAGGTTCCTGTTTCGGATAAGGCGGGAGGAAACGCCCGGGTGTTATCATTGTGTGGATCGACCGGAGGACACGGTGGAGCATACGGTGGAGGTCTGCCCGGCTTGGGCGGAGCACCGCCGTGTCCTCGTGGCGGCGATCGGCGGCGGCGACCTCTCGCGTCCGGCCCTGGTTCAGGCCATGGTACGGAGCGAGAGGGAATGGGAAGCCGTCACCTCCTTCTGCGAAGCAGTAATGCTCGCGAAGGAGGAGGCGGAGCGCGAAAGGGAGAGGCAATCTCTGCGCCCTCGCGCCCCTAGCCGCCGCAGGAGGAGGAGACACCCTGGGCGTCGGGAGTCGATTGCCGACTCCCGGCCACCGTAGGCGCGGGCTTGCGGACGGCGAGCAATGGGCAGCTCGCCGTCCGGTAAGGACCAGGCCCGGGTCGACGGCGCGTCGTGTTCCACGCGCGCCTCAAAGAGATGTCAGCAAAATAGACGGGGTCCGATAGGACCGATGCCTGCCGGGGCTGCGGATTGTTCGAAAGAGTTACCGTGGCCCTGGCGCACAGGCAACTGAAGGAACACGGGTGGGTTTTAGTCAGTAAGAGTCTGACACGCCCTTCCGCTCCGCCCAGAGCGGGAGACGTCATTTGATGATTTCCCACCCAAAAAAAAAAAAAAAAAAAAAGGCTAGCAAGCCTCTAGCGAATTTTCATGACAACTAATCTAATATCATAATATATAAAAACTGGCCAAGTGCGAGTCGGACTTGCACACAATGGGTTCCGTACCTCCGAACAATATTTAACAGTACATATTTTTTAAAATCTGTTTCTTGTTCGGGGACCCACTTTAATTTTTAACTTCATTTTATTTTTATTATTTGTTGTTATAGCGGTAATAGAAATACACACTCTGTGAACATTTCAACTGTCTAACTATTACGGTTCATGAGATACAGCTCGCTGACAGACAGACGGACGGACGGACAGCGGGGGCTTACTAATAAGGTTCCGTTGGTACCCTTTGGGTACGAAACCCTAGTTACAATTTTACCGCCTGCAGACAAGCTATTATAAAATATTATACTATTATAACTTTAGCAAGTATTTTAAGCACCTACATAGCCTACAATTGAAGTACCCTGCAAAATGTAAAATCACGGCAGTTAATCCATCTTTTTTACCTTTGGTATCCAGATCAACCTATTTCTAACATAAAAGAACCATCAATTTGTTGAGATACTCATTCAAACGGCTCCTCGTTTAAAAAACCTTTAACAAAGTCGCTTCGTACATCTTTATTTAACTTTAGTCTTGTCTAAATTCAGCCTGAGTACACAGACTACGCTTTTAGCTAGATTAAAATAAGGCTTTTCTTCAGCATTACTCAGTTGGATTCCGGAGCGGTGTACCGTTTTATTGCTGCGGCAGATTATTGTGTAGTCTGTGGTCGCATTAATAGGAAACCACTGATACATGTTATAAACTTGGGAGTTACTGGATTCGGTAACCGACGTTATGTAAGTTGTGGAGATATGTATGCGCGAATACTGTTGTGGTTTGACGTAATTATAAAAATGCTACATGTTAGACATTTATGCAATTGGTACTTATAAAAAACAAAAGTGTTTGTAATAAACTTCATCATTATCATCATGTACAGCCTCACTTCGCCCACTGCTGGGCATAGGACTTTCTTTTCTTGTGCCAATCCCCACGCTCCTGCGACAGCCTCATACAGGTTCTATCCGTGATGGTACGAGTAATAATGCCGTCTGCACACCTCTCCGCCGCGCCGTAATAAACATACCCCTTTAAAATGTTCATATTTGTCATTCCCTAACGTGTCAAACAGTACTTTGTGACAGGCGAAGTCGCGTGTTCAGCTTCACAACACTTTCTTCAATCCTGCATCTTTCATTTTCTTTTGCTATTCCTACAGAATGTGTTTAAATAATTCCAATACTTTTAATATTGTTTTAAGTACGTCAAGAAGACACGTATCACGTGCATATATCAGAAAGGTGTCGTCACATTTAAGAGGACGCACACGGGTCCACTAGCGACACTCCTTTAAAAAATTATTATCTCGTGACTGAGAAGTAATTTTGAATAACGGCTCAAAAGGCACCCTCGGTAAGTGTGTCTAGAATTTTCTAATAACTTTTATAAACTTTCATATTGAGACACGAAGCAACAAAATACGATCTAGAGGAATGTGGCCGATTTTCTTTAGATCGAATTTTGTTGCTTCGTGCCTCAATAGGAAAGTTTATAAACGGTATTAGAAATTTTTCGACACACTTACCGAGGGTGCTTATTGAGCCGTTATTCAAAATTCCTTCTCAATCACGAGATAATATTATTTTAAAGGAGTGGCGCTAGTGGCCCCGTGTGCGTCCTCTTAAGGGTGTGATATCTGTTTCACAACCTTAAATATGACCACAACTGTCTTCTTTCTCCAACCATCTCCTATAAAATTTACGACGGCTGATATTTTTTTTGCGGTTACGTAGTTGGTCCCATGGAGACAGTTCTTCAATTTGATGGTCTGTACCACACCCTTAAATCTGGCCACACCTTTCTGATACGTGCTGTATAGGTAAGCTATTCGTTCGTAAACGAACACTTAATTAAACAGACATTAATTATTGCCAAACCAATCAATAGCAATTGGGCTGAGCAGTCAATGTTCTGCACCGATGCAGTAGAGCCGGCAGCAGTTATGTCCTGCAGCCATTTTTGTGGTTCGCTGCCACGGAGTTATGAGCAAACGGAGTGATATGTTGGCCAATGAACCATCATTTATAAATTCTAGTCAGGTGGAGCGCACAACAGTTGGTACAACATTTCTGTTAACTCCTTTCCAACAAATCTAACTAAAAACTCGTATAATGTCACAGGTGGAATTATATTAATTTCAAAAGTTTATTATTTAATTATTTCATAAGACTGGGGAGCCTTATACTTTAAAGATTAGGCCTGATGTTTTCTTCTCATAGTGCCCCAAAATGCCCTAAATCATTTATTTCAAATAGGTACATAAAAGGAACTTTTGAACGTCAAAATTTACAAGAAAATAGAATTGATTCTAGTCTAGCCGTGTCTTGGCCAAATCCTTTTTTGAACGTTTACGATACCTTTAAGCCCCACATTTCTATCATACTGCATCCCTACAACAGACCACAGTAGAGACCTAGCACTCCACTTACTCTTAACTCTATGTCCAACTGAAGCGGGGTGCGATTTATGTGCAGTACCGTTGGTCATGCGGAATCGAACCACAACTTCGTGGTCAGGTACAGTAGGTGAGTATAATTGAGATTTTAATTAAATGTTTAGTTGTGTTGGTTAAAGAATTTAATTAAAACTTTGTTTAGAACTTACTTTTTTCTATACTTTTGTCGGTATTTTGTCGTCTGCGACTATTTTGTTTCTTTGTACTAGGTATGAGAAAGTTCTTGTGCAAGATCTAATCTTTGAGTTTAATTGTTTGTCTTCTTGTCTTATCTGCACTTTTGTGAGGATGGACGTTAATGTAGACATACTCGTAAAACCATAGTCAAATTTTCTTCTTATTATTTTATTTTATAAACTTAGATCAGGTAGGTCTACATTACAGTTAGAATTAAATATTCCCTCGATTGTAATTAATGTAAATAATCATTTTATTTTATACATGAATAAATTTTATTATTTATTTATTCTATTATACAAACCGGAAGATAGAATCTGTAACTATAATAATACATTATTTATAATAGTATTCCAAAATGTATCAGGCCACACGTTAGTGTAAAGCCATAAGAAACACAAATGAAACAATTTAAAATTCACTACTAAAACTGCACCCGCCAAATAATCACGGAAACATGAAGCAAAATCTATATAAAATCCTTTCTGCATGTTTATGCTCTGTCTGAATTCTCATTACCGCCGCGGAACAGCTGCGAACCGACAAGAAACTCATTTATTACCCGAGACTTACAAAGCATTGCAAATATAAATATTTCGCCAGTTAGGCGGAGTGCACAACTGCACGTCTACCACCATGGCACTATAAAATAGATAGGTACAGAAGGCCGGCTTCATACAACGAGTGGAAACAGTAGGCGCACGCACACATAGACGCGTACGTATTGCGATCCCAAACAAATGACAGTCGCGAGTACGCTTGCACTCGCTGTACGTAAACACGTGTATATGTGTGCGTGAATTCTCGCTCGTTGTAACCTTGCCTCCCTTCTGTAACTATCTACATAGTTGGTGGAGGCACCGAGACAACCTCGTTCACACGTCCCGAATGAATTGCTCGTATGTAACGGGTGTAAAAAGACACTTAACGAAGCCGAGAGTTACTTGTACTCCTCGTCATTGTAATATTTTTTTTAGACTGGACCATACCTGGGAACCTTCTGGTTACGGAGATATTGAAGGTCAATATTCCAACTTTAACTGCCATTTTTCTAACGAAAAGCAAGTTTTTAATGTTATAGCTATAACACACCTAAGCGTCGTTTCCCAGCAATTATTTTTGTGCAATATTACTTAGTTTGATTTAGAAAATGCGTAGTTCACGGCTATGTAATGGGTATTTTTACACCTTGTATGCATCCTCTGTGTTTGCGTTCTTGGCAATGTGTTCCAGGATTTTAGAGTTCGATTAATGTTAGAATGAAGGTTCTGTTCTTAGTTTAGGTACTCGTGATCCCAAATGAATGAAAATAAACAATATTAAATAAAGTTGTTTGACATCGTCATTTTGTTCAAATATTTTGCTACCGATTATCTCTCGCATGCGTATGAGGCCCTTGAACAAAAACAAAAAACAACAAACAAAAAAAAATACATCAAGTTTTTCTTGGAAATTCCTTAGTAGAACTGTTACTCTTTCAAAGCTACAAGAGTTTTCTAGTCCTACATAAGATGCATATATAATTGTACAATATTCGGTACCAAGAAAATCAGCAAATAAAAAATGTATTCCTCGACTATTAAAATTAGCATATCCACAACACAAGATGCTTAGCAACACAAAAAAATGGCTCGTAAGCACTACACACACACTACTTGTTTACTTGAGATGAGTTATTGCAATTGCAGATGCTATCTTTATTCAAATAAGTTATGTTCTCTTCAGAAACAACAAAAAGCTTAAAAATACGTGACATTAAATGTCAAGTAATATTGAAACTTTTTGTTGTGCGATGCAATTTGCTCTTTTTGTTGTGCAATGGATTAGCAATAGGCTTCAAAATGATTCAGATTGTGATAGATAGTGTGTTACGCAATTAGGGTGCGGGACTGACTGACGGCGACGGCTTCATTTATTACCTGCATTAAAACCGCTAGCTATTTTTTACAACAGCAAGAGCTTATTTTGATTTAAGAAAAGAAGAATTCACAATGTAATTTTGACTACAAGCATATTTACGTATTAAACGAAGCACACACGATGTAATATGACTCGACCTTGTCCGTATTGTGCACCGGAGGCAGCGGCCCAGATGAATTGTTTACGAATAAACTCGGTAACTCGTCAAGGCGTACGCCATGTTTATATTATGAGGCATTCTTGCTAAGTGTAGGACTGGCCTTAGAATTTTGTGTTAGCATGTGTTTGTAAGTCAAAATAGCTGGATCTCCGACTAAAGGTACCTACTGTACCCATATACATATATATATTTTTAATGGATTGTTTGGAAACCGATCTTATTTAACTCAATTATCTTACGTTTGTAGGGCTTAACCTTGTTTCACGTTATGCATAAAGATTTTCTTACCAAGTGGGAATCCTACCTATTCTTAATCGCATCAAGCAATCAAGCCAATGAATTTTTCTATTGCTGCAAAGCTTTACTTTTACCCCCTCATTAGTAAACACGTAGTAAATTTAAACCAACCTAAATTCAAAAAAGTATGATTATTCTGCATGTTATACTTTACTCCAAGGGGGTAAAAGTTTAAATAAGGCATAATTGTGATATTGTTATCTTATCTTTAAAGTAATTACCGTCTTAAACATGTTCATTTAACCACACAATAGTTTTAAAAGGCCTTAATCTAAAGCACCAATTCATCGTTCCCATAAATTAAACTGTCCGTATGCCTCACGAGCATGCCTTGTTCACACGACCCGAATGAATCGTTCACGAATACATTATGTAGGCTTACATTGCGAGGCATTCTTGGCAAGTGTAGCACTGCCCTTAACTTGTTCATTATGGTTTGGTTTAGTGTTAGCACTACCTTGTATTGTGAACAGTGTTCGTGCGATACCCTTAGTTGCAAGTGGACATTGTAGAGTGTGATAATTAAATTAGTCGGTGCCAGAATGCCGTCAAGATCCTTGCAGTACGATATTAAGTATTGGTCTACCGAGAGGTAATGTGGCAAGCCCCGGTCAACGGTGATGCTATAAAAAATAAAAGAAAATTAACTCCAATGACAAACAGCGATAAAGATGATGGAAATGCCGAAAATGTACGAGTATTGGATTGACTTTCGCTATTGGAAAACTTGTGTCAATTCTTTTGAAGGTCGTCGTAGAAATACGTACGGTTTGAAAGGGATTGTCACTTGTCTAGGCCCTCAGTTAACGCATATTACTTACGCATGTTATTTTTTGTCCTTTTTTATTGTTTTTATTTCCTGTACGTCTACCGAATAGAATATTTTTCTATCTTTCGTTCTCATTTTATGCGATTCTAGATCTAAGTCATGAAAGTTACACAAATGATTTATTACACAGACTGAATCTGGAATCAACATACAGCTTAAACATGAATGCCCTTGACTATTACTTATTGTTCAACATCCCAAACTCAAATACAGACATAAAACTAATAGATATGACGTGCCTCCTTGCAGCAAATGAGGTCATGATGCGTGCCCTCTGAAATATGTGCGAAGTCACTCGCAGGCCGCATAACCAATGAAGAGGTGAGCTCGGTTCAAAGAGGTCAGGTTAAAAATGGGCATGAACTCGTCCCATGGGACGACTTATAGGAGAAATTAAGAAGGGAAGAGTCATTTATTTGGACACCACTGAGTTACGGCAAGTCGTGAGGAAATTGGACATTTGGACACTGGAAATGAAAACGCTAACTTGCGTTCAATTCAATTCAATTCAATTTTATTCAGGAACAATTTACATTGTGTTTGAAATCATAAACAATAAAATATAAAAAAAAACACGATAATCAAAAATACAAGAAAAAAAAACACGATAATCAAAAATATAAAACCAACACATTAACAAAACAATAATTATAGAAAATAGAACATTCAAATTCAATACAATTAAAAAATCCAATACACAACAAGCTACTACATACCTACTAATAATACCCAGTCCCACATTAGCTAATAAAAAATAAATAAAAATTAAAAAAAAATAAAATGTGGATATGTCATCGTCTATCGAATAGAGACATTTCTCCAATAGGAACGCCTTGAGTCTTGACTTAAATGAGCTCTTGTATATTATAGTTTTTAAGTCCAATGGCAACCTGTTAAAAATCCGCACTGCTTGATATTGAGGACTATGTTGAACAATCTTAAGTTGGGGTATTATTTTGCTTTTAAAATCTTTCCTGCGCGTACTTTCCCTCAACTGTCTCTCCTCATCTGTTTCATAGTGAAACAGATATTTTTTTAAATTCACCAACAATACTAAAACAGAGAGGCTGGGCACAGTAAGAATCTTTAAATTTATAAAGTGTGGCCGACAGCTCTCTATTTGTGATATCCGGACCATGGTTCGTATGGCTCTCTTCTGGAGTACAAAGGCCCTCTGGCAGTTATATTTAAAACTATTCCCCCACAACTGAACACTATATCTCAACCTTGATTCTATTAGAGCATAGTATACCATTTTAACATGTTTTATGTCTATTTCATCCCTAAGACTGCGTAAGGCATAACACGCTGAGGAAATATACGAATCAATGGCTTGCAATTCCCTTTTCCAATTTAAATATTTGTCAATGTATACCCCTAGAAACTTTACCTCATTAACTATGTCAATTTTAACTTCATTAAGTGCGATCGTCATTTTATCTTTATTACGAGCTGTTGTACTAAATAACATTACTTTGGTTTTTTCCGTGTTAATTATGAGCTTGTTACTTTCAAACCAAGAATTAAAAACTGTCAGCACTGCATTAACCTTAGCGGAAAGCTCCTGTATGTCGTTAGCTTCAACTATTGCGTTGGTGTCATCTGCAAAGACTGTCAGCTGTGTGTCGGGAAATATTGAATTAATGTAATTTATCAAGTCATTTGTAAATAATATAAACAAAATAGGCCCTAAAATCGATTCCTGGGGTACGCCCGCTACTATGTCTCGCATAGAAGATTTATTGCAATTGCTGTTACCATTAGTTTGCAAATTACTAATATCAACATACATTTTCCTGTTTTTTAAATATGATGAGAAAAGTTGCAAAGTTTTGCCTCTCACACCATAATGCTCCAATTTTGCAATGAGTAATTTGTGGTCAATTGTATCAAAGGCTGAGCTTAAATCAAGGAAAATACCAGCTACCCTCTTTTTCTTATTCAATTTACTAATAATATCTTCCACTAATGTATACATAGCGTCCCCTGTTCCGACATTTTTTTGGTATCCAAATTGTCTCACGTGCAAAACCTTGTTTATATTTAGATGAACCACAAGTCTACTCTTAATAATATTTTCAAAAATTTTGGAAAGAATAGGGAGCAAAGAGATAGGTCTATAGTTTTTTGGATTTGTTTTAGACCCCTTTTTGTGGAGTGGGATAACTTTTGCTATTTTTAACTGTTCCGGAAAGATACCCTCTAAAATGCATTTATTGTAAAATATTGTCAAAGGTTCAACTAATATATCTAAATTTTCTTTAATAACTGCTATTGGAATGTCGTCATAGCCACATGATTTCTTATTTTCCATACCATTAACTATTTTTACTATCTCGTTTGGAGTAACAGGCGCAATAACCATGTCATTTTGAACTCGTTTTGTGCTTTGTTCAAGAAAAATATGGGGATCTGGATTCCTAATATTACTCAAAAAACATTTGTTGCTAAATTGATTTATTAATACGTTTGCAACATCCAAGGGATTTTCTAGAATTTTACCGTCACAATTTTACGTTGGTGGTGGTGATAATTTTTTTCTACCTTGTCTATAGGAATTGGATACTTATGAGCTGGTTTATTATTATCAAATTAAATAAATAGTAATTGCTGCCCGCGGTTTCGCCCGCGTGGATGTCGGAAATTACTAAGCTACCGAGACAAAAAGCATATAACATCAGTTATCCGCCAGTGAAAGTCCCGTCAAAATTGGTCCAGCCGTTTCGGAGATTAGCCGGAACAAACAGACACAGACAAAAAATTAAAAATAGTTTTTTTTTGTTATAGGTATCGTATATACTTTCATATGAATTTAGTAAAAAGTTGTTATTTTGACATTACAAACAGACACTTGACTTTTATTTATTTGTGTAGGAGTGTGGTTTTATAACTCTCCTCGAAGATGGGCAATTTCCCTACATCCCCTTTTAAAATTTTACTTTCTAAAATAAAACTTACATAGGTTCACAACAGTGTTTTGCTTTGGTTATAACTATTAAAAACTGAATTGATTCTCTGATAAAAATATTTTTACCATGATTTTTTAATTAATACCCCCCCCCCCCTACATTGAACCTGATCCAACCAAAATATAAAGCAAACGAAACTTTAAAATTATGTAGAAAACTCTTCATCTTCGATATTCTTTACACCGATAATTTCCATTACATCGATACAGCGCTAGGAAACTTTCCGGCTCATACATTTATTTATGGCCGCAATAAACAGCGGAATATTAACAAGGTACTTACAACTAACATTGGAGAACAAAATAATAAGAATGTTGTAAATAATACAAACTAACACAAACAACATATGTACTTGTTTTGTTATAGGGCTTATGCCCGTTTTTACTATTACCAGGCGGCACCATACTCTATATATATATATGTATGTATATATATATATATATATATATATATATATATGTATGTATATAAATGAATTGCTGTTCGTTAGTCTCGCTAAAACTCAGAAACGGCTTGACCGATTTGATTTTTTTTTGTTTTATTCACCTCTTTAATAGGGTGGCTTGAAAGAAAAAAATATTGGAAAAACGCAAAGGAAAAATTTTAACAGGACAACGTCTGACGGGTCAGCTAGGTAGGTACCTAGGTAGAGGAGGTAGGTAGGTAGGGTAGGTAGAATAGGTAGGGTAGGTAGGTAGGATAAGTAGTGTAACCCGGCCCTTAGAGTTGTACAGAATTGGTTAGGAGACTGGATGTTGATTGTCTCCTTCGGTGTTGTACTTACTCACCACCGTGCTAAAGTAAATTTGTAGGGTATAATAAGCTGCTAGGGAAAGATTCAATTAAACAAGTACCTTCTTACACAATGCAATGTTTATTACAATAACACACTATTGAAGGTTCACAATATTGAATGTGGCTGGCCACATACCTTCCCCCATACACCTGGGCTTCCACACCAGTACAACCAGTCTCGGGTCTAGTTGTATTGGTGTGTTCACCTGCAATGAGACTATTACAATATCTCAGAGTCGCTATAGCGAATCCGTGAGGTGAACCACTTAATAGATACTAGCTCAATCATACAAGTACCTACCTATCAAGGTGGTGCTAACAACGGGAACATAAAATTATGCTAAGCAATCTGCAACACAACACTTTATGGCAACTGGTCTCATCACCCAGTCCATACAATAGGCCTAACTCTCTCATAGACTAAATCGCTACCTTACCGATTATTCTCGGTGATCTCTCAGTACTAATCCCTTCACTTGACAGGACTACGACCCTTGGCATCAAACACAGGATACCCCTGTGTTCGCACGTTACGTGGCCTACGACGCTTCTAATGACGCTTCGTTACCTGGAGCGGCGAACTTCCCTCATCACCGATATCGGTTAAGTAAAGCCTTCCTGTCAAACGGATGACCACACCTCAAAGGTTGCCTGCGCCCGGATCCATTCCAATCATCAGACCACGGGGCTACTCCAAAGCATCACGTCTCAATTATGTATCAGAGATACAAGAGAAAAAAGGCTAGCATAAACAGCCAGACCTGTAACAATACACTCGTGTCAGAAATCACATGTACGAGCCACGCCATCCCGCATGAACAAAGAATACGGTTGAACACTCACCGGATTCAGCTTCGAATGGGACTTATTGGAAACCCATCGGGTTATTTGGACACAGTCTGTTCCTCCAGAACTAAGTCCCTATTCCAAATCTATTCGTACCGTGTCACACACGTTGCGGGTCTTCCCCATGCCGGATCAATGTCACAAACCTTCGAGAAGCTTCCACTACCATAGACTAAATAGAATTCTTGTCTATTGGTTATTTTCCATTTCTTAGGCATTGTTTTAAATAAAACGTGGGAAATTATGTCTGTATGTTTATTTAGTTAAATTAACTAATACTTTTGTATATAATTTACATGACATAATTTCTCTAGTGTTACAGAGAACACGCTGACAGCCATGCCAATGCCTGACACAAGATGTCGCTACTTGTTGCGTTATTTATTGATTTTGCAACGTCACAGTAGGTGTTAGATACTTAGTGGTACCTGTGCGAAGCTTGGCCCGGTAAAGCTAGTAATTACCTAAATAAAACCACTATGTTGGCATTTCAGCTCACGCCGCTAAAATGAGTGTTGAAAATCTTATATCTGAAACCTGGTTATGAAAAAGTGAAAACTGGCATCAGGCTACCTTTCTATGTTTCCTTTCGGTGTGTATGATATCACCCGGTAGAATCGTTTAATGTTCATAGCGTAGCTTGGCTACGCTCTGGTGGAAAGGAGTTCACCGAAGCTAAGTTTTTAAATGCGCGTTTTTAAAGCGCATATTACCCTCTTTGCTACACAACTTAGCTTTGGTAGAAATAGACATATAGTTTCGTTAACTATCTCGCACAACTTTGGTGGAAAGGTAGCTTTAAACTCAAACTGAAACTCAAAGCATTTATTTCAATTAAAATAATTACGGGCACTTTTGAATTTTAAAGGAGTTGGTCAGTCAGAAAGATGAAGCTCATTCCAAAGCGTAGTAGGTACCTATGGAGAAGAACGGGCAAGAAACTCCATGGACACTCTTTTAAATCAAAATACTTTTACAAAATATGTTACATCATGCATGTTGAAATTATAATTATGTTTACTCAGGTTGTGTGTAGACCAGGCCCTGCAGTCTCGACAAATATAACGACAAAAATCGGTCGTTAAGTCTAATCGATGTCAAATTTCTTTAATAGATTTTCTACCTTATGCTTTCAAAATAAAGTTGCAAATCTATTAAAGGAATTTACAACGATACGACTTAGCGACCGATTTTTGTCGCTGTCTAATGTCGAGACTGCAGGGGCTGTAGAGTCATAATTATCTGTCTTTAGAAAGACTATCGTTCTGTGAAAATAATTATGGTGCTAAAACTCGCTACTTTACGTACTATCGGCCCAAGTTAAGCATGCTCACTTAAGAAAATATTCCTGCGAGAGCGCAGCTAGTGACAAACCACACCCCTTCCTAGTTTCCCCCAATTAGAGACAATATGCATTTGTGTGAGTAATGAGCGAGTAACATAAAATAACAAACATTAGCTAGAGCGCGGCAGTGCCAATACAAGGAACAACTGCAAAACATTTGAGATAATCCTAAGGTAATAAAAAAACGTATGGCCCTTGTATTAAGCCGTCCTCTATTGTTTAACCGAATTTCCAGACATTCCCACTAAATAACAATGGGTCTTAGATAATGAACTTATTTTTATTTCAGTTGCAAGAGTTGTGCGGCTTGCGGCCTTGCGTTAGCTACAAACAAAAAGCTCTGATAACATTGTATGAACTGCGCAGAGTATTGGTTCAAATATTACTGTAATTTTCAAGTATTCCCAAATTGCCCAAGTATAAACAAACACATAGAAATTTAGATAGTTATTTACTTTTAATAAAGTCGATTAAACACAAAAAATTTCAATATAAACATTTGATACCTTCATGCAGTGCCGGTCAACGCACCTATACCTAACGTATTCAGGGAGCCGTGAGATAAAAGGTAAACAAACCATAAATGTCCGTTCAATCGATTTTGAATGCTATTGTGTTGGTGGCATGACAAATGGCAGCTGCAGTAAACAGTTGGTATTGTAACCACTTTTTTGCCTTTAATGCCATCCATAAGCCTACGGAATAGAAGTCAAAATCGGTGGAACGGACTGTAATAAAACGGTTCGTTTCAATGTCTCATCTTATTGTGAAGGGAATATGGTGCGGTTGCTGCGGCATGCGGCATCACATAGGATATGGTGAAAATTGGAGAGGCAGTGAAAGTGTTCATAAATAACCTATATCTATAGACCCGATAGAGAGAGGAAAATATTAAAGTGGATTAATACATATAAATTGTAGTTTATTAGTTATTACAAATTATTTTTGTAAATACTGCAATATCAATAATACATTTTCTAAACCAAACAAACAGAAGATATGAGTACTAAAATTAATTCTTGTCCATAATAAAAAAACAATTCAATTCAATAACAAAGAGCTCACGCCGCCGCCGCGCCGCGCTGGCCGTGCCCATTAAAAACTCGTCTCTTAGCAGAAACAAGTGAGCATAGTACTCTCCTAGTGTGAGTGTCACACATTCTATACATGATTATACTAATACGAACACCACTAAAATACGCTTTGTGCATCCTATTGGTCAAAACTCGTGCATTGTGCGATCGAGTCGTGAGCCGTGCTATGCGATTATCGCCTTAGAGGTGAGCATGCAGAAGTTTGGCCGATAGTACGTCGTAAAAAACAAAAACAAAATAATGATATTGTTTATTTTGTAAAAGGTCTTGTGAAACTCAACATATCACTTTATAAAAGTTGGAGCCGGCGTTTCCTACGAGTTGTTACAAACAAATTTAGGGGTCAAGGTCTCTTCGCAAGTTCTGTATTTTATCGTATAAAAAAAAAACGTAACGATAATAATGTAGGACAAAGTTTGGTATGTGGCAGAATAGTTTGTATCAAGTTTTCACGACAGATGGCAGGGTATACAACGGTATGCCCTTGGTGGCTCAACCCATGGAATATGAACGACCCGGTGCTCCTCACTACCACCAGGCAGAAAGAAACTAAATAAGGTTCAAAACAACAGTATAATATTATCTTCTGATAATTTAGCAGGGTTGACCACACTCAGTTCAGTAAAAACTTTGGATGCCCTGCGAACCTTACCCAAAATATGAAGGATATCATCTTAATACTTCCACGTGGTAGCCCCCTTTTTATTTATCGTGGTAATCTGTAATCCGATCAAGTATGAACCCACTTGATTAAGTCACGTAACTTGATATTTCAATATGTTTTCTTTGTAGGTATGGTAAACAAATAAATTACACACGACCAGAATTTTTAAACGCAAAAGCGAACTTAATTTTTAAATTTTGAATGTAGACCGCAATAATAATTCACTGCTACATTTTACCAGTTTATTATAATTTATTATTTAAAGTATTTGCATTGCCATTAAACGTGGCAATGCTGTCAGTCTTCTGGGCACGTTTGCGGATGACAGCGGACGATTACTTCGACGCCAAGTGTCCCTGTAAATAGTTACATAGTTGTGTTATTTATAGTATGTAAGTATTTTAATGTATATGAAATAAACAGTGGGCCTTAACAATTTATATTTTCAAAACAAATACTGTGATCGTTATTGCGCTCTGCTTACTCAAGGTTGGCACTAGCGAATTATTGAACGGTTGCGTCGCGTCGGCTGGCGGCAAGCCAAACGCTTGACACGACGCGACCGACGCGTTCGACACGACACCCTTCTTTGTAACAGCCCGGGCTGGTAGGCAGTCGTTTGTTTTTTATGCTATCGGTATATCGTGCATCGCCACTTTTCGCTGCCGCGCTGGCCATGTCAAGGGTTTCGGCTAACGATGTAGTTTTGTAGGTGCTTTGGTAGATTGAAAGTTTTTTGGGTTTTTGTGCATGTTTTGAACGATTTCCATTGCAAAACAGAGCTCTATGCTGGTTATCCTTTTCGATGATTGGGGTTCCGAATGATTGGTAGCGCGTGATTTTTATTCTTGTAAAATGTATGCTTAGATTTTTACATTATACTATTTACGTATGCTCAATTTGTTAAAGTGACCACGTAAAACTATGACAGCCTGTGCGACTTTAATCACAAAGTATAACTAAAGATTCTTTTCAAAGTCAAGTCTAGAGTCAAAAATTATATTATAATTTCGAAAACTAAGCACTAAAGTTTCGCACCGTGTCTACATAGTTGGATCCAGTAGGTAACCCGAAACTTCAGTAAATTTAAATCGGAAAACCGGCCAAGTGCGTGTCAGACCACGAATAATGAAGGGTTCCGTAGTTGGGGTGACTTAATCCCAAAAACAAATTAAAAATAATTGTAGATAAAACATGTTCTCCCATACATCGATCTCGTACGTCACGGTAAATTCTTAAAAATAAAATATTTTATGTGTGAATAAACTACAAATGACCGATTTTCGGACTTTTTCATTTATTTGTGCTGTAAGACGTTGCTTCTTGCCAAATTTCATGATTCCAGGTCAACGGGAAGAGTCGCATAAATGGCCGTATTTAAAAAAAAATGTGTTTACTTAAGAGGTTTGATTTTTTTGAGCTCCCAGAGATCGTAGACTTATACGTATTTAATATTAATTTTAACTTAACAACTCCACGATTTCCTGAGAAAAAGGGTCTTGACAAACTGACAGACGATCAGACAGACGGACAATTTAGTGATCCTATAAGGGTCCCGTTTCTTTCTTTTGAGGTACGGAACCCTAAAAATTACTTTTTAAACAAGTTTTAAATTAAATCACCATAAAGCAGTAACTCTCATCAGCACGCTAGCATAATATAAGTGCAAAACTAATCTTTCAGCCCCAAACTGCTGCAGCGAGTCGTGTCGACCGACCGATTAATCTGCCGCGTGTTCTACTAAACGTGAGCCCGAGCTAAGTAAATGAGATTGTTCCTAAATAAATGTACTCTTTACCGTAAATTGCTGGCCTTTTACGTGAAGAACTTAGACTTTTATTCGCCGTTGGAGCGAATTTTTGCTACTACAAGATGTTGGTTCGATAACTGAATGTTGAGCATTTAAAATAGGAAATTATATAATTGTTATTTTTAAACGTAATGACCATCTAGTGATGAACACTATTTTGAATTAATGAACCTCTAAAAAAATGTTGCGCTTCTAATTAAGCACACCTTTTTTAAAATATTTGAGCCTCTTTTTAACTTTTTGACCTTTTCTCACAGTTAGTCACAGCAACTAATCTAGGTTATCCCGACCAAATGGGTTAGGTTAGAGCTGTGACCAACCGCGCCACATCCAAGAAGGTCGTGCATACTTGGCTATTTAGTATTTTTGGGCCCCCAAAATAGGAATAATTCGAGGTTCACAAAAAGAGGGGCAATCATTATATTAGAGTGTTCCATAATATTTTTAATAGCGCAAAGTGGGAATTACTAGAGGTTCGATTAAATAAATGCCTTAGTTTGTGCTGTATTTTTTTTTGAAAATACATAATGATTTTGATGCTCAAGTCCTTAAATCTTGTTCGATAGTGCTTAAGTAAACTTGTACATATTTTGCTAGATAACTAGCTCACTTAAATCACACTTAATTATGACATAGACGTAATCAGTCTGACATATGAAACGCACTACTACACTTATTATAGCGAGATATTTCAAGACGAGATAACGCGCTAAACATCGCTTAGACGTGTCACACGTCTCCAAGCGATTACAGACTATAAAATAGGGATTTTGGTAATGTTGTACACTTCTATTCAAATTCCAACTTTGTACCACAAAGATAAAGTTAAATTTTGAAGTGACAAGGGTTACTAAGCTAGATTGCCGTTTGGCGGCGTTTAAAGGAGATGGGAAACCGTGGGCCCAAATGTAATAAGTTGAGATATGATATAAAAAAATTATAATATTTTTTTATCTTAGAATATTATAAATCTATTATATTATCAATCTGGAAGCGGAGAAATATGAGAAAGAGAGTTTTAGTGAGATTATCATTATTATCATCATTAAAAATTCTAAATAACCTTACTTTTACTAAACCTTTAATAACTCACGTCAAAATTTAAAAATGAATCAGCGAGGTACTGGTAGGTTTGAATCTATTAATTCACACCATTTTCATCTCGATACATTTAGGGCCAAGATTCTATGTAATAGTTTCTGTCTCCTTTAAGCTAAGCTGTAGATAAAAGGATATACGGAGATGAGATCGACTGTGGTATAAAGAGAAAAACGGTTAGTATTCTGTGGTTATTAAATATGGAAATGTTGTCTTTGTACTTGTCGTGGCTGAAGTACAAAGCCCACTTGCTATGACTTAATTAAATTTTCTTGTTGAAGCCGGTTTACACTGATAATGTTTTCTTAAGAGTCTTTACGTAAACCTAGGAGAACGGAGCTTTAGTCTTGTTCAAGATTTATTGACAAATTAAACAAGTTTTATGAAACTAAATAATAAAACATAAATAGTGATAAATTTTAACAGTAATTAAAGACACCATAATTATTTCTTATACACATTTTGCACGAACAAATATAGCGAATCATTCGTAAAATACAAGAAAATGAAGGTAAGTAATGATAATTTTCACGAGCTTCACGAGAGACTGGCTCCCACATCGAATAAGGCGCCACCAAATCAATGTGACAGATTTAACTAACGAGATGTCGTTATTTTGTGCTAAGGCATGCGTGCTGCATGGTGTTACTATGTATGGAGTTGGTGGATAGAACTGACGATCACGTTTCTTGAAAACCAGAGTATTTTTGTTATAACCGAAGGAGGGGGGGGGGGGCGTGGAGATGAATAACGCAACCGATACGTACAAGCTCATTTATTGGACTGACGCAGCAGTCATTAACTTAAACTAAGTCGCAGGTCTACCCTACTTATTTAATGATCAAATATAAGTAGGAACCCACATAACAATTTTATTTATTTATTTTACATAACATAACATCACGCCTGTATTTCCCGAAGGATTAACCAGAGGTGTACCTTTAGTACATCCACATTTCGCCAGTTATGCTTAAGTCCCTTGTAATAAGGGGCGAGCCTATTGCCATAAACCGGGCACAAATCTAAACCTCGGGCTGCTACTGAACGAGGCAGTTATTTATTTTACTTTAATATAAAACGGCAATCTACCGATTACATCTATTAAAGATAAAATTATACAATAATTCATACACTCATGTCACAGAACTCCAGACATATCGACATGATTGTCTTCCATTAGTCTGCGAACACTTCACGATTAAGTTCAGTCTCCAAGAGAACGTTGAGCGCGAAGAGAGTCCGAGAGAAAGATTTATAAGGATTTATTTTACAAAAGTCTGATAGTCTACCCCGTCATAGTTTATACAAATGCATGTTTAGGCAGTACATATGCCCAAAATTTAAAAGAAAGGAAATCGTATAACATTAAGAAGGTTTAAATCTTGATAAGGACTGCGTGAGGGAAAGTGGCCACTAGCTTGAGGCTGATTATCGCGCCATCTGACGGTAATTAGAGCTTGGTTTGTAGTGAGGTGAGTCTAGCAGGTGAGGTTGACGGTAGGAAGATGGATGTTCTTCAGAAAATATCACGTTCTTAATTAGTTTGAGCAAACAAATATTACAAGACCCAAGAATTGAAATACCAACGGTTCAAAATTCCTCAGAAGACGTTTATTTTCTTCGCCCAATCAATATTTTCCTCATTTAGACTTGCATTGCAAACAGTTCTACGTCACCAAATCACACATGCCTAGTCTGACGTCAATCAAACACAACATTAGTTTCGTGACGTCACGGTTATCGATACCTACTTCGCCAATAAGCGAATGAGTCACAAAGGCCAATCACATATAATATAGCAACATGCCTGTATTCTCCCAAAGGGTTGGGCACACCTTCATCAAAATCAAAATATTTTATTTCACATAAACCAACATGGGCACTTATGAAACGTCAGAAACTAGGTGCACGGTTCCAATTGGTTGTTTCCTATGGAGAAGAGCCGGCAAGAAACTTCACGGTTACTCTTTTAAAAATAAGGGGCTTTTACAATGTTTCAAATTACAGTGTTGATAGGTATGGGAGGACAGTGTAGGCCTGTCAACAAGTAACAGGCATTCAACAAAATATAAAAAGGTTTACAAATCTACAGTCTAACATCACCATTGTCTTCATAAGACATTTATGTTCTTCGACTAATCGATATTTTCCTTATCTGGACTTGCATTGCAAACAGTCCTATACGTCATCAATAGCATCGTAGGTTCAAATCACATAAGTGGCACAGTGACGTCATTCAAACACAACGTTAGTTCCGTGACGTCATGGTAACCGATACTTGGTCAATAAGCGAATGAGTCAGCTGATCGCTGATGTAACCGAACGAGGAACTAATGCGAACTAGTGACGTTCCTCCAATCGCGCGACAGCGACTTCCAACTTGTAATTAATAGTTCCAAACTGGAACAGAACTTGTTCCGACATAGTTCTGGAGTATGTTACTTGGAATTGGAATGACCGTCATGCAACTGACTGAAGTTCTAGCTGGTTTGTAAGGAATATTGCAAGCGAGCGATATGAAGTTGATAGGAATTATACAAGTTTTGTTTATAGAAGCGGTAATTTTTGAGGTACTTTTAAATCTCTAAAATCTTGACAACGGCAAAAGCCCTGCGTAACTTTACTACGTAAACAGGAACGCAAAAACCGGGGACTTGCAAGCGAAGGGTCATAAGTTCTACCCCGCTCGTTGACTCAAAAGTGTAGGTCATTAATTTGTTTTAAATTTGACAACGAAACATTTTTTTAACGAAATTATTTTTTATTTAATTTTGCAAAATATGTTGTGTGCCTTTTAATCTGAGCAAAATAAATGTATTTTCTTTCTTTAGATTTGATACCTATAAGAAACAAAGTATATCTCCACGAAGGCTCGTTAGTGTCATTCTTAAAGGTTTCCTTTAGCTTATTCAACGTTCAGCCCTCCTCAGTAACAATTTGATGATGCAACAGAATACTGGTCCTTACTATAAATCCATGAGTAACTAAACCTTCCTACTGTTGAATCAATATCAGCCCTTCCCAGTACCAGGACAGTCGTGGCACCGAATTAAAGGACTACAATCGATAATCTTCGGTTGCTAAGGAATAAGCCTAGCTACTCAAACAAGCCAGTGGTTTACACAGCGAATGGTTAATCTAGGCCAACCGGGTAAGCTGCCTCCAGTGGTGAAGATGTTGACTATCGGCTCTAAATTTAGACAGGGTTCGTGGATCTTGATGGAAGTTTACCATGTGCAAACATACTGGCGGAATGTTTGCTGTTAAAATAATAGACAGAAATAGCTGCTGTACCTACCTATTACACGTCATTGAAAAAGGACTCGGTCTTTTAACAAAATACCTATTTTTAAGATATTATATTAACGTCAAACAGCGATTTTCTGTACCGGTTGTCGGTTAAATAGGTATTTAAGCACACATTTATACATTTCAGATAACAATTAACATTTAGACTAACATTGGCATGGTTTCGCCAAAACCTTTAGATATAGAAATACATTTTTTGCTTATTTATCATAGGCACAGATAAGATGGAATTTTTGTAAAAAGTCCCGATATATTTTACCTTACGGCATGCAAAATTATCGAATAATTAAATATTATTACAACAATATTAACTCTATACTGAATTAAGGATGATGTTGCATTTATCTTTAAGAGAATTACAGGACCTAA
This sequence comes from Dryobotodes eremita, assembly GCA_917490735.1. Lineage (NCBI taxonomy): Eukaryota > Metazoa > Arthropoda > Insecta > Lepidoptera > Noctuidae > Dryobotodes > Dryobotodes eremita. Next base: position 22,431,487 of record OU823249.1, on the reverse strand, counting down.
ACGTAAGTTTTATAATACCTAAATGCATTAGGTCCACTGCAGTAAACAAAATCAGAAAAACATATGATATTCTTCAGGATATATGCTAGTTAGATAGTGTGTTGAAAACATAATACACTAATTTGATACGATAGAAAAAAAAACAGGAAGATACCTCTAAACCGCTTATTAGCAACTCACCAGATTATCAACTCACCAGATTCGCAACTCACAAGATTCGTAACTCACAAGATTCGTAACTCATCAGATACTGTACTATCCAACAAAGAAATTGTATAACTTTCAAATAAATTATTACGACTATTTTACTGGTAGACAACCCCATTACATAAACTGATAAAATGGATTCAAAACATTATTTTAACGATTAAAAACCATATACATGCAATCATTCAGATTTTTGTCAGTTATTCTACAAACAACATAGTAACGTAATAGTGTTTTAATTTTTTATTCCAATCAATAGATAATTGCTTCATATTTTGCAATAAATTACCGGCGTTGTATCATCGCGCTTCTCTTTCTTTTCTATGCAGTCCGACAGTGACCGCGCTTTAGCTGTTCTCAGCCTCTTAAGGGGTCAAATGTTCGGCAAGGACGTAGCTATACCAATAAAGACAATGCATAAGATTTAAAGTTATACGTCAGACGCTTGATCACTGCGCCACTGCAACGCTGCGGTGATGTTAAAATCATCTTCAATAACCTAAACGGAACCTCAGTCATCTTTCATTATCATCAGAGCTCGGATATTCGGATGCATATTTACTTAAAGTAAATTTTTGCTATGTAAGTATGGAAGCGGCTTATTAAAATATATTTTTTGTAAAGAAAACTTGGAATGCCAGGAACACCGGGAATGCATAAATAGTCGGGTGTGTAATATGGAAGCGGCTTCTAAAAAAATATTTTTTAAAAATAGATCCCGGGATTCTTGGATTGCATAACTATTCAGATGCATATTTATTTGAATTAATGTTTGGCCCCCGGCGCAAATATGTGTATGTAGGGGAGAAGAGGGGTGGTGTGGGTTAGTTAAAGTTAAGATGTTTTCGATATAAAAGCGCATTCCATATGGGCCAACATCTCAACTTTAGGTGAATATGCATCCAAATATCCGATCTCTGGTCATCATTCACTTGCCCTTATCCCAATTTATTTATGGTCGCTGCAACATGTCTTTTTCCTCCACACTTCTCTATCAGTCTTCATCTCGGTAGTCCCCCCCTTTCTAGCCATATCATCTTTCACCCAGTCCATCCATCGTTTCTTTGGATTTCCCCTACAACTAAATGATAAATGATTTTATTTCTGTAAGTAGGTTTGAAGTTGAACAAACACTTTTACACGTCATTCATATTTTAAAAACTAGATGAGGTCGGCGTTTCCTATTTGACTACTCTGAGAAGAGCTTTTTTAGGGCAGCAAGAAATAGTACCAAAAACTTCATCTCTCGTATCAGAACAATGTATATGAGAATTTCTCGAGCCGTAGTAAAAATGTAAGCCAGTTAGCAAGTTGATAGATAGTCTCGACTGCCCAGGGTGCCATGGATGCACATCAGTATCACTAGTCTTGAATGCAATTTTTATCGGCAACGCGCGGTCGTAAATTAGAAAAACTCGTATTTATGAACTTTAATTTCTCATGAAATCTGAAATAGTCTTGAAATAGGTAGGGCAATTAATTGACTATAAAATTGATACTACGCCAATTTGCCATGTTATTGCCATTTTATGCATCTGTCAAGGAATTACAGTTATAATTTGAATATACGGACAGTTTAAGTTGTAGAGGTATGAGGAACAGGGTGTAAAGCTCACTCACACCTCCATAGAAAAGGGAGGATCCTCCGAACAGACGGGTCTTGTGTCTGGTGGGCAACTGCCCGACGATTGATGTCGGGATGTTGTATATATGCTAGTTGCGCGGTAAACTCTGCTTGCGCGATGCAGGATTTTGCGTGACGTCTGTATGACGCGTAGCTTGCATGTGGCGATTGTAGATGCCGCTACATCACTCCCCCCCGGAGACCGGAGGTCGATAGTGGGCTGAGTCATGTATCTTGCGATGCTTGCCAGGGCCAGGTGAGGTTCCAGTGAGTCGGAACCGGTTGTCGCATAGTTCGCGGTGAGTCGGAACTGTCTGCGAAGATTCCCCAGTGAGTCGGGGTGGCGCTGCGTTATGCTCCAGTGCGTCGGATGTGGTACAGCGCCGGGTTGAGGCTGACTGCTGGCGTCGACCAGGAGAGGGATTAAGAGCTCTTCTTGTTGACCGGCCGAAAGTGCAGTGTGCTGTGCCAAGGTTGCTTGATGAGGCTGAGGGTGATGACCAGGTATGCGCGGTCGCTGCATGCTGGTGGTCAGGATACCCGTGGAAGTCGTGGGTGCTGGCTGGCTGTGTGGCTCGCCGCTCTAAAGCTTGCGGAAGTGATGATGATGACGTCACGCTGAAGTAGTTGCACGAAGGCTGCGCTGACGTTCATGTTCGGGGTCACCAGTATAGAGGTATGAGGAACAGGGTGTAAAGCTCACTCACACCTCCATAGAAAAGGGAGGATCCTCCGAACAGACGGGTCTTGTGTCTGGTGGGCAACTGCCCGACGATTGATGTCGGGATGTTGTATATATGCTAGTTGCGCGGTAAACTCTGCTTGCGCGATGCAGGATTTTGCGTGACGTCAGTATGACGCGTAGCTTGCATGTGGCGATTGTAGATGCCGCTACAAAACCACACAGGCTGAGTGAACCTGTCCAGTCAGTGCACGCATTTGTCAGTAATCGTGCACCTCAACTCAGAACTTAAGGAGCTCAACAATTCGACGAACAATACCAAAGAAAGGACATTTGGGTTGGCCACAAAATTTACTCAAACTGCTAGACCATGATTAAAATTAACTGAGGAGAAAAAAAAAACAACAATGACCCACATAGTCATCATTCACAATATTAAAATAATAATCATTTATTGAATGTAGCCTGCATGCTCCTCACTTTCACAGATAATTTTCTCTTTAAATGTCATCAAAAATATCAACTACCTACTAACAACTTCCCAGCAAAAAAAAAAACAAAAAAATCAGTCTCTTTTTCACTTTTCTACACATAATATTTTATTAATGGTCCATGACACATAATATGCCCATGTAATTCAGAGAAACACATAAATGTAACAGATGATAAAACTTGGCATTTGTTATTTTATCTCGTAATAAAACATCGGGAAAGTACGGCGTCTGCTGTATAGGTGTCTACGCATAAATCTTCGGAAGAAAAACAATTTTATTACTTTACTCTCTCACTAAATGGATTCGGTAGATGCTTATCCAAAAATTTCGTCAAATTAGTTTTTTTTTGGACCATTTAATCCCTGAAAAGCACTTTGCATTTTCATTGTTCCTCACGAGTGAGTCTCGATCAATCCCAGAAACTTTTATTTTCTGTGCAAGAACATAAATATCCTATACGCCATCTAAGCAAGAATCAATTAAAGAATCAAGGAACAAATCAACGATAGATTGAAATTTAATTAACACCACTCAACGATTGACCGATCGATTATCCGTCAAAGGAGCTAATAACCACCACTTTATGCTCTAGCGCCAAGAATTTACGAGAAACTTCAAAAAATTCTCACCAAAGACACTCCAACGAAAATTCGATTAAAAATTTCAAAAACCTAGAGGTGCCTAAAAGCGCCCGCAGCGACCAATCTTCAGCACTCAATAAAAACTTGGCCAACTTTAATTGAAGCACTAAATCATGCAGATTTTTTGCACTAAACGCTCTAATGCGACTTCTTTCTTTATTATTAGTAGAGGTAGTTAATATCACCGGGAGAACTTGTTTAAACTTGCTCCTTAGCTTCAGGGTTCAGGGTAAAAAACGAATAAAAGTAGCTTCTTGGGAAGTTTTTCTTCAAACAGTCGCAAGGCTGTTTACTGACGTAATTAGTTAGTTACGGTTTAATGGAAATGAGTTATTGTTGAATAAAGAATGTCGAACAATGCCTGAACTACGGAGCTGAACCTTTGTTAGCTATTAAATTTTTTACATGATGCTGTTTTTTTTCTTTCATTTCCGTTTGTTTGTAATTTGCAATAACATTGTTTTCACTGTTGTGTTACTACCTACGAACGTTAGTATACTGCCTATGAATATCCACCATTTGATATCGACTTCGAAAATATCGCTTCGATAAACGCTTTTATTGCCAATCGTCGCGTAAGAAATCCCCTCATTTTAAAAATGCAGAACAAGTCGCTCGGGCTTGTCTATTTTACCTTAGAATGCAGATCTTAGTCAATAATAATATTACAAGAGACGTTCTAACAGAAAACCGAGGGGAACAAACTTAGTCGGAGAACTCTGGTTCTGTAGATGTAGATACCCAATGGTGGCTAGGATTATACTTTTAGAATAGAATAGAACAGAATATTTATTTGTCAGAAACATGGTATTTTTACAAAGGTGCTCATAACATTTCATATCACATAACATAGTGCTATATATCTCACCGTTTTAACGGAATGCAAAATCAATTTACAATTAAATAAAATCATTGAAGTGCATTAATTTAAAATTTTAATTAAATTAATTTTAAATAGTATTTCAATTATTATATACCACACACACTTCCATTTTACTTAATATTATTTAATTCGTGTTATAAAAAACCTATATTCAATAACAGTAAAAGCGACTTCCATGACATTAATAAATGCATGAAGTTCAATACTGTCGTGCAATTCAATAATCAATAATAAGAATATGCTCTGAATGTTTCTACAACGTAAATATTTATTAGAAAAATGAATAGTTCATTCTTCTAATAAAAAGCAAAGAAAACAGTAATATTGTTCGTTTTGTTATTTTTCTCTCATTGAGCGAACTGTGGACAAAAGATAGATAACTAAGCAACAACTTTCTGATCATTTTGTCCTTTGTTCATTAGTATTACAGAAGTCTGAATAAATTCATTATTTTGTTTTTATTTTCTTATTTGAAACTTAATCATTTGTAACTGGTGCTTTTACCGGTGTTTTCAACTTATGAAATCATCATGCGTCTTATTTTCCAGTAAGATTGTTTTATTGTGAGAGTGACTGAGCTCCTTTAGTTCTGAGTTGAGCTTCACGATTACTGACAAATGCGTGCACTGACTGGACAGGTCTACTCAAATCTGTATAGTTCTTTCCTCAAAAGACCATTTCAGACACCAATCTAACATCGTCCTCATATAATTTGACCAAGATTATTTCCGGATTTTCAAAGAGACTGTGACCTCTGAGTTTCTTTCGGCCTTTCTTCTCAGAGTAGTCATACCTACACATTGACATTGATGATTTTTTATAAGTACATCGACATGAATATTTACTTTGTAAAATAGTATATTATTTTAATTATTGTGAATGTAAAGACTATGTGGGTCATTGTTTTTTTTTTCTTCTCAAGTAGTTTTAATCATGGTCTGGCAGTTTAAGTAATTTATGCGGCCTACCCAAATGTCCTTTATTTGGTATTATTCGTCGAATCGTTGAGCTCCTTAAATTTTGGGTTGAGCTGCACGATTACTGACAAATGCGTGCACTGACTGGACAGGTCCACTCATTCTGTGTGGTTTTTCTTCAAAAGACCATTTCAGACACAAATCTACATGGTCTTCACATGATCTGACCAAGATTATGTCTGGATTTTCAAAGAGACTGTGACCTCTGAGTTTCTTTCGGCCTTTCTTCTCAGAGTAGTCATATAGGAAACGCCGACCTCATCTAGTTTAAAAATATGATTAACATGTAAAAGTGTTTGTACAAACCTACTTACAGAAATAAAATCATTTATCATTTTATCATTTCATATTTGATGTTAAGTAGTACTTAATTTAAGAAAACCGGCCAAGTGCGTGTCGGCACAACGAAGGGTTCCGTAGGTCGGATGAATCTATCCCAAGATTAACTTAACATTAAAATTGAAAATAAAATTTAAGTAAAAACCTTTTTAAAAACAATCTTTTAATGAACTAAAAAGTACTACTTAAAACTTATGTTAACATAGACCTTTAATGTTTTCTTAAAAACTTGAGGCTTATCTTGAAGTGTAAGAAGGACATTCACGCCTGAAGCTTTTAGGATTAGAATTTCTTTAAATATCCATTCTGTAACCTTCACTTAAAAGGTACTTCTAAACATAAATCCAACGAACCCAAACACGCCTTAACACAAGTCATGGTGTGAAGCCAATTGAGTTGCACTATCCTCGTTATGCCATACTTTAGAACGGACTATCTTAATTGAATAAGTATACAAAATTTCGTGCCTGTGCTGTTGACCACTGAGGAGATCTCTCGTATGGAGCCAATCCTGGGCCAGTAAATAGGTCATGGTGGACTTTAGAGCGGGAATTATAATTGAATGCGCTTTTAAATTTTGTGTTTGTGCTGTTGACCGCTGAGGAGTTTCCCCTTCTGGAACCAAACCTAGGTGCAACAGGCAAATCATGGTGAACTTTGTAACGTTTCAGTTAACCCTCTCTCAATAATTTGAGAGGGCTAGCTGAAAGCCACCAATGTTATAGAAATTTCACAAGAGATTATAATAAAATAAAGGTGCAGGAGTCCAGGTCGCTCTAATCTTCACGCAGCTCGGGACGCTCGGAGTCAGCGAGAGGATCGGCAGGGTTACGTAGAACAGGATAAGTATGAGGATGCAGCGTTCCTCGTAGATCAGAATGAGGAGGAGCTCCGTCCCGTCACCACCTCCTATCCATATCAGGAATCACCATCAGCACGCCGTATCAGGAATCACCTACAGCACGCCGTATCAGGAATCACCATCAGCACGCCGTATCAGGAATCGTCGACATCAGCGAATAAGGGAGCGCCAGTAGCACGACGAAGCACGGTGGACCAGGAATCTCCCATAACTCGGCGGACCAGCTCAATCAGCACGGCGAACCAGGGATCTTAGATAGCACGGCGGACCAGGGATCTCCGGTAGCACGGCGGACCAGCTTAAATAGTAAGGGTGAACCAGGGATCACCGGTAATACGGTAGACCTTATGAGCCGGTCGCCGGTGCTCACCGGGATGTAAATAAAACTTCAGATATTGTGGTAGTTAGTACTCCAGGCTTAGACGGGCTGAGACTCTGCTTTATTTGGCACGGAGGCCTGCATTTATTTCCAGGAAGACATCACATTTTGAAAAGTTAATTGATTACCTTATAAATCACATGTTTACTAAATAGCCAGCATTTATAAAGTCGTTTTTGGAAGCGAAATTGACCTTATTAACACTGGCTTTAACAAGTTAGCTACATTAGAAAAAGAAAACTAACAGGTGACATTTTATAAAAATGTCAATGTATAAAAATATTTTTAGATTTACAAAAGGATGAAATTAATGGTATGAAATTGAAGGTAAATACAGTGAAAGATAATTATAGGTTTGTTTCGGTGGCGATAGTGTAAGGTTCGAGTGAGTGTTCTATAATAGGTTCAAGTACATGAATTGCGTGAACACGAACAGCCCCTTTCAATATATAATAAATAAACTAAAGACGTGGTTTCGTTGAAACGAAATACCACAACTTTAGGACGGGCTCTTATAATTAAATGCGTATATAAAATTTCTTGTCTGTACTGTTGAACGTTGAGGAGTTCCCTCGACTAGAGCCAATTCTGGGTGCAGCAGTCAGCTGATGGTAGACTTTAGAGCGGACTCTCGACAGACAGATGGACGGACGGACAACGAAGGGATCCTATAAGGGCTCCGTTAGTTTTTCCTTTTGATGTATGGAACTCTAAAAATTCCTAAATACATCACATTCCAAAACTTAAATAAATGAAACCCCAAGCAAAGTAAGTGCAACGAAAAAGCGAACGCCGAAACTATTCATTCAAAAATCGCAACGACGCAACTGCAAAGAAGATGGAATCCGCATGTGAGCTGGAATAAATAAAAGTTTTGCATTTCTTACTGATTGCTGCAGACGTAACAACTCACACGAACGGGTTGAAAGCATAATACCAACGCTGATCAAAGGACTGTGTGCTGTTTGTGAAAAAAGGGGTTTGTGAACATTGAAGACATGATGTAGGTATTCATTTGTTTCTTGGCTCATACACTATGATAAGCACCAATAACTGTGTTCATAACAAACACAAACAAATAACACACAACACAGTGTGTTTGTGTGTGTAACAAATTACTCAGAGGCGTATTAGTAATCATTTTTTATTTTATTTTATGTTATTAATTTATGTTTTTATATTAATTTTATCATTTTAATTCTAGATATGTTATTTCAATAATTATTTTTATACATATTTATTGTTATTGAAATTTTAATTTTATTTCAAATGTTCAATATAATTAAGTAATATGATCTTAAATAGATTGCAATAAATGATTTTGAAATGATTTTGAATAAAGCAATTATAATGCTGTGATTTCAATTTAAATCTGTGCCTAAAATAATTTTGTAAGGACTATTTTGTTAAATTGTAGCACGATGTTGTTGTGTGTTGTTGACAACACAGTTGATTACAAGTTTCCTAATAAAGACAATTTTCCTTTCCTTTATAGTCATTACAATGATATTATTCGTTGTTGTTCTACGAGTTAGGTAGGTTAAGCCAGCGAAATTAATGGTTTATAAAACAATAATACAGCAATTTGACGTAGTATTTCAATTCGATAAACAATAAATTAACCTGACTGTATTTAAAAACAGCTTATGAAATGGGGAAAAAAATTGCCAGTCAGCAAGGTAGGCCGTAGAGTTGTTGAGCTGCACAAGAACCATAGTATCATCTTTTAGAGAAGCGTAGATCTATTTCTTTTCAAAATAAAGACGTGTTACCTACTTATGTATGGTAAGAATTTCATCCAACTTTAATAATTATGTGCATAGAAATTACCTAAGTATAAATACCTTTATAAGTATTCATCGCTTTGTCAAAAGTTATATTAAGTTCTCCAACACATCGTGAATTATGCATGTGGTAAACGGAGCTAATAGCCGTTGGAGGTATCGACGACCTTTGTAGACAGGTCGAGAGATGGGAGTCAAGGTTCAAATCCGACCCTTGATGTTATTATGGTGGGTAAGGACATGCAGGACATTTCGAGAGGTTAATGTGAGTAAAGAACTTGTGATCCCAAAAATTGGTTATGGATTTTTTTCTTTCTTTGTCTCCAAAGTATTCAAGTTGGACTAACTTTAATAGTTTGGAAACAATGAAAGAATCAAGATCTTGAAATTCTATAAAAATAAAACATAAAAGTAATTTTGGAGCCATTTTTTGCGGCGTCAATTAGGAGAATTTAACGGATTTGCTTAATGGTCAGCGAAGTAAAAAAACCGACTAGTCTCAGGCGTCCAAAAGCTTCGTTATCGAACGGATCGTGACCACTAAGCTGCCATTTACCACAAAACAAACTGACTTGTCCATGTGAGTTTGGCCCGAAATCCACTCAGCTCCTCCTTTATAACTCTATCTCTATTCCTCGAGATAAGATAGAAAGAGAAGCATAAACTCGTTTGGAAAACGGTACGGTGTCCAAGTTTATGGTACCGGTTGGGATTTAAAGGGTATGTTTACGATTTAGCGAAGTGTCCAGCAATTTTTCTCGTCCACATTTCCCTGTCCGAGATTTTAACTAGGTGGCCGTATGCATTGACATTTTCGTTAATTTATGTTGGAGCAAAGTTAAAGCTGACGGTTTTAAAATGGTGCGGTTTTTCAATCGTGGTAAAACTGGGGCTTTTCGGACATCTTGCGAGTTAGATTAATGGGTGTATTTTTTGGGTTTCAAATTGAAGTAAAGTATTGGGCTAACATATAACGGGCTGAACATTGTTACCAAACTAAAACACAAGGAGTTTTTTCGTAAATTAAACAAACACTTTCTCTTAATTTTTTTTCGCTGTTTTATGTAATTATTAGGGACCGAATTCTTGTTATTACATAATTGGGTTAACTTTTGATTGATGTATGTGGTGGCGGCCCGTAATCTTTGAAATAAGTCTAGTTAATTTTATGAGTCGAATTAAGTAATAACTGTACTATGTAGTTGATTTTATAAAAGGAGGAACACTGTCCCAAAAACAATACAGTACCATTTTAGAAAAAAAAAACAGTGACAACAGCAAAGTTTATTTCTTTTTCACGTCAGTTTTGAATAATTCAAAGAGACATTCCATATCGGTCCATGGATCACAGTGTCCGTGCAAGCGGTGCTCTAATTAGTCAGTTAGTAATTAGTGGAGTCAGATCGTAGTTGGCATTAGTTCGCAAGTGTACTAACCAAGTTTTGATCGGTCGCTGTACTAGCACCCGTTTAGTTTAGTACATCTATTAATCTATTGATATTATGTTCATGATGTAGGTAGTTGCAGTTAATTAGGCAACTTATTTTAGGTACAGTCAGGGAAATTGGTAACAGGAGCAGTGAAAAGAAAATAAGAAAGAAAAACGCGTGTGGCACTCGGGGCCTGCCGCGGTAAAGCTATTGCATAGCATTTTTTATGAACTTATGCAATTATAATTATTTATTTATTTTTATTTATGCAGTATTTTTTTTTCTTTGATATTAATTCAAGTACAGTCGTACCATATACATACACGTTAAGCGAGCGCTCGGCCAAGCTACATAGTAGGCGGAATAGGGGGTGTTAGGTTTTATTTTCGTTACGGAATTTCTTGATTCGGTCGCCGCACTCAAAGCCCGCGATAAAAGCTATGCAATAGTTTAAAAATATTTTATTTGGGACACACACAGGAAATACAAAGAGTAAAAATAAAAAATATATAAAAGGAGTAACTAACAAAATTACCAATAAAACACCAATAAACAAGTAAAATATACATGATCTGTGCGAGGCCGAAAAGGCTCCTATCTCAGCATAATGCTGTGATATTAAAAAAAAAAAGTACTGCAACGCTGGTGTTCTGAGCGGTGGCCACTGCTCTCGAAATGGTAACGGTAAACATCGTGAGGCGTGTCCTAGAACAAAAAAATCGAAGACATGTGACATCCACCAACCCGCACTGGGCCGCGCGTGGTGGATTACAGCTCACTCCCTCTCACAGAGAGGAGGCTTGCGTCCCAGCAGGGGGAATTTATGCAGGGAAATTAATTGTTAAACAAATTGCCACACTACGCCATTTTGCCGTGTTATAGACATTTCATATATCAAACAATGACAGTTGTGATTTGGATATCAACAATTTATTTTGGTACTTAATTTGATCAGCAGAAAATATCCCTGACTTTACCTACATACAGTTTTTGCTTGTGACTGCGTTGATTTTATAGTAAATATCAATGTAAATAAAAAGTGCAAAAACTGAAGTATCAATTTAACATTTGTAAGCTGAATTGAACACTGGTGAGCATAGTTAAAACATACACGCACTGTTAACGTGGCGGTTTACAGTTGATTAAATAATTTGTAATGAAATATGTTCTGATATAATTTAAACAAAAACTTATAGCGTGTGTGTGTTGTTTGTATTTAGTACATTCTGCGTTTAATCGGAAACAAACAAGCAATTAACCTTGCCAAAGGCCAGATAGAACGTGAGTAAACATTTACATAAATCGGGGCCCCAAACAATAAACCTACATTATCATAACTTTTTATGCCAGTTCGAACAAATGAATACCTGCGTAGCCAGCTACGAGCTGCGTAGCAGACGCTACGGAATTCGTAGCAAATTCCGTAGCCTTTAACGCTTAGTCCACTGCACATGCAAATTGCTTGACGTCCACCTGTTTTGTGCAGAAAATAAGTAAATAGGCTATACATAAATATTCTATATACTGTTTAAGTTGTACATACAATGTAAACAGTAACAATATATTCGTCAAAGCGGAGGTGTGTGCAAGCTGGTCCAACGTGTTGTCGTCGGCCACAAAGAGAAATCCTCTCTGGTTACGGTTTAAGGCAATAGTATACCTGTCACTCAAATGCTATTGTAGTATTCATAATTGAATAAATAACCAGAACTGCCCATTAATTTGTCTATAAGGAAATGTTGGAGGGAGGAAAGTTATATTGTGAGTTGGCAGTAACTAATTAATTATCTCTCTCTCTATTTACCCAACTATTCATCATAATTATGATAATTGTGGCCAGTTTTCCTTATCTTTTCGTTCACTAATAATAAAACAATTATTTATAACAAATATTTTTAGGAATTTCGTATATTACGTTCTATAACTGATTTTCATTAAACTTCGAAGGATTTGACAAAACTCTGATTTCAACATTGCCCTTGGAACATTTATATATGTCTGCGGAACCCTAATAAATAAATCGTACCTTTGTTTGACTTGTAAAAGGCCCGAACAACCAATTAGAATCGAAACAAAGCTTCAGTTACAATCTCATTATAGAAAAAAAAAGTGGAGGAAAAAAAATCTAATTTAGCGTTGTGAAAATGCTTATTCTGACTCTGATAATTATCTGATGGGTCAGTTGTGCGTGTTCGTTTAATTAATGGACAGTTCTGAGGATTTTAACGCTTTTGGTTGGCAAATTCTTTTACTTTTTTCTTCATTTGTAAAAAGAACCTCCTATGTAAAATTCGTGATGAAAAATGTACGGCAGACGTGCATTTTCCTAGCATTGCCTGATTAGACTTTCTAGGAAGTCATGCGCGTTCGTGCCACGTGGACTAGTTTTCTTATTTTACTTCCGTGAAGAAGATAATTTGGAAATACTGTTAACTACTAGCTGAAATTGAAGAACACTATTTTCTTTTTGCACTGACCTCCTTTTCAAATATAGATAAAATTATCACTATTTCCCCGCTTACCAATGAACGATGTCTCTAATATAGGGCGAATTTACCGAAGAAACGTAATGCGATAAACGCATCTAAACCGCGTTCGAAAGCTGTCAGTATCATCATTGTAACTGGCACCTCTTGAATGCGGTTTAGATACACGCGTTCCGTTTTCGTGTTGAAATTCGTCCTTACCTACTCCTTAAACAAAATATGCTACATAGTAACAGAATATCTCTAATAATTTGATAATTATTATCATGAATTTCTGCTTCAGTGCCTGTAAACGGAGAGCCAAGCAGCTTAGTAAAACGAGGTTCTGTTAAGTCGGTGCTTTCCGGGAAACCTTTACCTCCACGTTACCTACATGGTGTCACTTCAAGGGCCCGAGAACTACTAATTCATATTTGTCTTGTTTCATGCCTGTTCATTAAAGGATACGTAAAACAACCATGATAAAATTAAATTAAATTAGTTCAGTGTTAAATATCAAAGAAGAAGGTTCTGTTACTGTATTAGTTTCGTAAATGCTAAGGACTTACGGCCAACGCCATTGTATGTCAGTAATTAATATAACAGGCCAAAGTTTTAGAAGAGTTTTCAATGAAAACAGAGAGTCTAGACAAATCAATATTCGATTAGCGATGACTCTAGTAGAAAAGCCAAAAAATGTATGGGGTTGATATAAGCTATCGAAATGTCACGTGATCATAGGTCAACAAATAGCTAGACAATGTTAACATAATTCGATTCTAAGAAGCGAATCGACAGTGCCGAATGATTACTTCCATAGAGATGCGTTCGTTTTTGACAAGCGTTATCGCTAGTTTTCTATTCGTATGATGGAAACATTAGCGAATGCGATAGCGATTGTGGAAATAGAATCGCTCCGAAGTGACTGCCATTCGTCTAGACACTCTGGTCAGTTATTACGCGTCTGTAACAATTTATTGAAGAGTACTTCAAAGACTAGCATTATGATAATTGTATTCAAAATAATAATTAGTCTCTACAATATTCAATAATAAAAATTCCACAATAAATCATCGACTTTATGTGCCTTACTGTACCTACAACTGATTACAACAAACAAACTCCATACTACGAAACTAGTCCTGTATTAAAGGTGTGTTTATAGACACAAACACATGCACGAGTATCCGGAACAACAGCTATCTTTGTACTATGGACATAAAAATATTTGATCCGTGCAGAAATCGACTCACAGCACGAAAGAAATCGCACAACCGCCGCTAGGGTTGCCAAATATTTTGTATTAATTAAAGTATTTTTGAATCCATTGCCTGAAATAATATAGTAAAATGCAAAAAATAAAAAGTATATAGAAGAAAAGTTAAAAAAAAAATGCATATTTTTTTGCTACTTTGAACCTTTATTAACAGGTTTTTTTATATATCACATAACTCAAAATACCATTAATTCAGCTTTTATGAGATTAATACTGACCATATTGAAATGAAAATATAGTAGTTTCGTGTACAATTTTGTTTTTTAATTTTTGATCCAGCGAGCGCGCAGCGTCTCCTTTTCAGCTTGGGCAAAAATGCTTTCGTATGTCCGGATGTCTATTCTCCTATACAGGTCACATTTCTCAAACAATTCTCGTGAAATTTTGTGAGTAATATCTTTGTCGATACAGTTTTTCGAAATTTTACGAAATGGCGGATGTGGGGGTTGAAAACGTAAAAAAAATTTTTTTCAGACATTTATTCAGTTTTAAGCTATGCAAAGATTGACTCGCGAGGTCTACAGCTCACAGGGCCACCAGTTATTTAGGCCATGAGGCCTAACTACCATTTAATACCCCTATACAACCCTACTATATAATATAACATCCCCTATACAACCCTACTATATAATATACCGACCCTACTATATAATATAACATCCTGCTATATATGAATATAGCAGGATGTTATATTATATAGTAGGGTTGACAACCCTACCCGCAGCAAAAATAGCAATTTACTGTTTAGCATTGCAATGTGGGCAGGTACAGCTACTTTCTTTCTTCTTGGTTGGGTTCTGTGTAGGATATAAAAGTACAAAAAAAAAACAGTCGAATTGAGAACCTCCTACTTTTATTGAAGTTGGTACTATACTACCAATAATAACTGTCAGTTAAGAATTTGTAGTCTTGAATCTGTAATCTGTAGTCTTGGACTTTAAAACAGACTGTGACCTCTGAGTTTGTTTCGGCTTTTCTTCTCAGAGTAGTCAGATAGGAAACGCCGACCTCGTCTAGTTTAAAAAATATGATTGACGTCTAAAAGTGTTTGTACAAACCTACTTACAGAAATAAAATCATTTATCATTTATCATTTGAATTTTGCCTGGTTAGTGGCAATAGACTCGTACTAGAATTGGCGATATTTCGCTAGTTATGTTTTAAGCCTTATGTCATAACATAGGGCTTATACCGTAACTGGCGAAATATGGACAAAATGTGCATTGTACACACCTGTATACCCCTTTGGAGAATACCTATAAGCGTGATGTTATGTTATGTTATTTGGTCCTCCACAAGTATTAACAAAAATCTCTGAAAGTAAAAACAAAAGTAGCCATTAATCTAAATTACGGGCATTTGGAGTTTCCGAGAAAAAAGTTGGAAAGTGCTCAATAAGTTTGAGTACAATAAGTAGTTAGTGTCATCGGAGTGAGTGCGTCGGTCACAATTAGGAAGTTAGGCGGCGGGTCGACAGTGCCCGCCACTGCCCGACAACGCCCGACAACGACCGACACCCATCAATACTGGTTACCGTGGAAGAGGATAGAAGGACTTTTGGAAGACTTAGGTGAGTTCTGGGTTTTTATTTATATCTGGATTTTGGTGTTGATGCTGTGATAAGTTTCCACTATTGTTTATTTAACCGGTTAAAAGAAGATTAACGAGACACAATAGAAGTTTAATTGTTATTAAATGAAATGCAAAGTGTGAATTTATGATTAGAATGCTCGTTTAAAATCTGTTTCTAATTTATTTTTGTTTAAGGTAAGAATTTGGAGTTAAGGTCACTTTAGTATGACTATGATAATAAGTCGCTAATGTGTGTATTTTGAAGTCTAAAACAGCTAACAAACTACCTTAGGATAAAATCCTTATATGAATCTTGCGAAAGTGTAATGTAATTATGCTCGTGACTGTACACGCTTGTCTTGTTTTCTTCGGTTAACAAAATCAACCATCTTACATAACATCATCTTATCTAGTTCATTAAAATTCGTATCCTATCATCAAAATATTTACTTATGTAACCTTAATTAAAAGTCTTAATTTATACAAGGTACTTATCAAGAAATATACCCTTATAAGCAAGCGCTCTTTGAATAATAAGATGCTCAAATATTCATAAGTATTTAAACAGTAAGCAGATTAAGTAATCATTGAATTATTCATTTAATAATTTAACAGTTGTGTATACTAACCTTACATGGAAACAGTCTTAACCTCTACTGATGGCGTATTTATTTTAATTTCTTAATAATTCCCATGCCGATTCATATGATTGGATGTTGATATTTTGGTCAATGAAACATAACAAGGAACATGATTATATCTGCAGATGATCTGTGTCTTAATCAGGCTTTTAGAATCCGAGGGACAACCACAATAATATGTATGTAATAATATGTATGTCTGTAGACCATACCCTGGATTCAGTAAATGATTCTGAACCCCGTACGATGAAATTTTTGGTCGGTGACAAAAATATATTGCTGTTACATACATTTTGACCGCGTAGGTATTGCGTCCTTAGTGCGTAGGGTGTGGGGCAGCACCAATGTCGTCCTGGCGATGATCGCGGACCGGATGGACTGCTCATACATACGGCACTGCTGTGATAGGCATGTTGCCGTCAGCAGGGCCATTTAGTTTGTTATATTTTTGTATTTTTATTTTGTTATCCTTTTTATTGTGTTTCCTGTATTTTTGTGTACTCCACATATGAGTTAAGTTA
Organism: Dryobotodes eremita; assembly: GCA_917490735.1. NCBI lineage: Eukaryota > Metazoa > Arthropoda > Insecta > Lepidoptera > Noctuidae > Dryobotodes > Dryobotodes eremita. The sequence goes on along the minus strand of OU823249.1, from coordinate 22,414,710 downwards.
CTCGAAATAAATGCATTTTATTTATTTATTTATTTATTGCATTTTTATATAAAATAACAGATATTTTTTTTATAACCGACGAAAAATTTCTACGGTAGTTCTAGAATCATGTACAGAATTCGTGGTTACAGTTTGCACGTCGATTTCCCTGCCACCCTGTATACATATTTTGTAATTTCGTAACTATGTATTTTACTACTAGCGACCCAGCCCTGTTTTGCATGGTTTTAACGACTTTAAAACGTCGAAATCAAGATATGTTAGTTTATTATAAATGTACCAGACATAAACATTCCGAAATACATTCTCTAAATTATGGTGAAAAGCGTATTAAAATACGTTGCTTAGTTTAGAAGAACAACGAACGCGGTCACAGGCAGACACGAAGAACGACTTCAAATTTTAACATTAGATTTTTTTAGATTTCGTAACTATTTAATAGTAATAATAATATACCCATAACCTACAAAAACCATATCTGAAAAAATAAGTAAATATGCTGACCGTAAAGAAGAAGTCACTAGAATCTGGGGACAAGAAAAAGTGAACGTTATCCCTATAGTTCTCTCCACGACAGGCGTTATCCCCAACCATCTTCTCCGTAGCCTGAAATTAATCGATTTAGAAGAATCCGTTTATATTAACCTACAGAAAGCTGCCATCTTAAACACCTGCAGAATAGTTAGGAAGTTCATGCAGTTAGAGGAAGAAAACACACCCTCATCTTAAATACACACCACACGCTGCATTTACTTGGCTTCGGCCCGTAAATGTAGCTAAAACCAGCCTAAGAGCTGAGAAAAAAACACTCCCAAAAATAATAATGATAATTCCTTTTTTGTCAGGTTTATTTGGTTTACTATATAACATAGCGTCGTCGTAAAGGGTCTAGTGACTATTAGTTACCAGCATCTGTGGCCCAGTGCGTGCAGAGTTTATACAAAATGTTTCAAAGACTTTACTGCGTGTTGTGGTCACTAGTGGCGAAGCTGTGGCTAGTACCAAGTGGTTTAGATTTCAGTGGCAAGACGTCTAACACTTTTGGTACATTCAATGCTGTTTCTGACAGAAATAAGTTAAAAATACTACTCTATTATTTTTCTGGACGATCTATACAACAAGACGCTCTTTTAGGCCCACTTGCGCGTTCATGGGTTATCCTAAATAACTCGGAGTTAACAGCTAACTTAGGGTTAATCAAATAATACATCTTGCGCCATCAAGAGTTCGTAAACCTAGAGTTAAACTTATAAATATTAAGCCCACCGATGTGGGAGAGTTAAGTCGCTAAACTCTGGGCTAGTGTTAGTAATATTAAAATAAATTGACGTTATGAGGTACCGCTGATAACTTATTTTGTATTTTATATTGTTCGACGTTGTAGTGAGTGAAAATCGGTACTATATCAGCAGGCAATATATTCATGGACTCATATAAAAATAAATACAAATGATAAAAACTTAAAACATATTTTTCCTTATCTGGCGTTTTCGTACATAAATAAACTAATTATGCCTATATAAACCACATACAATACGATTATAATTAAATGTCATGTTAAAAAATTAAAAGAGAGTAGGTAGAGAAAGTGTTTACCTATAGAGTAAAAGAGATGGGTATACAATTTCCGTTCATTGTTCGTTCATTCTATTTTGGTCGGTACATATCAGGGCACAGACATTGCAATTCTATTTTATGTTTCGTCGATTGAACTGCAATGTTCCCAACTCAAAACACTAATATCAGGTTAACTAACCCAGTGTTACTTTTTAGTGCCGCAACGCGTAATAAGAGTTAAAATGTGCATTACTTAACTCCGAGTTTACAAACTCTACATTTATTAATTTAACCCGACTAAACGTGCAAGAGGGCCTTTCTTATTTTTTTCTTAAAATACCTAACAGAATCCGTACGTGTTTTATTTTCAAAAGCATTGGCTGTCTAAATTCGTTAATCACGTGTCAATATTAGCGCAATCAGTGCTTCAGGTGGGGTGGCCTGCCCCCGGGGATTGTTCAACCCTCCATTAGGTAATATAAACACCTAATCACGGTGTTTTTACAAAAAAACCCTCCATTTTTATTTATCTTAAGAAGTTTTTTTAGCTAGCTAAATATTAAATTAGGTACTCAAGGTGATTATGATTAGGATCTTTTTATTTTATATTTATTTAATTAGGGACTTTTATGACTGCAATGCGTATGACAGTCCCATCGTACCCTAAATATTCCCTGCTATGGATTACATTTGGGAAAGATGATAAGGCGAGAAATTAAGTGACAGTTAAGATGGCGGCTAACAGAGATGCAGGGAAGAAGACTTCGGCGCTGCAAGTAAATTAGGAGAAGGACAAAAAAAAATTAGTTGATCCATTTTTTTTGGCTTTTATTAATTCATACTTACACGTGTTCTCCCGTCGGGGATGGGGACTGTTCGGACCTTAAAGTATAAACTGACCTTGGACAGAGCCACTCTTGACGGAAATACGCAAGCCGTCTCCATTAATTGAAAAGGGTCTCCGCCTACAGGAAAAATTAATACTTACTTATTAAGTTGAAAACACGCCTTTTATTTTCAAAAACTTAGTTTTATCATTTGTTATCTTTTATTCCTGTTAAACTTCCTCCCCACCACTGTATACATTGTGTAACTGAATTAATGCACATTATGAAAGTAGTTTGTTCAGAATCGTTTAATGAATCAATTTCTATCATTTTTAATATAGCTTATATAATATAATAATTTTCATCCCAAAACTAATTAAAACTACGCAAATTACACACTTCCGCTGTACCGTCAAAACAAACCAAAAATGGACGAAGTACCTACTACGCTAGACCCCTATCCGTGTGCGACTGTGTGCGTGCGTAGATTTGTAATGTTACCACAATTTTCTCCCACAATCAGTATAACTAATTTAATAAATCAACAATGTTTTAAACGGGTGTATAACGTTTGAAATAATAACAAAAGTCCTAATGATGATATGACCTAATATCATTAAATATACTTTTTTGAATATAACGATGAACTGATTAAAGGTAAAGTCCCCTAGTAGCGGACACCTAAGGTTTTCAGACAATAAAAAAAAAGCATCGAGAAATGTACTCTTATTACAAGCTTTTATTTAACTTGCAATGTTTATATGTATATATCTAAGTATGTATGTTCTGGGCAAGTCTTGCAAGCTGAAAAAAACCATTTTCTCTTATCCTACGGAGTTGAAATTTCACATGTTGATTCTGTTTTGAAGACAATGCATTTTTATGATGTATTTGTTATTCTACACCCAGGATTGGCTCCAGACGAAGGATCTCCTTAACGGTCAACGGTGCAGACACGACATGTAATATACGTATTTAATTATGATAGTTCCTTCTTAAGTCCACCATGACCTGGCTGCTGCACCCAGGATTGGCTCCATACGAGAGAACTCCTCAGTAGTCAAAAACACAGGCACGAAATGTTGTATAAGTATTCATTAAATTATGATTATAGTACGTTCTAAAGTGTGGCATGACTTGGATAGTGCAACCCGGATGGCTTCACACCATGACTTGTGTAAAAGGCGCGTTTGAGTTCTTTGGTTTTTTTTTTTAGAAGTACCTTTCAAGAGAAGGTGATAGAAAGGATATTTAAAGAAATTCGAATGCTAAAAAGTACAAAATCAAATGTAAGTAAAAAACAAGCTTTTAATGAACTAAAAAGTACTAAATAAAACTTACGTCAATATAAAACTTTAATATTTTCTTAAAAGCTTGAGACGTGAACGTCCTTCTTACACTTAAAAATAAGCTGCAAGCTTCTAACAAAATATTAAAGTTTTATGTTGATGTAAGTTTTATTTAGTACTTTTTAATTCATTAAAACTTGTATTTTAAAAGGTTTTTTACTAAATTTTATAATTTTATTTATTAAGTAACTACGTCAATGAAGTTAAAAATCAAAATCAATTATTAAAAATGCAACCACTGTAAAAACATTCATTAAAACTTAAATCAAACTATGTAATGAAAAAATGAAATCATTTCAAGTGGCACCTAGTACCGGACGGGTTTAAGTTCAAGCCCCCAGCGCGGGACATTTTCAAAACATTGTGCATCGATCGCATATGTAGGCTTTAGAAAATTCACGGATGTCTGCACAAACTTCATGAGCCTAACCTAATTTCATGTGATCTAATGTTATATTTCATTTAACCTTCTTTTGCTCTAACAACATTTAGTATAACGTTAATTTCATGTAATTTTCTATTTGTCTTTATGTTATAATCATAATACATACACTAAACCTTTACTACTGTAGTAAAGGTTTAGTGTATGTATTATGATTATAACATAAAGCCCTGTCATCATTTGCCCAATCCGATCACCATATCCGTATCGCCGACGCGTAGCATGATCGCTTATCTGGACGGGTGATGATACGCGATCATGATACGCAGTCTTGATACGCCGCTCTGATACAAAGCGCGATACGGCCCATTCCATTTCGTGTCGGTTTTTGTCCGATCATCAAAGGAGATACGGATAGGGCACGGTTTGGCGCCTGGATACGACAGGTATGATACGGAGTCAAATAAAGGCGTCCATAACTGGGTACGGAGCTTGATACAGTACGACGAAGATGGCGATACGGATACGGTGATCGGATCGGGCAAATGATCATATGTGGACACGGCTTAATGTTCTAATTAGGGTGTCTGGTGATGTGTTTTAATTCCGGGACATTTTTTATATGTATAATCACCACACTATTTTCACCACAATTTTTTCATCGGATTTGCCGAAATAAAAATATGCTCTAGTGTGGACACGTTCTTATTATTCCCTTCAATATTAAAATTCGATATTGAGTCAACAGATTTATTGGTTTAAAGGCTCAGAGTTTAAACTAAGTATAATATTTCATAAGTATTACGATGAAGTACTTTAGCAGTATAAAATTACACAAAAGCTCCACAGGTTCAATATTGTACGGCGTTTGTTCTAGAGGTGCCGAAGCATAGCCGAGTTCAGCCGAAGTTATATCCGATGAAATTATACAGGTACTATAAAATGTGAATGGAAAGTTACTAATTATTAAGTAGAGTTAATAACAAAATCAAGCTCTAAGGAGCTCCAGTTTTTATAACTTGTTTCGGAATGTTTTTTTTTATTTTAAAATTTTAAATCTGCGTATATAAATAAAATAGATAAAACACTACAAAAAATCATAGATAACAAAAGAATAATTGAAAATAAATCTCCGACACATCTCAAGAGTTAAATTTAGCACGGTGTAATAAAATTTATTATACTGTGGATTTAGGTCGTTATGTTTCTTAACACAATCAATTCAATTAATAAATAAAATAGAGTGTCAACATCATCCATTAATCAATTAAAACTCTCTACTAAGCCTATGTTTATTTCGCGAGTGTTTTACAAAATATGTCAATTTCACTAATTGATGGATGTGGATATTATGTCATCAGTACTTTACGGATTGCCCGTAGGCCGTAGGTGTTAAGGCTTTAATTTATCACATGGTATTATGACTCAAGTTATGGGGCAAGCTTGTTGTGACATTCTATGTTCTATGCTCGGCAATAGCCCGACTGTTATCGATACTGGTGAGCGCAAGGTGGTGAGTTTAAATCCTACTCGTTGCGATATTGATGTAACTCAACTTACGCTTGTGTCATGAAGTTCGATTCAACGCAAAAATTTCGCCTTTTAAAGCGGAACCTTCAGGGTAGCCCGCGAAATTCAAACTTTCTTACGTTTTTTGCAATTGTCAGGTCACTGGTTGTATTTTGATTATGATTCGCGACCGTGACAAATATGGCTTTACAGAATTATAATCATTTGAATCAGCAATATATCTTTCTAAGTTCATATTACTGTATTGTATGACTATTTCATGAAATCATGACATTTGACGCCAATTCTAACTTAAGGAGTTGAATTGCTGATTCTAATGATTATAATTCCGTAAAGTCATATTTGTTACGGTCGCGAATCATATTTTAATCAAAATAAAATCTGACACTGACCTGTAAATTGCAAAAAACGTAAGAAAATTTGAATTTCGCGGGCTACCCTTGCGCTTCCCCCTTAAGTTTTTCTGTAATCTAATTTTTTGCTATCTTTGGGTATGATTTCAACGTAGTCTTGTCTCTTATGCCAATCTCGGACAACAATAACCCCATGAACAGTCGTGAAAAAATTTAAAGGTAGCACAAAATAAGTAGTACCTAATATTATTACGCTAGCATTACAACTTTCAACACATTATAACCACATACACTTTACCAATTACCCCCTAATTACCAATTATGTGAGAGCTAGCAATACAATTAGCTACAGACGAAAATGAGATCATAACAATATGAGGTTATGACTATAACGTCGCTGTTTGGCCGCAATTAGACTAAACAAGCCGTAATCGGACCATTTGCGAATGTGAGAGTTTCGGCTAATACGGGCACAGGAGTACGTATGCAACAGAGGCCGAATTCCGTAATAGTTGCGCTGTAAATCGCGATAGATATGCGTTCGCATAGTGTTGGCGAGATTATCCACTCGGGGCTTGTACGTGGAGTTGTTGGTATGTTATGCACGCACACATACATAGCTGATAGCCGATATGTTGCAGATTGGCCTCTGTTGGATATTATTTTGAAATAATGAGTTTGTGGATTAGAACTAAGGGAAGATATTTTATATCCGTTTGAAGGAACTTCAACGACTTATACTCGACTCAGGTCGCCATGACAACGGCCTTAGAAACGCCCTCCAAATGATATTCTTAGTCCCAAATTTGAGTGGATTTAGAGGTTCCTCGAATTTTCAACTCAGATATGAGCCAAAGATTTTTATATCGTGTTCCGACTTCATTTTAGCGGGCGCGCTGCTTGAAATTTCGAAAAAGCATGAGGTCCTTATTAAGCTCATAATACGCTTGTTGCGTGCTGCTTTAATTAATGGTAAAGTAGGTTTCGAGGTACCTTAAGTTTGGTAGATGATTCCTCAACGCTAAGGGAAACTCTCGAGTCGAGGACGTTTATGTCAATTTATAATAAGTTTTAACTGTCAATGTCAATGATGGAAGCGGAGTCGATGTGGAGTGGAGTGTAGGAAATTACTTAGAATATGGGTAACTAGAAATAAGGGGCCTTTAGTCTATGTATATATACACAAAAGTAAAAAGATTAACTTACATAATGCAATACACTTCACAAGTGTTTTTACTACAAATTCCACTTATCGGTATCTTTCTTCACCAATGTTACGTGTTTTTGAGTTCACACTCATACGTCAGTTATATTACACGACTCATCGCTTTTTCTGGGTTTCAAGATTATATTTTTTACAATACCTTTTCATTGCGTAACCAATGTAGATGGCAAACGACACGCTAAGAAAAATATTGCGTAACAAACCTTTTTACAGTTATTTAGATTCAACACGAATAAAAGAATTCTAGAACAATAAAACCACAAGTATAAACTACCCAGTTCCATTTACAAAGTATAAACTATTTGTCGCTTGACACCAGCCGCGGCAACGGCGATAGATGTCGTAAAGTTGCAGCACAAACATCGCGGAGGTTGCGACAAGATTACTCGTTACTAATGCGTCCCATTTGTTACTGCAGTGTGTGCATATCAGGCTGGCAAATAGTTCAGTCAGGACTGGTAATGTGCTAAGCAGAGAAGTCGAAAAGGTTTTTGGTTTCATAAAGCAGTAAATGGTAACATGTGCAACCGACGTGGTTTAAGTGGGTAGGAGTCCGACATAACCATAACCACGAAGGGTATCCATGAGGGTTTCCTAAAAGCAAGAAAAGGGGTGAACCAGAGAGAGTGTAACGCAAGATGATCCGGTTTAAAATGATAAATGATAAATGATTTTATAAGTAGGTTTGTACAAACACTTTTACACGACTGGGACGACTGACTGGCAACACCGGCCGAGTGACATGTCAAAATTTTGTTCCGTATTTTAAAATTAGTTTTATTTAATTTTTAAGTGTATTTAATGTGTAATAATATATCTAAATGTAAAATAACTGCATTAATACTCAGGATTACTGTTTTCCTGTAAATTTACAAAGTAAAACACAGTGTTTAGTTGCCCACCGGTACCGGTAACCTATCACGAACAGCTGATGTTGACCTGCGGATTTAAACGGGGAGTATTGTTTACTTTTATTTTATAATTAACGCACAATCGTCACTTAGACTTCATTGAGTCTTAGTATCACAATTTTGGTTGGTTTGCCACCCTGCACTGGGTCTAAGTCACTTTGTTTACATAGTAGTTACCTATCATAACGAAACTTATTTTAGTGAAATTATCAAAATACTGTAATTATTTTAGTGTTTTAGTGTACATAACAACAATAACGTTGGCTATCGTTTATTTGCAATTGTAATCTTTATGCAAAACTAGTTTTTGTTTTTTTTTTTTTATCTAAGCATCCTACCCACTTATGCAAAAGTAAAATCGTAAGACAATAGAATCAATGTAACTTTGTACTTGATCTATTCATATCAGTTACATTTCAATTAGATTCAGCAGCCTATCTCATTTACCTATTAAGCAACACTAACTTCTCCCATTTTTTCTTTTCATTTCTAGATTTCCTTTTTTGTTTGGCTGTCTAATTAGTTCTCACCGTTTCTTTAATTCTACTTTCAGTTCTTATTCCTGAAACCATGCCTGTGATGACCCGTAAGGCCGTAGCTCAGGAGTTGGAGCTTAAATTAAAAACGACCCTTCAAGATCTTAAGGCTTCAAACAGAAAATGTGAACAGCTATTACAGGAAATAGATGATAGTGAGAAGGAAGTCGAGAAGGTCATACACAAGAATACAAGCTTAAAACAGGAGCTAGTAGACCTACATCAACAATACCTGGATGTTGTCGATGAACGGGACAAACTGCGGTTGGTCACGGATGGTTTCAATAACTGCAGTAACTTATATGAGGAGGCTTTGTGTAAGGTCAGGGACCTAGAAGAAGAATTAATTCATGCAAATGTTCGAATTACTAAGTATCAGAAACAAAATGAATGTACTCAGGCTAAGGAAACTAATAATTTATATAAGGAGTTATTTAATTCTAACTGCAACCCTCATTCCTTAATAACAATAGACCTTACTGAAGATTCTATATTGAAACATAATAATAGTAGTTATAAAGTAAGTCAAAATAAAATTAAAAAATATGCAAAACTAAACAAAATCATAAATAGATGCAATAAATTCAGGAAACAACAAAAACACAGTTCTAATAATATTAAACTAAGAAAAGAACGTGTTTTTCTAATAAATAAATTAAAAAACTATGAAATTAAATTAGAAGATAGTAAAAACATTTATCAAATTGACACTCAACAATTACAGTCTGGAATTGAGGTACTTGAAGAGTCACTACATTTACTTTATATTAAGTATGTGAGCTCTCAAAAACAAATAAAGGAACACATCCTTGCTACAAATGAGTTAGTGGAAATGTGTAATGATGAGGCAGCTAGAGTGGACCCGATGACTTTGAGCAGCACTCATTGTTCTTGTCAAAGGAAATCCAACCTCGAGGCTCCCCAGCCTGAGGCAACGGAGGACCCGTCCCAAGCTGGGGGAGCTCTTGACTGTATCCCCGATCAAGATACACCACATCTTGTACAGGGTTCATCTCAAGTAGCACAGACAGAGACTTGTGCTCTCGCTTGTTCGAGTAAAGTTTGTTATTCTTCCATTATGTTTTCAGATAGTTTAGGGAGAGGGTTAGGTAAATTATTGAGCAACAACCTTAGTCAATCTTCTGTTAATTATTGTATGCCTGGGAAATCCTATGAAGAGATAATGTTATCAATAACTGGGAATAAATATGATCCGAAAGCCATTATTTCTGTATTTGTAGGTAATAGTACTAATGTAAAAAAAGATGACATCACTGACAATGTCACTGAAATCTTGAAGGTTAATTGCCAGAAAATAATATTGTGTGCTTTTCCATACTTTGAGCACTTGTCAAGTAGGCAAAATCATAATATACATATGCTAAATAACCATATGCATTTATTAGTTAATCACTATAGTGACAAACTTATATTTTTTGACACCAACACTTTTGTTGAGAAATTAAGATCGACTAGGGATACTGCGTATCTGCCTATTAGTTTTAGACGTCAAATAGCATGGCTATTAGCTTTTAATATAAACTCAGACATAAGTAGTATGTCGAAGTCTGCTGTAATTAGCACCACAAAAATTAGTAATAATACTAATATTAAGGTGGTTAGCCATAATAGTTTAAACTAGTCAGTAAGACAACAGAGGGTACCAGTAATAATGTTATTAATCTCGCCACCAACAAGGTACCTTCTAGCACTCAATTATTTAATGGTAAAAAAGGGGCTAAGCAGAATTCCTTGAAATTGTTTCACCAAAATATTCAAGGTTTTTCTTCCAAACAATTAGAAATTGAATTGTTATTAGAAAAAACAATGTTTGATATTATTTGTATAACTGAGCATTGGTTGAAAGATTATGAAATGCTAATTAATTATGAAAACTATAGTGTGGGCAGTTGTTTTAACCGAAAATCCATGCTGCGTGGAGGTTCACTAATCTTAATTAAAAATTGTATAAAATCTAAGTCTCGTAAAGACATAGTTGAACTATCGGTGGAACATAGCATTGAACTGTCCTGTGTTGAGCTAGATAAGCATTTTATAGTGTGCGTTTACAGACCTCCAAATTATCAAAACTACTCTATATTTGAGTCGGTAATGGAAGATGTTTTGGGAAAACTTGCAACTGGTAATAAATCAGTAATTATTTGTGGTGACTTTAATATTAATATTTTGGAAAATAATTCAAATAGCAGTAGATTCTTAAGCCTCTTCAAATCATTCAATCTGTCAAATGTGTTTTTGGAACCAACGCGAATAACTACGGCTACTGCTACATGTATTGATAATGTTTTTTGTTGCTGCGACTATTTAGATAAAGCCATTGTAAATTATCTCCCTTCTGATCACAGCGGTCAAACTGTTACTTTTGAGTCCAACACACCAATACAAAAAGTGCAGATACAAACTAGACCAATAACATCGGCTAACTTAAATAAGTTTAATAGCGCTTTAATTAGCAAGTTAAGTGCTCAGGGCCTAAATATGAATGATGGTAATATTTTGTATAAAGAATTCTTTTCATTAGTGCAAACAGAGTTCAATAATTATTTTAAGAAGAAATCTAAAACTATTTGCCCTAAGTTTTTATTCAGTGACTGGGCAACTAAAGGCATTAGGAAAAGTAGGGAAAGATTATTTGAACTGTATGGCCTTAAGCGGTATATTAACACGGAAACTTTCAATAAGTATGTTGCTAGTTACTCGAAAACTTTTAAAAATGTCTGCAAAGCAGCTAAAGCGTCATTCATTAGCAACAAGGTTAAATCAGCAGACAATAAAATAAAGACAGTTTGGAAAATTATTAACAATGAAACGAACAGGAACAAAAGGCATAATACTGATTACACACTGGACACTTCCCGCGGTCTCATTAGCGATAACATCGATGTTGCTCAGGAATTTGCAACTTTCTTTACTAATATTCCAATTAAAACTACAGAAACTTTAAATTCCTCGCCCTCTCTTGCTATTGATTTATTAAGAGCGAATGTTTCAGCCTGTTCTATAGAATTTAAATTTAAACATATAAGCCCTGTGGTCGTTGTAAAGGCATTTAAGCAACTTAAGATTAAAATTACAGAAGATCTGTGGGGCATGTCTACTAAAGTTTGTCAATCTATTATTGAGACAATTGCACCCTATTTAGCTTTAATATTTAATTTATGTGTAGATCAAGGGGTATTCCCAGATTTAATGAAGTATAGTAAAGTAATTCCACTTTTCAAATCTGGGGACAGCAAAGATACTAATAATTATAGACCCGTATCGGTTTTGCCAGTTTTCAGCAAGTTGTTTGAAAAAGTAATGTTAAATCAAATGCTCAATCATTTTAATCGTAATAACATCCTACATGATCAACAGTATGGTTTCACCAAAGGACGTTGTACAACCGACGCCGGTGTTACATTATTAAAACATATTTTTAACGCATGGGAGGAGGCACAAGATGCAATAGGCATCTTTTGCGACCTATCCAAGGCATTTGATTGCGTGAATCACGAAACACTGCTCTTGAAACTTGAGCATTACGGACTGGGTAAACTTGCGCTTAGCTTAGTAAAATCATATTTGAATGATAGACTGCAGCAAGTTCAAATACCTAAACGGTGTAAATTCATTGGGCTTAAAAGTCAAAATGGGTGTACCGCAGGGTTCAATATTGGGTCCGTTCCTCTTTTTAGTATATATAAATGATTTACCTCATTTACTGAAAATCCGACCTCAAATGGTGTTATTTGCTGATGATACATCACTGATTTTTGAAATAAACAGACATGCACATGAGCTTGACGACGTAAATAACGCCTTGCTTAAGGTTCATAATTGGTTTACTGTAAATAATTTGGTATTAAATGAGAAGAAGACTAAATGCATAAGATTCTCGTTACCGAATGTTAGAAGTAGTAAATGTCACGTTGTATTGAATAAGGAGATACTAGAATTCGTCGAAAAAACGGTTTTCCTGGGGATTACGCTAGATTAAAAGCTACAGTGGGGTCCTCACTTAACATCACTTGCAGGGCGGCTAAGTTCAGCCGCTTACGCTGTTTGGAAAATCCGTCAATTAACAGACGTGGATACCGCGAGACTAGTATATTTTAGTTACTTTCATAGCATCATGTCTTACGGTATTCTGCTGTGGGGACGGGCTGCGGATATTGATTCTATCTTTATTCTGCAAAAGAGGGCTGTCAGAGCCATCTACAACCTCCGCAAACGCGAATCTCTAAGGGAACTGTTTAAAAAAATTAACATCATGACGGTACCTTGTCAATATATATATGAAAACATTATGTATGTTCGAAAAAATCTACATCTTTTTAGTAAGATAAGTGACAGGCATAATTTTAACACTAGAAATAGGAACAAATTAGATCAACCACGTTTCAGGTTATCTAAAGTAGGTACTTCTTTTATGGGGTACTGTGTAAAATGTTATAATAAAATACCACTCGATATTCTTCAACTAAATGAGAAGAAATTTAAAACATGCATTAAACGCACACTATGTAGACAAGCATATTATAAGTTCAATGACTATATAGTAGATAAAAATGCTTGGCTTAATGCTGGTCCTGCTCCACAGCCGGGCGCACTAGTTAAAATTTGAATGTTTGGAAGAGATACTCCTTTCTTATTCCCCCTTTTATTTTTCTGACATTGCGAACTTAATGTTTGTTTATTTTTTATAAAATATGTTTTATTATTGAATAACTCAATAGATATTTTAATGATTATTTTCTTTTATGTAGTAACATTTTATTCATTGCTCAAATACATAGCAAACTATAGTTGTGTATAATTTAGAAGCATATTGCAATTTTGTAAATGTGAGTACAATGGATTCGTTTATTATATAATTATGTTGACTTGACAGCATGGCAGTAGAGACTATGTCATGCTCACTTAAATGTCTCACTGTTGGTGGCGCGTGTGTTGGATCATTCGGTTCCCTACAAAATGGTTGAGCTGGATAGTGCTGATCTACGCGTCATGTTCGTGAACGGGCGCCGTCAGTTGAGACTGGTCATCTCTTAACTGCCACGGCTTATTTTTATTATTAATCTTATATTTTGAATTGTTTTTTTATAGATTTTTTTTTCATTGTTCTCGCATATAGAAGCAACACGAATAATGTTCCCAGGATTTTGTAATATCTTGATTTAAAAAGAGTGTCCTTGGAGTTTCTTGCCCGTTCTTCTCCATAGAGATCTACGTTTTGGAATGGGCAACTAGCTTCAACTTTCTGACTAACTGACCGACTCTTTGACAATTCAAAAGTGCCTGTAAATGGTTTAATTGAAATAAATGCTTTGAGTTTGAGTTTGAGTTTGAGTTTGAGACACGTCAATCATATTTTAAAAACTAGATGAGGTCGGCGTTTCCTATATGACTACTCTGAGAAGAAAGGCCGAAACAGACTCAGAGGTCACAGTCTCGACATAATCTTGGTTAGATCATGTAAAGACCATGTAGATTTCTATCTGAAATGGTATTTTGAGGAAAAACCACACAGATTGAGTGGACCTGTCCAGTCAGTGCACACATTTGTCAGTAATCGTTCAGCTCAACTCAGAACTTAAGGAGCTCAACGATTAAAGATTGTATTCTTCCGAAAAACTGTTTGCTGACAAGAGAAGCAAAAACCCGGCCAAATGCGTGTCGGCACAGTGAAGGGTTCCGGAGTCGGGATGAGTATTTACGCATACACAGTATTGATTTTACTGACCGCAAAAATAAGTTATTACCGAAAACCCAACAAACGGAACCGAAAAACCGAAAATTTCCCATAACTCAAAAACTATTGACTTAAATACCAAAGTCACATAGAAATATCGTAATCGTTTTTAATTATGGTATTCAATATATATCCTATATTGTAGTGAAATTACGAAGAACATCATTGGGGTGGCACGCCCCATACGTGTAATAGAGGGACGAAAAAAAATGCACATAAGTGTATATACCCCTTCACGCTTATGTGTATTGATTTTTCTTGCGAAAAAACCTCTGTTAGTGCTATAACAACTTGTGATTGATGACTGTCACAATGGCGGAGTTGCTTGACTAGTACCTGCAAGTAACTGGCATGTATAGTGTATTCCTAGCTTATATGAAGCATTATTTTGAAGTTAATCTCGATTTTAGCGCAGTCTCCTCGTGATCTCACACACTTCACAATAGTGATTGATGATAATGCTCAAGTTTCGCACACAACGCTAAATGGACTTGGACATTTTGTTAAAAAATAACCATTACCTAGCTAAAAAAAATCGGGCATCATAAAGATATCTCTCAGATGGTTTTTGTGTTTGCTCTAAGTAAAAAAGAAGCTAGAATTTGTTTATATGTCATATTGTGGAGATTAGATTGCGTGCATTGAGATATATAATGCGTACACCTAGGTAGGTATAAATCCCTAAAGAAAATGGATTTTTCTTTAACTTCAAATATTGCAGATAGAATTCTTCAAGCATCACATAAAAACATAAGTATTACGAGTTATACTTGATACCACTTAGATTATAAATTGGAGAAAACTGCTGATCCTTGACATTTTGTAGCAGCAAAAGTTAATAACTGTGCAATTTTTTCAGCTATTGATAATGTCTATCGATAAGAAAATATAGTTCAAGACTTGAATGTAATTCAAGTAACCGTTCAATCGTAACGCACGATTTCCCATGATCATGTGTATCTAGCCTTATAATTGATTCTGCCTATGCATAGATTATTCTAATGACCCATTTCATTCTACGTCAAAATTATTCAAGCTGTTATGTTCATGATTAATTCTAACCCTCCAATGTTTTAACGATTTGCTCTATAAGGCAAAATAAAACATCAGTTTCTTTTTTCTGAATATTTTTATGCCATTGCTTTTGAATAATCTTGTATTGTATTCATCTATTGAGAATTAAGAATTTATTTACAAAAACAAAAACCAATTTTACTGAAAGGAGAGTGGGATATTGATTGTATTTTTGTTAACAATTTTTTAATTGAAACTTTGTCAAGTTCTTTTGAAAGTGAAATGTGTCTAATAGAGCGATAAATTGCTTCTAATATAATTATTTATATTTTTGTAACGTGATGGGTTATTGACATGATAGAAGACCTTAGCGGTTTTGGCATGATGTGACCACGCCTTTTTTTTTGGTTCCGAAATCATAAAATAACTTCATCCGCTCTGGGCGGAGCGGGAGAGCGTGTCAGACTTTTACTGACTAAAACCCACCCGTGTTCCTTCAGTTGCCTGTGCGCCAGGGCCACGGTAACTGTTTCGAACAATCCGCGACCCCGGCAGGCATCGGCCCTATCAGACCCCGTCAATTATTGCTGACATCTCTGTGAGGCGCGCGTGGAACACAACGAGCCGTCGACCCGGGCCTGGTCCTTACCGGACGGTGAGCTAATGGTGTGACCATGCCTAACATACAACTGTTACGTCCCCATTACTACTGGGCTCAAAAGACCTCAGACATTAATCTGCATGGTCCTCATAAGGCCTGACCAATATTATGTCTGGACTTTAAAAGACACGAAACCGAAACGAACTCTGAGGTCACAACCTCAGAGTTCGTTTCGGTGTTTCTTCTCAGAAAAGTCGGAGAGGAAACACTTTTAACGTGTAAACGTGTTTTTTAACAGATTTATATTAATAATTATCATTTATCAATGCTCTTTGTTGCCCCACGTAAGGGCGGATAGTAAGGGAGGATAATTATTTTCTTACTGTCTTGAAAATACACAGTAAACAACAATACCACTTAATTACATCCAACATTGTCTGTGTACAGTTTCCCATAAGTTTATATTATCTCAATCTCATTACTGGAGACACGTGCCATCGTATCGAATATTATCAAAACATCACGTAGGCACAAGACGCCGCGGATCTTAAATTTAATTCAAATTCGCGCCGTTTCTAGTAGATAAGTAGATTACGGGGTATCGGGTGACCCTTGTCATTCCGTCAGCCGTTACAGCCGCTGTAGATAGACATAAAGGCAGAAGGGCCACGTTTATTTATATCTAGAACATTATGCCCGGGCATAAATATGGCACGTCAAGTTTTAGAACAAGTTCGACTTTATAGAGCGACCTCTCTATCACACATACAGTACGATTCAAACTTAATGGCGGCTGTGAAGTACGCTATTCGCTGCGCAGTACCTCACCCCTCACCCCCACTGATACGTGAATTTGTTACTGCGCAGCGACTCGCCTCATGTTCCGAGCTGCCATTAAGTTTGAATCGTACTATACCTGCACGTCTATTCTGTAAAAGTCTCACCGTGAAACTTTGATGAAGTGAGCGTAAAAATAACTCTCATTTCAGCGATGCTAGCGATTGACAGTATTGACAGCTCATTTCAAGTTCCCTTTACTTAAGTTTTCACGGTGAGATTGTTACAGAATAGATTGGCTATATTAAACAGTCTCTTGTAAAACTCGAGTGTCCTCATGATATCAGTGGTTCAGTAATGAAATCATTGTCTTATTTGCCTGTAATAGGTAAGTCAACCAATAGTAAGTTAGTTTTGTGGGTAATTAATTAAATAAACCAGTAAGAACTGAGGTTATTTGAAAGTTCATTTTTTTATTTATTTTGTGCTTCATTCATCAGAATATAAATAAACACCCCAATCTAACAAATGAACGAATTAGAATTGTAAGCTGCAAAGCATAAAATACTGCCAAAATATACCTGGAGAGTCATAACCTGCCAGTCACAAAAAATACTCACAAAACCGTTTTCCACCTTCCTAATACATCTTCAATCCCCTCCGCACGGAGCTGAATTACTGCTCAATCCTCGTCGCGACATGTTTACTTTAACAAAACAGAGTTACGTCACGCGCCACACAGACTCACGTAATACCTTTCTGATAGTTATGGTGCCCTGGTACACGGATGGTGAAAGTTAAAACATTTAGATAGCTTGTTGAAAAAGAAGAGGACCATGAAATCTTACTGTAGTCTGTAGTAATTACAGCATATATTATGACCATGTTAAGAATTGATTAATTTAAACCGACTTCAAAAAAAGAAGGTATTTTTTCGGTTTTACACCGATATATCCGTGATTATTGGGTTAATTTACAAGCACGTGATTCTTTTTTCATTTGGGAGAGGAACCCCACTAGGTAGTCCCACATACATTGTATAATTAATCTTTGCTTTAGTAGATTATGAGTTAACTTCAATAATAAGATTTAAATCCACGTCATCCTATGTGTAGGGATTGCAATCCCGCAGCTCATTCAATCCCAAGGGATTGATATGCGGGATTACTCAATCCCGCGTGGGATCCCGCGGAATCCCGCAACTTTGAAATTATGTTGTAAAATCAAATTGAAACTACAGATTTTTGTGTAAAAATCAACTTTTATTAAACATTTCTTACGTTAAGGAACAGTAATTATTTATTTTCTATTAATTAAGTATAAGTAATTAGTAATCTGTTTTCTTAGATTCATCTTCAAATTTTTCGCATCGCAAAATTTTTAATTTGCGGGATCCGCGGATCCGCGCTTTGAAGGTGCGGGATCCAGCAGATTAATAAAAGCTGCGGGATCCCGCGGGAATGCGTGATCCCGTTTTGCGAGATTGCAATCCATACCTATTTGATCATCGATGACGTGGATTAAAAAAACGAAATAATTATTTATTTAGATTTTATATTTCACACCCACAATATGTTGGCGCGTGTCATTGGTGCCTCACCCCTGTAAAATGCAATTAGAAAAATGCCATTAAAATAAAAGGGCATGATATGCCTATAATAACAATAGTACTATAATAAATTGCTTGCACATCCTTTACCCCGGATTACAAAGAACCAATAACGAAATTAATATTTGATCTGTTTTGCATAGAGCGTAGCTGCAATATTCCGCGATGTATCTCGTTTTATTTTAAAGCTAAAATCAATTTTATCTAAAACCTACTCCTCGATATTGCAGAGCGTTCGGGCTATTGTAAGGAAGTTAAGTTCCAGATTTATTAGGTTTAAAGGTTCCGTATACTATCTTACTTTTGAAAGTGAAGTACACTTTATTGTCCCGCTTTTCTGTAAGTGTTTGTCCTCAAGTTTTGGTTACTTGCTTGCTACAAAGAGCGGGGTTAATTGCGTAACACACTAACAGTAGCAATTCATTGCGCTATTTACATTTTTGAGCAGACAAATTTTTCGGACATATGAAGCAATAGATTAGCAATATCCTTCGAAATGATTCAGATTGTGATCGAAAGTGTGTTACGCAATTTAGGTATCAGATCATTATCATTTACATTGAGAAACATAATATTCACAGGTAACGAAAAATAGAAATAAATCACACCAAGTCTGTTAAGTACTAATATTAGTTTATAAATGTTTCCTCGTAATATTTTGGTAAATAATAATTACGTATTTATAAAAATATATTGGTTCATAAAATCGCTGTGACACGTCTAAAAATAAATCATATTTTAAAACTAGATGAGTTCGGTGTTTTCTAACTGACTACTGACGAAGAGAAGAAAAATCGAGACAAACTCAGAATATATGAATTGAAGTATAAAAATGTTATATTTCCAATAAAGCTTTTGTAACTTTCGATGGATATCTACATCACAAACTTCCATGGATTCTTGAATCACATAAAACAATTGTTAAAACTACATTGTTTGCTTCTCCGAAAACGACGGTAAAGTAAGCGGTTTAAAACAGAATTCAAACGAAAAAAAAACGAAAACAAACGAAATAAATAGTTAGGAAATATTTTAGATTTTCAGACATTTCCGATCAGCCAAGGAACCCTAAACCTGGACTATAATAATATAGATGGTAATAAAATATCATCTCGTCGCAGCCAACGACCGACCTTTTTGCATACTGACTGCTCACATTTTCATATTTCTCCGTTAGTTTCTTGTGGACCTAATGCAATTTATATAATGGACGATAGAACAGAAGTTAGGTTGGCTGGTGCTAGTTGAAGTTACAAGGGTTGTTCTATGTACAAACTGGGTGTAGGAAATACGAGATTTTTATAAAGACTTTTTCTTTACAAAGAATCAAACTCAAACTCAAAGCATTTATTTCAAACAAACCAATTACGGGCACTTTTGAACTGTCATGGGATCGGTCAGTTAGAAAGATGAAGCTAGTTGCCCATTCCAAAGCGTAGTAGGTACCTATAGAGAAGAACGGGCAAGAAACTCCATGGACACTCTTTTAAATCAAAATATGGTTACAAAATATTGGTTACATCATTCATGTTGAAATTATGCATGTGAGAACGGTGCAGAACGTTAAAAGCGTCCGTAATAAAGAGACAAAAACAATTCAAATATTAAATTAAATTAAAATAAGCCGTGGCAGCTAAGAGATGACCAGTGGTTGCTATGATTCTATTTGATCAAAATGTTCAGCACCGATTATTACCGGTAATGCCAATTCTTGAATATTTACCAATACTCTATGGCTTTAGTTTTGTGATACAATAGTGTCATAATTTTATTAAGGGCCCGTTGTTTGATACATAGTTAAACATGACCAATAGTCAACTTAACAATTAGTCACTTGACAATAGTCAATACCTGTCAAAGTTTAACTACTCTGTCTGCGCATGGTTAACTTTCACAGCAAATTGTAATTTTTTTTTTAACTGCAGTTAGCTTAACCGTTTGTCAAACAACATACTTCTGTCATTTTTAACAAATTGTTATTTTAATTATCCCATTTTAACTATTAGTATGTTTGACTTCTGATCAAACAACGGGCCCTTAGTGACCAACGTCCATAACTGGAACAGAATTTGGTTGGTTTGGAACAGAAGGAAAATCTGGGCCCCAATTCCGTATGGTAATTATTATTCCCCGCGTAGTCTTACCACGTGCAAACCACGTCAATATCGTGTCTTGTAGAAACGGTTTCGTTCATTGTATCATAGAGAATACGTTATTAGGAGATGTCGTGGTTAGATAAGGAATTGAAGTGGTTTCGAAGTAAGGAATCGTAATGTGGTCATAGTGAATTAGGTCCCTGTAGAAAAAAGCAAAGTTTAGATGACACGTTCTTTTTCTGCAGCATGAGACTTTTATCCTGCAGTAGGGCAAAAATAAGACTAGTACTTTAATTAAGTGCCTGACGCTACCCAAGAGCGACCGTATGAACTGCTGCGATTGGCTGTTGATAAATCATTCGACCAATCACAGCAGTTAACGCGCGCTTGACAATTAGTCACATTCATTTTGCGATAATTTTCGCTCGAGAAGTTGGCCCTTAGACTTGAAGGACTTGAAATGGGATAATAGGTAATCTTGCCTTATCTTACTAGGATGCTACTGTTATAATATGCATAAGTTTTCAACTCCTAGTCAACATTCTGGCTACACGTTTCCTCCACTACCTTCCATAACTTTGGCGCGATAATAACTGCCTTAGAAGCTAATCTCATAACAACTTAGAAATTCTATTCATCGTCTAGTAAATCTACGTAGCTTAATAATGTTCTGCTCGAGTAGAAACTAGGATAAGTTAGAATTTATAAGTGAAGAGCTTTTTAAAACCTATCGTAATTTCTCATTCCTATAACCCCATACAAGTATGAATGTAGGTAGGTACTACTGTACCTAGATGTTTTCCGGTTCTTTCATACTAATTGGCTTCTAATGTTGTCTCTTATGTCCAATAACAAATCGTTTTGTTTACCATGCCGGCAAATGGAATCGACAGCTAATTACGAGTATATTTGGGAAAACCTGCTGACATAATGAAATGCTACAAAGATTTGCTTTCTTATAATATTTGGTAGTCTTTATTTAATAACAAAAAAACACGTGTGGCACTCGGGGACTGCCGCGGTAAAGCTATTGCATAGCATTTTGTATCAACTTATGCAATTATAATTATTTATAAATTTTTTATTTATGCAGATTTTTTTTTCTTTGATATTAATTCAAGGACAGTCGTACCATATACATTCACGTTAAGCGAACGCTCGGCCGAGCTACATGGTAGGCGGAGTGGGGGGTGTTAGGTTTTATTTTCGTTACGGAATTTCTTGATTCGGACGCCGCGCTCAAAGCCCGCGATAAAAGCTATGCAATAGTTCAAAAAGGACTTGCATTTTACCAACTACTTTGGGGTTTCTTCCAGTCTAACCGGATGTAGCTGAATACTAGTATTTCACATGGAGTGACTGCCTATCTGACATTATCAACAACTCTATTACTGGGTAACACGATACCCCTTGCTAAGGCAATTTGTCAGACTTTTGCGCTTCTGAGTACCCGTAATGACTGTCAAAGATCTATGATTGACCATCGGAACCAACGGCTTAACGTGCTTTCCGAGGCACGGTGTGTAATGAATGGTCACTCATCCACGAACCGACCGCGGCAAGCGTATCTTAACATTGGATCAAACCGTGTGGTTGTTATTATTTAGCCACGAGCCCCTCTACTTTATTTAATAACGAATTATTTATTTATTTTTTAGACTTTACACACACACATTTTAAACCAGAAACGGTCAGTATAAGGACAAATTATTGTTTCCTTTTCCTATTCGTTGCCAAATAAATTCTGAGTATCGGAATGATGATCGGAATCGACTATTAACAATGTATATTATTGCTAAAACGAGAACAACTCTATTCATTTCGTTTTAAATTGCGAATGAAAGACATAAAAAATAAAAACACTCTCTTTACGAGAAATAATCTAAAATGTTTCTATTTACAATACATACCTATTGTAAAATATTTTAAAAGAGTAACGGTGGAGTTTCTTGCCCATTCTTCTCCATACGAAACTACCTTTTGGAAGGGGCAACTAGAATCAATTCTATTTTTTTGTAAATTTTGACGTTCAAAAGTGCCTTTTATGTGTCTATTTGAAATAAATGATTTGACTTTTGACTTTTACCAAAAAAACCGACCAAATGCGAGTCGGACTCACACACGAAGGGGTACGACAAGGCAAAAAACGCCGAAAAAAATCACGTTTCGTGTATGGAGACCCCCTTTAATGTTTAACTTTATTTTATTTTGCATTATATTTAATTCTTTTTACCTATTGTGGTATAGTCATTTTATTCTAGGTGTATCGTCTTCACATATGATTACATAATTAATGTGAACTTACATAATATTGTAAAACATTTTAAAAGAGTAACGCTGGAGTTTCTTGCCCATTCTTCTCCATACGAAACTACCTTTTGGAAGGGCAACTAGGATCAATTCTATTTTTTTGTAAATTTTGACGTTCAAAAGTGCCTTTTATGTGCCTATTTGAAATAAATGATTTGACTTTGACTTTGACTTTTTTATTTTTATAATTTTTTGTTATAGCGGCAAAACACACACTATAAAAAGTTCAACTGTCTACCTATTACGGTTCATGAGATACAGCCCGCTGACAGACAGACGGACGGACGGACGGACGGCTTAGTAAGGCCGCTTGTAGATGCTGGCGTTTTCAATCGGACCACGGACCGTGTTTTTCATATTTGTATGAGTTGGACATTGGTCCGGCGTCCGGTGCATGTACATTACATCACACACTTCTATTGTAACGCTAAAGCCACCGCAAATCCGGTGAAAAAAAACGGTCCAATATCCGGTGAAAAAAACGGACTTGTACAAGCGGGCTAATAGGGTCCCGTTGGTACCCTTTGGGTACGGAACCCAAAAAAGAAATGTAATGCAGTAAACAAAAATGTACCAGGCAAAAAATGTAACAGCTTGACAGCAAGACAAGTCTTCCGATCCCCAACTTTTCAAGCGTCTTCATTATCTTGAGCCGTTTCGTTCCAAATGACCTTAAATATCTTTTATTTCCCCAGATCACGGCCAGGGCTATTCTGCAATGTAACGAGTCCCGTACACAATCACAAATGAAGTAATTTAGAAAAGCTTTTATTTCTTAAGTAGCTCTTTAAATTCTTAAGAGGGACATTGTTATCACTGAGTTAAGTGCTTTGAATGCAGCACGCGATGAAAAATACATGTATTTTATTATAAAATTGTTGTTGATGCTGGATTTGCGGTGTTAAGTTAATGTAGTCGAACTTGTTTGTTTGTCAGAGTTTTACAAATTATGATAATTTCTCATACACACACATAAACCCACGACTTCTTCCCATGGGGATAGGCAGAAACTACAGAACACCACCTGCTGTGCCATCATTTCTCATCTTCCGAACTAAAAGAGAATCGCTCAGACTTAATGTGTTTGTATATTATCGCTGTTACTTGTACTTACACTTGTACTTTAACTTAAAGTTACTGACCGTACTTTGTAACAGCTTTCTTCGCGAAGATTTCCCACTTCCACACCTAAACAGATTTCACCTGCCTGCCTGCTGATTTGCGATTGCCGTTTGTCGTGAATGTGACGCATATTTTCCCCCAACTCGTTCTTTTTTGCGTTTGTGTGTTTTTTCTTTGCGTCATGTTTACCGCAAATAAATGTATTTTCTTTCTTTTTCTTTTACCTAATTTTAACACAAATCTGTAAAAACACCAACATTCCACAAGTATTAAAATAAATCCACGAGCAAAGCCGAACAAAATCGATGTCTGTAAAGAAATAAATTGCAGAATGTCCCGCCGGCTCTCGCGATAGTGTCTGTTTTAAAAGCGAAGGATTATTCCCCGGCGACACATTTTGAATTTGATTTCAGTTTTATCTTTTTACTAGTTTTAACCAGTTTATTTCATGTTTATATTGTTAATCTAAATATCTAGACGGTATAATACTTGAGCTGAATTTGACAGGTTGCGTAAGCAGAGTATTTCTGGGAATATTTTGTCTATATTTCTAAGTTTATTTGTGTTAACGTGATTGTTTCGAGTTTGTAGCAATTCCTTGTTACGTAAGTGTTACAAGCATCATCAGGTTTTGATGGATTCTGTGCTTCTTATGAACGAGGACTGTTGCCTATTATGGACAGCGATTACGCTAAAGTATTCTAATTCGTGTTTGTCAATGTATGCACATTATGCATTTCGTGGTACTAATAATTTGTGTATTTCCCAAAGGACATTCTCAATAGTGTACATCTTCACATTCATTTGCTTAACCACCAACTGCAAAGTCGAGATCAGACTTTCGATTCAACCAAACACAGCCTCCAGGGACAGCTGTAAAACAACTACGCAAAAATGTCGTGAGCTCAATAAAGTAAACCACTATTGAGACGTAGAATACAGCAAGTGTCCCTATTTTGTCTGATTTAAATATCAGAGGGAACGTCTGGCGTGTTTGTACGGCGACCAGCCCCGCGGGGCGCGCCGTCTATTGCAATAAATTTACATAGGAAAGATTCTTGCTGGGAGCTCCCGAATGTAGGGATGTGACGTAGGTGACGATGTTTGAGTTCCAGTGTCGATAATTTAGAATTTGATGGCATGGAATGATTTGGTAAGTTTCAAATATAAAGTAAGGAAAACACACATTACAATAGATGACCGTAACGGATAATGTTGTTAGAAAGAAAATCATGTATCAGTAATAATGGCAACAACAAATTGTTATTAAAATGTTTAAGAAGTTGATTAGTGAAGGTTATTTGTTGTAGTTGTTGTTTATCGTAGTACGAGGCAAAAAAAAGACAATAAATAAATCAAGCAAAAAAAAAACCTATAAATTAAGGCAGAACGTTTTATTAACCTAACCTAACTAAAACTATTAACCAACTACAAAATGGCGTCGAAAAATTCCTCCGCATCGCTGTCGACTGGTAATGTACTGTAGAGGTTATCTGAATGTGTCAACCTTATGTTGACTGGCTGGTAATATATTACCGATCGTTACTCTCGAACAGTCAAGCAAGTTTGAAACAAGCTACGGAAGGAAAAGTGATGGTAGTTTGTTTAGAGAAGTAGATAGGCAGGGCTAGGGCCTGCCGGTGTATTAAGAAAATTCCTTGATAAAATATAATAATCTAGTTAAACATTAAATATAGTTTCCTTTCTCTTACGCCCCCACTTTCATATATTGAGCAAGGTATAACAGTACTCAAGAGACTGGCGGCATTGCCATGTATTATGGCAATGCTTAGCCTCTGGCCAAGGTAAAAGCCAGCCCTTGGGTCACGGGAAGTGTCAAACAGGCGTTTGGAGATTTCCTTGAACAAAACATGGGCACTCGGCCCGGGGGTTTCAACCCCCAACATTATTATATTTTAATTGTAAATTCTATTGTAATTTAATAAACGTTTTATTAAATTTTGACTTTAAATAAAATCTTCAGCAAAGAAAAGAGGCCTTAACTTTTTACAGTACCTAAATTTCGAAATTTTATTCGAGCCACGCTCTACAATATCGTATACTTTTGTCTCGATTAACATAAAACAATTCTCCCGCTTTTTAACTGTTTAAGAATATGGGCCTTTTGTTGGTATTAAAATTTTCGTAGTAGATTTTTGAGTACTGAGAGCCTTAAATTATAGCCCTAGAAGTGCGACTAAAGATCTTGGGATCGTTTAGGCTAAGTGGTTTGTGTTAGGCACTGGAGGGAGGCAGTTTCCGTAAAACGCTCAAGTTTTTATGGCTTTGAAAAAAGCCTCTTTTCTTTCACGAAAGTTAATACATAACACAAAACACAAATAAAGCTGCTGTTTGTGTTTTAGCTTCTATGAGTAAGATTCCGTGTGTTTTTTGTCGTATCGTAAAAGCAGAGACAAAATTCCACGTTTATAAATGACACAATACCTATCATATTTCTTGTAGTCAGCTGATAATTTTAATAAGTAAACAATTTTGTGTACAAATTAGTTTAATCTACATTTATTTTGAGAAGGTTTATTGACAAAGAAATAATCATAACATTTCATCACTTTTATCGACACATCGACCACTTACGCACATCTCTACTCGTAACCGTCTTTTTGTTAATCCGTGGATGATCAAATGGTTAAGGTTAAGTTCAGTGAATTATGGCGGAATTAGAGCGAGATTATAGCCGCGTACACTGTTCGGCAGCGTTCCTTTCCATAAATACTTAGTTCATGTAGCAGTACCAAGTTTCACGGTAATCTCCGTCTTGAAACTTGATAGGTTTCGGAGTGAATTTCAGTAACGTTGAAACTAAATGTGTTAATTAAACAACGCTTTAAATTATTTGGAGTTACAATAGAAGGTAGAATCTAATGATTAAGCCTCTTGTTTAAGGCCCTTTTTTTGGGTGGGAAATCGTCAAATAACTTCGCTCCGCTCAGGGCGTGAGAGCATGTCAGACTTTTATTGACTAAAACCCACCTGTGTTCCTTCAGTTGCTTGTGCGCTAGAGCCACGGTAACTCTTTCGAACAATCCGCGACCCCGGCAGGCATCGGCCCTATGCCGTGGCGCCTCTCAAGCCACTCCTTAAAAAGGGGACTTACGGCCGCAATTGTGGGGTGCCTATTGTTTAAGGCCCTAATATTGTAAATATTTATGGAAATCAATTATTTCAATAAACAATTATAATAAACAATAAAATAGTAGAAAACATTTTAATATAACGTTTGAGATACACATTTATGATTATAATTAATGTTGAAGTGTTAATTAGTTTTTATTGATGGTGATGGTAGTACTTTACTATTATTTATTTTGGGGTTTCGAGAAACCCGAAACAATACGTGAATTAACCGTAAATATATTAATAATTCAGCATCGGCACTAATTAAACCGGTAGATAGAATTGAGTAAAGGATTTTTTAAATGAGTGGCTATCCTGAAAATGGAATTAATTTCCTTTGACCAAAAATACGTGATTACGCAGAAACGGATCAAAAATACCCGTGTCGTGTCTTTGGGAGATAATCAGCTGTTCAACAAAGGGAACTTTATTTTATCCGACAATCGAAGCGGCAAAAATATCGTACAGCTGAATAACTTATACCCCCACTTAAAAGGAAAAAGGCAAATGTAGGAATCGGGACCTTTTCGCATTAGAATGTTTTTCCCGAATATTGGATTACAAGACAAACGATATTTTAAGTCAATAGGAAGTTATGCCGCGGCCCGCGGCAGATAAGCTGACATCTTCCCTGTAAGTGTCGAAAGACCCGAATAAGAGATTATATGAGATGGCCGCCCATTCTACCTGGTATTTGTAATTTACTGCGAAAAAAGTAATTCCTCTAAATATAAGTTGAATTAGAAAGTTCGGATCCGAATCCAGATATTAGATATTTACTTTGTATAAGAGACAAAAATTGGTCTTACTTTCATCATAAATTCTATCCAGCCTGTCCCACCTTGCTGTCCTCCCCTCAGTGACGCCCTAAGCCGAAGGTCGTACCCCACAGGGGGTGCCCTTAGCGTGCAGTCACCTAATAATATAAGAAATTCGCCCCTGGCTGGAGGATTGAGTTCGCTTAAGGCACCAACACGAGAATAGTCCGGTTAAGTAGCGACGACCTCTAAGGGTCAGCTACGAGACGCCAATAAAAATAAAAAATAAATACTTTTCATTAGTCTGTAAACCTCTGTTAATGATAGAGCCTTCCAACGAACGGTCAAACGGAAATACCATATCCACTACACGCTTACTAGAGGCATTTAGGTCGGCGTTTGATGTTAGCAGACCTGTGGACCGAACTTCCATCCATATGCCGAAACAATTCCGTAAAAAAAAAAAATGATAATATATTTACGAATTTCTAGGCTCGCCCCCTATTACATGGGATTTTAATATAACTGGCGAAATGTTGGTGTTACAAGATGTACACCTCTGTAATCCTTCGAGGATTACAGGCGTGATGTTATGTTACGTATGTATTTCTACGGATCGGGAAAGGTGGTGACAGCAGTGGTTGTAGTCGTAATTTATATTAAAAACATTCTCTTGATATAAATCGTAGATAAGGCTGGTAAAAATGATCCAAAATCACAAAAAGAACTGATAAAATGTCGGATCTTCTTGACCATTTTCAGTTCATAGATATTCTCTAAACAAATCAGGATCCCAGGAGACATCAATAAACTTAAGAGGCAGTGATCAAATGATACTGGTTTAGTAAAACGCGTTTCTGACATCGTACTAAGCCCACGGGAGGATCTAGATAACTGCTAAAGTGACGAAAAATTAATCTAGCGTCCTAATACAATTTATAAATCATCGCGAGAAACAAAATTTAAACTAACAAGACAAATTGAAAAATAAATCATGCTGAATTCTTTTTCAGAGTACAAGCGTTCCTTAAATTACGCTTTATAAAATAAAGCGCTGTTTTTTCAGCGAATGTATCTGTGTCCCCGCTCCGTCGTTTATCATTTTTGTACTGTTTTGTACTCAGTAGCGTAAAATATCGCGAAATGGTTTTGAAACAATTGCAGTGTGTAAAGGTTTTAATAGATTTAAGGATTTTTTGTGGGAAAGAATAACTTTGGGGTGAAGTTTGATATTGTTATTTAAATTTATAAACGGCTAATCCTAACTTTCTAATCCTAACTTAATATTATAAATGCGAAAGTAAGTTTGTTTGTTTGTTTGTTTGTTACCTTTTCACGCCTAAACCACTAACCGATCATCCTGAAATTTTGCATATAATATGTTGTCAGGTGTACTGAAACGGACATAGGGTACCTTTCATCCCGCAAAAAAGTACTGTTCCCGAGGAAAACAACAATAACGTTCTTATGATAAAAGATGGCGCCACGAGTCTTTCGAATCATGATTGAATTATAACCCGAATTTATAGTCAGTCTAAATTAACGCGAGCGAAGCCGCGGGCAAAAGCTAGTTTAATATAGTTTAAGGAAAAACAGTTAATTGAGGAGTATCTCTATTGTAATTCACTAAACTAATTCATTGTAAGATGGGGTGCGCACTTTTGAAGTGTCAATGGGCTAATAATGTACATACCTACCCCAATTTGCGAGGTTGCCCGAGGGGGTATATTTTTCTTATTTATAATATAGCTACCTGAAAGTAAATGGCCTGTCTAGTGGAACGGTCTGTGCCACCGAACAGCTCAGCACTTTATTAATAAGTTATATGCCTACGTATTTTATACATGCCTATCTACTATGCAAACTCGATATTAAATTATATCGACATACTCGTAATGACATGATATCGACACAAATAAAATTAAAACATATTGCAGTACCATGCTTTTGTAAAATTTCATATTATTATCATTCTGGATCATAAACATATCGATCATTTAAAAATTATCCATGGGCTAAAGAGAATCGATATTTCCCCATGGACAAATGGCTTGCCCCTAACGTTTCTTAATAAACAAATCCCATCATACCAAACACAACTCCAAGGCTGAAGCCATTAAAATTTCAAAGCTTATTTTTAATCCCGAAATTAGTATGGAAATGGGCTCAGCCGAGAACAGAGCAAAATTAAAACTGTTCAAATGTATGTAAATTCCAAACAAAGGAACGCAATATTCTGCAAACTTAGTTTTCCTGGGATTTGTATTTTCATTTGTAGTTTGGTATAAATATCAAATAATTGCAACACATAATTAGCTTGTTAGTGAAACTTCATTACTATGACTTTTAATTAAAGAGCAGAACTATACATTATTGAGTTGTTATCGTAGTAAATGAACATGGACATCAACAAGCTTGGTATTTGTGGTTTCTAGAAACCTGTTTCGTAGGTTTGTAGGAATAAACTTTTAATAATAATGATGGTAAGTAATTTATTTGGTAGGTACAAATATGAAATTACAGTATTTACAATTAAAAAATTCGTCCGCATTGCTGTCGACTGGTAATGTACCCAAGAGACTGGCGGCATTGCCACGTTGTATGGCAATGCTTAGCCTCTGCTCAAGGTAAAAGCCAGCCCTTGGGTCACAGGAAGTGTCAAACAGGAGTTTGGAGATTTCGTTGAACAAAATAAGTAAATAATTACTTATAATTTAACCTTTCTGCCAAAGCACTTAAGACCCCTTTTACAAAAAACGCAATTTTAGGGGTCCAATATTTCAGTAATGGTTGAGTTTTTAAAAATTTGTTAATGATAAACTAGGTATAGTATTATTCATAATTTAGAAAAACATATTTGTAGAATGTTTTAGAATTAAACGAACTTACCTGTAGGTGAAGACAGATTAGATTAGAATTATACGATGGCTTCGTCCGAAGACCCTTGCCCTTGCGCACTGAAAGTAAAAAGCACAAAAAACAGCGTTTATTTTGAACAGTTTTAGGTGAGAGTAGACATAACTCCTTTGCTCGATACCCTGTTCTATTGCTCATTTAGTTCAGAGCCTAGATCCTCAATTCCAGTTTCAGACTTTTTGGGGAATGCCAAGGAATATCTTTTTCTAATATCTTCGGACGAAGCCATCGTATAATTATGATCGAACTTCACCTGCAGGTAAGTTCATTTAATCATAAATTATACTCAGCTTCGTCCTCGAGATTAGCATAAAATAATGTAGAATTTGAGAGCTACTGACATATCATGAAACATTTTTGCTTAATAAGGCAACCAATCATTAGGTATGAATTTAAAATCATAAATAATGATTATTTAAGACACATTCGTTTAAGACAGTAATTAGTTTAATTAATAGTTCTGTTCACAATAGATTTTTTATATGCTCAGTTGAAATGAACTTAGCTGACATAAAAGCCAATGTCCAGCAATGGACGTCTTTCGGCTCAAGTGATGAGTAATACAAATACTATAATTATCAAGAATCTTATTAATAATTACGTAATTGTTATTACAATTGTTTAATATTGATCTTGAAAATACATCGTCTTCCTCTGTAATCTGTACATTTCTATTATAGAATATCATAAAAACCTGAGACGAACCGCTCCATCCCGTGGATTCTCTAATTGTTTCTAAGTTAATTCCTAATTTGTGGGCTCTAGATGTGGCAGCATGTCGGGTGCTGTGAGTTGTAAAGATAGTTATATCTATACCACATTCTCCTAGCGTAGTCTTAACCCACCGACTCAATGTTTGTACCGAAACTAATTAATGTTGTTTCCTCACACCGATAAATATGCTACGAGGGGCGTTCAATGTATTCTCGGTCTCGGCATGAACATAAACGTAAATTCAATTAAAATTATATTTTCAATGTAATCCCCCATTACCTCAATGCATTTATTACATTTCGAAATTAACTTTTCAATACCCTGTAAAAAATAACTTTCCGCTTTCTCTGAATAATGCGCATTTATTGCCGCCTTGAGCTCCTCATAGTTGGAAAATAGTTTCCCACGAAGGTATTTTTTCAAATTAGGGAACAATTAATATCCACTTGGGGTTAGGTCCGGGCTATAGGGTGGATGGTTAATTTCTTAGAAACCACAATCTCGCACAGCAGCCTTGGAAACACGCGCCGTGTGGACCGGGGCGTTGTCGTGAAGAAGCAACACACCGGTAGTCAGTTTACCCCGTCTTTTTTCTTTAATTGCTGCCCATAAATTTCGTAAAGTGGATGCGTAGGACGTTGAGTTTATGGATTCACATTTTTTGTGTACTCAATCAGCAAAAATCTCGTTGAGTCCCATAACATTGTGACCATGGCTTTTCTGGCAGACTCTTGCTTGTTTTCACGGTCATAATGATAAACTCACGTTTCATCTCCAGTATCAATTTAATCGAAAATACTTGATGGAACTTCACCACAGAGCTCTATAAAACTCTCTACAGCAGTCGATTCGCACTTGTTTTTGAGGCGCCGTGAGCATTCGCGGCACCCATCTTGCACTGACTTTTGAAAAGTAAAGAATGTTATGAAGAATAGTGTGCATGGAACCAACGGAGAGGAGAGTCATCTCTGCTGTCATTTTCATCTTCATTCGGGCATCCTCCACTATAAGCTTCTCAACTTTTTTCACATTTACTTCCGTAGAGGCAGTAACCGGGCCGCCCGAACGAGTCTTGTCTTCAATACTCTCTCTGCCTCATTTAAATTTACATGACCAATTTTGAACCGTAGATAACAAAGGTAAGGGCACGCCACGATTGCGACGGTAAGTCCGCCCTTTGAGGAGTGGACGGAGAGGCGCCACGGCGTCCTTACCTTCCGCCTGACGCAGGTCCTCACCGGACATGGTTGTTTTGGGAGGTTCCTGTTTCGTCTAAGGCGGGAAGAAACGCCCGGGTGTTACCACTGTGTGGATCGACCGAAGGACACGGTGGAGTATACGGTGGAGGTCTGCCCGGCTTGGGCGGAGCACCACCGTGTCCTCGCGGGGCGATCGGTAGCGGCGATCTGTCACGTGAGGCCCTGGTCCAGGCCATGGTATGGGGTTAGAGGGCATGGGAAGCCGTCAACTCCTTCTGTGAAGCAGTAATGCTCGCAAAGGAGGAGGCGGAGCGCGTGAGAGAGAGGCTATCGTTGCGCCCTCACGCCCCTAGTCGCCGCGGGAAGAGACATCCTGGGCGTCGGGAGTCGATAGCCGATTCCTGACCACCGTAGACACGGGCTTGCGGACGGCGAGCAATGGGTAACTCACCGTCCGGTAAGGACCAGGTCCGAGTCGACGGCGCGTTGTGTTCCACGCGCGCCTCAAAGAGATGTCAGCAATAATTGACGGGGTCCGATAGGGCCGATGCCTGCCGGAGTCGCGGATTGTTCGAAAGAGTTCCCGTGCCCTGGCGCACAGCCAACTGAAGGAACACTGGTGGGTTTTAGTCAGTAAAAGTCTGACATCCCCTCCCGCTGCGCCCAGAGCGGGAGAAGTTATTTGACGATTTCTCACCCAAAAAAAAAAGATAACGAAGGTACAGAATCTTAGTAAACAGCCACCATCTCTTCGTGAATAGTTTTTTGACTTTTTTCTTGATTGGTAAGGATGTAATAATAGCGCGGTGCTCGATTTTCTTCAACATTGTCACGTTAGCCATTCCAGTTGTCACTGACTAAGGATAACTAGCAAACTAATGATCACAACCATGTATATGAAATTTTACCTTTATACCCTTAGATAATGTCATTAATTAATTAATTAGTCAAATTACCCACATCATTAGTAAATCACCCTCATATCAATAATACATTGAACACCGCGCTTATTTACCTTACCACGAAGTGAACAAGTCAATTCTAGGTTTTAAGCTAAAAGGGTCAGGACTGGCCACATTTCCGGTTTTTCGCGAAAAAATGGTAAAATAAGATTTGGTTGCACGGTTCCAATCTTTGATGTTTTTATAAAGGTATTTTAATAGTGGTCTTATCAGCATGAGTTTGAACGTATTAACGTGAAAGTTTATCTAAACCCAAGCTATCGTTAGAATACCAAGAGGACAAAATGTTTAGGACTTTAGACGTATCCCAAGTCGTGTTATACTTGGGTAAGGGTGGTCGAAGTCTAAAGACACCATTTAAGAAGCGTTTTAGAACTTCATTATCACTTAGTTGTTCAATTAGAATTAAGGCCAAAGCCAAACAACAACTGTTTAAATTCCCATATTGGGCAACTGAATCAAACAATGTTGTCAGAATTGCATTTATCGACGCTTTAAAGCTGTTTTATGACTTGTGTTTCCCGCTTATGCGAGTCAAAATAAACGTAATAAATAAACCTAAATGGGTGTCTAAAGGTGTTAAACTATGTAGCAGAAAGAAAAGATACCTTTTATGGCAATTGAGATTAAACCCTAGCCGAGACAATAAAATAAAGTTGGTCAACTACACTCGAGAGCAATGAATCCGGGTCACTTAAAGAATCCTAAAAATCTCGGAAGCTAAAAATGCTAGGTTAATGCAATAAATTGTATTTAATAGACAATGTAATACTCCTTAAATGAAGGTATTAAAACTTCTTAGTTATTGTAAAGTTATATCATAAAAAAATCAAATTTGAAAAAGGGCCACTTTCGAAGATGGAACTACGAAATTACAGCATTTGGTTTTGCTTTTGTTTGTAATCTGTCATTTATGTGGGTACATAAACCATGTTGATAGTGCTCTATATTCATTATTCAAGCTGAAATTATGTCGCTTACGCCTGAAGAATGCACCAGAATACTTACAATGCTGGAAACCGGCCGGAGTCAGCGCGATACAGCCAGGACTGTCGGTGTGTCGCTGTCAACAGTACAAAGAGTTCTCCGACGTTACGAAGAAACTGGTTCTAACCTACGCAGACCAGGAACGGGCAGAACCAGGTGTACCACAGCACGAGAAGACCGATACTTGGTGAACACCATGCTTCGAAATCGCTTTCTCACAGGAACTGAACTCACAAATCAGTTTCGACGCCTCGGAGGAAGTAACCCAAGTGCATGGACAGTAAGACGTCGGCTTGCTGAATCTAACTTAAAACCCCTTAGACCTGCAAACGGCCCTAAACTGGAGCGTGGGCATCGTATTTGAAGACTAAGATATGCCCAGAGCCACGTAAATTGGAGTATTGAAGATTGGTCAAAAGTTATGTTCTCCGACGAATCAAAATTTATGCTCTACAAGCACGATGGAAGACACAGAGTGTATCGAAGACCAGGGGAAAGATTCAAGCAAGCATGCATCGAAGAAAAAGTAGCCTACGGTGGTGGGTCTGTACTTGTGTGGGCCGGAATTTCTTCTGAAAGTCGCACAGAGCTGGTGATCATAGAAAACGGCTCTTTAACTAGCGTAAGATATGTGGAAGAAATCCTCAATGATCACGTTGGTCCATTTATGGTCAATTTAGGTGAGGATGCTATATTTATGCATGACAATGCCCGACCTCATACAGGTAGGATTGTGAATGACTACCTTCAAGAGATGAACATTACTCGTATGGAGTGGCCAGCGCGCAGCCCGGATATCAACCCGATCGAGCATGCTTGGGACGAGCTAGGCAGATGCGTAAAACAACGAAACCCTCCCCCAATCACGCTTCGTGAGCTCAAAATTGCTCTCACAGAGGAATGGGAGAATATTCCCCAAAATCGTATAAGGAACTTGGTGTACAGCATGCCAAACCGCGTAAACGCAGTAATGGAAGCACGAGGAGGCAATACGAAGTATTAAAATTCAAGAAAATCGTAATAAAGTTCAAAAATTTCATGTTTCCTATTTTTGTTTTAAGGAGAGATCAGCAGTTTTTTTCTTTATGTAATTTTGTGTTAATAAAATGTATGGTGACTCATATTTTTTTTACTTTCATTTAAGGAGTATTACATTGTCTATTAAATACAATTTATTGCATTAACCTATCATTTTTAGTTTCCGAGATTTTTAACATTCTTTAAGTGACCCGGATTCATTGCTCTCGAGTGTATTCTAAGTTATATAAAAAAATAATAAATCTAACACAAAAGGCACAAAACAACTACAGAATAGAAAAAGCCACAAACAAGGCAAAAACTACGTGGCAAATAATAAACCGAAAGAAATTCAATACTCCCAAACATCAAATTGATAAAATTAAAATTAATAACAATAATATATCAGATCCTAAGGACATTTCTGATACGTTTAACAACTATTTTGTTGACAAAATACAGCCCTTAATCAATGACGGTAGCCAGCCTAACCCACAACGTAAGATATATACAAGTCGATGTTCATGGCACCAAGCGTACCAGATGACATATTTAAAATAATAATGTCACTGAAAAACACAAAGAGCGTAGGTTACGACTAAATAAATCTGTAAATCTAAACTAAGTAAATCTGTAGCTAAGAATTTATGTGTCCATTTAAGTTATGTACTTAATCTCAGTATAGCTGCTGGCGTATACCCAGATGCCTTAAAAATTGCAATTGTTAAAAAGGAAAACAGAGAGCTAGTGGAAAATTATAGGCCAGTTGCACTGATTTCTATTATTTCAAAAATATTTGAAAAATATATTCACAAAGAGCTATATCTTGACAAATATAACATTCTGTGTGAGCAACAAAAAGGATTTAGACCAAGAAAATCAATAAATATGGCGATTTATGATTTTATATATAATGTCATAAATAATGTGGATAAACGAAACCCAGTCTGAGCCATTTTCTGCGATATGACGCAGGCATTTGATTACGTCCACCACTACTAAAAAAACTGGAAGCTTATAGTATACGGGGTAATATTTTAGAACTTTTTCAATCTTATTTACAAAATAGACGACAAATAACCGAAATCAACAGGATAAATGTAATTAATAAACATGACGAGATACATAGATCAGAAGTGCGAAAAGTTAGATATGGGGTACCACAGGGTAGTGTGTTGGGTCCCTTGTTATTTATAGTATATATTAATGACTTACCGGAGTGGATTGAACAACCATTGACTCTATATGCAGATGACAGTACCGTGACGATACCTTCGAAAAGCCTTGACACATACCAAAGTGACATTAATAATTCGTTAAAATTGATTATAAAAGGGTTAGAGGAAAATAACTTAAGAATAAATTTAAATAAAACAAAAATATTCCAATTTAACCAACGTATGACTAACATTGACAATCTCAAGGTGCAATATAACGCTAATAGAATTAACGAGGTAGTTAGTACTAAATTTCTTGGGCTAGAAATAGATAAAAAACTTAGCTGGAAACAACACATTGAGTTACTTTGTAAGAAACTAAGTTCATCTGCAGACGCATTATATACCTTATCGGCTATTGTTAATCTGGATGCATGCCTTACTGCGTACTATGGTATAGTTGAATGCCATCTGCGATACGGAGTTATCTTTTGGGGCAACTCAACAGAAAAAGAGACTGCATTTAAGGCCCAAAAAAGATGCATACATGTCTATTTTTATTTTG
This sequence comes from Dryobotodes eremita, assembly GCA_917490735.1. Taxonomy (NCBI): domain Eukaryota; kingdom Metazoa; phylum Arthropoda; class Insecta; order Lepidoptera; family Noctuidae; genus Dryobotodes; species Dryobotodes eremita. Next base: position 22,377,346 of record OU823249.1, on the reverse strand, counting down.
AAAAGTACTGTTAGCTGCGTACCATATTTTAAACAATATAAATTATTAACCCTACCATGTTTGTACATTTTAGAAATGGCAGTTTTCATAAAATTAAACCAGGATCGCTTCGCACGAATGGCTGACGTATTTCCACGGAATAGGCGTGACAATAGTTGTCTATGTATCCCTAGTGTTAGAACAACTCTGATGCGCAAGAGTGTCTGCTGCATGGCACCGGTGATATATAACAAAATACCAAGTTGTTGGAAGGACTATAATTTGACATTATTTTAAAAAAGGCTTCGAATTTTTTTAGTAGACTAAGTTTATTATAGGGTTGAAGATTTTTTATAGGAGAAAGAAGTTGTTTGACTATTTTGTATATTGTATTTAAATAACTATTAGAAATTGTGACATTAATTTTATTGTTGACTGATTATTTTTATTAATGAATTATGAATTAGAATGTTATTATGAATTATTAGTAAATTTGTATTTTAATTGTACTTAAACTCAATACTTTTGCATGCCTTTTAATTGGCAAAATATGGCTGTTTCTGTATTTATATTTTGTAACACCTTGACTTGTACCCGTATTTGCAAAATAAAATATCTTTATCTTTAGAAATATAACCGAAAATGTCAATATTTTTAGATACACAAAAAATTTAATTTCTTAAGACAGGTATCGTATTGTTTTACCGATGTACCGGAGAGAGAAGCTAACATTATGCCAATTGCAGGTGATGGAATATTTCTTCTCAGCAACGAGTCCCGGACAAGAGACCGGCAGCCAGGGTAAACCGAGGATTTGCATTGTTGTAGCTGGAAGAAAATAAAGTTGTTTGTTTATTTTGATCAAAATACAAAACAGATGGTAGGTACAAGAAGTTTCCTGAATAGAGGGTACCAAGGTTGGGTGGGCCATAAAGGGACCACTGCAATACCAGTAGCTTTGTCTTTAACAATTTTTCGTAGCATTTTAGGACGTTTGAAAAAGGAAAATAGTATATTTGTACCCATGATAAGGTAAATGTATTCATGGCCATAGCGTCAGGTTTTCTGAACTAGAATATGTAGTTACGACATTTTTTGTTAACACTACTTGCAAAAATGTCTACATTAGGAAAACCAAACGTATTTGTTAAATTGTAAAAAACTGAGTCGCTCAATTCTCACTTAACATCTCGATGAATTCTACGTGATTCCGCGTCAGCTATTATATTATCTGCCAAACGAATGTTTGATGAATACACACTATTATTCCTAGATTGGCACCATTCCCATAATTCTTTTGTTATGCGTGTTAGATGTGGATATTGTATGCCTGAAATTTCTTGTACCCCCGACCCACCCCGTCGCATCGCATTGCCTGCACGCGCTGTTACTTCGTGTTCGCTCCTAGGGGGCCCAGTGTGATGTTGAGCCTATTATAGCCTTTCTTAAGAATTGGGCTATCAAATGCAGGAAATTGTTTTCTAATCCGACTGGAAGTTCCAGAAATTTGCGCGTTCAAACAAACAAACATCGTAAAAATTGCCAATAAGCAATATTGGATTCTTTTACTGGGGATAGTATACTGTATAAAACGAGCTGAAAACGGTATTACATATCCAAAATCCATGATAGAACAGTCGGATCAGAAGTTAGTTCAGATCAGGTATCATAAAAAAGGGTCAGTCTATAAGTATAATTGCTTACCCAGGTAACGTCTAGCGACGACTGCGGTAGCTTGCACGTGTTGCGGGCGGAGTCTGCTGCTGACCTCGGTATGACCCGTGCGTGGTGCTTGCTGGTGGATTTCTCAGTGCAGGCTCCTCCGTGCTCTGAGTCCCCGTTTGCCTGCGACTCGGGGGAGGAGCCCGCCTGTTTAAATTGTTCCGTTGTCGGAACGTCGATTGAAGCGGAGGCAGCGCTGTCTTCGTTTTGTTCATGGCCGTGATATGGTTATGTTTAATTCTGATCCTGTTTTTGTAACTGTCTTTGCAAGTTTTAATGTTTCAGCTAAGTCTGATCCGAAAAGGTGTTTGTCAATTATTGTTTTTGTAGTTGTTCTTTCATCTCCTTTTTTAAACCTTTACCCAAATGTTTTTTTACCCAAATCAGGACAACTTCTGATATGGCTGCTTTTATTTCTAAATTGAGTTCCGGTGAGTCAATTAGCTTGCAGTTACTAGGAGGTAAGTATTTTTCTATGAAGTCCTTACGAAGTACATTGGACAAGCCCTTAGTAGCCAAATGCTGTAACCGAATAGCCAGGTCAGTGTAAATTTATTTGCCGTAGATATTTTTTACGGACGGATCCTCTCCAAATATTTCTAAAATTCACGAGTCCAGCTCGATGCTTGGAGGTGTGTCAGTTGCAATAAGGACTTCAGTCTCCGAGGACGGGACCTGTGGCTGTGAAGTACTTGTGGGTGGAATTGGTTCTGCAGCGCTAGTTAAGGGGACTAAGCACTGATCGAAGGATATTCTGGTGCATTTTCCTCAACTTCCTCAAAAGGTTCTTCGTCGTAGTATCGACATCGGGGAGAGGTTGTGTCCTCTGTAATGTGTAGCTGTTTATTTTGTTATTTAAGAAGATAATCAATCCTCAAAATCAAAAAGAGTGGCCAGCGAGAAGGCCTGACCTAACCTATCGAAGATACCTGGGACGAGCTTAGCAGACGTTAGATGCCAAAATACACTACCAGTCACAATTGATGCCCTGAAAATCACTTATTGAAGAATGGGAGAATATTCCTCAGCATATGCTGAGGAATCTGAAACTCAGCATACCAAATCGTGTAGAAGCCGTATTGACAACACGCGGAGGCAATACGAAATATCGAAATGAAAAAAAAAAGACATAATTATATATTAAATACATTTGAATGTTGCTTTTCCATTTTTGTTGGCTATATTTCATGATAACGAAACACGAGACTTACGAGTGACTTTTTATATCGCTCATCAGTATAATTTAACAATTTTATATTTCCCGCGCGCGATTTTGTGAACTGACTCTTAAGTGTAGTACACCACTACTATTTCGGGAAACACTGGCTATTTATGCTTAAAAAAATATGAGGCATACATTTTATGTATTTAAATTGCATACTATTTCCTCCATCAAAAGATTATTGCAAACTGAAACGAAAAATATCACATCTTAGAAGAGTATATAACAGTAGGAAGTAGAAAATGTAGGCAAAAAGCATTGAAACCCACTCAAAGAATATTTTTGGCATAAAATATTACTACGGAATTGCTAGGCTGTTACCAAACTTATTAAAATGGTTATATGTTTAAAAGTTTATTTAACTTCCTTATCTAAATAGATCAATATATATAAACCAACCTCTCTTCATCTTATATATATAGATCGACCATTTTACAGATTATCTAAAGTACATATCTATATTTTTTATGGAGTACTGTGTTAAATGTTACAACAAAATACCTTGTGATATATTGCAATTAAATTAAAGAAAATTTTAAACTCATATTAAAAGTACACTTTGTAAACAAGCATATTACAAATTAGAGGATTATATCCTAAATAAGAATGCTTGGAAATACGCTGGTTCTGCTCCATAGGACAATCTAGAGTCTCGACAAAATCAAACTGGTTGCTAATTTAATTGTATAATTTATAATTTTTATGTCATTTATTTTACTTTCTGTAACTACTTTGACTCACACACAAATTTATTACTTGTTAAAATTTTTGAAAAAGCATGTACTTTTCAATATTTGTAAATATGTGAGCAAAATGTATCTTTTACTCAACTAATTTACCTGTCATTGCTTTATATTTAATTATTTTTACCTATTGTGGTACAGTAATTTTATTCTAGGTGCATCGTCTTCACATATAATATTGTTACACATTTTAAAAGAGTAATGGGGAGTTTCTTGCCCATTTTCCTTAATACGAAACTACCTTTTAGAAGGGGCAACTAGAATCAATTCTACTTTTAACCGACTTAAAAAAACGAGGTTATCAGTTCGACGGAATCTTCTTTTTTAAAGTGAAGTTTGTCGTTCTAAAGTGCCTTTATGCCTATTTGAAATAAATTATTTGACTTTGACTTAAACTTAGCCCAACGGTTTAGGCGTTAGACAGTATAAGGAAAGGTCTTGTTTAGGTGTCAAATCCCATGCTTTAGTGATGTGGTGAACCCACTAACTCAAGCATCTTCTAATTGATAACATGGCAGTATACATACTGCTGATAAAAATAAATACCCTATTTATCTTTCTTTGCAGACGTGTAAAAAAAAATGAGGCTCAATCAAAACCTGAAAGTGTAACGGGCGGAGTTTGAATTCACGGCCTTACGATCGGTATATTGCTGTTTCTAAAAACAGTTCACAACCAGTTAAGATTGAAGGTTAGCAAAATACTATTTCCACAAAATAAATATGATTTTCTAACACATGAATAATATTACGAATAGCGTACAATAACAACTTGAAAAAGCAAAGGCTCTAATGTTTTCTTATGACTGAAGAATTAGTTTACGTATTTTATCTTCTGTTAAGGCTGTGGATTCTGAAAGTTGGCAATGTCGCAAATAGCTTTCAAATATTTCGCTGTTTTAAGTAATTCATCAATATTTACTGTAATCAAAATGATGAAATATTGGTTTGTGTTGCACTAAAATATTGAATATGAATTGCAAGATCGATCACCCACGATCACTATTAATATTGACAGCCCTATCCACTCACTGTCCAGTATCTCTCAGCCTCGAGATCCTTTTGTACTATGCTTCCCTGGTCTGTGCACGAGTCTGTTCACGTCCATGCTTATCTCAATCAATTTCGAAGTTTCCTTCTGTACAATGTAGGGATGAAAATATGATTACTATTACAGAGTATTTTGAAACTATCAAATAAATCCTAATATCGAAATTAAAAAATGGTTTTTGTTCTTCACACATATTAAATAGTACCTTGTGGCTGGCCGACTATGGGTTTTGCCAATCTTTGACTTGCTATAGTGACTAAAATATTGGATATATTTGGTTGAATTTTTGTATGTACACTAGGAACGTCATTAGAGATAGGTACGAAGTTTAATTTAATGCCGTGTTGTCGTCTTCATCCTATTTTTTTTTTACTGAAGATCATTATTTTGTAAATCATCATCATTATATTAGTTAGTAACCACATAAACTGAGCTTAAATAATAATAATTTAAAGTTTAATCATAGCAGCATATTATAATGAATTACCGCCGCGATATAGACGGATCGAGTACGTCAATTCCCAGAAGGAAATGGTAAGGAATACTTACATGATATAGTAATCAGGAATACTGATTACTCCATAGGGAAATTATACGCGTGAAATATACCTACTTGTAAAGCCGCGTACTGCAGTGGGTTGTCGTTCAAAGTAATGATTAAAAAGCTTGTTCACTTGGGGTATTCCTTGTTGAGGGGGGGGGGGGGTATGGGATTGAGCTTTTATTATTATGTGTAGATTTCCCACTTTTTTATCTATCTGGACAGTTTTTTTGAGCACAATTAGGGCAGCAATTTGGATAAAACTTTCACACATAATGTTTAACCGCATTGATCTATATTTTATAGTGTAGGTAATTAATTTTTTTCTTCCCAAACATAAATAAGTATAACTTTTCCTTTACTGTGACTTTTCACAAAAATAAAAACAAAACACAAAAACGTTACCAATATTATTTACTTACATACACTCTTTTAAATGTATGAAGGGTATAATAATAAGGGTGGATTTTCTTGCAATGAGATCAGAACAGATCTCATTGCAAGAAAATCCAGCCTTGCAGTAATCCGTGCTAAAGTATTCCACGTCCCTGACTGATTGGCCCATTATTTTAAACGGAATGAAGATACGCGAAGTTGTTCTCACATTCCTGCAAGTAAAAATGTGCCTATTTTGTTTTAATTTCAAATACATTTAGTAACATTATAATGATAAAGTTCTCGATTAAAAATGCACTCTAGGCTCCCGTAACCTTTCTGAGGAAACGGTTCTGTAGGGTCTGCATCCTATGAAGATGGTGGGGCTTTGCGAGACCCTTTGTAATGTCCATTAAATTATATAATAAACTACCTGCAACAATAAAAAAGAAGATAAAATGAACATATTTTTTTTAAACATAAACTTTAAGTACTCGAGACTTCAAATTTTATTTGATTTATTTATTTTTATTACATCTCTCAACAGATACCTGTTTATATTTTATATTAAAGCTATTAGATTATCTCAAAAAAAACCTACATCATTGTTTTAATACAGTAGTTTGCTAAGTAATGTTATATAGTTAACTCTCTCCTAACTCACTTATTTTGCTGTGCCCGACAAGGTCCATATGATCTAATTTACCAGCTAAGAATACCTACATATGGAATGCAATAAAAGTATTGAGTATTGAAAGACATATTCAGTATCAAAACAAATCCATCGACATGCTATCGTAGACTAATTATATCTGTCGCGTTTTAGCGTGGCAATAGCGGTCGCTGCCCTCTCCCTAATATCTCTCCGTAGGAACCCAAACAATAAACTATGTCTGATTTTTCGTTACTTGAACATGTTGAAGTTCACGATTGATGTTGATTTAGAACGTTTACGGACTTTAATTCAGTTTTTGTTTTTTCTCTGCGTCATGTTACCACTTAACCACCAATAAGTGTTGCGTCACTGGCAAATGACAACAAACAAACGATCAAAACAAACACAAAATGCCGATTGCAGTGTGGAAAAACGACTACTCGTACTTTTGTAACAAACAAACAATAATAATAAGGACAATTAAGCAGTGCGTCGCATCTGTGTAAGAACAGGTCGTTGCTCAGCAAAATGCTGTGACTGCGGACGAACCTATCGTCAACAGCGCTGATTTTCAGCAACTACCTCTCGAATGACGTAACGACGTCCCCCTGTGTAATATAATAAATCGGGTAAATATAATTTTCCACAGAACTAAGTGTGATTCTAGCTGAACATAGTATGTACTTATAAATAAATAAAACAATATATATATCTACGTATGTGTAACTTTATAATAAAAATATACATAAACCGAGACCATAACAAACATGATACAATGAAAAATAAAAATTGTAAGCAATAAATTCTAGATGCTGAGTAGGTACAGTGTGGTGTGTGTTCCTATTTATGCTATGCTTTCTTTTTGTAATAATAAATGCTAGAACATGTTGGTAGTCAATGACCGCTAATGGTATGAGGCAGCTATAGCCAAACGGACACTTTATCTACCGATACTCTTATTAAATAGTCTGCTTGAGAGCTCTGCAGAGAGGAAACTATCCCTTAAAATAAAATTAACTCGGCAAAGTCTCTCAGTCCTACTATTCTTGAATATAGTTTAATGAACATTCAAGTTATCGGAATCGAATTCCTCAAACTTAACGGAGTGTGCCAATAATATAGACATTTAATAAAATTTTAACTCATTCGACAGGTTTTTACTCGTTCATCGCGTGTTAGACAATAGGTCTGAAATTGTTTTCATGAAATATTTTTGAAATCACAAAGTAAAAATGGAATTTATTGAGTTATGTAAATAAATGTGTATGAAAATGAGTACCAAAAATTATTGAAAACATTTTTGAACATTCCCTGTTCTTAAAGATGTATTTAATAGTCTAAAATATTATCAAGCAATCAACTCAGCCTACTGCAGTCCACTGCTGGACATAGGCCTCTCCCAAGCTGCGCCACAAAACATTTGCTATTTTTGTGTTTTTTCTTTGCGTCACGCTTACCGCAAATAAATGTATTTTCTTTCTTTTATTTCGATAAATGATAAATGATAAATGATTTTATTTCTGTAAGTAGGTTTGTACAAACACTTTTACACGTCAATCATATTTTAAAACTAGATGAGGTCGGCGTTTCCTATCTGACTACTCTGAGAAGAAAGGCCGAAACAAACTCAGAGGTCACAGTCTCTTTTAAAGTCCAGACATAATCTTGGTCAGATAATGTGAAGACCGTGTAGATTTGAGTCTGAAATGGTCTTTTGAGGAAAAAATACCACACAGAATGAGTGGACCTGTCCAGTCAGTGCACGCATTTGTCAGTAATCGTGCAGCTCAACTCAAAACTTAAGGAGCTCAACGATTCGACGAACAATACCAAAGAAAGGACATTTGGGTAGACCGCATAAATTACTCAAACTGCCAGACTATGATTAAAACTAATCAAGAAAGAAAAAAATAAAACAATGATCTACATAGTTTTTACATTCACAATAATTCAAATAATATACTATTTTACAAAGTAAATATTCATGTCAATATATTTATAAAAATTCATCAATGTTTCTTCTTCTGTCCTTCGCTTTCTGCATCCAGTAAGAATTAGACAAAAAAAAACATAATAATCAGATATTCAAATTTAGACCTGATTGTTTGAAGTAGTAGCCTGATGTCTAGGACCTAAAGAAAAAGCATCCCACCATCCCCACCTTGGAAAGTCAATTTCTCAACATTGCATCACACCTCCCTATCCCACCTAACTACGCACCGTTTAATATCAATTCATCTGGATCTGGAGTCTCGCAGTACTCCAAATGAATGATTACATGGTATTAGCGACTCACATAGATGAATGTGCCCAATCGAATCGGGTTCAACCGGCCCCCAGCCAATTGTTACCTTCAATCTTCGTACCCTAACGTCCCCAACTTTTGGGGAACTGAGTTTTATGGGCTTTCTTTTGTCTTTACGTTTAATGCCTTAAAGTCCCCCTTCGTTCAGAAGTTATGCGTCGTTTGTTATTGTTTCTACGTATTTACGGCGTTCAGCTTGCTTTATTATAGTTTAGAGTTTGGTTCGATTTAGTTATTTTGAGAGTCATACCGCTAGGTAACTACTTGGTGACGGTGGCAGTTACAGAAAGAGTTTTCGGAAAGATTCTATTTACAAAAATAACTATAATGATAATAACCAGACGGCACGGTTGGCGCAGTGGTTAAGCGATTGATTGCTGCGCTGCGTGTCGCGGGTTCGATTCCCGCACGGAACAAATTTTTGTATGACCTACAAGTAGTTGTTCCGGGTCTGGCTGTTTGTGTATGTGAGTTTAAATGTTTGTTAACGCACCCAAAATACAGGAAAAATACCTAGTATGGGGCAACGTCACATAAAAAAAAAAAAAACTTATAAAAACTGCATGGGATAAGTATTTTTTTACTAAAAACGTTGATTCTTTCTGCAATAACCTCTAAAGCTCCAAATAATTATTGTAGCCTCGTGATATTTCGGTATCATTTTTAAATTCTCTGTGCAAAAAAGGATATCCTTTTTTAGTCCGTCTAACGTTAACATTTCAAAAAATTGCCTTATCAAAATTCTCTTTGTCCCAAAATTATCAAACGATAAAAATTTTCGTGAAAAAGAAATGGTGATCGACATCTAACAAGTTTGGTCGCAAAAAATACTAGTTTCTGTTATTTTTTGGAACAATGAAGTAAGAGGGGAGCAAAGGATTATGTGAGACAGAGATAGAGCAATTTATCTCGAGTAATTCCATTGAAACTGAAAATCGTAGAGGTCCTCTTTTATTTTTGGTCAATTGGTTGGAAATCGGTTTATTGGACACATTAAGATCTTTGTGTCACTTTCAGAGACAGTTAGTGCCTTTCTTTTCTATTGGAAAAGGTTTGAGTTTACAATATTATTTTCTTGGTAAAGCTCAATAGTGTTTTGTTTAGGTTGTTTAGTACACACACACACATACAAATACAAACCATTAATTTTGTGGTTATTTTCTCAAATTACCGTTTCAGACACCAATTTACATGGTCTGTCTTCACATGATCTGACCAAAATTATGTCTGGACTTTAAAAGAGACTGTGACCTTTCGAAGTTTGTTTCGGCTTTTCTTCTCTGAGTAGTCAGATAGGAAACCCCGACCTCATCTAGTGTTTAAAATATGATTGACGTGTAAAAGTGTTTGTACAAACCTACTTACAGAAATAAAATCATTTATCATATATCAAGCGTATTTGCATACTTAATATCTGATTAATAATTTATCTTTTAAACATGTTGCAATCAAAGACACACCCTACAACTACTCACTACACAGACACACACATCCTACACTCACTCACTACACACACACTCAAACCCTACATTTATTCACCTCACCACACTGTTAAACGTTTTTTCATTTGGTTTTCTTTTCATAAATTATATCCTGTTTCTTTTTACACCATTTGCTCATTGTTGAAACGTCCTGATTTAATATAATATGGCTTTGTTAGTTACGGAGAATCACTGACTCCTAAGACACAGGCACATACACCTAGTTTAGGAGTCAGAGTATAAAAATTATTGTGACCTAGTTATAAGCCTTATATGCTCTCAGTCCTTGAATCAAATTGTAATGTGATGAATTTTTTTGGTGACATAAAGAATGAATTATTATTTATTATTATAAATATTCTTAACCTGGTGGTCAATGGCAATAACCACGTACCTACAAGATAGATGCCGTAATCCTGCCTATCTTAGAGATCAGGCCAAAAGGATTCGTAAACTAATTTCAAATCCCCATAGCTTCTCTTTCCTGCCACTCCCACTTCAACTAATACCAAACATTCTCACCATCCAGACTGCATCTCGCACCAGCTTCACAACAGCCACTAAAGCTCACAAATTGGCTAATAAATCTCACAATTAATATTGTGCATAAATCATATTTATTACAACCGATTCAAATTGGGTGAGAGTTCTAAAAAGCACAGGCTGTAATAATCGATACGAAAGCACTTAAATATCGAGTTAGTAACTGTTCGTATTAGTGGAACGGTTTAACTTGCAAAAGTCGTTAAGCTGGGCCGATTTTATGAAAGTGTACTTAGACCGTTTTATTTTGGTACGCAGGTCTGGCTTTAAATGTTTTTCTTTGGAAGGCTGGACTGAATTTGGTTAGCGTTTGCAGTCGTGAAAATATTAGGTCAGCTTTTTCTATTTAGTTTACTTTCTTTTATTTCAATTAACTACACAAAACATACCATCACGCATGTAATCCCCGAAGGATTAGGCAGAGGAGTATTTAGTACACCTACATTTCGCCAGTTATGTTTTAAGGCCCATGTAATAGGGGGCGAATTAATTATTTAGAATTAAAAGCATTTTTTTTTTAGTTTCACACGATTACACCACTGCTGGTCCTTTTAAAATTAAAGATTATTTGTTAAATAAAGGTGTTTTAAGTAAAAATGTTTTATGTAGCTATCATTTTTACAAAAAGAGACAAAAGATTTTATCCTGGGGGATCAAAAGGTGATGGCTTCATTTTACGTGTTTCTTCATGTATAAGGATAAGGACTGAGCAGGTCAGCTTGTCTGTCCTTGCTCTCTCTCTTTTGTAGAATTAGGTTATTAGAACATTGTTTAAGGACTTCGAAAGGTTAATTGAAAATAAGACTGTCTTCATTTTATTTTAAGTTAATCTTCTGATTTGATTTATTTTTATATCTTTTCGTAACATTATTACTTTATTGAAAAAATTATTCCAGTTAGGTAAATATTCATTTTTTTTGTGAAAATTTAAAATTGACGAAATAAATTTACTAAGTTATTTTAAAAAAAATCTTTCATGAGATTGAAAAAGAATACTCTTGTTGTGTGTCATGAGCCTTGATTTAAGAAATATTTCGAAGATAGTTGATTTTCCTTCTAACTTTGGACTCCTTGAACAGCCTATACTTGCTGCTTCTGACGATGCGGATTCATTATAGGAGTAACTGTAGGTTTAGCTCCTTTCCTGAGGTAAGATTATCGAAATAATAAATGTTTACTATCATCAGCCAACAAGGTTAGATTGATGGCTTCTATAAAAGAACCAGCCTGTAACAGTAAAGCTTCCCGCAAACAAGCGCGACGTGACAGTGCGACGCGAATTCTGGTAGAACAATTTCCATGAAATTTTCATAGAAATTGTTCTACTAGAGTCTCGTTGCGTTATCGCGTCGCGCCTGTCTGCGGGAGCCTCTATGCTATAATGCATAGTACCAAATAACACACCTGTGTGTGATCATAGCACACCTCCCACAATTTTTAAGTACTGTGGGTACACTCCAAGCCAATCAGACATCACCACCGACTGGTTTCGATGATCATTTAAATACCTTCGTATAAGTTGTCCTAACAAAATTAAACCACGTTAAGCGGTCCCATTACCTACAAGAGCTTTAATTTCTTGCTCTTTACAAACGTAAAACACCTCAAAGCACCGTAGACTCGAACATCTTGCACTGTGACACCACCATTAACTTTAACGACAGTTCTAAGTACCCGAAATCGCGGCCTCAGCGTAATACCGCGGCCGTAACATTAGCAATGTTCCTGCTACATTGCGCGCCACACGTAATGAATCACTGTCTTTATTGCCGTCACAACCGGCAATGGTTCACGTAATTTATGTTTGATTAATTAAATGTACTCACTTTATGACTTGTTTGCTAGATTAGATGATGTTTCATTAAGTTGATTTCTTGGTGTTTTGGCTTGGGGATGAAACAAATGTGTTTTGAGGTTGTGGTTTCATTAATTTTGTTTTGCTTCTCTGTATCATTTGTGGTGGATTTGCGAGTTCATCATTGGCCCCTTGGCGTTGAAAACTCTTAAGTGTGTATTCACATTATTCATGGTTAAAAATAGAGTTGGCATGAATATTAACGAATGAATGAAAACGTCCTTTAGACGAATTTCTAGTCACCTTACCTTATGCGAATAGAATAAGACTATTTAGTGGATTGATCATTGAAGTAGATTGTAGTCGTCAATATTTTATTTTATATTATTAAATATGAACAACAAACATCTACATTATGCAATATTACATACAGAAAAATGTATATAACTTAAGTAATAATGTAGCCCACAGCGCTGTTCATAGATTACTACAAGAAATCAAACCTTAAAGTCACTAGGAGGAGAACTGTTTATGCATGACAGTTACACTAATATTAAAAAACGATAAAAAAAAAACAGAAATAGTATTTAAAAAACAACAACAAAAAATGTAGTTCAATAGTTCAAGTGTCTCATACAAAAGGCTACGAAACCTTTTCAAAGAGCATGTAAATATCTGTGTACGAATGCTTCATTGTAGGTAGCTATTATTCGCCGAACTGGTGAACGTAGACCAGTGTTAGATCGGCAGGTACCTACCGCAAAGAGTTTACCTGCACGCACCTGCCGTCTATGGACAGTTCTGGGGACTGCAAAGCACGGTACATTATTTAAATCTATACAGTCAAAATTGCTATTAACAATGTTATACAATGTCATTGCTTCCAGTTGTTTACGTCTAGAGCTGAGCGCCAAAAACTTGTATTTACTCATGGTCTAAAAAAACAAGGTCTGGCACTCCGAGAGTGACACAAGCTTACGTCACTATCCAGTTGCCACATTATTGCAACAAAACAAGAAGTATGGAACATTTTCAGTCACCATTCTGTAAAAAAAAATATATATAGCATTTAAATTGTCGTTTTGTTTTTCTAATCAAACGAAACAATTCAATTTAAACTTATACCGACGTAATTGTTAGTTAAAACCTCATTGATTTGTCGGATTCGCACAGGTAATAAAGGCGGTTGGGGAGTTATTATGACACACTACTGGTAACACAGCGTTGATGACGTAGGCTTGTGTCACCCACGTGACCACTGTGTCTCGGAATGCTATAACTGGCGAAGTATATTATTATACCATGTATTTACTGAGCAACTGGTTATAATGTAGATAAGTTTAGTATTGAAGTTAAACATTAGGGGTGACACATGTCATTTTCCTTAGTAATCTGAAATATATTTGCACTAAATGGAAACTGAAGACTTACTGTGGAAACATGATGATCAATAAGTTGTTCTTCCTCTGAATCAGTTGCTGCAGGATGATAATTTTATTGTAAGCAGATTCTGAGAAAAAATACTTCAAATCCACCATCGCTGAAACCACTATTAATTTTAAGTAATCGATGTTGCTTCGCCAATTTCACACTGAAAAATTAAAGTAATTATTAGGATTGATAATTTAATACAAAGCATACATGTTTTTGTATTTATTTGTATAGTTAGTTAGTTAATCATTTAATTTAGTACGTAGTGTAAATGGTATGTTGTGTTATATATTTTTACATAAGCACTTTAATGTATATGATATACAAAGCGTACGTTTTTTAAATAAAATGGGTAAATTATAAACTTAGTGTTTAAACTTAGATCCTGAAACTTTACGAAAATTATTGGAAAGGTTTATACGGAAAAACAACGCCTATATATGCTTGGAATACTTTATAAATATCTTAAAAGCACACAATCACAGAATGATCGCGTAACAACGAGATATATAACATAGTAGCTACTATTAATCCCGGATAAACATTGAAAGCTATTCTGTAATTGCCTATTAAAATATTACACCACTTTGCCTCGCCGGTAATTAATATAAAGTTACACGTTGATCGGAAGCCATGCACGGTTCAAACACGGAGTAAAAAGTAAATAGAGTACTTACAATATTCTTATCTTTTCTGACTTATGTAGACTAATAATGAAGCTGAAGAGTTTTTTATGTTTGTTAGAAACGCGTTAATCTCTGGAACTACCAGTCGGATTTGAAAAAGTCTTTTTACTTTTGATAGCCCAATTCTTGAGGAAGATGGTAGGTTATTTAACTTCACGCTACAACCCTAAGAAGCCAAGCAAAAATAAAAAAGGCAGACAGAGTGCTAAGCGAAAATGAAGTAACAGCGCGGGCGGGCGATACGACGTGATGGGGCGGGATGGGGTACAATAAATTTTACGCGGACGATGTCGTGAGCAGAAGCTAGTGAAGTTATATAACGAGTTCAGGAATATTTTGGTTTTCAGGCATATTAGCTTTTTAAAACGACACGTTATTTTTATATTTTTTACATTATAAGCTCACCATCACAACCACTGATAGTCGGGCCGTCGAAAAAACCCGTTCCTGTCACCTGTCAGTGTCACACTTCTAGTAGCTAATAAAGATCAAATTCGTCAAACACGTTTTCGTTTGTATGAAACTGACAGGTGTCAAGAACGCATTCCCTCGAAGGCCGGACTGTAATGAAATTAACCATTAAAAAAGCACTTTCACAAACGTATAAAAACCATGTCTTCAGACTAGCTTTATTACATTACCATATCCCGTTGCATGATCTGCATATACATAGGGCATATATTTGTGTATATTCTGTAACTTAAGCATAGGCTTTCTTCTCCATAGGTAACTACTATGCTTTGGAATGGGCAACTAGCTTCATCTTTCTGACTGACCGACACCTTGACAATTCAAAAGTGCCTGTAATTGGTTTATTTGAAATAAATGCTTTTAGGTTGAGTTTGAGTTTCAGATTCGACATGTGGTCGACCAGCTTAGGCACACCTGTAAAGGTAGACCTCTCCAGTGGCCCGCAGTGAGTACGGCCGCCTTCAAGGAAATCGAGTGGATTCTGTTTGTTACTAGATACTTTCCTGTATCGTAGTATGTTAACAGCGACCAATCTCGAAGCACAAACACCGGAAGAACTATTTGTGTGGCATGCAAATGTTGGTTCCATCTCGTTCTCGGTTCCATCTTCGGAACTGTTTAATTTACCATTAAGTCTCCATGTCCTACCTCCTCCATGTTTTAAAAGGTAAATATGTCCTAACGCCTCGCCAGGCGTGTTTTATAGCTGCGATACGTCTCCATCGCGTGAACGAACTTATAGGGATGCCATTAAATATAACATTACGTTAACGCGTTGACTCTATTGCAATATAGAGTGGCGTAAAAGGCGCCAGAACTTTAACATTTGCAGGAATAGTTATTAAAACTGAGTGAAGTTTAACCGACGACCTCAGTGACCATGGTGACATTGAGAGGGAGCGTAGGGCTCTGGCGGTAAGGGGTAGTATATTGGCACAAAGATTTGCTTGGTGTACTGCCCAAGTAAATGTTATGCTTTTTAAAGCTTATTGTCATAGCTTTTACACCGGTAATCTTGGAGTCAATTACTCGAAAAGGTCGCTGGATGTTCTACGCGTCCAATACAACAATGTTTTTAGGAGGCTGTTGCGCCTGCCTCGCTTTTGGACATACCGATTTATTTCATGCCATCAACCGCAAAAAAACGGCCGCACTCTAGAACAGAATAAGAGGCAGTCACAGCTATCTATTCAGGCTATCATCCTGAAGGCTGTGGCGGCAGACACTTCCTCCGCCATAATAAAGCAATTTGTGAGAAGACTTATAGAGGTATGAGGACGTGTGACGGGTAGTTCGTATGTGGCGTTGTAGATGCCGCTACATCACTCCCCTTCGGAGACCGGAGGTCGATAGTTGGCTGAGTCTTGAACCTTGCGATGCTTGTCTGGGCCAGTTGAGGTTCCAGTGAGTCGGAACCGGGTGTCGCATAGTTCACAGTGGGTCAGAAATGTTTTGCGGAGATTCCCCAGTGAATAGGGGTGGCGCCGCGTTGTGCGCCAGTAAGTCGCATATGGTATAGCGACTGGTTGAGGCTGACTGCTGGCGTCGACCTGGAGAGGGTTTAAGGGCTCTGCTTGTGGACCGGCCGAGAGTGCAGTGTGCTGTGCCAAGGTTGCTGAAGAGGCTGAGGGTGATGACCAGGTATGCGCTCGCGCTGCATGCTGGTGGTCAAGATACCCGCTGAAGCCGAGGGTGCTGGCTGGCTATGTGACTCGCCGCTCAAAAGCTTGAAGGAAGTGATGATGACGTCACGCTGATGTAGATGCACGAAGACTGCGCTGACGTTCATGTTCGGAATCACCAGTATTGAGTTATTAGAAACAGGGTGTAAAGTTCACTCATACTCTATGGAAAAGGGAGTGGGCAACTGCCGGACGTTTGATGTCGGACGTTGTTTAAATGCTAGTAGCGCGGTAAACTCTGCTTGCGCGATGCAGGATTTTGCGTGACGTCAGTGTGACGCGTGGCTCGCATGTGGCGTTGTAGATGCCACTACAGACTTATACCCTAGTTTCCATTTCTCGTTGTCTAGTTGATGGGTGGTCTTCTCATTAATTCGTCTTTAGTTTAAGTTACTAACAATAGTGTTTTAAGTGCAAACCTGTTACTAACAATTTATGGATATTTTTAGTTATCCGAAATAAAACGGTTTTTTTTTAATTTCGAATGTATAACTATGAGAAAGTGCAGCGCTTGGGTTTCTACACCACAACCTGCTACTTGACAGTACAACGCACGTCATACCCGACTTTTGCAACACAATTATAAAGATTTCTGAAGTTATATTTCATCTAAACTAGCCTTTCCCCTGAATTTCTTTCATTATTTCTTCTCAGGGGTAGTCAGATGGAAATGTCGACTCCATCTAGCAAATTTTTTTTAACTTGACGTGTAGAGTGATTTCGATATCCTATTTAAAGAATAAATTATTTCACTTCATCATTACTTTAGTTCAATGCTATCAGATGACCAAATCTGACTAGATTGCAGGAAATAATTCAATCGAAGCTGCCCGACATTGGAACTAAGATCATAACGTTGTTAGTACCCAGGTATCTGCAGGGATTATACCCTAGTGATGGGTTTGTTCCGTGAGACTAATCCCTTAGTTCCCACTTATGACACCCGTGAGAATCAACTGTATATTCATGTAACTTGAAACTAACTAGAACTGTTTGAAACTGTGTAAGACACAACATTTTTGTGTCTTACACAGTTTCAAAGTTGGAGATGTGATTTGGTTACGCTTATAAATAAATCGTTCGTGTTAACACATTAATAAGTTTTAGAAAATAAGTTGTTATTGTTAAGTTAGCTTCACTATTGCATTGGGTTGTACCTGTAATAATATCTAGTTGTAAGTGATAATAAAAATATATAAATAAATAAAAATAAAGATTATCTGACTGGTTTGTCATAAAATATTAAATTGACAACATAATCATTTGTGGAAACATCAACATAAAACCTTCCATTTGGTATATTACACATTATCTTATTATTTTTATTACGCAAAATATAATATATAATTTTCCCATAATAATAGTTTATATAAAAATAATCCCAATATTATTTTCGTTTGTAGTTTACCCACACAAAACATTGTACTATTGAAACTATCTGAATCGAAGTACCATCATCCATTTATCCAGTATAATGTGAATCTCAGTAGTGCTTAGAATTATGATTTAAGAGTGATTTGAAACATTAACTATGTAGCGGTATCTACATCGCCACATGCGAGCTACACGTCACACTGACGTCACGCAAAATCCTGCATCGCGCAAGCAGAGTTTACCGCGCAACTAGCATAATATATACAACGTCCCGACAACAATCGTCGGGCAATTGCCCGCCAGACACAACACCCGTCTGGTCGGAGGATCTTCCCTTTTCTATAGAGTATGAGTGAACTTTACACCCTGTTCCTCATATCTCTATATTGCTGACCCCGAACATGAACGTCAGTGCAGCCTTCGAGCTTCTACATTAGCGTGACGTCATCATCACTTCCTTCAAGCTTTCGATCGGCGAGTCACACAGCCAGCCAGCACCCACGGCTTCAACGGTTATCCTGACCACCAGCATGCAGCGACCGTGCATACCTGGTCATCACCCTCAGCCTCATCAGCAACCTTCGAAAGAATCTCTTTCCAACTTCGAAAGAATGTCATACTGAACTTCGAAAGAATGTCATACTGAACTTTGAAGTTTGAATAGACATTCTTTCGAAGTTCCGTACATCGCGATTATGAACATTCTCAATTAAACACATCGATATTTTAAACTTCGAAGTTCAGTAATACAGTCTAAAACAATATTTTAATTTCAAAGAGCATCCGTGGAGTTTCTTGCCCGTTCTTCTCCATAGGTACCTACTACGCTTTGGAATGGGCAACTAGCTTCATCTTTCCGACTGACTGACCCGTTGACAATTCAAAAGTGCCCGTGATTGGTTTATTTGAAATAAATGCTTTGAGTTTTGAGTTTTAATAAAGGGTTAGGCCAAATAAGCGATTATGTTCGTAATAATAAGAAGAGGGCTTTCCTACCACGCTATTATAGTGATTACTATATTGACAACAGTATAACTTAGCCCAAGACAACTTGTTTCTGTGGTGAAGTAATTGTTGGATCATCTTTACATTTTAAGTAGCCACCTATTTATTTCTTAAACCACCTTTTAAATTGTATTGTTTAATGATCACACAAATATGACGTGGTTATACTCAACACGCTTAGCACGTTAGTTGCAGCAGTACCTATGTTGTTGTAATAGGCAGAATGGAGGAATAGATGTTTGGTACGCACGACTACATATCAAGCTAAACATTTCCAGTATAAGTTGACTTCTCAATGTACGAAAAGCCTATACAATGCGAGGTCAGCTAAAACTGGAAATTTACAGCTTGATATGTCATCGTGTGCTACTACTATTTTTAGCTTTTGGTTTTAATGTAACTAAATCTTGTGGATTGGGTGCAGATTATTTTGTAAACGTTTTATTAAATTATTTTAGACTTCCTGCAACCGACTTCCGATGCTAAAAATACCGTCTCCGGTTAGTGAACGGAAATCGATTGCAAACTAGATTAAAATAATATTAGTGAGTTTGACCTGTGAGTTTGTTTCGGCCTTTCTTTTCAGAGTAGTTAGATAGGAAACGCCGACCTCATCTAGTTTAAAAAATATGATTGACGTGTACAGTGTTTGTGTAAACCTACTTACAGAAATAAAATAATTTATCATTTAATATTTTATTTCCGGAATTTGCTTAGCACGCCACCTTTTTGCCGTTTTTAGACGTAGAAGGGTATAAAAGCCCATGTCAATGCATTATAAAGTGAACATTTCGATCCAGCCTATCCCGGATCCAGGATGTCCCCAATTGCTGCCCTCTCTCAGTGACGCCCTAAGCCGAGGTCCGTACCCACAGGGGGTGCCCTTAGCGTGCGGTCATTTAAATATAAGTTTAGTATTAAATTTCGCTCCTGGCTGGAGGCTTTTCGAGAAAAATCTTAAGGCACCCACAGAACAGTTCGGTTAAGTAGCCAGGAACTCAGAGGTCACAACTACGAGCGGCCATGCACAAAAAAAAAAAATTTGCTAAGTGAGTTCCGTGTGAAATAAAGAGCGTACCTAACGTTACGCTGCTCGCTTTCTTGTCCCAATTCCTTCTGATATCCTACTCTGTTATGTAAAGGGTATCTCCTTTCACAAGAATTCAAGCATCACCCACTGCCTACATAAATCCAATTAATTTATTAAAACAAAACTTTTCTTTACTTATCTAAAGAATTAATCTAAGTTTAATTTCAACATTGGACCCCAACAGAAAAATTTACCAACAAATCTAGGTTAAGACCGCTGATAAGAAGTTAAATGAACATTTTTTGTGTCAAAACGATATTAAAAAACTTTTTGTTACCAAGATGGTTTGAATTTCAAAGACTGAGGGGCCATTATAGAAACTCTTCGGATCTGTCAAAATGGCGAACAAGAATCAAATAAAAGAGGGGGTTAATGGGCAAAATTAAAAGTTATTAAGAAAGTGTATTTGTGGGTGAATTTGAGACTAGAATAATTGCCCTCTTGGCTAAGAGAATTTAAGTAAAAGTGTAGTGAATTGGCCTTTCAAGGACTTTAAGTATCTCTTGAGATCTATTAATTTTATCGGTTTTGAGAATAGGAGTCTGAAAGTTTGATTATAAGCTCCACTTAAAGAAAAAGAAAGTGAACAATTCATTTGATTTTAATGATGAAAATAAACATCTGCCCAGGCACTTTACAATCTGAAAAAAACCTGAGTAAAATGTTGCAGAAAACCAAAATAAAAATGTTTGATTAATATTAAAATTGCTACATGCTCCCAAAAAATATCGCTTCAACAGTTTTCTTGGTATTTCAAACAATTCGCGTTCGAGCATTCCAATTTTAAAGAACGCGAAATTCAATATGCCAGTTTTATATTCACGCATATAACCACAGACCAAATAATTCCAGCTAACCTATTTTGTTTAAAAATAACTCCGAACAATGGCTGAAAATTAAAAAAAAAGAAACATTATAAATATGGTAGGTATATAATCGTATATACAAATACTATGAAGGTTCGTACATAATTGTGTTGCCCCATATTTGGTTCCCCACCACCCTCGGAATAATTACTTGTGGCTTTTGCATAATATCTGCGCGAGTCCCACTTTGTAAGGGCAATGCCATAAAGGACTGCGTTGGTGTATTTTGTGTGTGTGCGTGTGTGTGTTTATAGTTTTAATATGTATGTGTTTTCACTTAGCAAAGTTTGTGGGAGTGACATGTAGTGCGTCGGTGTAATTTGGAGTGAAATATGGTGACAATGGGTAAGGCAGCACGAATGTGATACCGAAAATAAGTGTTATACTACTGTGAACAGAAATACTTAATGTTTAAGCAGTAATCTGTTTTGGCATGAGCTTTATATAATCTATGGTCTTCATTAACTAAGCTATACGTTGTCGGTTCAGAACGTAAACTTTGCGACATTAATTTCCACACCAAGTTTAAGTCAAATTAATTACAGATTGACCTTCATGAGATGCGTATTAGGTTTTTGGGACCTTACACTAACTTTTTGGGACCAAATTATGTTTGTCCTTAACATAGACAAATAATTTCTGTAAATTTTATAACTTGCCTTGTAAAACATTATCTGACAAATATTGAATCAATATTTCAATATTTATTTATATTTTCTTTCTTTCTTTCTTGATAGAAAGGAAGAAAGAAAGAAAAATTAAAAAAGGATTAAAAGGGGTGAGCTTCATAATTGATGCTCACCCCTTTTAATCAGCATCCCACCAACACCAGTCCATTTTCATAAACAACGCCTCATCGTAATTTTTTCCATACGGTGTGTCAGTCCCCGATGACCACCATAACAAAATAACATGGCCGGCATTATGAACGCGGCCTTGTGGTGGCGATGCTAAATTGAATATTATTTTTGTCCCCGTTTATACTTTTATTTGCAGCTTTATTTTTTATGCCACAAATTCTAATATGGTTATACTTTTATTATGTTTTTATCCAGCCGGGTGTTTTGGTTAAGCGGTGGTGTGTATTATTTGAGCGTGGGTAGTACCTGTACAATTTTGCGTGAAAAGCTAATGGGTTTTTTATTTTGAACCTATTAAAATTGTATTCATACAGGTGAAAGACATCCATGTTAGACCGAAATGAATCCATAAATGCGAAAGTAAGTTTGTTTGTTTGTTACGATTTCACGTTAAAACGGCTGAACGGATTTGGATGAAATTTGGCACCCAGATAGACCATGACCTGTGTAAGGACATAGAGTGCTTGCATATAGAAGCGGGTTCCCCGCACAGACAAGTCGGTACTGATCGGTGCGGGTGAAATAGTCCCGTGTTATCAGCGCTACACATAAAGATACAGGTAAAACATGGAACCGTTTCTTTTCAAAGACCAACCTGCACCGACCTGTACCGGGAGTCGGGCCCAAAAACCCGCAAAACCCGCTTCTTTATGAAAGCACGCATTTTTTTTTTTTTTTTTTGGTGGGCAGTCATCAAATGACCCCTCCCGCTCTGGGCGGAGCGGAAGGGCGTGTCAGACTCTTACTGACTAAAACCCACCCGTGTTCCTTCAGTTGCCTGTGCGCCAGGGCCACGGTAACTCTTTCGAACAATCCGCGACCCCGGCAGGACAATCCGCGACCCCGGCAGGAGCACCCATAGACTCCTTTTTTATATTTTTTATTATTAATTTTATTTTATTTTTTGTTTGGATTTCCTGTGCGTGTCCCACATAAAATATTTTTCTTGTTTTCTTTCTTTCATCCTAGATCGCAGACGATGTCGCGGGCAACAGCTAGTTTTGATATCATTTTCGATTTAGAATCGACTCATTACATGGATTTACCTACTGTCTCTCTATATCGGATTTGTGGAGTTTAAGACAACTTTTCATCCTCAATATTATTTTGAAACAACACATAAAACTACCTTATGACCCACTCGCGCAAAAACATCGAAATAAAAAGTATGTATGGGACGAATCCCCTCTAAAACCAAATTTAACGAAAGATTTATTGAATTTCTTGGTCCGTTACTTTATAGCAGAATTAATAAAGAATTAAATATTTACCCTCTTACTAAATCTAAATGTAAACAAATAGTAAGTGAATATTTGCAACAACTTAATTATGAAGAGACGGAGTTATTGCTGAATATTGTACAATAATTTAATGTTAGGTTATAATTAGTTAAAATAATCTTAGATAAAACCGTGCTTATGCATTCACAATTACACACACTCGCCCCCACACCCACACACATTCACCCTCACACGCCCTCATACACCAACACACACACGCCCACATCACTCAAACTTCACTTATATCACCTACTAGTCCGCACATACTCATAAACACGTCACTCTCGTTTAGATCACTTACTTATGATATTATATGTAGGTAATATAATTGTATGTTACACTTAAGTTAGTTATTAGTTTTTCAAAATTAAATAGTTGAACAACCAAACATAGGATAATGTCCAAAATCACCCTGTGCAATAAAAGCATCGAACATACACGATCATTAATGGTCTATTTTATTAAAATAGTTGCAAATACTTTTATAACACGGACTAGCTGCATGCCAAAATTAACATTAAAAGTAATTTACGCGCCTAATATCATTAATCGCCGCCATCTTCGCCAAACGTTATGTCATGTCGTGTCGAAAAAGTTTAGGGATGCCCAATCGATTGTAAACGATTATTTGTTTTTTTTTACTGTTGCTTATTTTTTTATCTGAATCACATTTTGAGTTTATTTCGATTATAGTGCAAATAGAAGCTACAATAAAAACATTCAATCAACATTACATTATTATTGTTCACTAAAAGTATAATAATTAGGTAGGTGGGTAGGTAGTAGTTTTAAATAGGTAGTAAGAATAATGCTGAAGTGAACAAAACCTACATATTTCATCGTGATAATTATTCATAGTTTTCTAAGATCGTTAAGAAAATTGTGTGGTTTACTTCTAACTTAACGATCACTTATGAGTTTATGACAATTAATATTAAAAAAAATACTTACCGTTAATATATGAATTATAAATGTTTTCTTTAAAAAAGCAATATGGCAGACCAGATACAGATGTTATTATTAATGTTGTTAGAAGTAGAGAAGAAGTATGGTTTTATTATAAGTAGGACATTGTCATACTTTAATGGTATTAATATTATCGGATGACAAAAATTTATTTAATACTGTTTGTAATGTATGGCAATAGTAAATCTTAGGAAATATCATTTTTTAACGTACCGTATTTGGCACCCTTATTTTTGACGTCACTAAATGGTCTCTTGTCACTAAAAATGGGTTAATACCGATATTTACCAGTATTAGTTAATATCAATATATTCGTCTAGTAATATTATCTTAACTAATATTTGAGTATCAGTGTTTTTTAACCAAGACCTAATACGTATCACTGCCGTACTTGTTCGTTTGTTACCATTCATTCGTACACATCACGAACAGCAGAGTGAATCCGATCCAAATCCACAGAAAACATAATACTCCTAGCGATCTGATCCGTGCCGAGAGAAATGAATCCGAATGATATTATTTGTCCTGCTTTGATACTTTATAGATATTAGGGTTTATTTATAAACGTTGCTTAAAGTTAAGTGACGTTTCAACATTAAAAATGTATGGTTCAACAGTCGCTAATCATTACTTAACTTTAAGCTACGTTTATAAATCAAGGGGAATGTGAATATGAAATATTAGCATATCAGAGTTCGTCGGATTACTAATACGAGAATACATAGAGTATTACTAATCTCTTAACTAATACCAATACATTATTACTATTATTATTTATTACTTAGGCTTAAGAACAAAAACTGCATAACTAATTATTTACGTAGGTATTAAAGATAGCTAAAATCAATAGGATATTGTTTTTCAGTTTCTTGAAAATCACTCGGAGTCACGGAGTTATAAGAAACCATAATATTCGTGGTTCGATTATAACCTCAAAATATGATATTTTTTTTGAAATTTATCTATTCGTTAGCTAGTCCGCTATAAATATAACATCATATAGGAGTTTACTAATGACCGACAATACAACACATCATTTTCCGATGCTCTTGGTTCTAGGGCGAACAATGAATGGGCGCAGAGCAATGTCCTATGCTTTGTTGGCATTTTATTGATAAAATATCGATGGTAACTCAAACTCAAACTCAAAACTCAAACTCAAAGCATTTATTTCAATTAAACCATTTACAGGCACTTTTGAATTATCAAAGAGTCGGTCAGTTAGTCAGAAAGTTGAAGCTAGTTGCCCATTCCAAAACGTAGATCTCTATGGAGAAGAACGGGCAAGAAACTCCAAGGACACTCTTTTTAAATCAAGATATTACAAAATCCTGGGTACATTATTCGTGTTGCTTCTATATGCGAGAACAATGAAAAAAAATATATATAAAAAAACAATTCAAAATATAAGATTAATAATAAAAATAAGCCGTGGCAGTTAAGAGATGACCAGTCTCAACTGACGGCGCCCGTTCACGAACATGACGCGTGGATCAGCACCATCCAGCTCAACCATTTTGTAGGGAACCGAATGATCCAACACACGCGCCACCAACAGTGAGACATTTAAGTGAGCATGACATAGTCTCTACTGCCATGCTGTCAAGTCAACATAATTATATAATAAACGAATCCATTGTACTCACATTTACAAAATTGCAATATGCTTCTAAATTATACAAAACTATAGTTTGCTATGTATTTGAGCAATGAATAAAATTTTACTACATAAAAGAAAATAATCATTAAAATATCTATTGAGTTATTCAATAACAAAACATATTTTATAAAAAATAAACAAACATTAAGTTCGCAATGTCAGAAAAATAAAAGGGGGAATAAGAAAGGAGTATCTCTTCCAAACATTCAAATTTTAACTAGTGCGCCCGGCTGTGGAGCAGGACCAGCATTAAGCCAAGCATTTTTATCTACTATATAGTCATTGAACTTATAATATGCTTGTCTACATAGTGTGCGTTTAATGCATGTTTTAAATTTCTTCTCATTTAGTTGAAGAATATCGAGTGGTATTTTATTATAACATTTTACACAGTACCCCATAAAAGAAGTACCTACTTTAGATAACCTGAAACGTGGTTGATCTAATTTGTTCCTATTTCTAGTGTTAAAATTATGCCTGTCACTTATTTTACTAAAAAGATGTAGATTTTTTCGAACATACATAATGTTTTCATATATATATTGACAAGGTACCGTCATGATGTTAATTTTTTTAAACAGTTCCCTTAGAGATTCGCGTTTGCGGAGGTTGTAGATGGCTCTGACAGCCCTCTTTTGCAGAATAAAGATAGAATCAATATCCGCAGCCCGTCCCCACAGCAGAATACCGTAAGACATGATGCTATGAAAGTAACTAAAATATACTAGTCTCGCGGTATCCACGTCTGTTAATTGACGGATTTTCTAAACAGCGTAAGCGGCTGAACTTAGCCGCCCTGCAAGTGATGTTAAGTGAGGACCCCACTGTAGCTTTGAATCTAGCGTAATCCCCAGGAAAACCGTTTTTTCGACGAATTCTAGTATCTCCTTATTCAATACAACGTGACATTTACTACTTCTAACATTCGGTAACGAGAATCTTATGCATTTAGTCTTCTTCTCATTT
Source organism: Dryobotodes eremita (assembly GCA_917490735.1). NCBI lineage: Eukaryota > Metazoa > Arthropoda > Insecta > Lepidoptera > Noctuidae > Dryobotodes > Dryobotodes eremita. The sequence goes on along the minus strand of OU823249.1, from coordinate 22,350,598 downwards.
AATACCAAATTATTTACAGTAAACCAATTATGAACCTTAAGCATGGCGTTATTTACGTCGTCAAGCTCATGTGCATGTCTGTTTATTTCAAAAATCAGTGATGTATCATCAGCAAATAACACCATTTGAGGTCGGATTTTCAGTAAATGAGGTAAATCATTTATATATACTAAAAAGAGGAACGGACCCAATATTGAACCCTGCGGTACACCCATTTTGACTTTTAAGCCCAATGAATTTACACCGTTTATTTGAACTTGCTGCAGTCTATCATTCAAATATGATTTTACTAAGCTAAGCGCAAGTTTACCCAGTCCGTAATGCTCAAGTTTCAAGAGCAGTGTTTCGTGATTCACGCAATCAAATGCCTTGGATAGGTCGCAAAAGATGCCTATTGCATCTTGTGCCTCCTCCCATACGTTAAAAATATGTTTTAATAATGTAACACCGGCGTCGGTTGTACAACGTCCTTTGGTGAAACCATACTGTTGATCATGTAGGATGTTATTACGATTAAAATGATTGAGCATTTGATTTAACATTACTTTTTCAAACACCTTGCTGAAAACTGGCAAAACCGATACGGGTCTATAATTATTAGTGTCTTTGCTGTCCCCAGATTTGAAAAGTGGAATTACTTTACTATACTTCATTAAATCTGGGAATACCCCTTGATCTACACATAAATTAAATATTAAAGCTAAATAGGGTGCAATTGTCTCAATAATAGATTGACAAACTTTAGTAGACATGCCCCACAGATCTTCTGTAATTTTAATCTTAAGTTGCTTAAATGCCTTTACAACGACCACAGGGCTTATATGTTTAAATTTAAATTCTATAGAACAGGCTGAAACATTCGCTCTTAATAAATCAATAGCAAGAGAGGGCGAGGAATTTAAAGTTTCTGTAGTTTTAATTGGAATATTAGTAAAGAAAGTTGCAAATTCCTGAGCAACATCGATGTTCTCGCTAATGAGACCGCGGGAAGTGTCCAGTGTGTAATCAGTATTATGCCTTTTGTTCCTGTTCGTTTCATTGTTAATAATTTTCCAAACTGTCTTTATTTTATTGTCTGCTGATTTAACCTTGTTGCTAATGAATGACGCTTTAGCTGCTTTGCAGACATTTTTAAAAGTTTTCGAGTAAGTAGCAACATACTTATTGAAAGTTTCCGTGTTAATATACGGCTTAAGGCCATACAGTTCAAATAATCTTTCCCTACTTTTCCTAATGCCTTTAGTTGCCCAGTCACTGAATAAAAACTTAGGGCAAATAGTTTTAGATTTCTTCTTAAAATAATTATTGAACTCTGTTTGCACTAATGAAAAGAATTCTTTATACAAAATATTACCATCATTCATATTTAGGCCCTGAGCACTTAACTTGCTAATTAAAGCGCTATTAAACTTATTTAAGTTAGCCGATGTTATTGGTCTAGTTTGTATCTGCACTTTTTGTATTGGTGTGTTGGACTCAAAAGTAACAGTTTGACCGCTGTGATCAGAAGGGATATAATTTACAATGGCTTTATCTAAATAGTCGCAGCAACAAAAAACATTATCAATACATGTAGCAGTAGCCGTAGTTATTCGCGTTGGTTCCAAAAACACATTTGACAGATTGAATGATTTGAAGAGGCTTAAGAATCTACTGCTATTTGAATTATTTTCCAAAATATTAATATTAAAGTCACCACAAATAATTACTGATTTATTACCAGTTGCAAGTTTTCCCAAAACATCTTCCATTACTGACTCAAATATAGAGTAGTTTTGATAATTTGGAGGTCTGTAAACGCACACTATAAAATGCTTATCTAGCTCAACACAGGACAGTTCAATGCTATGTTCCACCGATAGTTCAACTATGTCTTTACGAGACTTAGATTTTATACAATTTTGAATTAAGATTAGTGAACCTCCACGCAGCATGGATTTTCGGTTAAAACAACTGCCCACACTATAGTTTTCATAATTAATTAGCATTTCATAATCTTTCAACCAATGCTCAGTTATACAAATAATATCAAACATTGTTTTTTCTAATAACAATTCAATTTCTAATTGTTTGGAAGAAAAACCTTGAATATTTTGGTGAAACAATTTCAAGGAATTCTGCTTAGCCCCTTTTTTACCATTAAATAATTGAGTGCTAGAAGGTACCTTGTTGGTGGCGAGATTAATAACATTATTACTGGTACCCTCTGTTGTCTTACTGACTAGTTTAAACTATTATGGCTAACCACCTTAATATTAGTATTATTACTAATTTTTGTGGTGCTAATTACAGCAGACTTCGACATACTACTTATGTCTGAGTTTATCTTAAAAGCTAATAGCCATGCTATTTGACGTCTAAAACTAATAGGCAGATACGCAGTATCCCTAGTCGATCTTAATTTCTCAACAAAAGTGTTGGTGTCAAAAAATATAAGTTTGTCACTATAGTGATTAACTAATAAATGCATATGATTATTTAGCATATGTATATTATGATTTTGCCTACTTGACAAGTGCTCAAAGTATGGAAAAGCACACAATATAATTTTCTGACAATTAACCTTCAAGATTTCAGTGACATTGTCAGTGATGTCATCTTTTTTTACATTAGTACTATTACCTACAAATACAGAAATAATGGCTTTCGGATCATATTTATTCCCAGTTATTGATAACATTATCTCTTCACAGGATTTCCCAGGCATACAATAATTAACAGAAGATTGACTAAGGTTGTTGCTCAATAATTTACCTAACCCTCTCCCTAAACTATCTGAAAACATAATGGAAGAATAACAAACTTTACTCGAACAAGCGAGAGCACAAGTCTCTGTCTGTGCTACTTGAGATGAACCCTGTACAAGATGTGGTGTATCTTGATCCGGGATACAGTCAAGAGCTCCCCCAGCTTGGGACGGGTCCTCCGTTGCCTCAGGCTGGGGAGCCTCGAGGTTGGATTTCCTTTGACAAGAACAATGAGTGCTGCTCAAAGTCATCGGGTCCACTCTAGCTGCCTCATCATTACACATTTCCACTAACTCATTTGCAGCAAGGATGTGTTCCTTTATTTGTTTTTGAGAGCTCATATACTTAATATAAAGTAAATGTAGTGACTCTTCAAGTACCTCAATTCCAGACTGTAATTGTTGAGTGTCAATTTGATAAATGTTTTTACTATCTTCTAATTTAATTTCATAGTTTTTTAATTTATTTATTAGAAAAACACGTTCTTTTCTTAGTTTAATATTATTAGAACTGTGTTTTTGTTGTTTCCTGAATTTATTGCATCTATTTATGATTTTGTTTAGTTTTGCATATTTTTTAATTTTATTTTGACTTACTTTATAACTACTATTATTATGTTTCAATATAGAATCTTCAGTAAGGTCTATTGTTATTAAGGAATGAGGGTTGCAGTTAGAATTAAATAACTCCTTATATAAATTATTAGTTTCCTTAGCCTGAGTACATTCATTTTGTTTCTGATACTTAGTAATTCGAACATTTGCATGAATTAATTCTTCTTCTAGGTCCCTAACCTTACACAAAGCCTCCTCATATAAGTTACTGCAGTTATTGAAACCATCCGTGACCAACCGCAGTTTGTCCCGTTCATCGACAACATCCAGGTATTGTTGATGTAGGTCTACTAGCTCATGTTTTAAGCTTGTATTCTTGTGTATGACCTTCTCGACTTCCTTCTCACTATCATCTATTTCCTGTAATAGCTGTTCACATTTTCTGTTTGAAGCCTTAAGATCTTGAAGGGTCGTTTTTAATTTAAGCTCCAACTCCTGAGCTACGGCCTTACGGGTCATCACAGGCATGGTTTCAGGAATAAGAACTGAAAGTAGAATTAAAGAAACGGTGAGAACTAATTAGACAGCCAAACAAAAAAGGAAAGCTAGAAATGAAAAGAAAAAATGGGAGAAGTTAGTGTTGCTTAATAGGTAAATGAGATAGGCTGCTGAATCTAATTGAAATGTAACTGATATGAATAGATCAAGTACAAAGTTACATTGATTCTATTGTCTTACGATTTTACTTTTGCATAAGTGGGTAGGATGCTTAGATAAAAAAAAAAACAAAAACTAGTTTTGCATAAAGATTACAATTGCAAATAAACGATAGCCAACGTTATTGTTGTTATGTACACTAAAACACTAAAATAATTACAGTATTTTGATAATTTCACTAAAATAAGTTTCGTTATGATAGGTAACTACTATGTAAACAAAGTGACTTAGACCCAGTGCAGGGTGGCAAACCAACCAAAATTGTGATACTAAGACTCAATGAAGTCTAAGTGACGATTGTGCGTTAATTATAAAATAAAAGTAAACAATACTCCCCGTTTAAATCCGCAGGTCAACATCAGCTGTTCGTGATAGGTTACCGGTACCGGTGGGCAACTAAACACTGTGTTTTACTTTGTAAATTTACAGGAAAACAATAATCCTGAGTATTAATGCAGTTATTTTACATTTAGATATATTATTACACATTAAATACACTTAAAAATTAAATAAAACTCAAGGGCACTGAAAACCGAAATACAGGCATCGCCAAGTTCGATTGTAGTGGCTACATCCATTTATTAAAAACTAATACTGCCAAACTATTTTCTGTAAAACATTACTAAGTATTTTGATAAATAAAAAATATACTGTTATTATTATTATTATTTTCTGTTTTTCAAAGAATACAAGTAATATACAGCTACGTTGCCTTCTAAATGGCCTAATAAGTTCATGTTCAATGTTCTGACGCAGTTTATTACAATAGCAAAATATTGTGAAGGATTGGAATTTGTGAACAAGCTGAGAGAATCGTGAGTTTAATCTAAAACTTACGTTAATCCAAATGTATTAATTTATTATCCAAATGAGACTAAAAATTGCCGCAACAGCCTCTAAAAATAAATAGCACAAAAACCATCAATAATAACTTCATAATTTCCAATTTTTTTGCATCATTATTAGCACGCAACATTAAAAGGCATTCGGCAAAAACAATCGTTTCATGTACACAATAAAAATAAATTTGAATTAAGTCGGAGTGCCCGCCGAGTTTTGACTAAAAGTAATAACGGCTCGTTCCAATTTATAGCCTTTTATAATGTTTAAAGCTAGACTTTTGTTGTGCGTAATGTCTGCTTAACCGGCATTACTTGGCTTTTAATAACTTGGAACAGGCTACTGTGCGAAACGTTATTAAGTCTCACAAAGTATAAGAAAGTGTGCGGCTAAAATTATGCTAATAAATTTTATTTGCTCTTCTGTGTTGGCTAAAAGAAACTGTAATGGAAAAGTTAGTACGTAATATTACGTTCAAGAACTTAATGGGTTCGGCAGACTTCGTAGTTTACTGCTTGGAATTAACTTTGGTGGAAATGCAGTGGGTGAGCAGCAGCTGCCAACAATCTAATAACTAGCAGTTAGCTCATTGCCGATATTTCTCTCTCCCCCCTCTCTCTTACTAGCTTTAATCTCACGTGGCACATGGTGCTGGGGGGTCAGCCATTGCAAATACATTTACAAAGTTATACGTAAATATTGAAGCAAGGAAAAATACTTAATCGATAAAATATGGATCACATATCCAGGTAATCCATCGGGAATCCAGCGGTAATGATTCAAGCAGTAAAATGAATACACAGTGAAATGTTACTTGCATTTCAACCTGAAATATGCACGTGAATAAATTCGAATATAAATAAACACTCAGGTAATAAAAAACTATACCCCGTTCAGTTACAAAAGTACACTCGAGAGCAATGAATCCGGGTCACTTAAAGAATGTTAAAAATCTCGGAAACTAAAAATGATAGGTTAATGCAATAAATTGTATTTAATAGACAATGTAATACTCCTTAAATGAAAGTAAAAAAAATATGAGTCACCATACATTTTATTAACACAAAATTACATAAAGAAAAAAACTGCTGATCTCTCCTTAAAACAAAAATAGGAAACATGAAATTTTTGAACTTTATTACGATTTTCTTGAATTTTAATACTTCGTATTGCCTCCTCGTGCTTCCATTACTGCGTTTACGCGGTTTGGCATGCTGTACACCAAGTTCCTTATACGATTTTGGGGAATATTCTCCCATTCCTCTGTGAGAGCAATTTTGAGCTCACGAAGCGTGATTGGGGGAGGGTTTCGTTGTTTTACGCATCTGCCTAGCTCGTCCCAAGCATGCTCGATCGGGTTGATATCCGGGCTGCGCGCTGGCCACTCCATACGAGTAATGTTCATCTCTTGAAGGTAGTCATTCACAATCCTACCTGTATGAGGTCGGGCATTGTCATGCATAAATATAGCATCCTCACCTAAATTGACCATAAATGGACCAACGTGATCATTGAGGATTTCTTCCACATATCTTACGCTAGTTAAAGAGCCGTTTTCTATGATCACCAGCTCTGTGCGACTTTCAGAAGAAATTCCGGCCCACACAAGTACAGACCCACCACCGTAGGCTACTTTTTCTTCGATGCATGCTTGCTTGAATCTTTCCCCTGGTCTTCGATACACTCTGTGTCTTCCATCGTGCTTGTAGAGCATAAATTTTGATTCGTCGGAGAACATAACTTTTGACCAATCTTCAATACTCCAATTTACGTGGCTCTGGGCATATCTTAGTCTTGAAATACGATGCCCACGCTCCAGTTTAGGGCCGTTTGCAGGTCTAAGGGGTTTTAAGTTAGATTCAGCAAGCCGACGTCTTACTGTCCATGCACTTGGGTTACTTCCTCCGAGGCGTCGAAACTGATTTGTGAGTTCAGTTCCTGTGAGAAAGCGATTTCGAAGCATGGTGTTCACCAAGTATCGGTCTTCTCGTGCTGTGGTACACCTGGTTCTGCCCGTTCCTGGTCTGCGTAGGTTAGAACCAGTTTCTTCGTAACGTCGGAGAACTCTTTGTACTGTTGACAGCGACACACCGACAGTCCTGGCTGTATCGCGCTGACTCCGGCCGGTTTCCAGCATTGTAAGTATTCTGGTGCATTCTTCAGGCGTAAGCGACATAATTTCAGCTTGAATAATGAATATAGAGCACTATCAACATGGTTTATGTACCCACATAAATGACAGATTACAAACAAAAGCAAAACCAAATGCTGTAATTTCGTAGTTCCATCTTCGAAAGTGGCCCTTTTTCAAATTTGATTTTTTTATGATATAACTTTACAATAACTAAGAAGTTTTAATACCTTCATTTAAGGAGTATTACATTGTCTATTAAATACAATTTATTGCATTAACCTAGCATTTTTAGCTTCCGAAATTTTTAGGATTCTTTAAGTGACCCGGATTCATTGCTCTCGAGTGTATATTTTTGCATTCATGGATCCGGGCATACTTGATACAAAATCCTTTTTCACTTTATTAACCATATGGACCGGTCTGAGGTTACCGACTGAAGGAATAAATAAATAAGGCTTTGTCCTGCATATGTGGCTAAACGCCGGAAAGTTACGCGATTAAAACTATTGCTGCGACTTAAAATTAACGTCGTATTCTTTAAAATTACTGACTAGATTACAAACTAGCTATTGACTGCGGCTTCGCCCGCGTGGATGTTGGAAAATATCCCACGGAAACGTACTACCGGGATTAAAAGTACCCTATGTGTTAATCTAAGTCATATAATCGTTGAGCTCCTAAAGTCCTGACTTCCTGAGTCGAGCTGCACGATTACTGACAAATGCGTGCACTGACTGGACAGGTCCACTCAATCTGTGTGGTTCTTTCCTCAAAAGACCATTTCAGATACAAATCTACATGGTCTTTGCATGACCTGACCAAGATTATGTCTGGACTTTAAAAGAGACTGACCTCTGAGTTTGTTCCGGCCTTTATTCTCAGAGTAGTCAGATAGGAAACGCCGACCTCATCTAGTTTAAAAAACATGATTGACGTGTAAAAGTGTTTGTACAAACCTACTTACAGAAATAAAATCATTTATCATTTATCATATACTATCTGTGTGCCAAATTTCATCCAAATTCGGTCAGCCGTTCTTGCGCCATTCCGGAAGATACATCCAGACAAACGGACAAACAGACAAAAATTCTAAAATCTATATTTTTGACATCAGACTCCTTTCCACATCTCGTAGCAAGTTCTTCTTTTTTTATTTTCCATGTGCATACAGTTTTGAGTTCATTACTATTTTATTTATATTTATGAAGATAGACACAGATATTGTGCTATTTCACATGAAAATTCCTGGTAAATAAAAGGAATTTCATCATGTTCCCTATGCCAAGAAATAATGAACATAAATTGGTTTCCTCTTCGCGGCACAAAAACTAAGACAGCATTGCGTCGCGCCAACATAAGCTAGCAACAAGAAACTACAGAATACTATTTCATATGCTCATAATACGTTGTTTCGCATTCTGCAACAGCTCTACTGAATAGCGGTACTTCACATCGTCAAGCTTGATTTTTACTTTTGAAATGAAAACTTCTTTAGCGCTCTTTCTGAACACGAACGAAATGGAACCGTCACGACGTTGAATCGGGTATACTCGGCCCCAGTCAGTCGGTGACGCTGAATCACGGATACTCGGGGCTGAATCACGTATACTCGGCTCCAGTCGTAAGTTTTCACTTCTATCGTGTGATCCACACAAGCACACACCCGCTTTTTTTCTTTGACTGAGTACAACAGTTAAGTCCATTTACCATTAGGAACAGCAGTACGGTTATGGAATGCCTTGCCCGTGTCGATAAGGCGTGCTCAATCTTTGTCCACTATTAAAATTCTGGTTAAAAACACTTCCTCTCTCTTTAAAAATCATGATTACATTTTGTTTCCTTGCTGTTGTTTCATCTTCATTAGTGTATATATTATATACAGATAAGTATATTTTTTATGTATGTATGTATGTATTTTGGTATATGTAAATGGTCAACCACTGATTACCTGCATTCTTGTCTCTCTTTCTCCCTTTAATCCATCCAAAGGTTGTCTGTAAAATATCGCTTTTAGCAATAAGACCGCCCATTGTGTCACCCTATGTAAAATTTCTACATTTATATCTGTAATTTTTATGGTGTACATAATAAAGATTATTCTATTCTAAAAGTGTTAAATTGAATATCTACGGTCACACTAGCTTATCCGCGACGTCGTCTTTGCACCAATTTCACTAGCCCTTGCCATTAATAGTTCTTTGCGTATAAACCTCATACACCACTTTCTATCAGGCGAAATCGAGTTCAAGAACAGGCCAGTTCATTCAAGGTAGTTTTCAATTTAAATATCTTATTACAGTTATTAGCCACTCTATGAAAGAAACTGCACCCTAATTACTTAACACACTATCGATCACAATCTGAATCATTTTGAAGCTAATCCATTGCTTCTTAAGTTCGAAAAATTTGTCTGCTCAACAACGTAAATAACGCAATGAATGTTGTTGAACTGTCAAAATGAAACCGATTCCTACTGATAGTGTGTTACGTAATTCTTGCCGGGGTCGCGGATTGTTCGAAAGAGTTACCGTGGCCCTGGCGCACAGGCAACTGAAGGAACACGGGTGGGTTTTAGTCAGTAAGAGTCTGACAAGCCCTTCCGCTCCGCCCAGAGCGGGAGAGGTCATTTGATGAATTCCCAACCAAAAAAAAAAGTGTGTTACGTAATTCCCCCGCTGGTTTCTGTTTTGTGCTCGTGATTATAGATCTATTTTGTTTGTTTTTTTTACATTGTTACCAGAGCTAATTATCTTTTTTGTATGCACGTGTTTCTGTGACAAATAAATCATTTTTTCTTACCTTCTTTGGTATTTTTCTTCAGTAATTTAGGCTATGGTTATCTGGTATAGGTATATCTACGGTCATGGGTATTTGTGGGTCAACAAATGGGTATAAATACGGGTCGGTACCTTTTTTACAAGTATGCGCGTTTGGGAGACTGTTGGTCGTCCTTTATGGAATGTATGGAGATGGATTGTGTGGCAAACGGTGGCGACGACCCTTTGCTTTTAAGATTTGTTTACCTTACGAACCACGTGTGAATTAAAAACGCTGATTTTATTTTTAATTATCGCGGAATGGGGTTGTTCTTGACCTCGATCTCACCTGATGAAAAGCGATGGATTAAATCTACGATTTGTGTAATTCATATTGAAGTTTAGCAAAACATTATTAAATCTTATCCAAACTAAGCTGCGATGGGATAGGGTAAGCAATTCTTCGGTGAGAAAATACAATCAAATTGGAAATGTGGTGTTATTACGTAAAATACCTGTAATTTTATCACAAAACTTTCAGAAATTTATTTATTATAACCAGAGATTTGATATTCGGATGCATATTCACCTAAAGTTGAAATGTTGTCTAATAAATATGGAATGCGCAAAAGCCCGAAAAGATCCCGCTGACGTCAGATTTCAGTGACCAAACCGGACGAAATCATAGTGATCGAAAGGTAGTGATTAAAGTGGTTGTAGCCGAGGTAATATTTACACCCAATCAGGACATTATAGTACTTAATTTAATTAAAAAAATATATTTTAATTTACGTTTATTTTTATTTTAACTAACACGTATCTCCCATCCTCTTACACCCTACATACACATATTTGCATCGGGGGTAAACTATTAATTTTAAATAAATATGCATCAGATTTTTTTGCAAAAATAAATTAATTATAACACCGCCGCGCCGCCGCTTCCATACTTTCATAGCAAAAAATTTACTTTAGGTAAATATGCATCCGAATATCCGATCTCTGATTATGACTATCCACACTTTAAAAACTAAATCCCTATTCAAGTCGCATAAATTCCTTTTTACTACGGCCAACTCGTATTTTTTTAGCTAAGTGTTACTTATTACAATCTAATCCTAACAATGCCGGCCGCGTGCGTCCCAAATCTTAACCCGTGTAACTCCCGTTTCCCCTATCCTACCCGCGCGTGAAAAACGCTACGTGATTTATGTACCCAGCCGCGGCCATCTCGAGATAAATTATAGTAGGACGCAGATGCATAGATACACGTGAAAAAGTGAGTAATGTGTGAGGACCTCGTGTGAACTCTTCACTAATAAATGGTCTATGAAGTGTTGATGAACCTTGTTTAGTCAAGATTTTTGTTCTATGTTGTACCTACAGGGGAAAAAAGACGGTACATGGCGGGAAAGTACGGTAGATCCGGGGTTTTAACTACAAAAAACACGTTATTTTTCACGTTTTTTTGTGTTTTTTTTGGAAGTCAGTTGTTTTTTTGTAAAAAAGTTTTTATTTTTCACTTTTTAGTTGTGGTACCTACCCCACACACATTCGAATATCACTACTTGATATGTAAATAACCGTGACAGGAAATTATTATAACACCATCAATATAAACCAAGTGGAAAAATACGCATTATTAAGGATAACTCAAAACCTACTGGTCAGTACTTGACCAAATTTAAATGAGACCACATGTGAAGCACCAGCTTTCAAAAAAAGAAAAAAAAAATCATCCAAATTGGTTCACCTAGAAAAAAGTTACGAGCTAACAAACATAAAAAAAAAGAATGCAGTCATGTAATGCAGAAAAGGATTATGTATACTCGAAATTCGATAATTATTTAGGACTAGCAGCGCCACGCGGTTTCACCCACATAAGTCTCAATCCCATGGGAATGTTGTGATAAAATAATTCTATATCCTAATCCAGGTCATGCATGGTCTACTCATGTGTGTCAAATTTCATGCAAATCCGTTCAGCCGTTTGAGCGTGAAAGCGTAACAAACAAACATTAAAAGGTGTGGTCGAGTCGGGAGCCCTGTCAAGAACTAAGTTCCTTACGCTGCTTCTTCAACTCCGAATTTAATTCAATATGGAGATTTAATATGTATGATGAAAAAAATTAAAATCTTATTTGAAAATTTTTGCAGCCGCCATCTTGGATTTTCATTCTGAACTCACCATCGGCTTCAGCACCCTCGGAAACCATGAAAACCATCACTCTCTTTCTGCCTCTTTCTATTATGTATAATAATTTATATTATATAATAACTTTCGTTACGTGACGATTTCTAAAATTTTACTCCTACCGCAAACTGCGTTAAAGAACTTCGTTCCAGAAAACGAATCTTTTCTCAATATTATGATATTTTTTTTAGATTCAATTACTTTTATATTCTAAAATACACCACTGCACCACTTTCAACCATCGGGGTTGACTCTTGAGCTTTTTTTTCTTCTAAATATGAAATAGTGATAATCTCCATTATGCTAATAACATTTATAATAATAATATAAAATATTATTATTATTATTATTATCTCCTTTATTTCATTATTTCTTTATACATATAAATTATATTTTTAAATATTAAAATATAAAAACATTTAAAAATATAAAAAATAGTGACCCACCGGTATCGGGAACAGGGTCCAAGCTACCGGCGGTCAGGGCTCCAGAGAGAGGAACCTCCTAACAATGCGGGCCGTGTCTAGAAGTACCGCCTTCTGAATCAAACCCTTGATCCAGCTGCCCAACGAGAGCCTCCTCAGGTGTTGGTCGAGGCTCTTGGCTATTAAGCCATTGACTGTCACGACTATCGGTACAATGATCGCTGAGTCCACATCCCACATGTCGACAAGCTCGCGAGCCAAATCAAGATACTTGATTTGTTTATCTTTCTCGGCTTTCACGAGGTTCCCGTCATGCGGGACCGTTATGTCAACATTATTGTTATTATTATTTATAATAATATTTTTCTTGGAGGTCAGTTGGAAAAGCCATCCAGATAAAGCGTCTAGAGTACAGTCACGAGTATAAATATGTATACATTTGGCTAAATTCAAAACCGATTTTCTCCTTAATTCTGTGATGAAATCTATGTTGTTACAAACATAGTATTTTCGAACCCATATAGGTTTATGCAGTATGTCGCATATCCACTTTGCATTCGTTATTTCACGAAAAAATCACAATTTAAAGTTGTCAAGTGTTGACATATTAGTACTCGTGACTGTACATACCACAAGTATTTCTTTAGTTTTCAAAGTAAATAAAAGGCACTTGAGAACGACGCCCGGCTAAGTATACGGTAAGTAATCGTAGGAAAACACTACCTTTTAAGTATTTGCTGTCGTTAATATTGTTGGATAGTTTCCCTCTAGATGACGTTACTTTTTCCATCCTATAATCAGTGGCTAGGCTTGAGCATGAGTATTTTTTTTAAGGTTGCTGACGAACATTTCGTTTAAGCCATTATCGGTGATGCAATAACCTGATAACGACGAAGTTACGTAACTTTTATGTGTGCAAACTGGGGATATACATAGGTTGCTTATATATACATACTATGAAGGACATGGCCAATTTATGTATGGACCTTAGCATAGTTATCGAATTTTGTGTACACCAATGTGTTTGGCGTTTTATATATTTTTTAATTATTTTTTTGCTTTTAAACCGCTTTTCGTGTCTGCCTGTGTGATCACGTCGTTCTTTTAAACTACGCAATGGATTTTGATGCAATTTTCACCATTATTTAGAAAATACATTCCAAAAGTTTTATGTGCATAATAAAATCATATTACATTTTCAAAGGTATAGGTAATAAAGAAATCTCAATGTTTTGTCTAAAATCCGTGCGAAACAACGGGTTGCTAGTTACTAAATAAATAAATAATAGTGTAGAAGCGACTTAAATGGCCATATTAAAACGATATTTATCTTTGGATTTTTATTTTTGGCTCCTGAAATACAGGTACTCTACCTACCTCTGGAGCCAGGGTCTCACTCTTCTCTATAAACTGCTTTCATGAAAAAAAAAAAACCGACGTATGGTTAGTTCCAACTGACATTTCAAAAGAACGGATTGAATAATATTAAAGCCGTTGGTCCCGGCTGTCATTCGTGGATCTTTGACAGTTGTTACGGGTCGTCAGAAGCCCGAAAGTCTGACAACCAGTCATACCAAGGGGTATCGAATTACCCAGTAACTGGGTTGTGGAGGTTAGATAGGCAGTCGCTCTAAGTAAAATATTGATTTTCAGCTGCATCCGGTTAGACTGGGAGCCAACCTCAACATAGTTGGGGAAAGGCAGGCAGATGGTGATGATGGATTGAATAATAATATAATAAGCTTTCAAAGATTCAACGTTACACTACTTAAATGCAAAGATGTCGAAAAGTACGTCCATGAAAAACCTCTGTGGCGTTTTAAATCAGGAGAAGAATGGCGAATGAGGTTGCATGAATTTTCTTAAAAACTTTTGGCGGCAGCTGCACTTTATTACTCCAGAATGATATGAAAGAATGTGCGATGCTATTTAAAAACGTAGAGTAATATATCATTTTTGAGTCAGCTACGAGTAGTTCAGTTCAAAGAATATATGTATACAACGTGTCCCGGAAATAACGCACACCACTAAACACCCCAATTAGAATATTGTTATAATCATAATACATACACTGAATTTTTACTATTATGTATAAAATATTGTTTACTTATTAAATTTGTTATACTGATTGTGGGAGAAATGTTTGGTCACATTACAAATCTATGCACGCACACAGTCGCACACGTATAAGGCTAGGTACAAACGTGCCACAGGCCACAGCCACCGGCGGCCCAGCTACGAGCAGTTCACGTGCTTTTTCATACGTTTTGTATGGATTCGTCGCACACGTGTGGCCGGTGGCAACCACCCGCTACAGCAGTACTCAACACCACAGACAGAGGCGACAGCCACCGGTGGATGTGGCCGGTGGCTCGTGTGCGCTTACCCTAAGGGTCTAGCGTAGTAGGTGTTTCGTCCAATTTGGTTTATTTGACTGTACTGCGGAATTGTGACTATAATTTAAAAAGCGATAGTGATTTTTCAGTAAGTATTATTGTACTGTAGCGGCATCTACAAACGCCACATGCGAGCTACACGTCACACTGACGTCACGCAAAATCCTGCATCGCGCAAGCAGAGTTTACTGCGCAACTAGCATATATACAACATCCCGACATCAATCGTCGGGCAGTTGCCCACCAGACACAACACCCGTCTGGTCGGAGGATCCTCCCTTTTCTATAGAGTATGAGTGAGCTTTACACCCTGTTCCTTATTATTTACAAATATAATATAACGTATTATTTACAAATAGAACGTTTTGCTAATATGACATATTGCTCGTAGGACGATTTGCTAATAGTACATTTTGGTAAAGTGTCGTTTTGAATATAGGTCGTTTTGTTACTAGGACTACTTGCGTTTGGGACTTTTTGATACGGAGGGGTTTTAATAACCTTTGGAATAAAAATAATACAGAAATCGATTCAATAAACGATTCTGAACAAAATAGTTTCATAATTTGCATTAATTCAGTTACATATCCTAATCCTAACTAATATTATAAATGCGAAAGTAAGTTTGTTTGTTTGTTTTTTACCTTTTCACGCCTAAACCACTGAACCGATCATCCTGAAATTTTGCATATACGTTGTCAGGTGTACAGAAACGGACATAGGATACCTTTCATCCCGAAAAAAAGTACGGTTCCCGAGAAAAACATCAATAACGTTCTTATGATAATAGATGGCGCCACGTGTCCTTCGAATCTTGATTGAATTATAACCCGAATTGATAGTCAAAGTCTAAATTAACGCGAGCGAAGCCGCGGGCAAAAGCTAGTTGTATATATTGCTACAAGGATCTTTTGGCGCCGCCATTTTGTTTTTCAAAGTAATTTTCGAAAACAAATACCAACAGTGCCCCCCCTTTTTGTGTTTGAATCCATCAAATAACTTCTCCCGCTCTGGGTGGAGCAGAAGGATCTGTCAGTCTTTTACTGACTAAAACCCACCCGTATTCCTTCAAGTGCCTATATGCCAGGGCCACGGTAAATCTTTCGAACAATTCGCAACCCTGGTAGGTGTCGGCCCTAGCGGACCCCGTCGGTGTGTGTCTCAAATCAAATCTTGTTTATTCAAACTAGGTTGAGAATCATCACTTTTTGAACGTCAAAATTACATGAGACAGTCCCTCAAAACGCCCGCCCTTCACCACTTCCTAGTGCTTAAGATGGGGAAAAGAATTGGCGCAACAAACTCCCCAGCAGCACAGCTGTCTGTTCAGTTAGAAGAACTTGATTCTATACAATATTAAGTAATTAACATTACGAAACACAAAACATTAAATTAAATAGCTCTCCATCTACATAGCTCTGGCACAATCTGTAATAACTTACTGCAATCCGATTTGGGGTGGAGCTACCAAAGTTAAATTCCTCGATCTGGAAAGAACTCAGCGAGCACTTATAAAGGTGATGTACTATAAGTCATTTAGGTTCCCTACAACAAACCTCTATAAAGTTAGCTACTTGCTCTCAATTAGGAAACTGTATGTTCTATCCGTGTCCTTAACCCTGCATACTCGTAAGTGTCTTCCCTTTGACTCAGCATCTCAGAGCAGAAGGCGCAGAGATATCGTGGCCCACTGCCCAGGGGTTCGAACTGTCTTTGCTAGACGTCAATACGTTACACAATCCACCTACATCTATAATAAACTAAACCGTAAATTAGATATATATCTCCTGTTGTTATACGATTGTAAAAAAACTATAACCGTATGGTTGGCATCCCTAACGTATGAAAAAACAGAAAACATTATGACCAGGAAAACTAAAAAAAAAAAGTTTCACTCACATGCATACATACATTCATACATACACATACATACATACTTACAGTACAGATGCACTTACACTGTTCACCGTACAAAAGAAACTCATCCGTATCTTGGTAAATATACAACAAACAGATAGCTGCAAACCCCATTTTATAGAACTAAATTTTTTAACTCTGCCTTGTATATATATACTAGAAATATGCAAATTCGCTCATAAACACCAAGACTTTTACACTAAACGAGAAGACATATAAACAAGATACACACTCCGACACAAAACACGACTCAACCTACCACAGTCCCGTTTAAAATTGTATTCAACAAGTCCTCTGGTTATGTCAATAAAAATATACCTACAATATGTTACCAGAATCCATAAGAGAAGAAAAAAAACTCCATTTATTCTCAAATAAGTTAAAAAAGTTATTTTTGACCAAATGTTATTACAGTGTTGACGAATATTTAAATGATAAATGTTTAAAACTTGAAAAAAAATTTTTGTAATGTTAATATATTTTTTTTTTTTTTAGAATAGGTTAGATTATAAGATACTTAAATGATAAGCGCTCTCCACATAATCTTACTTTTGCTGTGCCCGACAGGGTCCACGATTGTTTCCAAATAAATGTTTACCACCTAAGCCTACATTGTGAAATGCAATAAAAGAATTGAGTATTGAGTACTTACATACACACACATACACATACTCACACGTTCACATCCAGAGCTGCTACATTAATATTTTTATTTCATTTTATTTTTACTTTTTATATCTTTAAACCCTCTATTTACTTACTTACAAAAAAATTATTAGCCTCATCATTGTTAAGCTACCACTTAAAGGAAGAGCGAGACAGCTCCGACACAAGTACTTTTGTAACTTACTGGGGCTGCCTCAATTTATGTATGACACAATGTTTTAAGCTGAAATAAATATTTTTGTATTTGTATTTTGTATTGTAAATTATTTGCCATATATCAGCTGGCACACGCCAATATACCAACAAAAACATTGAAAACTATACTCAAGCAGAAATAAATAAAAAAAGGTAAATGAAATTTAATACCTAAATAAAAGCCTCCAGGCATAAAGGGCGTGCCCGCTTACATATGCAATGCTGCATTATGTTCATATAGCTGTAACTTGAAGTCACAAATAATAAACTAGGACCTTTGAAGTAAAATAAATAAACAGTTAATTACTAATAACAATAACAAAACCATGGTCAGCAAGACCACCGGGCACCACAAGCAGCACCCGTTCACGAGCATAACGCAAAGATCAGCCATAACCCCCCTCGCCATATTTGAGGGAAGGAGGCAACCCGATGTTTTGGCTTTAATATGATGCTTAAAAAATATATATTTAGATCGATTTGTTCAGTCGTTTAGCAATGTATTGCCTTCTAAGCTATAACTTAATGTATGAAACGAATATTTGTATGGTACAACACAGTAACAGCTAGTTTAGCATGAGTTTTATAAATTTAAATGGTTTTTAACGCCAGTAACGTTTTGTAGGGTGCTTCCCTAACATAAGTAATGTCAATGCAAATGTAAAATGTCAAATTTAAACTTAAATGCAGAAAATGTCAGTGAATGCTCAACGGGATGAATCTAAATAAAAATGCAAGTTGTCCGACTCAAACCACGTCTAATTGAACACTAAAAATGTAATATACATAAAATGCATAGAACAACTCTGCACCAGTTTTGCAATCCATAAATCCAGATATACACAGTCCCGTAAGGCGTACAAAAATGATGTTAAGGAAGCTGAAAAGGCAACAGGTTCCATCTACTACTCCGTAGATTTACAAAAAGTAATAATGATACCGCGAATGGAGCAATTTAAGTGCGCAATATTTTGTCCACGAGTCATTGCCTTCAACGAAAGCTTTGTACCTTTAGGAAGATCTAAAAAAGATAACGTGCCTTTTGCAGCCGTCTGGAACGAGAGTATAACTGGAAGAAAACAGGAAGATATTATCTCGACACTAAATGCATTTCTTTTACATAAACGTGATGCTGATAATATCGTATTATGGATGGATAATTGTTCTGCACAAAATAAAAACTGGGCTATTTTGAGTTATCTGGTGTATATTATTAACAGCAATGAAATAAATGCGAAAACAATCACCTTGAAGTATTTTGAACCTGGTCATACTTTTATGTCCGCAGACAGCTTTCACCATCAGGTGGAACAGGCTTTACAAAGAAAAAATAAGGTCTATGATTTTAACGACTTCGTTGATGCAGTGCAGCAAGCGAACTCAAGAAAAACCATTGTAAAAATAATGGAAGTCGATAATTTTTACAATTATATCGACCTATCTTCGCAACATAAAATGAGGAAAGTACAACCTAGAGTGTACCTTAAAGATATTATGGTTTTAGTCGCAAATCGAGGCGAGTTCACACTGCAATACAAAACTAACCATGCTGACGAACAAGTACAAAGTTTAAACTTTTTACAGTTGAAGTATCTGAAATCAAGAACATTTCCTGAATTCAGTTCAAAATTGACACCCAGAGGGATTCCAGAATATACGAAGACTGAGATTTTAAAGAAACTGTTAGAATTAATGCCAGATAACAGAAAGGGGTTTTGGTTAAATTTACCGGTTTCAGATAAAGTCAGTGATATAGATTAAGTTTTGCTAGATAGTTTTATGTGTTTTGTTATATCATGACACCCCAAAAAAAGGTTCTGTTATTTTATTTCTTACATTATGTTTGATTTTTTTTATTCTAGTATTTTAACTTAGTTTGATCTCAAATTGTAAACGTAGAAAGGCTGATTTTTTTGTTTGTTACTTTGAAATATGGCTAACTTGCCAATGTTTATATATTTTTTAAAGTTTTTTGTATTATAATAATATACGAGAGTAGAATGGAGCTCAAAAAAAAATATAATTATTTTATAAGACTTTCAAAGTAAGAAAGACTGATTTAAATTTGTATAATAGTTTATTTTCTTAAAATTTTATTGTTCTCAGATAGTGAAACTAGTGAAACCTCGTTATTTAATATAATAATAATACGTAAGTATAGAAATATTAATAAACATAAACGTTTTTAATCTAACACTTTGTTTTTATTTCTAAGCTATAATCTAAACCTATTATGAGTTACTTATAATAACAGCAGTAACTTACTACTTACTGCTATTATTCTAAGCAATTGATATTTCACTTGCTTCAACTAACACTAGATATAAAAGGATTTTCGTCATATAAAACTATTCTAATATATATACAATTTTATTGAGTGAAGAATATAAAAGCGCTTTATTTGGGCTACACGTTTCAACCATCACAATTAATATAACTTAAAAAAAGAAGTCCGGAAAAACAAAATTGTAACAAAAACTTTGCGCGCCAATTACTCAAAACTACGCAAAACATACTTACTGCTCTTATCGCTAGTGCGGCAGAATGCAATATGTCAGTGTCAATGCACTGCCAAATGTAGGTCGCGTTCAAAGTGCAAATACGCGAGCCTACTGGCTAACTTATTGTAATAAATATATTTTAAAACCCATGTACGTTCACCGTACATATTGCCACAACACAGAAAGAGAATAATTAAATAACAATCCCAAAATATGTAAAAAAACTAAAATAAGAATGTAAAAAACAATGTAAAAATGAAGGACTCCAATGTAAATATGATTGATCTACGACTACTATGAAGAAATATAACTAAAGTCTATAAATAGAATGTCACCATAATAATAAATTAGCACACATCACTATGTTTTTCAGTGTCAAATTTCACTTCACTTGAGGTAGGGTTAGCACACGACACTTTATTCACTTTTGAGTCCCGTTTGTCGATCTTGCTGTTCCTGTCCTCGATGTCATGATCTTCTTCTCGTCTGCTTCTACTTCTCGCGTCTTGCGGACCCTCCCCCTGTCTTTGGGTTGCCATCTTTCGCCAAAAGTACACCGATGTTACAAACAGTGCAATGCTAATCGCAACAACCACATAAATTGCAATGTAGTGATGAACGTCGTGAGAGGATAAGGTGTCTAGCTTAGACTGTGCTTCTATAGAGCGTAGTTGCGTGTCAATCTTCTTGAACGTCTCTTCGTGCGTTTCAATATGCAACGTTGAGTTACGAATCGAGGTGTTGATTATGTTGTTGATTGGAGAGATCGTGGGCCCGATCATCGCATATGGTACATTGACTAAAATGTCACTTGTATGTTCCATATATGCGTGCAGTGTGAATGAGTCGCCTTGCAAGTTGCATCCTTGTTTCAGCGTTATCAGACCCGAGTGACGTATCGTCTCCGATGTCATTTGAGTGCCGCACACTAATTGTACTTCGCACGTGTCACAACAATAATAAAACCAGGTGTTTTGTTTATGTAATTTGACCCATTTATCGGCGCATAATTTTATTTCCGTATGGCAATAAACGCTGTGTTCTTCGTTGTCTCGAATCAGCTGTACATCGCAAATAGATTTGTGACGATCACCGGTGTTGTATATAGGGTGATTTAGTTTGCACAGTAGAGTTTGGTCATGTAATTTTTGGCATTCGTTAATGTCATATTGTTCTAGGGGTATAAATGAGTATTGGTTGGCATTAAATGCTATTAATGCAGAGTTGGGAATAACGTACATTACCCGATTTATGTCAATACGTTGAGGAATGCTGATAAGTCTGTTAAGTTCGTATAGGGCATCACTCAAGATCGGTACTTTTATTTCCATCAACAGGTAGTGTTGTGTTATGCGTGCATGTATTCTGAACAGCCTGTAGATGTCTCTTATGTCATTACGAACTTCAGGTAGTGTAGAATCGCGAGGTAGTAGTCGAGATACTCTATCTAGTTCGCTTTGCATTTGGGTTGGTGATAATAGATGTACGTCCATATGTCCTTGGTACATATTTGTCAGTGTGTTGATGAGTGATTCTTGGATATCTTTTAAGTTTTGGGCCATTCTGTCTGCAGCTATGGCCGATGTAATGATGTAGAATGCATTTGAACTCTCAAGTTTATCTTTGAGCGTCTTGTTTTCTAGGGACGTGAGGTGATCGTTGATAAAAGTGAACTGCTTCACCATTGTTGCTTCGTTACGCTGTACAATGTTGTTCTCGGTTTCCAGAACACTTGTCTGGTTTTTAAGCAGTTGGAATAGGTGATTTTCATTGTGTTGGATTGTGTCGATATCCTGTTCATATTTTTCTGCAAAATGTTGGTCTAACACTCCAAATAACGAATTTGCAACATACCCTACTCCGTCGATCATTCCTCTTTTGAACCTGTGTTGAATTATCCGCTGGGACCTCAGTAATTCGTTGTAATAATTTAGTTTACTCGTGCTTTTTTTCAAGTTGGTTAATCAGAACATGAAATTGCATCAACCACTCTTCGCAACGAGCTTGCTTTATATGCGATACGAATGCTTGCAGAGTGTCCACGTTGCGCCAATAATTTGTCATATTGTAATAGAATACCAGTTTCCATTCATCTCTAATTTCTTGTAGATCTGCAATCTTGTCAAAGAAAACTGTTTGATTTTTTGTCAGTTGAGCAAATTTCATATCTTGCTGAACAGTGGGTGTTATTAATGTCATAACTAGCATCAGCATATAACATACCAAGCTGTTCCAGGTAAGCCCTTTAGCTCGGTTTCGCCTGTTTTTGGGTAGTTTGTCAGTGTCAGTGTTGGTTTTTTCCTCAGCCTCCACTAGTGGTACCAGTTTTGTAATAGGTCGTTTAGTTTCGCCTTTTGCAGTTTGTAATGTCACAACTCTAGTGTGGCCGTCTTTTCCAGGGTGTAAATCCGCTACACGACCCAGTGCCCATTTTCCTGCAGGTAACCTTTCATCTTTAATGCATACAATGTCATTTTTCTTTATGTCAGTATTCTGTCGTTTCCACTTTAGTCTTGCTTGTAGTTGTTGGAGGTACTCTTGCGACCACTTCTTCCAGAAATCCTTGCTAAGTTGTTGTACAATTTGCCATCTCGTGTTTAAACGGTACGTATTGTCCATGTCGGGTTCTGGAATTGTCATGAGTGATGTGCCGGTTAAGAAATGTCCTGGAGTTAAACAGTTAATCTCTTCGGCGTTCTCTGAAACAGTGCATAGTGGTCGTGAGTTCAAGCAAGCTTCTATCTGACATAGCAGAGTGGTAAATTCTTCGTATGTCAGACGTTGGTCTCCAATGACCCGTTTGAGATGATATTTCATGCTCTTCACAGCTGCTTCCCACAGTCCGCCTGCGCTTGGCCAGACCGGGGCATTGAAGTGCCATTGAACTCCCATCTCTGATATTTTCCCCAAGAAGAAGTTGTCAATGTTTTCTACAATGCATTTGTATTGTTGCAATAGGATCCGATTTGCACCCACAAAGTTCGTGCCGTTGTCGCTGTACATGTCCCGTGGTGTACCTCGACGTGCGCAGAAGCGCTTGAAAGCCGATAGGAATGCTGTACTGGATAGTTCTGAAACCAGTTCTAGATGGATGGCTTTTGTTGCTAGACAAACAAATACTGCAACGTACGCCAGCAATGTTCTGACGCCTCGGCCTTTACTTGCCTGGATCTCAACGTGTCCAGTAAAATCGACACCTGTATGTGTAAAAGGGCGAGATACTGTCACTCTCGGCTCTGGTAGGTCCGCCATAATCTGGTTTGTTTGTTTAGCATTAAATCGGCGACATGTTACGCATTTGTGTAAGACCTTTTTGACGGCGCGATGTCCTCCTACGATCCAAACTCTTTGTCGAAGATGTGTCAGGGTTAACTTAGGACCTCCGTGTAATGTTCTTCTGTGAGCTTGCCAAATTAATAACTCTGTCAGTTTGTTGTCATGTGGTAGTAGAATTGGATGTTTAGTGTCTTCGGGTAGGCTTGAGTTACGTAACCTTCCACCCACTCGCAGAATGTCACTTTTGTCAAGGAATGGATTTAAACTCAAAAGGTTACTTTTTGTGCTCAAACCTTTGTTTTCCTTCAATCTCATAATCTCGTCATTGAAAGCATGCAATTGAATATGTTTCATTATTAGGTTTTCAGCGCTTTTTAGTTCCGTAGATGTCAAGTAAGTAGTAGTACGATGAGTGTCGGTGTTCGAACAGCTGTTAATGAAACGTTTCATCCAAGCAATGACCCTTGTAATACGAGTCAAATCGCTGTGTCTGTCTAATAACTCAATTACTATTGAAGACGGTTCACATTTCACAACATACGTTTGCATTTGTTTTTGTTTTGATTCGCATGTTGTCGGTGTAATTGTAATTTTGTCCAAGGTATCTTCACTGTAATTTTTCATCCAGTAGGGGCCTTGCCACCACAAAGGATGTTGCAATAGTTGGGAACAACTGATTCCGCGTGACGCGCAGTCTGCAGCATTTTCCTCGGACTTGACATAACTCCAGTGCTGTTTTGGGATTACGTCATGCACTTGCTGTACTCTGTTGCTGACGAACGACTTCCATTTTGTGACGTCCCCGTGCAGCCAGCCTAATACAATCATAGAGTCCGTCCAGGCGTATGTATTTTTGTGCACATTGTCCCATTTAAAGGCTGTCAGGACCTTTTTCATGAGCCGTGAAAGTAGTAGCGCTCCACATAGTTCGAGTCGCGGTAGTGTCAATTTTTTGTTGATTGGCGATAACCTCGACTTTGCAGCGATGAGTCTAATCGTAGGCTCGTTTTTGTCATTTGTTGTCAGCAGGTATATAGCGCATGCGTAGGCCTTTTCGGATGCATCGCAGAACCCATGTACTTGGAATGGTTTAGTAATATCTCCCAGCCACCTTGGTATTTGGTATTCGGTTATGTTGTGTAAGTCGTTAGTAAACTGCTTCCATTCCTCTTGCACGCTGTCAGGTAAGGTTTCATCCCACTCGCATCCCGATAGCCAGACGCTTTGGAACAGCAGTTTTGCTTTTACTGTCAAAGGTGTCAGCCAGCCCAGCGGGTCGAAAATTTTCGAGATTTCCGATAGTAGCTTCCTTTTTGTCAATTGGTTTTTATTGTCAAATTGTATTTTGTTTGTAAATGAAAATGTGTCAGTTGTAGGATTCCACTGGACCCCCAGGGCTTTTGTCATGCCATCGTTTGTAAAATGCATTGTCGTTTGGTTAAGATCTGAAGAAAATAAGCTTTCAATCAAGGTCTGGTCGTTGCTTGACCACTTCCGTAGTGTAAGGCCAGCTCCACTCAGCATGTCAATGAGTTGCTTTTGAATTTCTTGTGCTCGTTCGACGGAGTTGCTGCCACTTAGGACATCATCAACGTACATTTCGTTAGCGATGACATCCGCTGCTAACGGATATTTCTGTGCATCATCCTCTGCAAGCTGTTTCAGCGTTCGAAGAGCTAGAAATGGTGCTGCCTTGGTTCCATACGTCACTGTGCATAACTGGAACTCCTTTAAAGGACCTTGGTTGGATTCTCTCCACAGGATCTTTTGCAAGCGTTGGTCTTCGTCATGGACAAGGATCATGCGGTACATCTTCTCACAATCTGCAGTAAAGACGTACTTGTATAGCCGCCATCCTAATAATAATGTCAATAGGTCTTGATGTAGCTTAGGGCCACACTCCATCAAGTCATTCAGGCTGTAACCTGTGTCAGTTTTCTGGGAGGCATTAAAAACCACCCTCAATTTTGATGTCACTGAGTCCTGTTTTAGGACTCCATGATGAGGTAAGTAGCATGCCGTGTTGCAGTCAGGTTTGCTCTCCTTCATATGTCCCATTTCCAGGTACTCTTGCATAAATTTGATGTAACTATCTGATAATTTGTCATCCCTGCCTAATCTCCTTTCTAATTGCATAAATTGTGCTACCGCTCGTGGCTTTGACTTGCCCAGCAGCTGATTAAAATTAGGCTTCATTGGCAAACGAACTGCATATCTGCCATCACCTAATCGCTTGGTTGTTGCAGTGTAGAGCTCCTCACAATATCGTTCCTCTGACGTCATAGAATTGCATGCATCTCCATTGATGTCTTCAATTTCCCAGTATTTTGTCAAGTCGTTAACTTCATTAACTACGACGTTGCAATTAAATGTTTTGGTGACATTGCCTGACAATATCCACCCCAACCGTGTTTGTTGAGCCATGGGTTCATTAACCTCCCCTTTGACTAAGCCATTCATGAGTATTTCGGAAAATACGTGTGCATCCAGAAGTATGTCAATAGGCCTAGATAAGTTGTAATCTGGGTCGGCTAGTGTGATGTCTGTCACATGAGCCCAAGGTTTCTTTGCAAATGTAACGTTAGGCAGACTGTTTACTACCCGTGTCATGATTAACGCTTCCGTTGTAAACTGGAAATCGTTATATAAGGACTTGCAGGATAGATGGACCTTTCCTTTACTCCTGTTGGATAAAGTACCGATGCCACTTATGTTTGCATTCAGCTGTTGACGCTTTATGCCCAATCTTTGAGCTGCATTCTCCGTGATCAACGTAATTTGTGAGCCTTGATCAACTAGAGCCCTTAGTGTAATGTAGTCACCTCCAGCTGTGGCTACTTGCAGTAATGCTGTTGGTAATAATATTTCATCATTATTATTTGACGCGAAGTTGTTTTGCATATTTTTATTTGACCTAGATGAAGTCGATGACGACGGTTTAGGTGCTGTTTGTGTTGCTGAGGGCGTTTGCGCTGACTTTACAATATCGCTGTGCAGAAGTGTATTATGTTGTTCGTTGCAATCTCTGCATCTTTTCTGCGACGCACAGTAACCCTTAGTATGCACATACAAACAATTTTTGCATATTTGATTGTTTTCTATAAATGCTATTTTTTCCGGACTCAGCATGTCAGCGAATTTAGAACATTGAAATAATGCATGATTCGTATTGCACAATGGACAAATAGTCTTGTTGTATTGTCCAGCGTTTGACGCATGAAAATTGCGAGAATAGTTTGCTGAACCTTTATTGGGTTGTGAATTTGATGACTCGGGATTATTGCCGAACAGATGTTGCGTCTTAAAATGTGGTTTTGATGCAGGTTTATCAAAATTTTCTGGCTTTTTCCTGTGCAATGGTTCTAATGCCATAAACTTGTTTTCGACGAAATCCATAAAATGATTGTATGTTGGTATCTCGCGCGGATCCGACCTGGACTGCATGTATTCCGTATACGTTTCGGAGTCTAATTTTTCGCATAACACGTAAACTAGAATCGGATCCCATGAACTTGTATCAACGCCCAAGTTGTGTATGGCGTTTATGGTTTCGTTGCTAGTGTCATATAACCGCTTGAGGTCGAATGCAGATTGTTTTTGCAAATTAGGTTGACGCATAAATGCCTGGAAATTTCTGGTAAATAACAGAAACTTATTATTATATCTATGGTTCAAAATTTCCCAACACGTGTCATAATTTTCGGGTGCAATGTGTAGATGCTGCACGAGCTTTTCCGCTTCACCGCGAAGTCTACCCTTTAGATGTTGCATTTTTTGTGTTTTTGCGATCGCCGAATTATTATGAATCGCTTCTACGTAGAGATCCATAAAAGTAGGCCATAAAGTATAGTTGCCGTTAAAGATAGGTATGTCAATTTTAGGCAATGTTTGCTGTTGATGTAGAGAAGCGTTTAATTTCGTGTTCAACGCCCGTTTCATATTTGTAAATGCCTTTTCGTGACGACAGAACTCGTCATAGTAGTCCTGTGAATTCCCCTCTAATATGCCATCAATTTGTAAATGTAATTTGTCAATCGCAGTCCACCGAAACTCTACAGTCTTAAGCATATCCTCAATTTCCCATTTCTCCTTAACCTCGTGTAGGCTTCGATTTACTAACCTAGTGAATGCACGGAAGTTAGCTTGTTGCAACTGCTGTAACTCGAGTAGCTTGTCCTCTGCTCCTACAGATGTCTCGAACATGGTTTTGTCAAACTCAACGTTTAACTTACTATGGCCGGCGTTACTGGGTCCAGCAAGAGTCTTCATCTCGAACGCTGCAATCTCCTGACGCGTTCCATGGTACCAGCTTTTAATGACCTCATAAATGTTACCGGTGAAATATTGATGATCTTTCTCCTCTACTGCACTCAGCTCCCGGTTCTTCTCTTCACATTCCGCCCATAGTATATCTAACCTCTCAAGCCTTTTACGAATGTAATCGGTGGTCTTCCTGCTCGCTGAATCCTTCTTAAAATTAGAATGGATTCTCTTCACTTCCTCGAGGATCTCAGCTTGACGCACGATTAAACCCTCCATTATAAAGCCGTAAGATAAATAATGAACGATCTTACTTGAAATTCAGGAACTCTCCCTGTATGCAATGCAATGCAATGTGACGCTCTGGAACCTGGATCGCTGCCACCTCCCCGAATGCTCCTGCACGGCAACACACGTGGCACGGTATGACACGACACGACACAGATCCCGCGCGGCGACTTATCGACCGACGTATCGGACTGTATGGTACTTGCAATAGTTACGAAGGACCAAAAAACTATGTAGGGTGCTTCCCTAACATAAGTAATGTCAATGCAAATGTAAAATGTCAAATTTAAACTTAAATGCAGAAAATGTCAGTGAATGCTCAACGGGATGAATCTAAATAAAAATGCAAGTTGTCCGACTCAAACCACGTCTAATTGAACACTAAAAATGTAATATACATAAAATGCATAGAACAATGCAATATGTCAGTGTCAATGCACTGCCAAATGTAGGTCGCGTTCAAAGTGCAAATACGCGAGCCTACTGGCTAACTTATTGTAATAAATATATTTTAAAACATGTACCATGTACGTTCACCGTACACGTTTAATCAAGCCTAAAAGTAGTTTAAAAAAAAACTATCTTTCTATATTAAAAATATATGACGGAGAAGGTACGTATTTACGTACTCTCTCGTTATTATCAGCCATATTTTAACTACTGTGGGTGCACTTGGGAAGTGGTGGTTATTGCGCAAAAGAAAAAACGTTTGCAATTCAAATCAAGTTATAATTTACGAACAATTTAATCACACTAGCGAATCACACACTGTAGGTACACGACACAACTATACGGAACGCGCGACAGTTTCTAAACGTGTTCACCGCTTAACCGTCAACAAAAAACTCTGCTTTAACTCTGGTCAAGCGTTATGTTATAGACTCTATGAGCGCCACCTGGTGGCACTTTCGTCCCAATTAGTCAAAGTCAAACGATTGATTTAACGTATTTCCGATATATATCTTTATATATATAAAAATTACGTGTCACGTTGTTTGTCCGCGATGGACTCCTACACTACTGAACTGATTTTAAATTTGATTTACACACCGTGGGCAATTTGATCCAACTTGAAAGATAGGATAGCTTACATCTCAATTTATAGTCGCAATATTATTTTATTGCAAATTATTTGTCTATTATTTGACAGTCACGATTATCTGTTAGCTCCAAACGATTCTAACAGATGGCGATATCTGTTGACTGGATTGAGTAAGTATTCAATGGATGGTACTATGTTAAATATACAAACGTTTCATATAAACTATATGAAACGAATATATTAATTTCATTTTTTCATTTCTTTTTCATATATTATAAAGAGAAAAGATATGATTGTTTGTATTGAATAGGCTCCGAAACTACTGAACCGATTTCAAAAATTCTTTCACTGTTGGGAAGCTACACTATCTCCGGGTGGCATAGGCTATATTATATTATAGTTTGCTAGCCGGGCGAAGCCGGGGCCGGTCGCTAGTAAGTATTATAAATTAAAGTCACTTTTCGTGTCTGTCTGTGTAACCGCGCTGTTCTCTTAAACTACGCAACGGATTGTGATGCGATTTTCACCATCATTTAGAACATGTATTCCGGACGGTTTATGTGTATAGGATATTGACTAACTTATTAGACCTAATAAAAAATCACAATGTTTTGTCGAGTAGTACAAACCGTGCGAAGAAGAGGCGAGTCGCTAGTTTAATATGAAAATAGGTACCTACCTATAACGTATGTTTGGTGAGCATACCCGTTGTCGTTACAAAGGAACCGGACATGCAATATCTAGGTACACTTACAAACGTGTCATGTGCTCGTAAGCAAACCCATAACACATTGTGCCTTTGTTATGGCCAGTTCCCGAGAACGCCATCTTGTGACGTCATTAATACGCAAATTGATACTACTGTACATTTCCTTGATGTGATCACTTTGTCGTGTCCAGGGCCGTTTACACACCTACGAATAGTTGCGAAGAGGAGATTGTTGTCGTCACGTCATAGTGAGAAGGAGATTGTCTGCATCCTCGTCATAGACTAAGTTTAACCAGGACTCGTAATTAAATGATTAGGTAGGTACGGTATCCTATGGTTGAGCTCAGGATGGTATGACAAGTTTACTCTAACTTGTAGACTGTATATTTGTAGACCTTTTTCTATTTTGTTGAGTACCTGTTACTTGTTGATAGGTCTACACTGTCCTCCCATACCTATTCACACTGTACTTTGAAAACATTGTAAAAGCCACTTATTTTTAAAAGAGTAACCGTGGAGTTTCTTGCCGGCTCTTCTCCATAGGAAACGACCAATTGGAACCGTGCACCTAGCTTCTGACGTTTCATAAGTGCCCATGTAGGTTTATGTGAAATAAAATATCTTGATTTTGATTCTTATTCTGGTACTTTCCTCAAACAAAAGGTCAGTCTGTATGCTACCCTGCATTTTTTATACGATATTTTTGATACTTAATGACTTAATGTCTGGACTTTAACAGAGCCTTTTTTTTTTTTTTTTTTTTTTGGGTGGGAAATCATCAAATGACGTCTCCCGCTCTGGACGGAGCGGAAGGGCGTGTCAGACTCTTACTGACTAAAACCCACCCGTGTTCCTTCAGTTGCCTGTGCGCCAGGGCCACGGTAACTCTTTCGAACAATCCGCAGCCCCGGTAGGCATCGGTCCTGTCGGACCCCGTCAGTGGTGCTGACATCTCTTTGAGGCGCGCGTGGAACACGACGCGCCGTCGACCCGGGCCTGGTCCTTACCGGACGGCGAGCTGCCCATTGCCCGCCGTCCGCAAGCCCGCGCCTACGGTGGCCGGGAGTCGGCAATCTACTCCCGACGCCCAGGGTGTCTCCGCCTCCTGCGGCGGCTAGGGGCGCGAGGGCGCAGAGAATGCCTCTCCCTTTCGCGCTCCGCCTCCTCCTTCGCGAGCATTACTGCTTCGCAGAAGGAGGTGACGGCTTCCCATTCCCTCTCGCTCCGTACCATGGCCAGAACCAGGGCCGGACGCGAGAGGTCGCCGCCGCCGATCGCCGCCACGAGGACACGGCGGTGCTCCGCCCAAGCCGGGCAGACCTCCACCGTATGCTCCACCGTGTCCTCCGGTCGATCCACACAATGGTAACACCCGCGCGTTTCCTCCCGCCTTATTCGAAACAGGAACCTCCCGAAACATCCATGTCCGGTGAGGACCTGCGTCAGGCGGAAGGTGAGGACGCCGTGGTGCCTCTCAAGCCACTCCTCAAAGAGGGGTCTTACCGCCGCAATTGTGGCGTGCCCTGCGCTGGGTTGCGACAGTCGCACTCTCCATGCCGCCATGAGATCCCGCCGGAGCTCTATCCGCTGTGCTGCAGTCTGGGAGCCAAACGTCGGAAGTGCTCGACGAAGTTCCACCGGCTGTCGAGGACGAGTCCCAAGTACTTCATCGTCGACTCGACGCCGATGTGAACCCCTCCTACCGTTATTTGGGAACCCGACAGTGGCGCGTTCCGAGGACCATGAAAACACATGGCCTCGGACTTGTGCAAGGCCACCTCGAGTCCCAACTGCCGGATCCTCCCAACGACTGTCGCAACCCCGCGTGTCATTAGTTCGGCCGCCGCCTGGTGCGACCTCCCCTGCGCCAGGACCAGCGTGTCGTCAGCGTAGCACACTACGCTGACGCCGCTAGGGAGGTCGGCGCGCAGCACCCAGTCGTAACCGATGTCCCACAGATGCGGCCCCAGGACCGATCCCTGTGGGACACCGCACGACATCTCTCGCCGGTTCCATTCTCCCTGGTGACCGGGGTAGACAACCGCCCTATCCGTCAAATAGGCCTCGACTACACGACAGAGGTAGGTCGGCATCCGGTGATACCGGAGTGCCTCCCTGATGCAACTCCAGGGCAGGGTATTGAAGGCATTGGCGATGTCTAGAGACACCGCCAAGACGACCCCACCCCGGGCCACAGCATCCCCCGTCGTGAGGGCTCGCACGCGCATGATGGCATCCACCGTGGAGCGCCCCCTGCGGAAACCAAACTGGCTGTCCGCCAAATCCGGCCCCACCCGCACCAGCTGCCCGACGAGGCGGTCTGCAATGACTCTTTCAAAGAGCTTGCCCACCTCGTCGAGCAGCACAATGGGCCGGTAAGCGGACGGAGAGTCCGCTGGGCGCCCCGGCTTCTTAATGAGGACCAGTTTCCCCGTCTTCCAACGAAGTGGGAACTGGCCCTCCTCCAAGCATGCGCTTAGGAGCCCAACAGAGACTTGACCCCTGAGTTTGTTTCGCCATTTCTTTTCAAGGATAGTCTGATAGGAAATGTTGACTCCACCTAGATTTTTTTTTAAATATGACATGTTGAAGTGATTCCGATATCCTACTAAGAGAATAAAATTAATAATTTAATTTGTCCTACAGCATAATCAGCCGATAATGTTCCCAGTGCTTGGCCACAGGCCTCTTCTCTGTGAGAGGCAATGGGCTATAATCTACCACGCGGGCCCAGTGCGGGTTGGCGGATGTCACATGCCTTCGAATTTTTGGTTCTAGGACATACCGTTTTCCTTAAGATGTTTTCCTTCACCGTTTTGTGAGCAGTGGTGATGAAATAAGTTACACAAAGTGCCTGCTTGGGTTCGAAGCCACGACCAACAGCTCGTAAGTCGTGGCCGTTACCGCTAGGCCACCACTGCACCACTGTGAGTGTTCATTTGTTCTACAAACGCACATAAAATACAATCAAGTATCTGCACAATTATTTTAGCCACAAAAATTATTCATTACCAAAAAATATTATTAATTATTTTTTAAATCTCTACGTAA
This sequence comes from Dryobotodes eremita, assembly GCA_917490735.1. Taxonomy (NCBI): domain Eukaryota; kingdom Metazoa; phylum Arthropoda; class Insecta; order Lepidoptera; family Noctuidae; genus Dryobotodes; species Dryobotodes eremita. Next base: position 22,317,930 of record OU823249.1, on the reverse strand, counting down.
AGTCAGTATGCAGTGCTAGGCATATCTGTGAGCTGTTAAAATCATAATGATCTTTATTCACACTACCTTGGACAGAAATTGCTGACATACATTTTTACTACGACATTACTTAGAGGAATCAATAAAAATATAAGATACCCAAGTCTAGGTCATATTTTCTTCAATGTAGGACGTAGACACTGCGTAAACATTGATATGTAAAACTAGACGTATAAAAAATAAACAAACTTTCACTAAACTGAGCAACTATTAAGCTCTGACTACACTAAGGCGAATCCCGCGCAGGATGCGGGATGACATTCACTCACGCGGTTTGTGTCAACTAACTTTTCCAAACTGGCGCGAATAGTCGTGTGATTTCTCAAGGCTGATTGCACCAATGCAACTGAATGCGATCAGCACATCTAATCCACGTTCAAGAGCTGTCGATGTGGTATATCACAGTATAAATAATCTGATCACTTTCAGTTTCATTGATGAAATTGGCACTCAATCATTAAAGCAATCGACGCGTGCAGTCGCATCCCGCATAATGCGCGGGATTCGCTTTAGTGTGTTCATAGCTTAACGAAAAATAATAACTACCGAAAATAAATGTAAGCTAATAAAAACAACACATAAAATACGTAGTTACAGTACCTACTTATATTTCTGAAGTTTATAGAATTCAAATATTAATTTTTACTAATTAATTTAGACTTCAGAGTCGCTTCTGAAGATTAATTTGTTTGAATTTGTCGGAATCTAAAACTATTTACGTACAGAAATATCTAATCTAAAGACATAATTGGTGGTTTATAAAGTGGGGTAAATATTAACATTTTGAAGAAGAAAAAACTCCAATTTTGAATTTCTACTTAACGTCACATTCCTAGATGCCAATAATTGCTGATAATTTTCCTCTTTAACCTGCCATTAAATTAACGATTTCAGTAGATTATCCTGTTTTCTCCGAACTAAATTCTATTGAATTTGTGTCGTAAAGGGAGGTTTAAAATTTTGTCGAGAGAATAGGTAGCTGTAGATACTACCTGATTCTAATTTATAACAAGAGACTGCGATCAATGAACCGTTTTTTTTTTTGCTTGTGAAATCATCAAATGGCCTCTCCCGCTCTGGGCGGAGCGGAAGGGCGTGTCAGACTCTTACTGACTAAAACCCACCCGTGTTCCTTCAGTTGCCTGTGCGCCAGGGCCACGGTAATTCTTTCGAACAATCCGCGACCCCGGCAGGCATCGGCCCTATCGGACCCCGTCAATGGTGCTGACATCTCTTTGAGGCGCGCGTGAAACACGACGCGCCGTCGACCCGGGCCTGGTCCTTACCGGACGGCGAGCTGCCCATTACTCGCCGGCGATCAATGAACCTAGAATGGTGATTCTGGAAATCACTTACGCCTTTTAGGATAGAGTAAACATTACTTACAAGAAAAGTTTATAGATATTTGTTAATCAACTATGTAATAGTTTCAGTTAACAATCGATAAAACGAAGACGGAATACTCAGTACTGTACACCATTCAGATAAAGAAAGCAAACTATGTTTGTACAATTAAATCGTGAATCAATTTAATATTCCAAAATACAAGCCAAGTTTTACGCTGACTGTATCCTATAAATCCGAATATCCGAAATATTGTCAGCTTACGAAGCGTTTTGTGTAACAATACAATATGACAAACTAATAGTAAGCTCGCTTGTCATCGACGGGGCGTCCCATAAATTACGCGCGGATTTATTTATTGCAGCCCATTGGCAGAATTAATACTAGTCTAGTAGTCCTTAGCCTGTGCTGACATTGTTTATGTACGATGTACATGGTTTTATTTGTTGTAAGTATGAGGTATTTAGCTTAGAGTTGGTTAAGTTCGTTAATTTATGTTGATAAATGCTTTCTTAGTAAATGGTTATTTATAGCATTCACCTTGAGTCTTCTGTAATGATAATTGTGTGTTAGAAATAAATAAATATCTTTTCGCTCCACTTGTTCAAAAAGTCCGTCTTTGTAGCGTACCAGAGCGGGGATAAAATAGCATATTTTCCTCTAGGGAAATAAGTTTCTGTTTTTTATTTTTGTCCGTTACCAACGAACCTACAATAACGAAAAAGTCTTTATTCTTAAGTAGAATAATCATGAATAAAGACTCGACTTCTTACTGTTTCATAAAAAAGAACATTTTATTTTTGAAAATGGAACTAAAAGCGGCGATCTCTTCGGTAAAATGCGTGTATTGCGTTGCAGCTACAAAAGAAATTGAAATAATGCTAACTATTTAATATTGTATTGGATGTGTAACACACAGCGCTAAAACCCATTATAACTCGAGTTTCTATTTACTCCATCGCTAAAGCTCGGGAGTAAAAGTACCTCCTATATAATGGGTAATTTTAGCCCCTTGTATAACAATCTACTATATTTTGCAGACTTTATTATAAAATCTACCGAGTTCTTCTGTAACTGCAGCGATAGAAACTGTTCTCATCATTCACCATTATCTTGCCCTTATCCCAATTTATTTGGGGTCGACGCAACATGTCTTTTTCTTCCAACAAACAACAACAACAAACACTGTTCTCTTGAACAATATTAGCTGTTTACTATGCTGACTTATATTTTATATAACTATAAATATTATTTTCTTTCTATCTTAAAGTGACCAGTGGCTTAAGAGGGCGCACAAGGGTCCACTAGCGCCACTCCTTTAAAATAATATTATCTCGTGAGTGAGAAGGAATTTTGAACAACGGCTCAATGAGCGCCCTCGGTAAGTGTGTCTAGAATTTTCTAATACTTTTTATAAACTTTCATATTGAGACACGAAGCAACAAAATTCGATCTAAAGAAAAGCGGCCACATTCCTCTAGATCGTATTTTGTTGCTTCGAGTCTCAATATGAAAGTTTATAAAAGATATTAGAAAACTCTAGACACACTTACCGAGGGTGCTTATTGAGCCGTTATTCAAAATTCCTTCTCAATCACGAGATAATATATTTTTAAAGGAATGGCGCTAGTGGACCGGTGTGTGCCCTCTTAAGCTTAGGATATAATCTGAGAGAACCTTAATTCAATATTCAGAAATAGGTATCACACAGTTAGCATGCATGCATATCTTCTATTGTATAAAAGGAAACCGTGACTGACTGATCTATCAACACAAAGCTCAAACTACTGATCGGATTGGGATGAAATTTGGCACACAGATAGTTATTATGACGTAGGCATCCGCTAAGAAGGGCTTTTTAGAAATTCGATCTTTAAGGGGGTGAAAAGGAGGGATTTTGTTTGTATGACAAATCTTATTTCTTGAGTTTATATACTTGGAACTTGCCACGAATACTTATCTAAATAAACTCTAAAGTTTAACATTTTGTTTTTCCTAAACTACCCCTTAAAGGGTGATTGGGGGGTGTCAAAGTTTGTATTCCCATATCTATTAGCACTTTAATTTGAAAACATTGTAAAAGCCAATTATTTTTATAAGAGTAACCGTGGAGTTTCTTGCCGGCTCTTCTCCATAGGAAATGACCAGCTGGAACCGTGCATCTGGCGTTTCATAAGTGCCCATGTAGGTTTATGTGAAATAAAATATTTTGATTCGATTTAATTCATGGAAGAATTTTAACGTGCGGTCCGATTAACTCAAAACTCAGTATTTATATTTAAGACCAAAATAAAGAATAAAGTGTATCAGAGTTTTTTTTTAAATATACCCCTAACGGGGTGAAGAGGGGTAGTCAATTTTACGGTGGAGTATTTTACTACGTGGTTTGAATAACTCAAAAATTGGGATATATAATCTTTAAGTCAAACAATGGAAACATTCCAAACGATTTTTAAAAATTCCTCCTCTGTGGAGGTGAAAAGAGGGGGATACAGTTTATATAACAAATTTTATTCCTTTGGTTAGTAAAAATTAAACTTTGCAATATTTGCCTCAGTAAATATTAAAGTTTGTCACTTTAAGTTTTTAAAAACAACCCCTCAAAGAGAGTTTAGGGGTGGTAAAGTTAATAAATAAGGAAAAACTATAATGCGCTGTTAGATTAACTCGAAACTACTAATACTACTAACACTTTAAATAAAAAAGTACGTGTTTTAGAGCTTTTCAAAAATCAAGTCCTGACGGGTTGGAAAAGGGTAATAAAGTTTAAGGAGTGGATTTTGCTGCTTGCTTCCATTAACTCGAAAATGAGTATAAATTATCTTTAACTCATACAATGGAAACGTACCAAACGGGTTTTTACAGAACCGATGACAGTTTATTTGAAAATCTTATTCCTTTGATCTATACAAAAAAAAATTGGACCAAATACTTATCTAACTAAATAAATCATAAATATCGAAAACTACGTTTCAAGGGGGTGGAGGGGGTGTAATTTGTTTTTGAGGTAATTGCGAAATCCACGCTGATGAAGTCGCGGACAAAGTGCTAGTTCCTTGTATAAGACGACTGTTTGGCCGTGCATCTTTGTAAGAATCTTCCTAAACCAGTATGACATCCACTTTCACACGGACATAATAACACTTACAAGTTTGTTACCATGTCATAGTCACACAAGTGCGAAGTCATTTTTATGTGAAAACTATGAAGTGGGGAAGTTTCGCGGCTCAGCAGTCGATGTGAGAAGTTTATCCTGTTATGTTTAGTGGTATTTGTAACAGATGACGTTGGGAATTCTTATCACGTACCTATGTGCACAAAGCTTGATAATTTGGGCAAATACATTGGCAGAAACTCAGATGTACTTACATCAGAATGATTTCAGAAACTTTATTTCTGTAGTTTTTTTCAAGTACATTTTTTCTTTTTTTGTAAATTGGTACTGAGGTTAATAATATTATGATTTTTTTCTTTCAAAATTCTTCAGATCTTTAAGTTTAATGAATGTACCTTCCAAATCTATTTACATGATTATTGTTTTGATAAAAAACAAAATTCACAAACAAGAAAAAAAAGAAAAAAAAAGAAGAAAATGAAAAAAAAAAGATAAAAGAAAAAGAAAAAGTTAAGAGATCGCTTTTATCGATAAGATCGCCCATTGTGTCTCCCTGTGTAAAATGTCGACATTTATATCTGTAATTTTTATGGTGTACATAACAAAGAGTATTCTATTCTAAGAAAAAAACATTAGCACAGAAGCAAGCCTTACAAAAACCTTACTTATATGCACAAACACCAAGATCCAAATTATCCCACGTTTGAAAACTCCCAGTATCTAACTTATAACTAGGTCTTAAGTTCACTTTCATAAATTGAACCCGCCGGCTGAGAATATGATCTCAGACTTTAATTAAAGAACAATTTGTTTCAGTTATTTTCTAAAACTTCTGACTTTACAACCTTCAGCACAGAATAGATTGGTACAGAAGTCTGTCTTCATAATATTACAACGAGCGAAATCAGCCACATGCACAAATAGACACGTACGCATGGCGATGTCCGATTACAGTCCTTTTACAGTTATGTGTATAACCTCTGACAGTGGCAGTGGCGTATGTGTGTAACCTCTGGCAGTTTGAGTAATTTTTGTAGCCTACCCAAATGTCCTTTCTTTGGTATTTTTCGTCGAATCGTTGAGCTCCTTAAGTTCTGAGCTCAGCTGCACGGTTACTGACAAATACGTGCACTGACTGGACAGGTTTTTCCTCAAGAGACCATTGCAGATACAAATCTACATAGTCTTCACATGATCTGACCAAGATTATGTCTGGACTTTAAAAGCGACTGTGACCTCTGTGTTTGTTTCGGCCTTTCTTCTCAGAGTAGTCAGATAGGAAACGCCGACCTCATCTAGTTTTTAAAATATTATTGACGTGTAAAAGTGTTTGTACAAACCTGCTAACAGAAATAAAATAATTTATCATTTAGTAACCAAACAGCAACGTTTTTGCCACTAGAAAAAGGTCACTGTGATGCAAAATCAAAGGTAAAATCTATAAAAGGATTATACGTATGGCAAACAAATGCTTGCACTCGCTATACTCAGGCGCGTTTCTATATGCGTGCGTTTTCACTATTTGTATGAACCTGATCTTCTAAGCCTATTTATTCTGTGCCCCGAGACTACTTTGAGAAATCTGAGGGCCCAGACAAAGTAACATTCGATTAGCGATGACGCTAGTAGAAAAGCCAAAAAATGTATGACGTTGACATAAGCTATGAAATATCACGTGATCATAGGTCAACGAATAGAAATTAGCTAGACAATGTTAATATCATTCGATTCTATGAAAAGAATCGACAGCGTCCAACGATAACTTCTATAGAGATGCGTAGCCAAGTGGCTCTTTTTGACAAGCGCTATCGCTGGTTTTCGATTCGTATGATGGAAACATTAGCGAAAGCGATAGCGATTTTAGAAATAGAATCGCTCTGAAGCGAATGCCGTTTGTCTAAGTCCTCAGATCAGAAACAACACAATATAATTATCAGTATTAATTAAACTCGAATAGACTTAGGCAACTAAAATCTATTTCAAAGTGATTAAGAATAGTCTATAAAACTTTATCAATTAAATAATAAACAATAATTGTGTCTTTAATCAATTAGAATGTTAGCCCAGATTCGCACGTGCGGTTTTTTTTTTCAACGCACTGCTTAGCGCCACCCGTTGAAAGCCAACAGTGTGTTTTTTTGACGCGTTGGAATGCGCTCTGTTGGATTCTCAACGCTCGGCTTAATACCAAGAGTTGAAAATCCAGTGCGCCAAAAAAAAAAGATCAATAAAAATCGTCGCTTTTAAAAATCGCCGGTGCGTACACGGTTTAGTCGCACATTGTTCAGTTAATATTCATCGTCATTGGATTTGGCGACCTGGCGTTATAAGCAGTTGATTAGCCGATAATTGAATACGGAATTGTTGTATGTTTGAATTAATTAATTGATAAGAGTAGCGTATTGGGTTACTAATTGATGTAATGTTATTAAAACAAAGCTGTTTAATATTAGGCTGTTGGCGTTATTATCCTAGGATTAGGCAGAGCAGGTTTGATATTCCAATTAATACCTGTATGTTGCTGTTTAATCATAATTTAACTAAATGTAGAATAAACAAAAAAGCGTAGCACAGTGCGTAGCATTTCTGCTACATCTGCGTAGCTGTGCTACGGCTGGTGTAGTTGATAAGAACAGCTCGTAGCATGACAATATACGCGTAGCACAGTCAACAAGCAACCGACAATCGTTGGAGAAAACGAGTTCTAGAGTGGAGACCGCGTTTAGGCAAACGTAGTGTGGGACGCCCGCCGGCCAGGTGGAGTGACGACTTGTGAAAGGCGGCTGGCAGAGACTGAATGAGGAGAGTCGAGGATCGGGCTCAGTGGCGTTCACTAGGAGAGGCCTACGTCCAGCGGTGGACGACTATAGGCTGATGATGATAATGATGACAGTCAACAAGATATCACTCCAACCGTCATACTACAATCTATGAATCTATCATGGAATAGCATTACGCTTGACCTATTCAGGTGTGAAGCTCTAAACCATCCTTTATTAGTGATTAACTTTACAACTTCTAAGGATTATATGTGTATCCTACCCATAAGACTGTGTATTGTTGGTCAGTCAGTCTGTCAATCATTTAATTACAAACTATTGTACATTTCATACAGTCTGAAAATACCACCAAATCTAAATCCCCAAACATACATCACAAAGTGATGCTTAAAACTACCACCACTATTCATAGTCGGCACTACGATGCAAATCCCGCACGCGAAGCATGCGTGTCGGCATAATTAAGTCATTTGACGTCGTGACGTAATGCATAGTGATGTGCCGACGATTGGACGGCGCAAGTGTGGTGCATGCGGGACGAGTGCCGACTGAGAACGATGTGGAGATAGCTTCATAATGGCGTATAAAATGTGCTTTGAGAACAATGGTATACTCGTAAAGCAAGGCTGGCCAATAGACTTTCCAGGAGAGCAAAATTATTGAGACTGTGGCGGCGCCGGGACACCACTACTACCGTATTAATAAGGCAATTTACACACAAAAAGACAAAATATTATTTAATTTAGTTTAACAATTTGTCACCAAACTGATTAGTCATCTAATGCACCCGCACCATGGACCTAATACCCGAACAAAGTACGACATACCGAAGTGGTACTTAGAAATAGCGACAATACCCGAAGGACGCGGATAGGTTGCGTTCGGGCGGGCATGTTTTCGTGTCAAACGACCAATCAGGTGGAAGCGGTGACATCGCGCGCCGGCTAACCGACCGACCGAAGTGCTGGCGGGCCACTTAGTGGCCCGCGTGCCTGCGTTTGGCCGGCCTTGGTATAAAGTATATTTTGTAGAAGGTACCTAGTTCTTCTTCTTCGTGTCACAGGCACGACTTTTCTCAGATCCTGTTGGCTGAAAACTTCGCCACTTTTATGACGTCGTCGGTGGCAGCGCAGAGGTCGAAAGTTTCGGGATACAGAGGGCAAGATAGAAGGTGGAGCATAGTTTGCGACGCAGTTCCACATCCACACCCTGCTGCCGTTCCGTCGAGATACCTACTTAATAAATTGAATGAAAGAACAGCTGTGTAATCTACTGATTAAGATTGAAAAAGATTGAAAAAAAACCATGAATGTCCTTCACCCGCAGACGGAGAGATCAGTTAGAGTTTTCCAGACTGAGTACAACTAACTTTGATCGGGAGGGCAGGATTCGCTCAAAAATTCAACATCGTCCCGGCAGGGAACACGTAAGTGCCTATGATGCTCCAATGGTCAATTTAAAAAAAAAGGTGATTTTACTTCTGTGACCCGTATAAATTGACTTTTTTTAATTTCAGTTCTGTGACCCTTATAATTTGTACCGACTCATTCGTTTATTTTAATTTTATTTGACATTTTATTAAATTCTGATCTATTCTGCTGCAGTATTGTGAAATTTTATTTTATGTAATATGGGTTTTGCATGAATTATATGAATTTTATTTTATATTTTTATTAATGTCCATTGGATGCATTGGCCACTAGAAGTAGGCTATTACCTTAAATAAAAAGGCATGAAAACAAATTTAAAATTAACTTTTCTTACATTTTCTAAACTTGAAAGTTGCCAAACATCGAGGTGTAAATAAATTCAGTGTTTTTCCCAGCATCACGTGTGCACCTGTTTCACAGTTTTCAAGTTGGCATACCGTAGTGACCGGACATTCGGCTTGCGTGGGTATCGTGGCCGCAGAGTTTACTAAAAGCGGAATGCTAATCGGTTCACACTTCTAACGATTTCTCTCCTGAATTCTCACACGTACACCGCATTTTGCGGAACGGTTATTGAGCAATTTTGAAGTGAAGTGGTTTATTTAAGCGAACTTACACACCGAACCTTACGTTTACGAGTAAATATTTGTCCAAATAAAACCATCAAACAATATTGCTATAAAAGAGAAATAAATGAACTGTCTCGGCATTATTATTATATTCATTGTAAAGCCAGGGAAAATAATAAATAGGCAAATTGACTATCAACTTTAATAATCCGTATATTCAAATCACACTGTTATACTTTGACAGCTATATGAAATGGATATAATTCGGCAAATTGGCGTTGGGCATTATGCATAACAATTAATTTCTCTGATTGTATTTAAAGGCCATGCAAATTCTTGGAAAGTTTTAATATCACTAGTTATTCTTACAATAACTTTCTAGAACCTACATTGATTAAAACAGCATTTCACCAATGTTTAAAAACATTTGAACCAGACTGAAGATAAAACAAACTCAATACTTAGATACTGTAGGAAACACGTCCTCTGTTTTATGAAAATATTCCAATTGGTCCATTCTTTTTTAATCAGCGTAAAAAAAAGGCATTGTATTCAACCAATTCACACCCACCTACTTATATCGACCCCCAAATCGTGCTTGCGTGACAATATCTAGCTTATATACCCCCGAGAATAAATTACGCTTGTGACATCACGATAAGAGCATTTCTATTTGGTCGCATTATAGATTGCTTCGGTACAATCACGTACAGCGAATTTATTATGCGTATGTGAGCTCCCCAAGCCTTTATATATCAGCCAAATTAAGAGGTAGAGGTCTTGCTAAGGGTTTGTGTTTGACCGTCCATTTTGGGACGGAGCTGTTTTTTATGTAATATCGCTATTGTGGAGTAGGTTTGTATGTAGTTACGTATTTTTATGACGCGACATTTTTTTGAGGTTTATTCTTGTTGCGTAGGCAGATCTTATCGGTTATTAGTAATCTATTTGTGGTACAATAGGTACCGTAAATTTAGTTACGTAAACAACTTTCAGGTAGATGTCCTAAGAATAGGAAGGTTCTCTAATGTTTTGTGAATCGAACCGTGTTACTGTTATCGACTAATTTAGTCAACAGTATAAGGAGTACGTGACAACACAGGTTAATAATTCGGTTACAGAGTAGTTGCAAATAAGAATAATTATTCTTTTTTGTGTGTGGGAAATCGTACTCTTCCTGACTAAAACCCATCCGTGTTCGTTCAGTTGCCTGTGCGCCAGAGCCACGGTAACTCTTTCGAATAATCTTACAATGGCAAACGCTACGCGGCTACGGACGGCGCTACGAGAGTCTACGAAAACGCTACGAGCCTACGACCAATGTTTCGGATACAACTTTTACTCGTTCCGTATCCAATACTAGTACTTCAGCTTATATGAAAACACAGTAACCTTCAAACAATTTTTTATAAAAGAAATATAATATATTACATCGATTTTCGCTACACAATATACTACGTGCCTGATTATAATGGGGTGCGGGCAATAAAACGAATCCTTTTGCCATTCCTTTAATAGTCTGAAAGTCTGGACCGTATATTACGACCAATAAAGGCATTAACAAGAGTTACGAGTGGGCGCAAGAGACGGTTTTCTGATAACCTAGCTAATTTGACCCGACGGGACTTGTAATGACCTGTAGTCGTTAAATAGAAATCTATGCTAAGCTGTTTCGTTTTTACGCGTCAATTTATTGGCCCTAAGTGGGTTTATAGAGAACAGCTTTTAAGTACGTGTTGTTGGTAAGGTTTATTTTATTTTTGAATAATAGTTTTGACTCGGTACAACAATATTTAATACAATTACGGGGGTATATATACCTTAAGTAAGAAAATATGATACAACTAAAATTTTGCCAGCAAATAATATAAATTTTAACATTGCATGCATATGTAATTACCGTTGTATTCTAATTTACACATTTTACAACATATAAATTGAATTTCTATTTATCATTCGGATATTTTGTTTTCGAATTAAAAGCGCGCTAACGGACGGAGATTCCAGAGAGACGTTGAACTTTGTAATATACCTTTCAGTATATAAAAATTAAATATTTCAGCAGCAGTTTTCGTTATACTTCATACCACTTTACTTGAAACTACCACTAATTAAGAACTAACTTCCCATTGTAACAAAACAATAACCGACGGGCTTGTTTATTGAACAATAATTTACTCTGTCATTTTCAACTACTGCAAATCATATTCTAAAGTTCCATCTCGATTGCGTACTTAAACTATATAAACTTATATGAGATGAAACTTGTAGTACATGATTGTGTTGTGTTTGTTTCAAACGTTTTCAAGTTATCAAACTTGTTCAAACAAGACTAGGAATAATAGAACGTATTTTGTGGCAGGATATCTTATGTGCAGGCTAACTTTTAGTGAAGTGTTTCTGCCACCCAGTGGACGAGGCTTTAGAAGGTAAATTACTTCAAATAGTATATTTTTAAGTCCAGGAAACATGGTAGAGTTAGATGAATTTAAAATGGCCTTTTGAGGAAAGAGCCAGTATTTAGAAAGAAAGAAAGAAAAATATTTTATTTGGGACACGCACAGGAAATACAAAGAGTAAAAATAAAAAGGAGCTTTTAAAACTAACAAAATTAACAATAAAAAAGAAATAAAAAAAACAACAATGAACAAGTAAAAAAGGATTTTTACTTGTGCGAGGCCAAAAAGGCTACTATCTCAGGATAATGCTAAGATATTTTAAAAAAAAATACCGCCGCGCTGGTATTCTGATAGGGCCAGCTGTGATGCCACGGAACCTACGGACATCTTTGTATCCCACTAGGGGATTATTAACATAAATAAAAATAAATAAATCTTATAAAAAAATAAAGCAATAGAAAATTATTTAGAAAACAAAAATAAATAAATAAAAACCATGATTATGTATGACAGTGAATAAAGATCGACCCAAGCCCGACGCTCCAACATCAGTTGTCTATGTTGTAGACTATTGTTATAGTCTGTGACAAGCGATGAGACGCGGGCGCAACCGCACAGCACAGGCGACCGGCTGTCAATAAAAAATTTACTTTTTGAATGTGTATTTAAAAGAAAATAAAGTAATGATATAAATAAAACAATGAGTGAATAATAGATAAGGCAAGAAAGTAGAAAGTAGGGCAGATAAATAATGAGAAGTATAGTGGTGTGTATGACTGACTATGTTGTGTTGTGTTATGACGGAAGAATAATGTTCAATCACCGAGCAAATTTAAAAGGAATTGCTCAAAATACACTGGAATATGGATGTAGATGCCAATGGCCGGTCTTGAACGATTATGTAAAATCATGACGCTTGAGAGTAAAGACCGCAGTACGATGTTAGCAAACCAACATCAGATATTATCGCTTATCATACATTAAGTTACTAGACGTCACAGACGCGGTCCTAAATAAGCAAACGACAGACATTAACAATGCACACCACATTTCCCTCCACTCGGACCAATGTTCGGAAGTTATTGAACTCTCACAACTTCGGTACAAATGTTCGGTTCGTACTCTATAAATCGTTCAAGTCGGATGCTTTCTGTCGAATCGGAGCACGTCCAACGGAACTTCTGCCTCTAAACTTTTTATCTCGAAGCAAAACGTATTTTCCATTAGCCCCAAACTCGAGGTACCCGCTTCTTTCTTAATTTGTCACAAACTTTTTCTGCGAGATAAAAACCCGTCCGTTAATGACACTTGTTTTTCTGATATTTTCATTACGCAATGTCTTTTAGCTTCCTACCCCTTGTTATTCTCATTTACTTTCATAAAGTACTCATAACAAAATTTTTGAAGAGAAATATGAAGGCTTGTTGGAAAAATTCTAATAAGTATTATTATTTTTGTGCTGGACTCATAACAGATACTAAGGGCGGCTATTCCGGTAAGTTATGATCGTTTGGTATTCGAACCGGAGTCGCTCTTATTATTCTAGAACAACGGCATGAAGAGTCTTTTTATCTTTATTGTATTATTTAGATTAGTCTACGATAAAGGCACGTTACGCCTATCTGTCCGAATACGTAAGATAGATTTATTCTTCGTTTTAGTTTTTCGTATTACAAGGATTTCTTTAGGAATAAATCAAGTTTCACTAGGGTTTTTTCATCTTTTGTTAAAGTAAAGCCAACGAGTAACGAAGTTTTTGTACTGTTTTGTAATGTCGAGTCATATGTTTTTGTCCGTCACGCAAGGATAACATATTTTTGTTTTACATTATGTAAGTTCGCTTTCTATCGTCTTCAAGTCGATAACTTATAAATGTGTAAACGTAGGTACAACTAAAATTATAGTTGGAAGACGACCTTAATATCTCACCAACATACCTACCAACATAAGTTTATGGTAAAGGTAGTTCCGCCCACCTTCTCCACAAAACCGTTATCAATCACGCACCACAGCCTGCAATAGCTACAAAATACTTGAAACCCTCAATCCAGCAACCAATCAATTCCAAATACCTCGCAAATCTGGGCCAAAGCACGCCGCAAGTCGGTTCCAGTCGTCGGCTTACCGAATAAAGCCGAAATAAGCCGAACGCGCGTGCGAAGCTTCATTCGACTCGACTTGGATCGTAAATTCGACATTGACATTTATCAGAATAGCACCCAAGGCCACCTGCGACCGTAGTTCACATTACTTCGCTCCGCGCTATCGGGAAATCGATGTGATATTTTTTCTGGTTCTCGTAAAAAAGATATAGGATTGTAATCCTTAAACCTTTGTGTTATTGGTCGCGGCCCGCGCACTTATTTTTTTGTAATATTTGTAAGGTTACCTATTTACTTCTAGGATAGTTTTAGATGTTCAAAAAAGCAACAGTTAAAGATAGGAAGATTCTCTGCTTTATGTATTAATTAGGTTCTAGAGGTTAATTTTCACACCTCATTCCTCCACCTCCGAGCAAACATGCAATGAAACAGTTTTTGTTAAAATTTAATTAAAACACAATTTTCTGACATTGTCTTTTTAGACCAATTTTTAAAGCCAAGTTGACAGCACATTTACAAATATATATGTATATATAATCGCGGAAAAAATAATCATAAATATCACCTTATCTTATATGAACTAAATATTTCAAGGAAGCCTTTAACACTACCTAGGTACTTTTCTTCAAAAAAATATAACACACAACGCCGTTTTGCGCAGTCGGATTCCGGGTCTATCGATTTCATATCCGCGGGGCCGTAAAAAGATAGAAGGCCCATAGCTTTGTGATGGTTTCTCAGTTTTCGATTCAGGACAAGCAGTTTTAGATAGCGTGATAGTTTATTGATACTGATGTTACTTATTACTTGTTAACAGGTCTACACTGTCCTCCAAGACCTATTAACACTATAATTTGAAAACATTGTAAAAGCCGCTTATTTTTAAAAGAGTAACCGTGGAGTTTCTTGCCGGCTCTTCTCCATAGGAACCGTGCATCTAGCTTCTGACGTTTCAGAAGTGCCCATGTTGGTTTATGTGAAATAAAATATTTTCATTTTTATTTTGACTTATTATGTGCATGGTACTGTTCAATTAAATAAATTGTAGGTTTTTTTGGTATTAGTTTTTTACGGAATTATTTCGATGCAATGGCTTTTTATTAGTTGCATTTTTCATCACTTGGGATTTTAAATTTCGGATCTCCAAACCATTTTCACATGTCAAATCTTTTAACAGAATTAGGTCCATGTCTTAATAATTGAAAAAGTTTCACAAAAGTCTTTAACTTATTTTAATTTTTCTTGAGAATATTTGAATATAATATTAAGTCATTGTGTAATTTTCTAATTTTAGTTACGAGGAAAATTTTATTAGGCTTTTAGAACCCTCAAAGGAATTCTCCGAAAACGCTCATTGGTCCATAGTAATTTGTAAGTAAAAGATCTTCATTATGCTTAATTACTTTAATATTTAAAGAAGTACTTAACGGTTGAAGTAATGGTAATCTGAAATGCTTTAACAACTTTTTTGTAAATAGAACAGCCAATAACAGATAACCAAAATTTTTAATATTTCTTGCCTTATAATAATTACCTACGAGTATATTTATTATGAGGCAAAATATTGTAACAACTTATTGTTGCATAGAATAATTAGCCTATAACGTTCCCACTGCTGGAAAACAGGCTTCCTCTCTGTGAGAGGAAGTGTGCCGTAATCCACCATGCGGGCCCCGTGCGGGTTGTATGTCTCTTGTCTTCGAATTTTTTATTCTAGGACATGCCGGTTTCTTCACGATGTTTTCTTTTACCGTTTTGAAAGCAGTGGTGGTCAAGTAATTTACACAAAGTATAGTGCGTTTCTGGGTTCGAATTTAACAGCTGAAGGTTTATATTATCAGCAATTTCTGACAATTAGGTACATTTTTTGCTTTGACGCACATAAACCACAAAACGTACATCCATTATCAAATAGAAAAACATTCCGACTGATTCTCCGTAAAATGAATTGTCAAACGGTACGTACATTTGTTAGAGAAACCTGACTTGTTTACAGATTCAACATTGGGATTGTAATAGAAAGAACTTGCCAGGATATACACTGGCATTCAAAACGTAGTACCGCACTTTTAAAATTTCAATAACTTTTAAAACTCTACTACTCTACTTCTACTCTACTTTAAAAATTGTAATCCTTTTTATTTCGAAATTGTATTATAATTTCGAAATAAGAAAGTATTACATTTTTTTTTATGTACACTTTGTAGTCGATAACCTTCTTTTAAGGAATGGCTGAAAAAAATTTATAAGCAAAAAAACTCCTTTTCAAATTGCTGTCTTACTTTTGATTTTTTTGTTTCTGTTTTTGTTTTCACATTTATTTGTTGATCGATGAATTTTGATTCAAAAGCCAAGTTATCTCTATGGATACCTTGCCTCTTTCACCAGAAGAATATCCAAGAATCATGGCATTTCTGGAACTAGGCATCAGTATGCGTCGTAATGCAAGAATGGTTGGTGTAACATTAAGAACGGTCCGTCAGGTGAAGCGAAGGTACGAAGCAAAAAAAAAATCGAAATCAAAATATTTTATTTCACATAAACGAACATGGGCACTTACGAAACGTCAGAAATTAGGTGCAAGAAACTGGAAACCACCTGAGGAGACCGTGTAATGGCAGACCCAGGCACTAGTACCCGAGAAGATCGCTATATTGTCTCCATTATGTTGAGAAATCGCCCCCTCAATGCAGTTGAAGTCTAGCAACAGCTTCTTCAGAACCTAAGAGACTACATTAGTAACAGTACAGTGGGAAGAAGGCTTGCTGAAGCAAACCTGAAGCCCCAAAGGCCAGCAAGTGGCCCCAAACTCTAGAGAGGGCATCGAGTAGTAAGACTGCGCTACGCCCGTGAACACATACAGTGGAGTGAAGAAGAATAAGCAAGGGTTTTGTTAGCTGATGAGTCTTGATTCTCGCTATTCACTTCCGATGGAAGGCGAAGAGTGTACAGGTGACCTGGTGAGCGATACATTCAAGCCTGCTTCACAGAAAGAGTCCAGTACGGAGAATGCTCTGTACACGTATGGGCTGGTATCTCTTCAGAAGGTCGTACAGAGCTAGTGGCCATATAAAATGGCACCCTGACTGGGAAAAGATATGCTCAAGAGATCCTTAATGAGTATGCGGGACCATATTTAGTAAATGGGTGATGGGTTGATACTGATGCAGGATAACGCCGGGCCATACACCGCTCGGGTCGTAGAAGAGTACATTCAGCACGCTGGAATCAACTTGATGGCTTGTCCATCAAGAAGTCCTGATCTCAGCCCGATCGAGCACGCATGGGAAGAGCTCGGACGGCTGGTCAGAAGCCGCAGACCACCTCCTATCACCTTCAGGGCCCTAAAACAGGTCCTGATGGAAGAATGGGAGAATAAGCTCAAACTCAAAGCATTTACTTCTATTAATCCATTTACAGGCACTTTTAAACCGTCAAAGAGTCGGTCAGTTAGTCAGAAAGTTAAAGCTAGTTGCCCATTCCAAAAGGAAGATCTCTATGGAGAAGAGAAGAGAGAGAATATTCCCCAACTTCGCCTCCGAAACCTCGTCTTCAGTATGCCAAGCCAGCTCGAAGCTGTAATCAGAGCTCGAGGAGACAATACCAGTTATTAAAATGTAAATAAGGCGTATGAACATACTTTTATATATTGCTTGAGATTTTTGCCAGTAAGTTAAAAATGGCTATTTGTTGGTTACCTTTTTTAAGTGAGACACATTATTAACGTAATAAACTATAATTTCAAAGAAAGTTGCCAAAATTTGCTATAAAACGTTTTTATTTTAAAACTCTGACTTCTATAGATTAGAAAAAAAAACAATAAAAAAAATGTGGTACTAAGTTTTGAAGGCCATTGTATTTCTTAGAATCGAATATATAAACAAGGTTTCTTAGAAAAAATTCTTGCATCAAAACAGCTATCAAACAAAAGTTATAAGTATATGTACACTGTACGGACCAGCAGCTGCAGCAGTACTTCGTTATATTAACAAACATAACTGACACCCTAATTGCGTAACACACTTTTAATCTCAAGCCGTAGGAAATCGCTTATCCATTGCTTCATATATTTGGTAAATTCGTCTGCTCAACAACGTAAATAACGCAATGAAATTTTTTTCAACCGTCAAAATAAAAGGCATTGCCATTGTAAGTGCGTTACGCAATTACCCCACTGTTCTTTTTTTTACTACGCAGGGCACTAGGCGACGCCTTGGGATCTGGAGGCAAAAGCGAAACGCCGGAGCGTAACTCCGCTGCCGCGAAAAATCTCGATACAGCGGACAGAGCTTCAGCGGGATCTCATGGCAGTATGAAGAGTGCGACTGTCGCAACCCAATGCTGGGTACGCCAAAATTGCGGCGGTAAGTCCCCTCTTTGAAGAGTGGCTTGAGAGGCGCCACGGCGTCCTCACCTCCGCTGACGTGGCTACCGCCTAACGCAGGTCCTCACCGGACATGGCTGTTTCGGGAAGTTCCTGTTCGTATAAGGCAGGAGGAAACGCCCGGGTGTTACCATTGTGTGGATCGACCGGAGGACACGGTGGAGGTCTGCCCGGCTTGGGCGGCGCACCGCCGTGTCCTCATGGCGGCGATCGGCGGCGGCGATTGGCGGCGGCGATCTGTCGCGTCCGGCCGTGGACCAGGCCATTGTACGGAGCGAGAGGGCATGGGAAGTCGTCACCTCCTTCTGCGAAGCAGTAATGCTTGCGAAGGAGGTGGCGGAGCGCGTGAGGGTGAGGCAATCGTTGCGCTCTCACTTCCCTAGTCACCGCAGCAGGAGACACCCTGGGCGTCGGGAGTCGATAGCCGATTCCCGGCCACCGTAAGCGCGGGCTTGCGACGGCGAGCAATGGGTAGCTCACCGTCCGGTAAGGACCAGGTCCGGGTCGACGACGGCGCGTTGTGCTCCACGCTTCAAAGAGATGTCAGCACCATTGACGAGGTCCGAGAGGGCCGATGCCTGCCAGGTCGCGGAATGTTCGAAAGAGTTACCGTGGCCCTGGCGCACAGGCAATTGAAGGAACACGGGTGGGTTTTAGTCAGTAAAAGTCTGACACTTTCTCCCGCTTCTCGCTTTTCGCTTCCGAAGTTATTAGATGATTTCCAAGGCAAAAAAAGGGCACTAGGCGAAACCCTGTTGTAATTAGTCTTGCCTTCCTTTATGGACCACTGGGGAGTACCAGTAATAAATATTTTAAAGGTTTTCTTTTATCAAACACAGACTTGCTTTCAGACATGCAAAGTTATATTCTCCGAAGGCCTACCCTAATTCCTCCACTGATGAGTCGCGCCATCTCTTCCATATTATTAAGATAGGCACAATATCGCAACATTTCGCGAGCCCGCCGACACCCGGCAAGGCACACTAATGGCCTCATACATACTTAATCCAGTTTTACCTTTTTACGGTCTCAAGAATTCCCGTCTATTCGATTCCACTACATTTCTTGGGCGTATATAAAAATTCTGCTTGCTAACATTTTTAGAATATTTCCCGTTTCCATGATCACGGGAATAAAATTGGCGTGTTCGAATCTGGAATAGAATTCCTTTGAAAAGAGGAACGAAAATCTTTCCACCTACGTTTAGTTATATTAATCTTACGTGGAAGATCATGTAGCCAGTTTATATTCTAATTGATGGCTATTAATATTTATGATTCTAAGACTATAAATAATCGGTAATGATGAACTTTTGACGACATATTCAGCCAAGAACGATGGACTGGCGAGTTTTTCTCGTCTATAATGCTATGGAACCAGTTCGGTGCACTATTTTGACGTCAATACGCTTATCAGAACCTATGTTTCTGTCTGAACTATTCAATATGACCTATAGTGGTAGTTTTTGTTGTAATAACCATCGGTTTATACCCAGTGTACTATGTATTAAGCGAAAATAATAGATGTAGAAAAGTTATAGCGGAGGTAAAGAATCAACGCTAACCCGGCTGTTTGTTGCCCGCAAAAAAAGAACATTTTTGGGAAGTAATTGTGAATTTTTATCATTGAATTTCAGTATTTTTAAACATTAAACATTGTTCTCTATGTTGACAGTACGACGCACTTCAAACTCCAGTGAACAGTACCCAGTCATGCGGAGCGGCCGTGTGGGTGGGCGCTCCGCCACAAATATTGGTATTCACACCTTCGAGCAAAGAGGTTCAACTCAAATTGTAACTTTGTTGGCTTACTTTTATCTCCTTTTTGTCGGTGACAAATGAATCGTTCACGAGACGTTTTTGGGTCGACGAAATTTTGAATGTAATGAGATAAATCGTTTGACCTACATGATGTTTGGGATATACGTAACAGGATGCTTGGGCAATACCTCTAGTGGTTCCGTGGGAACCCGAACTATTTGATAATTTTCTGCAGGTCTCCCTACGCTCCTTTCGCAGCAGTTGTCATTTGCCTCTTCAGATGCTGCTCATACGCACATACTACCCTTTAGGGTAAAATATAGAACCTGGTGATTTTATCAATGTAAGTTACAATAGAAATTACGATGTCCATTAGCAAGTTTGTGGCTACTTGCACCGTACCAACAACGTGTTTTTCCCATTCAAAATTCAACCACAATATCTTCCTTTTGGGCTCAGCCACATTCGGATAGAAAGACAACTTATAAAAGTCAATATACGCAATAAAACTCACCAACAGAAATTATGCGTGATAAAATAAAGGGTTGTCAAAGAAAAGAGACAAGCTAAAAATACACTTTTATTCCAATGTCATGCACATCTACAGTTTGTTTCCACTAAAGAGTAACATTGTGATATCATGTGCTAGTCAACTCGTGAGCTATCCAGTCTGTCGGGTCCAACCTGGTTTATACATAACGTGGAAATCACTACATCTGGAGAGTTGTGGTGTAAAGTTGATCATAATTTTACAAATTAGTTATTGATATTTTAGAACAAAATAACTGTGACTAAGTATCGTTAAAACATAACACATAGGCATTAAGAATAGGATTCCTTAGGGGTAACAAAATAGTATTGCTCTATTTGTGTTAAATCAAACAAGACGATTCAAATGGATTTTCGACATAAAACGCGTATAATAAACATTTGTGTTAAAGCATAGATTAATGTAATATATCGTAAACCTATAGAGCGAAACTAACAATAGGCAATAGGCATTCTCTATTTCGCCTATTATTTCAATTCAATGAAAGCGAACAAAAAATAACAACATTATAACATAATTACTATAAACAATTTGAACTGCTGAATAATGCCGCAGGTAATTGTACCCAAAGTTTATCAAAGCAATGTCCACAAAAATGTATAATTCATTATTACAGCCCAGCTTTTTGCAGCCATTAATTGTAATGAAAATAATTATGTGGTCATATTCAAACATAACAAATTACCACAATGAGTTCAAAATGTAAAGTTCTAACATTTCGTTAAATGTTAATGATAGCTAAATTAAAATACAAATTACAATTTGCCAACAACAAGTCACGTGACAAAAATTACAGAAGACTCACAAAAAAAAATAAGTTTCCAAACTTCAAAATGATCGATGTCTACATTTGTTTGTTAGTATGCAGCGTTGCGTTTATGAAGTAAATAAATATGAACTAGAAAGTAATATATGGTCTCTTCGAACATACACATGCTTATATCAGGATGTTAGAGTACATGTTTTGACTTTGAGGACACAAAAGTACTGCTCGTGCAACAATAAGGCACATTGCGATAAAAAACTAGACATAAATAAATGAGATGTGATTGAAAATGGCGAATATTAGATACAAAGCGGAAAGATAACAACCGAATATCAGAAAGCAATTTTTCAGATTTCAAAATGATCAAAATCTGATCAGATTGATAGTTGATGATTGCAATCTGATCTCAGTGCCAATAAATATCGAAAACATGTAAAAAATTTACGTAAACTAGAGGTATTTTTGACAGTTTCTAGACTGAGATTAGAATGCGACTTTAAGATACGGGAATTGCCCCTTGGCAAATCGGGTATTGGTACGAAATTTATGTACATTCTCGTGCATTATTGAAGTGGACCTTCTGTTGTTTTCTATTCAATACTAAAACTTATCACCACAACTCACAATACTTTTCATTGTTTTAATCCAACTTATTAGTAAACTGTATGTATTACATAAAGATAGACTGCATAGATTTATTTATTGCTATGTCTTACCTCGATTTAAAAAAATGAAGTTATAACTAATCGTCTTACAAAAGATAGTGTTACATTTACAATAATATTATGTCCCTATCTTGGTGTTTCTTTGACTGTGTTTCGTAGTTCACAAATTATACTTAAAAAAACTTTTCACGAACATAAATTTTACACACTAAAAATTTTACAAGCCATCCATCGTTTAGCATCAAGTAAATTATAACATTTTAACATCGGACATTTTTAACACATAATAAACAAAATTGATTCATTAATAACAAGTTGTTTCATGGTGGAAATGTTGTCCCTTAGGGTATACGAATATTAGTCTGGAAACAACAATCTATTTCAAGACTATGTAGGTCATACATACATAATGATGTATCTAGGGAGCAAGTAATCTGCCGGGGTCGCGGATTGTTCAAAAGAGTTACCATGGCCCTGGCGCACAGGCAACTGAAGGAACACGGGTGGGTTTTAGTCAGTAAGAGTCTGACACGCCCTCCCGCTCCGCCCAGAGCGGGTGAGGTCATTTGATGATTTCCGACGCAAAAACAAAAAACAAGGGAGCAAGTAATCTTAAAACAAGAATATAATTATTTTCACTACATTTGTCTTGAAAAAAGAATATTACGACATTATCATGTGACATGTTATTTTATAAAAAAGTGGGTTAAGCCCTAGTCTGAGAAAACCTTTGAAAAGTGTATGAAAAAAGCATGCAACGAAATAACTCTGCAGGTACGCATTATTAATATAAATCTAACAATCGTTTTTACTGTTTACGTAATGAATGGTTTAAAATCAATTCAAAGAAAAGAAAGATTTTTTTTTAATTCTGCACAAACAAAACGCACATTACAAAAAAAAAAGACATAAAATACACACACAAAGTAGCCAAAAGCCTCGTATTTAACAAATTACACACACTTTGTTTTTGATACGAGCACAAGAAAATAACTTATTTGCACGCATTAAACCCTCATGTGTATAATTACTATTGAAAACGTGCAGAAATGTCGGTTCAAACACAATGCCTTTTAGTACAAAAACGGCTGCCCGAAACGCAGCGACGACGCGCCGCGCCGCGCGACGCGAGGCCAAAATCGTATCTAATGCCGCCATCTTGTTTTTTCAATACAATTTCTGTGACAATTTCACAATCCACAACGCCTCTCTGTAAATGTCATTTATACGCCAAAAGATCCTTGTTGCACTGTATCTATTAGGTAATTGAACATTTTATGTCATTATTAATAATGTCTACAACGTTATTCATTACATGCTTTATTCATATCTTTTTCTCGCAGGTATTTTCATACCGACTCGCGACGTTTTTCATCTTTTTTCTGGAATGAAGGACAAAAATAACATCCTCGGTGATCGTCTCAAATCTTGGTTAGATCTCGGCGTAATTTCATGACACTAAAGCTTCCGGCTTCAGTCTAAACTAAAGCCTAGCCTAGCTATTCTATCTTCTTGATTATTTTCCTTTGTGGCAAGCAGATAAAATGTTTTCCGAGTTTTAAATGTTTTAAGAAAAAAACAGATGGTTCGCAACCCGCTTACTTTGAAAGCATAAAAGAAAATGCAAACTTGAAAAGCCCCATAATTTTCTTTAAACGAATAAAAATATACCCCGTAACGTTGAAAGTTGAATCAATGTTAATCACCTCCTCAGACCACCATCAAAAGAACCAATTACGTTCATAAAAAGTCTTTAGCATCACATAACGAGATCCGACGTTGAGTAATAGAGTCGCGGTTATCACCGAAACTTCGGTCCTGTGGCCCGAAGTTACAATAATCATTGGCCATTACACAGAGCCGGCCCTCATTTATCCTGATGTAACTTTTCTAACTTAATTTTTCATTCACCTGTCAGTTTTTCCTGTAAAATTTTCTGCCATGCAACGTTATTTTTGGTACTTATAGAGAAACGCTGAAATACCTAAAAGTTTTAGTCGAGAGAGTCCTTGTTAGAATGTACAAAAAGAGAATATTTAAACAGTTATTTGCTTGTTCAGTTTGAAAAGCTGTAGGTACTAAAAATGATTCTAGCATGGATTCTGAACAAATTTCTTGTAGGTTTACTAATTAATAGCGTTGTATTTATAATTCGTTTGTGGCACTGGATTTTCCCTTTGGCGCTCTAGCTAGTTGGCTTTTCTAAATCCAACTACATAGCCTCGTGCCTTGTCGAGGCCGGCTTTCTGTCTAACAAAATGTGCATGAAAATCAGAATACTGTGCATCGTACCGTAACCCACGTACTGATATCGATATCCGAACTTTAAACTAGTTTTCAGATTTTATTTCAATATTTTACATCTGTGACGGTTGCCATCAATCAATTATTAAGAAAAACTTCTGTGACAGAAGGACAAAACAGTGATCTTACAAAGGTTCCGTTTTCCTTTTTAATTAAGTTCGGAACCATATAAACGAGAAATGATCACTGTACTGACTAGCGGTTAAATGGAATTACAATTCACTAGATTTCGGACGGTAAGCACAAACACGAATGAACCATACAACATTCCAGTCCATCATCATGATAACACAGTCCTTTTGTCCCAACCGTCTCACCCAAACTCTTCAGATTAAATGCCAAATAAATATCAAACTTATGATCCAGTAATTAAGGTTGTTACTCTATTAATTAATGAATAAATTAAGTTGAAGTGTCTCTTTAATAGTTGCCAGTATTATTAATGAGTTTGGCTAACATCCAAACCCCGTAT
This sequence comes from Dryobotodes eremita, assembly GCA_917490735.1. Taxonomy (NCBI): domain Eukaryota; kingdom Metazoa; phylum Arthropoda; class Insecta; order Lepidoptera; family Noctuidae; genus Dryobotodes; species Dryobotodes eremita. Next base: position 22,293,251 of record OU823249.1, on the reverse strand, counting down.
TACTCAAGGTTATGGGAATAAGTTTACGTTGTCGTAAATATCGTTAATTTCTGGGTGGGTTGGGTTGCGAATGCCCTTTGTGTGCGGTCCCGGTTTTCAGTGTCGATTTGAGTACGGTCTTGAGTGTTGCTGGATTATTTTTAAGCCTGTGTAAAAACAAAGGTAACAGTTTTTAAGTACCTATCACAATTAAATTGTACGTTTTTTTTCATTAAGCCTCTTAGCTGTTGCCTAAGCTTACTGTGAAATAACTTTAAATATAAATATGATACAAATTTTATCGCTCATTAAAATGTATTATAATAATTATCGCGGATCTTTCCTAATACGCGCTTCATCAATTTACTAAAGTGTTTATTACATCCTTACCGCTAAGTGATTTCATAATACATCCATCATTAATTATTATTACATTTTAATTAGTCACTAGGCAAGTTCAAACCTCCGTTATTAATGTTACTACGTGCTTATTGAAATTGGTTCGTTTCATATTATACGCGGAGGTATGCGCAAACAAATTAAATCGTTTAAGCCGTTCACACTGTACCGGGAATATTCCACACTTGATGACTTTCCATCAACTGTATTCACTGCCATCATTTATTATTTTGGTTATAGGAAGCGATAGGATAGGAAGTTTGCGATATTATATTATGGCTTTTGTGTATTTTTAAATAATAATGTGTTCTCCTTTTTACTTCCATATTAAAACCGGCCCACAGCTGGCCAAGGCTAAGCTACACACGTATACTTAGCTTCGTTGTGTATGAAAATGTAGGCGGATTCGTCTACTACGATCCACGGCCACGCTACGCACGATTACGTGGCTGACAAACATTTGAGTCACACAGAAATGTGGTAACCCTCTCCGTGCACATTCCACGTAGTAGTGGACGGTCGACTTTATCATTTAATATGACCATAGTACGTAGTTTAACGTAGGTATGCCTGGCCTAAGATTTGTACGTACCTACACAATAAAAAATACATGAACTGCAACATTTATCTATACAAATAAATAAAATTGAAGTGTCTGCTTTTTAAATTCAAAATAACAGCTTTTTACTAAATGCATATGAAAGTTTAAACAGTACTTACAACAAAAAATCAAATTTTAAATTTTTTGTTTGTTAGTCTGTTTGTTCCGGCTAATCTCCGAAACGGCTGGACCGATTTCGACAGGACTTTCACTGGCAGATAGCTGACGTTATAAGGAGTAGCATAGGCTACTTTATATCCCAGTAGCAGGTTCCCGTGGGATAATTTCCGACATCCGCGCGTGCGAAGCCGCGAGCAGAAGCTAATTCCAAATATAAATATTTTACAGTCGATACATAAAAAAATTTAGAAGTTCCGGTATCATGGACTGTAAAATATTTATTTTAGAATAAATGTTGCAGTTCATGTATTTTTAATAAAGATACTACAAATTCCTTTTTTAAACTGACAAAGTTTTGTAGGCTTACGTATCACACATGTTTTTGATTTCGCGGCCAGAGGAGGAAATAAAATGCTGAACTAGTTTTCGATTAGTTTGTTCTCGTCAGTACTTTCAGGAAATTGAAATGGTTTTGCTTACTGGTCATAGATAAAGAAACTGGTAGATAATAAGAACTGTTAAGACTGATAACTGACTGATAAGACTGTTGGTTGTTTATTGGTGATTCGCAAATTTTATTGTTTTTTCTTTTATTTTTAACTTACAGATAATGTTCTTTAGTTTGAACCTTTGATATTGTTTTGTTTCTAAAAGTTGGCTCCCTTTTTCATTTCCATAAGATTGTGTAGTTATTAGACTCATAAATTGTAAGAAACACTTGCTAATCGTTTTAATACTTTCTATCTACGATTAAGAATGCTCTGATCATCTTACACCTTTTTCTCACCCCCATTATCCATGGCAACATATGTAATGTTGATTCAGATTAATAATAAAGTAACACATTGGATATTAATCAAATAAAAATAATTAATTAATTATATTAAATATAATAACAGCTTAAGACATGAGTAACATAATTAATGACAAAATAGTAATTGAAAATTTATCTTATCTATGAAACGTTAGTCATCGAAACACCTTCTCTATTCTTCGGGGATACCCTGATATCAATTACATACTTAACATCAGCTACTTAGATTACAGAAAGTAAGTAATTACTAATATTTACATCTATTTACATTCTTAATCATTAAAAATATTACTCGTATGTACGTATGTCAGATCAGATCATTTTATCTTGGTGGTACATTATTACCTTCAGAGATCTTAAAACAATGTTCTATTTGCACTGTCAAATAAAATCGATTCAATACTTTGTTTCAGTGTTTCAGTTACAGTACCACAAAGCTCTTTTGGCGCTTGAATGACATTGGCAGGGTGGCGCTCTGTTGGTACACATTTATGAAATTGCATTAAAAAAAGATGGCGGCGTAAGTTTAGATTTTGACCACGCGCCGAAAGATCCTTGTACAGGTTCAGGTTTAAAGGCAGGTCAGTAATTTCTAAAATTAATTGCAAAATTAAATTTGCCTAAATTTTAGAAAAAAGAAACACATTTTTTGACTCTGCAACAAAATTATAAGAGAGTTGAAAAATAACGAGTAACGAATTATTTATATACCTTCCCTGTACAGTCAAGGAGCGTAAAAGTTAAGCAATTATCAAACAAATTCCTTTCGCACATATAGGGCGTATGTCACCTTTCCAAACTGTCATTTTCACTCAAAATGTTGGCAACAACGTTGTCGGAATAATAATAAGGTGAAAGTAGAAATTAACCTTATGGTGCTTAATATATATTAATTCCTTGACTGTGCATATTAGATAGACAAATACATAAAGTCGGGTGACAAATTTACACATGTGCGCATTCCCTGAGACATATCTACAGACAGAATTTAAAACAACGTTTATGAATATTAACATCGATCCAGAGAGAATGCTTAATTATTTAGCGTATAAAACATTTTACGTGTTGGAACCATCCTGGAGACAAAATTTAAAGGATTTAAGAATTTGAGACAGGTTTTTATTTAGTAACATTTTGTAACACGCAGGTTCTGACTACGTTTTTGTGTTATTCAGATGATATTGTTAAAAAATAACATCCGGAGTAATTCAACAAAACATTTTTAATAATATTTTAATAATAACTAATCGACATTTTGTCAGAAATAATTGAAATTGTAGTTGTCATAATTCCTGTTATATCTATATCAATAAAACTAGTTTGCAATGTTTTGTTACAAAATATTATTTAACAAAAGAAATGAAAACATTTCCAACGTTTGTTAAAATGAAACAATATTGACATCTCTGTATAAATACAATAAAGTATCAGTAAAGACAAAACAGATACTAATCAAAGATCCTAAGGAACATTTATGTAGAAAAATTAACTATTTTATTCTGTAAAGTGGTTTTAATTACACTCACATAATTGAAAAACACCGTCGCCTTAAAAAAGAACTAAATTGAATTGATAATGATATTTGGTTAACCATTATCGACGACTGCCGAACAAAGGCGGTATCAAACGGACTTACACTATAAAATATACAAAATTGCAAAACAGGGATCAAACAGGATCGTTCGCTAAGTAATGGAATTCCGCCTCCATTCGCCGTCGCCGCGAGCTCATATATTTACAAAACTACTTTATACTCAGTCGCTTTATCACTTTGTTAGCGTCTAAATTGCCCTGTTTAAGCGTTATCGGTCTGGCGTCGTCGTCAGATATCGTTAGCGTCACCAACGTAACCCTCATCGGGGCTTTCCGAACATATGTCAGCGGCACACTTCGCGTTAGACACTTGCGGTAAAGGTTTGAGCACACTCTCGGTACCCTCGCCGGGCATCCGAGCGTCCGTGGTTTGAGTGTCCACGCACCGGGTCTCCACCTGGTAACACCGACCCGGCCCCTCCGCCACACTCATCGGCACCATTACTGCACACGTTCCCTTTGGGTTCACCCACGAACTGCACGCCTCCGTCGGCGTGCAACACTGCACTGGCTCCGTCTTGTAGCCCTCCGGCGGAGATGGCACGAACTCCTCATTATAATACACCGTTCCGTTACCAACAAACGCGATCTGCCTATTCCTCGGCACAGGGTACCCTTCCAACGTACGCCGCACGTTTCCCGGACCAAACGGCATTTCAAAATTAGGACCGGCGGGTGGCGTCGGCGCGTTAAACTCCGTGTCTTTCGCAAATTTACAAACAAGCTTCTGACCCTTCGGCCGATTGTGCGGTAACGTCTGATAAAACGGACCGACTACTGAATAGTTCGACATTATCGGTGGCCGGCAGGGATGTTTTGGTAGGCCGTAGTCGTACGGGTAGCCTTCGTTATCTAGGAAGCATCCCGGATTCAGGTGGACATCCGCCGAGTGCTGGTACATGTTGTTGATAGTGTTCTGCGGCATGTTGATGGTCTGTTGGTCCTGCCACGTGACCTGTCTGGGTATTGTCGGTGCGGTGAATGCGGTTTCCTCTTGGAAACTGTCACCGTTCGCGGTTTGAGCTTTGTATACTGATAACACTGTGTTCTCGTTTTGCGCATTGTTGGCTACAGTTTCCGCGTCGCTAATTAGGTCGGGGTTCCTGTCGACAAAGCCTTTCATGTTATTGCTTTGATACACGTCGCTCGACTCGTAATCACGATTTGTTTGTACAGTGTAGTGCAGTGCGTGATGAGAGTGCGCGTTCACAATGACACTGCCGTTATTTTTAGGCATCCCGTTCCCCCGGTTCGACGGCAGAATTTGATTACATAACGCCACGTCCTTGCCGCTCTCTTTTTTCTTACGGCTCCGAGTGTCCGTTTTAAATTTTAATAATACTACGGCTATTATTGCTATAAGTAAGACGATGATAAGAAAGACTACCGTGACTATGACTACCAAGTGTCTCTGCGGGAACGTGACCACTATAACAACGGGCTCCTCTTTCACTAGTATTCGTATTGTGTAGTTGGCGCGAGACCTGCCTGCGGGGTTCTCGGCGACGCATGAGTACGTGCCATTGCCGTCGTTCCCGATATTGAATATGTACAATTCGCTCTTTTTATCCGTAACGCCATTCTCCACATAATACAGGTCGCAACCGTCCGGTAACATGCTCGAATAATTATGAATGATCTGGCCCTGATAAAACCACGTTATTTTCGCTTCGGGTATCGCTTTCACTAAGCACTCGAGGGTCACGTTGTTGCCCGTGTTCGTCTCTAAGAACACGGACGTAGGGCTTATTTTCGGTAAGCATGCCAACTCGTTTTCCACGACGCTCGTGATCGTATTTTTCTTTAAACGTTCAGGGAGGGAGCAAATTGGTTCGACGGCGTGCGGCATATTGAAATTCAACAACCAACTATGTAAATCCCTTAGATGGCAATCGCAATTCCAATTATTATTTTGCAAGTTGATCCCTCGCAGCGTATCGGGGAATAAATTTTCTCCTTGAATATTTGATAGTCGGTTGCCGTTCAGCCGCAGCCACTCCAGGTGGTTGAGGCCGGAAAAAGCCTCTCTCTCTATTGTTTCTATTTTGCAATCGCTTAGTTCCAAAGTATTCAAATACGATAAATGTTGAAAGCAGTGAGTTTTTATGCTCGTTATTGGGTTGTTGTTGAGCGAGAGCCTCATTAGCGACGGGAAGAAAACAAAGTTGGTCGACGGTATGACTGTCAAGTAATTGTTAGAGATATCCAACTCGACGAGGTTCGCGAGACCTTTGAACGCGTGGTTATCGATTTTCTGCAGTCTACATCGTTGTAGGTAGATTTTCTGAAGATTGAGCAAGTTTAATTTGTGAAATGTTTCTTTTTGTAGAACTTGTAGGTCGTTGCCTGTGAAGTCTAGTACTTGTGTTTCTGGGTCGAGAGAGTTTGGGATTGTTTTGAGGTCTTTTTCTGAGCACTCGACGTATCGTTTCCCGTTCTTCCACTTGCAGATACATTGCGAGGGGCAAGCGATGGCTGGCAGCAGCAGGCACGTGGTGCACAGGGCGATCAGCCTCACGTCCAAACTTTTCCTGACATTCATATTGCCTCAAGGCATCCGAGTGTGGACCGCGAACATTATCTGAAACAAAAAAACAATAATTTTAATTTCGACTGTAATATTATTATTTCATTAAGAAACACAATTAATATAATGATGAAGCAAAATCAATCATTAATTTGTAATACGTTATTCCATCGGTTCGCTTGTGTCATTAATTCCTCAGTAATATTTCGTTTCACATTGTTTGTTCATGTATATTTAATTCTTATAGAATGTAAAATATATTTTTGTCATTTCGCAATATAAATGGAGTACAGGCTCGGCTCTCATTACAGTCTCTTGTTGTCAAATATATTTTGTCGAGCTATCCGCCTGTTTGTCGGCTGTGATCCATAACGACGGGGATTCTTCATGGCAAATGAATGGAAATGTTTCATTTAATCCGTAAATTCGTTTGAATGGGAAAAACTGTGAGTGTGGCTTTCGTGAATTGTTTGTTTGCTGTTTCGAATGGAATTTGACTTAATGTCATGTTCGTGACAATTCGTTTATGTTTGTTTTTGGAATTATAATTATTATTATAATGAATTTACGGAAATTAATTTGTCTAGTATAGGCGCCATCAGTCTAGTACTTTAAGTATTTCCAATTCACTATAAAGTCAATAAAATATACGGGTGACGTCATCCTGCTGTGTTTCCAGGACAATGAAAAATCTAGACGTTTCTATTATATTTACGCTATCATGTACGCATGACTGAATCATTAACTTCATTTCGTTGAATAACAAAAAGACGACATTTCCAGAACTTAATAAAAGTCAAGTATTTGTATACCCTTCGTCTACTATAAGAGAATAGAAACAAATTCTTTCCACGTCAAGCAGGTGACAGGACGACAGACATTGAAATGACTTCTGAGGCCCCTAGTACGAACGCACGCCGTACACGTAACGGAAATACAAACACTTCAAAAAAAAAACTAAAATACATCTATCCAATGGCATTTTGGTTTCGATTGTTAGGATTATTTTGTTTTATTTTGTTAGTTTGTGATAATCCTGTGCGAGTCCCAATAAATTATTTTTCTTTCTTTCTTTATTTCACAATAAATTTCACCCATAGATATAAAGTCTTCAAACTAAGTAAATATCATGTGCGAAACGAATATTTTCAATTTATTTGAGAATCGTTTGATTTTACGTTGCGTTTACTCCGCGCGTTTGAGCTGGGCCCAAAGATCTTTGGGCCGAAAAAAAGGGAAATGCTAACTTTTCCTTCTTTTTGCCCCTGTCAGGAAGAGAAATGAAACAATAGATTAACATTCTTATCTTAATTATGCTTAATGAATTTGGCAAAGGGTGCACTGGTACGCTATCTTGCAAACGAAATAATGTTGGAAATGTTTCTCGCTGAAATTTTCGACGCTAAATTTTAAGAGGGGCTTTTGTAAATTAACGAATTGTGTGTTTTGTTTGTTCGTTGCTGTTGAAAATTCTTTTGTCCTAAAATTATTATATTTTAATGGATATTATATTATCATGTTTTGTAGACCGCTAAGTACAACATTCTGACATTACAGCCGAAAGCTCGATTCGTTGTCATCCCCACTATTGAATTCACAGTTACAGAGTATTGAGCTAAGTTTAGATCAGTGGTACTTAACCTTTTAGTAATGAGGGACCATTTGACAAAATTTCTGTCTTGCCATGGACCACCAACTGTTTAGAGGTACTACAGTAAATGTAAATGAATAAAGGCCTACACTGTCGTCCCATTATCAACACTGTAATTTGGAACATTGTAAAAGCCCCTTATTTTTAAAAGAGTAACCGTGGAGTTTCTTGCCGGCTCTTCTCCATAGGAAACAACCAATTGGAACCGTGCACCTAGCTTCTGACGTTTCATAAGTGCCCATGTTGGTTTATGTGAAATAAAATATTTTGAAATTTTTTTTTTTTTAAAGGATTGTTCTATCTATAAATAAAACACGCATAAAATTGTTCAAAGCCAACAGTATTTTTATTTTTGTGGCGCCCACCTCGCCCCGGCTAGGTTCTCAACTCGCACGACACGTCGTTGTGTCGACTCATTGTCACTAGTTAATATCTTTTGGATGGCTTCGCGGACCACTTCGGGTGCTTCCAGGGACCACCAGTGGTCCGCGGACCACCGGTTAAGAACCACTGGTTTAGATATAAAGATATTGTCTGAGTGCAAATGTGTGTTCTTATCTAAATATACACTCGCCCCCATGTCGAGACACAGAAGCGTTACAGAACGTTTCTATTTTACGGATATCATTCGCCAATTTTATTTTTATCTATACCGTAGTATGTACCTACTTAATAATATTCAACCTTCACAATCTCTTGGCAGGGTCTTCGTCCTTTATACAGTTCTCCCTGTGCCATTCACATCCTGTGAATGACAGGATACGAGAGCCATACCTTGATAATCCAATAACAAAACAGCCGAATGCTTTCCATTAAACTTTCACGTCGTTCAGGAGTCACAAATTGGGATTGAACCACCGGCGCCCCCCTTCCTGCACAGTTCTAGTGACATCGCAAATTTAACGGACTGGCAAATTAAAAGTAGGTATTATTCGGACATTGACGAGGGTACCAATGTTTGTTTTTCCTTGTTTCCGTTGATAGAACCAATTATTGGCTCGGATAACGAAATTTTGCGTTTTAAAATTAAAATGTTGTTTTGGCGCTGCCTGGTTACCTTTTATTTGAGGAGTGTAATGATTTATTCAATGAAAATTTATACCATCCCACGCTTTTGCGCTTACCTATCAAGGAATTAATTGTTTTTTTTTTGCGATCTGTTTTTTGTTATTCATCGCCGTTAAGTAAGGGTGTTTTATTAGGACAACACCATTGAAGTTACAATGGAGATTAGTTTTCTCCATTGTTGAGTAATCAGTCCTAGTTTTAGGTGTCGAACTACATTGGTCATTGAATGTCAATATACTCTATCCAATTTACTTTCCAACAAAAAATTGAACTCTGAATTCGTCAACAAAGCCAAAATACATTTCACGATTCAAATCCCGTGTCCACTTTACTAAAAAAATGGTAAATCAAACTGTAAACTAAAATCAAATAAAATCCATTTTTGTTATAAAATAAACTTTTGAAACGCAATAGAGAATCGTAGTTAATCGAATCGACGGCGTTAGTATTAATAGAGCTTTGATTACAGTGGCGCTAATAGACTTTAAAGTGCTTTAAAAGTTCAATAAGTGCTGAAATATACAATTACAACAACGTCTGCCGAGTATAGTAGAAAACTGCGAAATCAAAATGTGGATTTCACATGTAGCAAATGGGATTTTTCTATTTCAAAACTGATTAACCTAGTTATATACGTTTTAATAAAATGGCTAGAAATGGATGGAATTATCACGTCTGTTTTCTGCGAAGGGTAAGCTAGGGGTATAGCTAACTATCGTATACTTACCCACATTTCGCGAGTTATGTTTAATTAAGGAATGATAAATTCAAATGTGTTCTCCCTTCATCCTTATGACAATGAAAAGGAGGGAAGGAATTAAATATTATAATGAGAAATATTAAGAATAAAGGGATGAATTTATTGTATGTTTTTACGGCATACTTCGGCCATTCATAAGTTATAGGAATTATGCAACTTTTAAGAACTGAATGAACTGAACTGAATTACGTATGTCAAAAAAAAAAATGTTAAAATCATGGTACCTATTAATACCCTTTTTTATCTTTATTTAAGAAGTTTGGTCAACAAGACTAATTCGTTCCGTAAGGCCTGCTTATAATAATATACATAATTTTATAAACATAATACAGTTCTTATGTATAAGTAATTAGCTTCTACGAATACTAATCCGCACAATTTTATATAAAATAGCCTCGCTGTTTCTGACAAGTGCTTTACGAGAATATTATTGCATTTTCCCTCTTCTATAACATCAACACCAAACTGTATTAATAACTCAGCTCTGAGATCTTCGTTCCGGGCACATTCCACCATGATGTGAAGAATGTTTTCCACTTTCCCACATTCTGTGCAGTTAGGGGTAAGATTTTTTTCTTGAAATATGAGAACTTATTTCAGGAGATATGTCCATTAAAATATTTAAACAAAGAGTCAACCTGCACCATAATTACGTAACACACTATCTATCACAATCTTAATCATTTTGACGCCTATTGCTAATCCATTGCTTCATATGTTCGATAAATTTGTCTGCTCAACAACGTAAATAGCGCAATGAATGTTGTTGAACTGTCAAAATGAAACCCATTTCTACTGTTAGTGTGTTACGTAATTACCCCGCTGGTCTGGTAAGAACTGAAGATAAAAAGTTTTCCATTGCAGTGGTTATATCGCCCGACCAGTAAGTTTCTACTACAGTTCTCAAACAAACCACTTTATTTTACGTACCTTTTTGCTCACAATATTGTTGTTTCGTTCAGTTTCACTGTTAGCGAAGCGCACATGCAACCTTTGTCGTGGCACTGCTTGTTCGGCGATTCAATTTCAAAGTTATGAAAAGAGGTGACCTTGTTTGAGCAGGTTAAAGAAAATTAGGACACCTTTGACATTGCAAGTTGTCGTAAAGCCTTTTAGTTTGGTCTTTACCTGACTGTGATGGCAATTTTGTGTGTTAAATGCGGTGTTGTTTTTAGGGAGTTAGATCGATTGCCGCCTATGTCAAGATATATATCTAAATTGGCATATTATAATTTAGGATTTACTTGCAGCACCAATAGGTTTTCAATGGCGTTGCCGAGCTTACTAAGAATGACGGATAAGGTACATTTGTCTCGTTATCATCAGCCATATTTTGACTACTGTGGGGGTACTATGGGAAGTGTTGGTTATTGCACAATAGAAAAACCGTTTGCAGTTCAAATCAAATTATAATTTACGAACAAATTAATGACACTAGCAAATCACACTGTAGGTACACGACACGACTATACAGAACGCGCGACAGTTTCTTAACGTGTTCACTGCTTGACCGCCACCGACCAGCTCTGCTTTAACTTTGGTCGAGCGCCGGCCGTTGGCTCAGACGTCCCGATTAGCCAAAGTTAAACGATTGTTTTAATGTATTTCCGACATGTAGATACATAAAATATGTCTCTCAATGTGTCGGTTTGGTGGAAGTGTCGAGGTGGTAGTGCTTGGGGGAGGCCTGTGTCCAGCAGTGGACGTCTTTCGGCTGAAGTGATGCTGATGATGAATGTGTCGGTTTTGTCACCTTCATTCTTCATCCAGCCATGCTGCTTGGAATCATCCATTGAAAATGGTCAGCACATACCTTGTTGCATACAACTATAGAAGTATGAGGAACAGGGTGTCAAGTTCACTCATACTCTATATGAAAAGGGTGGATCCTCCCACCAGACGTGTGTCGTGTCTGGTGGGCAACTGCCCAACGTTTGATGTCGGGACGTTGTATATATGCTAGTTGCGCGGTAAACTCTGCTTGCGCGATCCAGGATTTTGCGTGACGTCAGTGTGACGTGCTCGCATGTGGCGATGTAGATACAAAAAAAAAACAAACAAACATAACAAACAGTAATTCGGTCATGCCACGACCTAAAAATTACTTAGGTACCTATTCTGATTGTACTGGTTTCGTTTCATGTGCTGGTATTTTGTCCCAATTTCCAATAACAGAAATATTATTTCCGAGAAGTATTTTCTTAGTTCCCATTAGATGAAATGACTACAGTTATTTCCCCAATCTGTTCATAAGTATTATCAATTTTCTCGGTATTCATAAATTGAAAAAGTCTTTCAATAATTCCGTAACGAAATATTGTCACAGAAAAGGGACTGGTTATTCCTAGAAATTGAGATCGCAGGATGACCTAAATAATACAAATTTCTACGAAATGTTGTTTTTGATCGACCCCAGTCCTCCGTCTGATGTTTTTAGTAAGTCGTACAAAAAACAACACACGCAGGACCGAGGTCCTACCTCTCGTTTGTGAGGCTTTATGTGGATACCTACATACCTATGTGTATGGTAAGGGTGTAAGGTACACCGACGTGCAAACTGTTACCATGAATTCAGTAGGTACAAAATTCTAGACCACCCACCGTTAAAATTTTTCGTCGGTGTAAATAAAAAACTGCTATTTCATATATGGTGACCGTGTATTGCACTTTAATATATGACGGCAGATTCCGCGTGACGCATATTTTTCCCCAACTGGTTCCTTTTGTTTGTGTTCTTTCTCTACGTCATATTTACCGCAAATATACGTATTGTCTTTCTATTTTATTTTTATTTCGAAAAATGTCTACGCTGGAATCATGATTGTGCTGAATCCATGGTAACAGATTGCGCGTCGATGTCCCTTACACCGTGTTTATTTAATTAATATTAGGTAGGTACAAATTATTATGAATTGTTTGTAGAATCAATTTTATTATTCAAACTTAAATTGTTTAAAGAACTATCCTAGTTGGTCCGGAGGAAGGTGATGGCATTAGTGATACAGGGTAATTCTAGTACGAGTGCCAAAGCACTCCTTTGACTCCTAAGTGCACATTGCATAAGACTAAAATTTGTCTTATGGAGTCTTACTGTAACCATTCTTCTCGTAATAAAGATAAAATAGATCAACCATTTTTTTAGATTATCTAAAGTACATACATCTTTTATGGAGTACTGTGTTAAATGTTACAACAAAATACCTTGTGATTAAATGAAAGAAAATTTAAAACTCATATAAAAAGTATACTTTATAAACAAGCATATTACAAATTAGAGGATTATATCCTAGATAAGAATGCTTGGAAACATGCTGGTCCTGCTCCATAGGACAATCTAGAGTCTAGACAAAATCAAACCGGTCTAGACAAAATCAAAATTTAATTGTATAACTTATAATTTTTATGACATTGATTTTTACATTATGTACATAACTACTTTAACTCACACACAAAATTATTACTTGTTAAAATCTACTTTTCAATATTTGTAAATATGTGAGCACCATGTATCTATCACATAATTATCTAATTTACCTGTCTTTGCATTATATTTAATTCTTTTTACCTATTGTGATATAGTAATTTTATTCTAGGTGCATTGTCTTCACATATAATTATATAATTAATGTGAACTTACATAATATTGTAAAACATTTTAAAAGAGTAACGGTGGAGTTTCTTGCCCATTCTTCTCCATACGATCTTTTGGAAGGGGCAACTAGAATCAATTCTATTTTTTTGTGAATATTGACGTTCAAAAGTGCCTTTTATTTATTTATTTATTTTATTATTTATGTACACACAGTAAAATAGATACAGATACGGCATATTAGTATTAAGTACAAAGGTACTGCTTATTTCTTAAGAAATATCTTCCAGCAGACCTGCGAAAGGAGAAATGAAAAAGAAATGTAGACAATAGTGTGTGAGAACAAGAAGAGAAGAATATATATATATATATATATATATATATATATATATTATATTATATATATATATTTGAAATAAATGATTTGACTTTGACTTTGAATAAATATTTTATTTATATCATTTGTTTTATGCTAAAACCTAAACTAAGTACATTTAGTTCGTTCTCGAGTTCGATATTGGTATGGCGGTTGACCGAGTATTAGTAATTAATACAATATGCAATAGATTACATTTGTGTTCCCTATTACTGTAGTGCGATAACCTCAGCCTATAGTTTGAATAAGTTATATATTAACTATACGAACCCATAAACAGTCCATTTTTATGTCTTGGAATTTGTCCAAATTAACCGTTTCTTTCTTATTTTCTTTAAACCTATTCACACAAATAAGTTTATTTTCTTCTAAGAATAGTATGCTTTTAGTAAGTCATATAATCACCACATAATCTTTTATAGGTTCGGCGCAGAATCACAAAAAGGGCTGTCAAAATGAAACGTAAGTAAGTATTTGAATTTCTTGCTTTAGAGATGTCTTAAGTCAGTAAAGTCTATTATTATCGCAAAGAACAATGATACCTACAAAAAGCACCATAGCGCTTTCTGATGTCGAGCCTTATCAAATTATGGAAAACCTAGATGAAATAGTGACAAAGGTTACTTATACCTAAAACTGAGAGCTTTTGGTTTTAATGTAACTAAATCTTTTTTATTGAGTGGAGATTATTTTGTAAAATTTTAATTTAATTATTTGAGATCTTCTGCAACCGACTTCCGCTGCTAAAAATACCGTCTCCGGTCAGTAAACGGAAGGCGATTGCAAACTGTATTAAAATAATATTTAATATTTTGTTTCCGTAAGTTGCTTAGCACGCCACCTATTTGCCGTTTTTAGGTATAAAAGCACATGTCGGAGCATTTTAAAGTTAGTTCCGGATGGAACAAAGAGCTAAGTATAACGTCCTGCTGCTCGTTTTCTTGTCCCAATCCGTTCTGATTTCCTACACAACAAACACTAAAACACCACCATTACGCACCATACCCAACAGCGGATAACCATAAACACCGTATATCTCGAAATATCCGCCACTAATGTGCCATGTCAATGTATTTGTTGATCCCAGCGTCCATAATGCATGCTGCTCCATTATGTACGGGCATCGACCGCGCCGTGCCGGTCCGTCCGCGGTTATTTGTACGGACTACGGCCCGGAGATCTGATCTCGCATTGTGTTCAAGAATTGTAATAGAATCTCTGATGGCCGTTATTGGGTTTTGCCGCCTTTATTTGGTAACACGTTCCGTGTTTGAATATTTTTGAATTGGATTTATTGGTTTTACCTGCTTTTAGATTTTGTAATCTTGGTGAAGGTTTCCATGTGACTACGGGACGTAATCTCGGGTATGACAAGAGCCTGATTTCCAAAATAAACATTTCCGACTTCGTAGTCGATAACTTATTTTTATATCATAAATAAGTTTTCTTCTACGAAGTCGGAAACGTTCGACTTGGTCCTTATAGTACTTTCTATGAGATTTCATGACAAGCTGCGTATTTCCCACCACGAACGCTCTGCCTTTAGAAAACCTGACTGCAAACAAATAATCCTCTTTTAAATAAGTAGGTACAGACAGACCATGCTGAATTTCAAACAATTCCTTTCTCCCCTATTACTTTTACATTATTCCGAAAATCCCTTTAAATATCCAGAGAACATTGAAATAAAAGTGTACTAAATTCTCTAAAACATGTAGCAAGCTCCAAAAAGGAACTAAACGTCGGAGAGTCGTACATTTCTCTTCATGCACGGTTTCAAGACTCGCTCCTGTCTCTAAAAGATTCCGTTGGAAAAATGAATAGCTCCACACTAGTAACATTGTAGAGTAACTGGGTGAAGTAGGTAAAGTGATACTCTTAAAAAGTAATGTATTATGTTGAAATAGAACCAGTACAAGGACCCGTGGCAAGATGGCGAACTCACTGGCCACTCAGCAGTAAGTGGCACAAGGCTGTTGAAGACGAATATTATTATGAAGTTTCTCAATGTGAAACTGGAATTACTAATGAGCTTGGAACGCTATCTGTGTGGGCTACATACAAGATGTAAAAAGACCCATCACATAGCCGTCAACTATGCATTCTGTACATCATACTAAGTAACATTGTACAAAAATAATTTCTGGAAACGACTTTTATTTTTAGTGTGAAAATTTGCTGTTTGCGGTAGTGCGCAATGTAACACACGCCAAACATTGTGCTTCTAGGGTGCATGCAATGGTAAGTGGTCGTGGGGGTATTAAAAGTTGCGTT